>OZ030005.1:177689658-178889658 GCA_964023405.1 Apodemus agrarius
CAGGTGGCAGAAACTAGCTACACAGGGCTCAGACTTGGGTCTTTTATTTACAGCCGTGTAATAATGAGTTGAATTTGAAATTCCCTGGGCTTCAGTCTCATTAGCTGTTAAATAAATAAATGTGGTCAAGACGTTGGTGAGTTGTGATGATTTCTTTCATCATTAGATAGCATCATTCTGCCTGCGGCAGCTGTTAAAAACAGCACCGTTTTTATGTGTGAAATCCAGCAATGTCTGAAGATGTTTTATAAGAATAAAAAATTTGGCCGGGCAGTGGTGGCGCATGCCTGTAATCCCAGCACTTGGGAGGCAGAGGCAGGCGGATTTCTGAGTTCGAGGCCAGCCTGGTCTACAGAGTGAGTTCCAGGATAGCCAGGGCTACATAGAGAAACCTTGTCTCAAAAAACAACAACAACAACAACAAAAAAAATTTGGGCTGGAGAGATGGCTCAGCGGTTAAGAGCACTGACTGCTCTTCCAGAGGTCCTGAGTTCAGTTCCCAGCAACCACATGGTGGCTCACAGCCATCTATAATGGGATCTGATGCCCTCTCTGGTGTGTCTGAAGATAGCTACACTGTACTCATATAAATATAATAAATAAATCTTTAAAAAAAGGAATAAAAATTATCAACAGTATGATGGCATCAGTGGATCATGGATGATTTAGGCTAAGTATTGATTTCTGGTATTTGAATGTTTTTTTTTTTTTCTTTTCAATTTTACAGTTCTCAAAGGTCTACGGCCCTGTGTTTACTCTGTATTTTGGCATGAAGCCCTCCGTGGTGTTGCATGGCTATGAAGCTGTGAAGGAAGCTCTTGTTGATCTAGGAGAGGAATTTTCTGGAAGAGGCAGCTTTCCAATAACTGAAAAAGCTAAGAAGGGCCTTGGTAAGTGTGAGTACCAATGTGCGCATGCGTGAGTTGAACGTTGGCCAGGTAGAGGAGACTTGATGAGCTCTTTAGGCAGCAATGGGCCATGAGGATAGCACTAGGGTGCCAGTTCCCTGCCTGCCTCCTGAGTAGTTCCTGTTTCCTGTTCTGGTAGGAATAATTTCTAGCAATGGAATAAAATGGAAGGAGATCCGGCGTTTCTCTATCATGACCCTGAGGAATTTTGGGATGGGCAAGAGGAGCATTGAGGACCGTGTTCAAGAGGAGGCTCGGTGCCTTGTGGAGGAACTGAGGAATAGCAAAGGTAGGTGTTGTTTGGCGTCACACTGACCAGCGCGTTCCTTTCTGTAATGATCTCCATGGCAACACCTCTGGGATGGCCTGCATTGAGGGCGATGCTTGGCAATGCTACACATGACCAGGCTGGCTTCGAACTCAGAAATCCACCTGCCTCTGCCTCCCAAGTGCTGGGACTAAAGGAGTGCGCCACCACTGCCCGGCTCAAGGAAGCTTTTGTAGCTTGGTGCCTTCTGTTTGCATCTGGGGTGGAGATAAGACCTTGTTAAATTCTATTTTGTGCTAGACGACACTTTCCAGCAATGCCATATCACGTACCAAATTTGGCTATGTTTCTTCCCCGACATAATTGTGGCTATTCTAGGACATTTCACTAGGAGATCTTTGTGAGAGGGCATTACGGAAGTGACCTGTTACTACATGGGGCATGAAACCACGCTTGCTTTTACTTAGCAGCTCTGGTGGTAGAGCCTCCCTGACAGTCATCTCTGGGGTTCTTTCACGGCCCGCGTCTGCAGGGCTCACAGCAATGGTGTTCATCCCTGCCTTCTAGTACCCAGGCATCGTTAATGCCCTGAGTGCTTGTGATTTGCTGCTCAGTCTTTGACTACTTAAAGGCGTCAGCTGGAGTAATTTCACGATACCCACAGTGCACGTTGTTGTTTGCGTATTTCACAAAAAGGGAAGTTTTAAATTGATTTATTGAACCAAATCATAAATATTATTAACGGGTAACCTCAACTTCCCTACTTGTAAGTTGGCTCTATTTCACTTCTTCTTATGTTATCTTCTATCTATGTTTTTGTACTAATTGTTTTATTTTTCTATATTTTGTGAGGCTATGACATCCTGGGCTGCCCAAGATCCTCCTGAGACTAGGATATAACTAACAATAACAAATTCTTTACCCAAGGCAAGCTTTTGGCATACAGTCCAGCGGCCCTCAACCACTTCCTTTAGTAAATGCTCCTGCACTGGGTCCTTGTTCTTGCTGTCAATCCCGTTAGGGCCAGGGTGTGGGACAGTTAAGGAGCCCACAGGACCATGGCCCCGAGCTTTCTGCATACTTTGCAATTCTAAAGTCCCCAGCTTGCCTTTCCTGTCTCATCAGTCCCTTTGCCCACAAACTCCATCAAGGGCCTGGTCTCTGCTTCCCTTGGCCAGCTGCTTCCTCCCCTGGGGACTGTCTTTGTCCTTTCTAGGAGAGTCTGTTGAATGGCACCCTGACCTGCCAGCCTCACAATGTCTGAATGAAAGCAAAATTCTACCTGGATTTTTGAAACAATTAGATTTAGATTTAGAATACTGATGGTATTCTGACTTTTTTCCTACTCTTGGCCCCACTCGTCTGAGATGCAGCTGTCGCAGTAGATATGATTTTCAGCGTGGATTCCCAGTGACTTTGATATTACATGTCTCTTCAAAGTGAACAAGGAGGGAAGATTGGGAACCAGACTCGCACTGTGAACCCCCTTCCCCATTATATGAAATTACGAATTCCAGTGATTATTTCTTTCTCTCCAATGCTAAAATTAAAAACTAATCCTGATACTCAGTGCCATGGTGTGCTGGAACAGAAAAGGAGCCTGGCTCAACTGGCTTCTTTGCTGAATTCCCCATCACTTCTGCACAAATACCTCTCAAAACCAACAAATAAGACCTGTACATGTTTCTGCCGCGTGCATATCGTTGCAGAGATAACGTAGTAACTAGCACTCCGTCTCATTAGACATCATCAGTTCTCCTTGGGAGAATCAGAATCAGTGTCTACAGCAGCAGTGTCTCCTAGTTCTTTATAAACTATGTAAGGAATTGATGTAAGTGGCAGTTACCATGCTCCACTGTGGAGAACTAGTTTCTTCTTCCTATGTGATTGTATTTGTTTTTTTCCCTCCAGCCTCTCTGTTCTTCTGAAACATCCCTTTAAACCTTTCGTGAACATCAGTCTACTTTGCATTTTGTAAGATAATCTTGTTTTTGTTTTTTTTTGTTTTTTTGTTTTTTTGTTTTTTTGTTTTTTTGTTTTTTAGTTCCCGCTATGAATGAGAACATGGAATCTTGGTTCTCTGGGCCTGGCTTGTTTTACTTTACATAATATGCCCCAGATATATCTATTTAGTATAAAGAACATGATTTCATTTTTTTTAGACTTTTCTTTCTTTTTTTTTTTTTAAAAAGATTTATTTATTTTATGTATGTGAGTACACTGTACACTGTAGCTATCTTCAGACACACCAGAAGAGGGCATCGGATTCTGTTTCAGATGGTTGTGAGCCACCATGTGGTTGTTGGGATTTGAACTCAGGACCCCTGGAAGAGCAGTCAGTGCTCTTAACCGCTGAGCCATCTCTCCACTCCCCCTTTTTACACTTTTCATATTAAAGTTTATTCATATTTTAGAAGAACAATTTTGCTGAAAATTGCCCACAAAACAGTTCCCTCTGACTTAATTTGTTTTTATGTAATATGATGTAATGAGCTAATATGATGCTGAAATTAAAAACTTTATAGAGGTTGGAGAGAGTGTGCATGAGTTTATCACACTTGGCTGCTCTTGCAGAAGACCAACGGTTTGGTTCCTAACCTGAAAGTTTACAGCTATCTACAACTCCAGATCTAGGTTATCTGATTTCCCATGATTACTTCTGATGAGACCAGGCATGCACATAATGCCCATACATACATGCATGCAGGCAAAACACTTATACACATAAAATAAATAAATCACAACCAAAAAAAAAAATTAATTGTAGTAGTTTGCTGATGGTTTGCTGCAATAGCACAGACCTCCACAAGAGGGCAGGCTTTGACAAACAAATGTGAGCTCTGATTGGTGATCATAAACATTTTCTGAACAGGAAATTTCTCTCAGTTTTGTTTTTGAACTCTGAAATAAGAAGTAAAGGACACTACTTATCAAGTGAACCTTATGTTTGACCTGTATGTCATTTAAATTAGAAATAAAAATTTAAGAATTTAACTAATTTTAGGCAAACGAAGCTATCTTCTAAAAATTGTGTTCAGTTTTACTTTATAAAAACTGGCACTGGAGATTGAATGTAGGGTCTTGTATCTGCTAAGAAAGCACTCAACTACTGAGGTATATCAAAATTTTTGATTTCACCTTTTTTAAAAATTGGATATTTTCTTTATTTACATTTCAAATGTTATCCCCTTTTCTGGTCCCCTCCCCATGAAACTCCCTATCCCATCCCTCTTCCTTTGCTTCTATGAGGGGGCTCCCCACCCACCCACCCACCCACTCCCACCTCCCCACCCTCGAATTCCCCTATACTGGAGCATCAAACCTTCAGAGGACCAAGGGCCTCCCCTCCTATTGATGCCCAACAAGGCCAACTTCTGCTCCATGTGTGGCTGGAGCCACTGGTACCTCCATGTGTACTCTTTGGTTGGTAGTTTAGTCCCTGGGAGCTCTGGAGGGGTATCTGTTTGGTTGATAGTATTGTTCTTCCTATGGGGCTGCAAACCCCTTCAGCTCCTTCAGTCCTTTCTCTAACTCCTCCACTGGGGACCCCATTAGGGACCCTGTGCTCAGTCCGATGGCTGGCTGTGAGCATCCGCCTCTGTATTTGAAAAATATGGAACGCTTCACGAATTTGCGTGTCATCCTTGCTCAGGGGCCATGCTAGCCTTCTCTGTATCGTTCCAATTTTAGTATATGTGCTGCCAAGGTGAGCACTCGTGTTTTGTTTTGAGATAGAGCCTCTATATCGTGTCCAGGATTGTCTCAAACTTAGTGTAGCTCAGGCAGTCTGTGAATGTAAAACTCTCCTGCTTCCTCTCTATGAGTGGCTAGGATTACCTCCCTGCATCACCAGGCCTTGATGTGTTTATTTTTATTAATTAAAGTGTTATTTATTATTGTTATTATTAAGGATTTATTTCTTATTTATTTATTTATTTATTTTTTATTTGATATATTCTTTATTACATTTCAAATGATTTCCTCTCTCCAGGATCCCCCTTCCCCAAGGATTTATTTCTTTATGGTGTTTTGTCTGCATGTATATCTGCACACTGGAATGAGGAATCGGGCCTGATGGAACTATGGTTATAAATGGTTGTAAAGTGCCATGTGGGTGCTGGGAATTGAACTCAGATCTTCTGCAAGAGCTGCCAGTGTTCTCAACTCGTGAGGCAGCTCTCCAGCCCCCCCATAAATAATATTTTTTGTCTTTTTTATATCTTTTTACACTTGTCCCACATAATACCTGCATCTCCTATAAACTTTCTGTTTTTGGTCTTCCTTACTGCTGGTTATATTTGCAATTCCTTTAAATATTCATCTGTGTTAAAGATGTTTAGGTTGTTATTTTCTTCATTTCCTTATTAATATTTAATTATCTATAAGCTTTCTAGAGAGATGTGATTCTGTTTGTAATTGTTAGATCTTTACAATTGTTTTGTTTTTCTTTTCCTTTCTCCTCTTCCTCCTCCTCCTCTCCCTGCAGCTCCTCTTCCTTCAACTCTTCCTCCTCCAACTCCTTCTCCTCTTCCTTCTTTTGAGACAAAAGTCTTGATGTAGTTCAGACTGGCCTAGAACTTTCAGACTGGTGGTGGTGGAGAACTCTCATCTCTCCTCTTGTATCTCCTGAGTGCTGGGATTACAGGTGGGGACTGCCATGCCTAGCACTATTTAAATACCCATTTAAAAAACCATCTCTTTGGGCGGTGGTGGCGCACGCCTTTAATCCCAGCACTTGGGAGGCAGAGGCAGGCGGATCTCTGAGTTTGAGGCCAGCCTGGTCTACAAAGCTAGTTCCAGGTCAGCTAGAGCTACACAGTGCAACCCTGTCTCGAAAAACAAACAAACAAACAAACAAACAAATCTCTTTCACATCATTCTTCTTTTGGGTCCAATGCGTAAACAGAGCAGAGACTCTAACACACTCTTTGGGTAACCATCCAGAAACAAGCTTAGAAGGAAATATTTTTTTCCATTAATTCGTTTATTTATTCATCCCAATTAAGAGAAGTTATTAAATCAGGTCTGAGAAAAGCAGTGTGCTGGTTTTCAACATGCCATAGTTCTACCAATAGAGAACTTCTAGGAACTTATTTTATTATTTATTGATTGGTTTTTTGAGAAAGGGTTTCTCTAGGAAACTGCCCCTGGCTCTGTAGAGCATGCTGGCCTTGAACTTACAGACATCTGCCTGCTTCTGCCTCACAACTGTTGGCTAAGCATGTTTTTATTTTTAATCTATTTAATTTATTTTATGTGAATTAGTGTTTTGCCTGCATGTTTGTCTGGGTCAGATTTTGGAGTTACAGACAGTCGTGAGCTGCCATGTGGCTGCTAGTATTTGAACCTGGGTCCTCTGGAAGAACATTCAGTGCCCTTAGCCTCTGAGCCATCTCTCCGGGCCTCTCTAGAAACTTACTAATTCATAAAATACATCAATATGTTATTAAAAGAGTCTCTTGTCGGGCGGTGGTGGCGCACGCCTTTAATCCCAGCACTTGGGAAGCAGAGGCAGGTGGATTTCTGAGTTCGAGGCCAGCCTGGTCTACAGAGTGAGTTCTAGGACAGCCAGGGCTATACAGAGAAACCCTGTCTCGAAAAAACCAAAAAAAAAAAAAAAAAAAAAAAAGAGTCTCTTACATACATGCATCAACAGTTATTTTAATGTGCTGTTTCCTATTACCCAGGTGCCCCCTGTGACCCCACCTTCATCCTGGGCTGTGCTCCCTGCAATGTGATCTGCTCCATTATTTTCCAGAAACGCTTTGATTATAAAGATCCGACTTTCCTTAACTTGATGGATAAATTTAACGAAAACTTCAGGCTCTTGAGCACACCATGGATACAGGTGAGGTCAACAGGCTTCCGTTCTAAGGAGCCATCTGGTCTTTTTTCTCTGCAATGGCCACAGTATCACATGGACTAAGCTGTTGAGTAAATGTTCCAGTCATTTTAGAGATGAAATGTGCAGCTTTCTGTTTTCTTCCTTCCTTCTTCTCTCTTTCCCTCCTTCCCTCCCTTCCCTCCTTCCTTCCTTCCAACCCTTCTTCCCTGCCTCCTTCCTACCCTTCTTTCTACATACTTCCTTTTCAGCTCTGTGTATGTTGTGTGTGTATGTATGTATGTGTGTGCATCATGTGTGTATGTGTATGTGTATATGTATGTGTGTGTATGTCATGTGTGTATGTATGTGTGTGTATCTCCTGTGTGTGTATATGCATGTATGTGTATGTCTTGTGTGTATGTTGTGTATGTATGTCGTGTATGTATGTATGTGTGTATGTATGTATGTGTATGTCATGTGTGTATGTATGTATGCATATGTATCTTCTGTACATGTGTATGTATATATCTGTATGTATGTGTATGCATGTCATGTGTATATGTATGTGTGTGTATGTCATGTGTGTGTGTTTGTGTGTGTGTATGTCATATGTGTGTGTGTATGTGTGTGTGTGTGTCTAGGGGGATCTAGGTGCTTGCAGAAGCCAGAGCTGGAGTTATGAGTGGTTATGGGCTTCCTGGTATGATTCTGAAAATCAAACTTCAGTTCTTAAGATGCACTTGTTCTTGTAGCTGCTGCAATTGCTGAGCTCTATCCCCAAGTGTTGACACTGATTTTTAATTTTTCCTTTGTAGTTTTTGTGTTCTGCAGGCAGAAATGTTATTAAGTTCCTAAACTATATGTTTTGCCACATTTGTTCCCCAAAGTCTCCGTTTCTTTAGTTGCTGACAGATTCTACCTTCTTATGAGTAGATGAGAGTTATAGATGACAAAGCAGAAAATGAGAAGAGAAGGAAGGTAGAAGAAGAGAAGAAGACAATGTAGAGATACAAACAGAAGAAAGGAAAGAAAGCAAAGATGAGAAGTAGGACTAAAGAGTAGAAGAGACAGGGAGGACAAGTTCCCCCAGACTGGCTGTTTACTTAGGCCCCGTCCCAGAGTTAAGGAATCAGCAGAAGTAAATGCTTAGAACTTTTCTTAGTTTCTACCTGTCATGGGTGTGCCCTGGCTCTTTGAAAACATCAGTATACATGGTTGTTTTTGAGTATCCTGATTTTCCAAAGATAGTTTTTCCCCAACCCTTCTTCCCATAGTCTTACTGTTCTGCCAGGAGCTTTAATTGTTTTCTTTTGTCCCAAGTGACCCTGTGTTGCTTAGAGGAATCTTAAGTTTTTTTTTTTTTTTCTTTTTTCAGTTTTTCGAGACAGGGTTTCTCTGTGCAGTCTTGGCTGTCCTGGAACTCACTCTGTAGACCAGGCTGGCCTCCAACTCAGAAATCCACCTGCCTCTGCCTCCCAAGTGCTGGGATTAAAGGCGTGCGCCACCACCGCCCGGCAAGGTTTTTTGATAGTCTTTACATGGTTTCCACCCCAATGAGTTCTGAGTTAGATGATATGAAACAAAGGCAAATGCTTTGCCTAGTACTTCAACTTCCTTCCCTAACCCCTGTTAGGTTGCAACATGGAGACAATCACACCCTGCCCCCTCCAGAGCCAAGGGCCACACACTGGGCACAGGCTCTTGTTATAGATACCACCAAGACGGCAGAGGTGACACAAGGGTAAGCAATGCTGCAGTGCTTTCCTACCCACACATTAAGACCCTCAAGTTTCCATCAGCTTGTGGAAACTTCTTTTTCCCATAATCCTAACAAAGGTGGTTCAGACAGTTTTTGATTTTAGGTGTGTGTGTGTGTGTGTGTGTGTGTGTGTGTGTGTGTGTGTTTGTAGGTATGTGTGTGTGTGTGTGTGTGTGTGTGTGTGTGTATGTGTGTGTGTTGGGGTGGGGGGAAATCTGTGTGGGAGGATGAGTCCTGGCAACCCACAATGAGAATGTTTCCACATCACTGTCCTTTTGGTATATTATTAATGTCATAAGACAGCAGAGGACTTTATTGTTCAGAAGAGAAGACAAATGCCCGGAAGTCAAGCCCCAACCCATGAAACCTCAAAAGTCCAGGCACTTCCTTTGTACTTGCAAAGGCATGCCCAGCTTCTTGGGGCTTGTTGAAATCCTTCTATCACCAATGGGCTTGTCTGCCAATCAAAGTTAAAGTCATTTTCATCCCATTACTTAGCATGATTCTTTTTTTTTAAAGATTTATTTGTTTAATGCATATGAGCATTCTATTTGCATGTACACCTGCATGCCAGAGGAGGGCATCAGGTCACATTATAGATGTCTATGGGCCACTGCATGGTTGCTAGGAATTGAACTCAGGATCTCTGGAAGAGCAACCAAGTGCTTCTAACCACTGAGCCGTCTCATCTGCCAGCAGTGACTTTGTAATTGAGGATATCAAAGGCAGAGAATGTTTGGGAGCACAGATGGTGCCAGGAATTTCTGAGAATTGGGGCTTCTAAATAAAAGACTCAGGCTAGCTGAGGCTGGTGCTCTAGCTAAGAAAGTAGTCTAGGTCAGGTTATGAAGGTGATTGACATCTGGGGTGTATAAAACATAACTCTATGTTGGGCTGTCATGTTCAATAACATCATCATCTACCAAGCTGGCATCCTACTCTGTAGAAGATAGTTACATGATTTTATAGAAGTCATTTGACCACTGTTGTATGTAAGTATTTGTCCATAAAATGTAGAATTGAGTTTCATGATATCCTTGAGCCCTTCCCAGCTATAAAGCATGATTGATTTTATTCCTGAGACCAGTTGTAGAAGTAACAGGGAGTGACTGCTCTGTCTCTGGTTGACTGAACTTCCTTAACCTTGTAGTTTAACTCATGCAGAAGAGTCATGGCCTTCCTGTAGTTTAAGATTGGAGGTAAAAATGAGAGAGTGGATGAAAGATGCTTTAGTAATGTAAAAATTATTGGCTTGATTGTTGGAGATGCTTGTCATCTCTGGTCATGTGATCAGTGCAGTCTTTGCCAACATTTCTCTTTATACACATCATGTACACTGAAATGTTTCTCCTTATGTTCACCTTAGTTTTTTTTAAAAAAATGTATTCTTTTCTCATATATTATATCCTGACCACAGCTACCTCTCCCTCCAGTCCTTCTAGTCATCCCCTCCCTTCTCCTACAGACCTCTTCCTTTGTTTCCCTTCAGAAGAGAGCAGGCCTTCCAGGGATATCAATGGAACATGGCATAACCATATAACATAGTAAAACTAGGCACAAACCCTCATAGCACGCTGGACGTGGCAACCTAATAGGAGGAAAAGGGTCCCAAGCACAGGCAATAGAGTCAGAGATACCCCTGCTCACAGTTAGGAGTTTCACAAAGGTATACAGCCATAACATATATGCAGAGGATTTAGCTCAGACTCATACGGGCTCTGTGATTGTTGCTCCAGTCTCTGTGGACCCCTGTGAGTCCTGCTTAGCTGATTCTGTGGGCCTTGCTCTTCTGGTGTCTCGACCCTCTACATTCTACAGTCATTATTCGCTCTTCTGCAGGGTTCCCCTTCCTCTGCCTGATATTGGGCTGTGTCATTCTAGTTTTTAACCAGGGTCATGGTACTCATGGCTTAAGTTTAATTAACGGTTTTTAATTTTCAAGGTCTGCAATACTTTCCCTGCAATTATTGATTATTTCCCTGGAAGTCATAACCAAGTACTTAAGAATTTCTCCTATGTAAAAAACTATGTTTTGGAGAAAGTGAAAGAGCATCAAGAGTCCTTGGACATGGACAATCCTCGGGACTTCATTGACTGTTTCTTGATCAAAATGGAACAGGTAAAATATTATTTGTTGGGTTACATTATCTGATTTGTTGATCATTTCTGTAATTATTTGGAATGCATGGCTGTTCAGGCCAGAAGCACTTGGTAAACATTTTAAGTACCTGCTGTGCTACGGACCACACTCTCTCATGGTTGGGATTCTTTCGCGAAGCAGGAAGGCACGGGTTCTAGGCAAAATGGCAAACAGAACACCATGACACAGAAGAAGTGTAGCATCTCCGTGTATTTGGTGTCTGAGTGCAACTTGTTGCAGTCAGCCAGGGGATTTTAAACATGAGATCTTTACATATTAAAGGATGTATCCAGTACAGCAGGCACAAAAGACAATCAGGAAAGACCATTTGCCAAGAGGAAATGTAGAATCAGCCAGGTAGAAAATGTTTTTGTGTGACATCTGTTAAAGGGGATGGTAAACCGGACCCTCTAGGTCTTAATGAGATTTAGTGAGTAACCTAATTATCACCTGGCTCTCTCTGAGGGAACCTGAGATCATAGTGTTAAGTTAAAGTTTCACAATGTCAGAGCCACTCTCATCAGCATAGCCATAAAAGTTTACATTTTGTTGGGAGATCAATGTAAGTATGTAAACTACTAAGCAAAGTAATGCCGCCTAGAACTGAGGTTTTTTTGGCCAGTATTGTAGTTTAAAGAACTAACATTTTTGCCTGGTTTCTTATAGCTCAGGCTACTAGAAATTCCTGCAAAATAGATTAAAGAAAAGTCACAAAGGCAAGGCTGCCCTGAGATTAGAGCTCAGAATCTTCTCTAGCCAGAAAATCCCACAGCGATATACCCTTGGGGATGGCGCGAGTTGTACAAGGCCTTTACCTGTGGAAAGTGTCCACCGAGACCCTGCACTTTACTTGTGGAAATTCACAGTGCCCACCGAGGATCGTGCGGCACTGCTGTGTGCATGGAACTAGACTAACAGCCATGGAGGGTTTAAAAATTACACTTTTTTTTCTTCATTTTTTTATTCTATATTCTTTGTTTACATTCCAAAGGCTTTCCCTTTCCCAGTCCCCCCCCACCATACGTCCCATAAGTCCTCTCCCCCACAACTATTCCCCAATCACCCCCCCCCCATCCCATTTCTCTGTTCTGGTACTCTCCTACAAAACTGGATCCAATCTTTTCAGGCCCAGGGTCCTCTCCTTTCTTCTTCTTGGGAATCATTTGACTTGCTAATTGTGCCTTGAGTATTTAGGGCTTCTGGGCTCATTAATATCCACTTATCAGTGATTGCATTTCATGTGTATTCTTTTGTGATTGGGTTAACTCACTTAGGATGATATTTTCTAGGTCTAACCATTTACCTACAAATTGCATGAATTCATTATTTTTAATTGCTGAGTAGTATTCCATTGTATAAATATACCACATTTTCTGTATCCATTCCTCCTTTGAGGGATATCTGGGCTCCTTCCAACTTCTGGCTATTATAAACAAGGCTGCTATGAACATAGTGGAGCATGTGTCTTTATTGTGTGCATGGAAATCCTCTGGGTATATGCCCAGGAGTGGTATGCCAGGGTCCTCTGGAAGTGACATGCCCAATTTTCTGAGGAACCGCCAGACTGATTTCCAGAGTGGTTGTACCATTTTGCAATCCCACCAACAGTGGAGGAGTGTTCCTCTTTCTCCACATCCTTGCCAGCACCTGTTATATTTAAAAACTGGTTTGGTTCTTAGACCTATGTATACTATTATAATCTCTCTGTTTACTGACTACGGCTTTGATACCATCTGTGTATAATTTTGTGTGTGCATATTTTTATATGCACAAGTATACACATATGTACAGATGTGTGCATGTGTGGTTTAGAGGCCAACCTTAGGTGTTACTCCTCATCACTGGTCACTCTGAGTGTGACTCATCAGCCTAGAGAAATCAAGTCATGCTCAGGCCAAGTACCTGGATCCATGCATGGACTTCTGTAGACTATGTCAGTTTGAATCATATGTAGAAATTCCTGCCAGTAGCACAAAACATGTAAAAATCAGAATATTCACTAGAGTTTCTGAAGGTGCATGTGTGTGTCTCTATGAACCCTGTCGTATTGTCATGGACATGTCTCTCATGAGCAATATCACAGGAGCCTGGAAGGAGAAAGAAATATGGTATCTTCTTTCATTTGAGAGTTTCATACATGATTTGACCAATCTTTCACTTGTGTGTCTGTATTTCTTCTTTCTCTAAATAATCCCTTATAAGGAAGCTTCTTCCAGGGTTTTAAAGTGGCCACTTTCCCTCAAAGGCCCTGTCATGTTGCTTCCAAAATGAGACACTATCCTTTCCAATGCTCTCCCACTTCAGGTTCTGATTGATCATGGCTCTATTCTCACAAGGCTTTCTCTCTCTTTTTTTAAATAAAAAAATTATTGAATATATTCATTTACATTTCAAATGCTAATACCTTTCCCCATTTCCCCCCTCCCACAAACCCCCTCCTTCCACCCTCTGCCTCCAAGTATATGCCCCTCCACCCAACCCACTCCCACCTATCCCCCCTCGATTTCCCTATGCTGGGGCATCTATTGAAGGCTCTCTTTCTTAGTAAAGCTCACATATTGTATTAGTCTGGGTTCTCTAGAGTTACAGAACATATGGGTAGTCTCTATGTAGTTAGGGAATTTGTTGATGACTTACAGTCTATAGTCCAACTCCCCAGCAATAGTCAGGAGCAGCTGTGGATGGAAGTCCAAGGATCTTGCAGTTGCTCAGTCCCACGAGGCAAGCCGGCAAGCAGGAATCAGTCTTCCTTCTTTCAATGTCCTTATATATGTCTCCAGTAGAGGGTGTAACCCAGATTAAAGGTGTGTGTATCCATGCCTTTAATCCCAGATGATCTTGAACTAGAATCCATAGTCATAATCTGGGATTAAAGGTGCATGTCTCCATGCCTTTAATCCAGATGATCTTGAACTGGAATCCATAGCCACCATGCTTCAAGATCTCCATGCTAAGTCCAGGTCAAAAACTTATATCTCTGAGCCTCCAGATTAGGATCATAGGTGAGCTTTCCAATACAATAGATTGTAGTTCATTCCAGATATAGTCAAGTTGACAACCAGGAATAGCCACTACAATCCACCCCTTGTCAACTTGACACAGATAATATCTCATGTCCACATGAAACAATAACAAGGTCGTGAATACACCTAACATGATATAACTATTCCTCGTACAATCGCAAACGCATTTGTAAATTTACAATGGGGCAATGTCCCTTGGGAACATTCTTTTAGTGTCTCAATACCAATTGATGTTAAAGGAATTGGAAGAAAGACAAATGTATCCTTAACGAAATAAGATAGAAGCATTCATATTACTTATAGTCCTCGTTTCTGCAACTGGTTACGTGGCCTTAGCTGGTATTTATAACTACCTTCCTCTGCTACTCATTCTGTATTTCCTTCACCTTCAGCAAGCACCTCAGCAGGTCTTGGCTCTTTTCCTGGAGGATTGACCCATACCTTCATTCCTGATGGGTCATCCTTCCTCATCCTGCTTGGATTAGGCTGTTGTAGTTTCCCATTGACTTTAATCACAGGACATGGTAGTACTAAGAGACGCCCTAGGGGATCTCCTGCTCTCCAGACATAATCCTGCTTACCTCCGTTGTGGAGAGGCAATCTAATTTCCCCACTGTAATCTGGATCTATCACCCCTCCTAACACTGTTATTCCTTTCTTAACATTCCCTGAAGGTTTAAGGGCATTAGAAGCCCAAAATGGCCAGGGGAAAATCTGAGCTTCCAGTTCAATGGAATGTTTGTTGTGGCTCCAGGTAGGAGCACTCCCCCTTCTGGAACCAAAACTTCTAGGCCAGCAGAACCTAAAGTTGTGGGGACAGGAAGCAAAAATTTTCCTAGGGGGTCACTAGGAGTGATAGTGAGTGGAACTATCCCTTTTCCACCCCTTGATTCCTGGACCCATGAATCCTGGCTATGGGAGAAACTATACCATAGTACAGTTCTCAGTGTCCCAGGGCCAAGCAGTCAAGGACCAAACAGCTGGATCATGAACCACACTGAATCTCTCTTCTAATTAGTTATGTTTCTTGGTGTATTGTCAAAGTGATGGGAAACTGACGACATTGCTTTAAACTTTTCTATATGCATCTATAAGTATAACTAATGTAATATATGTTTGGGTACAATGTGATACCTTGATCCATAATGTTATGAAATTATCAAATAAGGCCAATTTACATATACATTACCTCACATGACGATCATTTGTTTGTGGTGAGAACATTGACACTCCACAACTGTAATACTTTTAAAGGAAGGGACATAAGGAGTGGGTAAACTAATAACAATTCCCACTATCCTGTTTAGTCATTGTAGTTTTAGTACTAGGCTTTGCATTGTTTAAGGTTCTTATCTTTAAGAACAACCTGAATTATTTTTGATTCATTGTAATTAAGCATGCCAGCAAACCAAAATGATATCCATATAAATCCTAGGAAAAGCACAATCCCAAGTCTGAGTTTACCCACGAAAGCTTGGTGGCTGCTGTAACTGACATGTTTGGAGCTGGGACAGAAACAACAAGTACCACTCTGAGGTATGGACTCCTGCTGCTGCTGAAGCATGCGGACGTCACAGGTATGACTGCAGACAAGGAGCTGGGGAAGCTTTATATAGATGCTGGGAAGGCACTACCCGTGTCCTTTACTGGGTCTCTTGTAGGAACCCCATTATTAAGATTGCACTGTTGCTTGCTGCCACATGTACATATGAGGAGGAACTAAAAATCAGGCAAGTTTTCACAATGGGAGATAGTGACTGAGAGAAACCAGATCGTATGGACTGTAGCAGAAGCATGCAGCTCTGATTTTAGTGACTTTACTCTGATAAGGTGTCTGCATTTGATGGGTGGTGTCTATAGCAGGCACATGTGTCACCTGCTAGTGAAAGCTGGTTCATTGGTTTCATGAGGCATACAGTGTCATGAATGTGTCATAGTGTATTTTTGATCACCATAACAAAATGGTAATGGAGACTATATATTTTATAAAGAAAATTATACTTAGCTTTCAGTTCTGGAGGCTGGGGTGTATAACACCGACATTTGTTAGTCTCTGGTGGGCACCCTTGTTGGATGGGATCATACCAGCTCCAGCACATGTGAGAGTGGTATATGGCACACATGTAGGAGGAATTCAGGGGCAGTGTCAGGATTTCTTATTAACCCTTCTTATTTTAGCTTCAGAATAGGCAGTAGATAATGTGGGTATGTGGAATCTTAGACAGAGGAGAGATACAAGTGACAACTGGATGAATTCTAATAATTGAAAATTATCTCTAGGGTTTGAAACATGCTTGAGCATTTATAACAGTTCCAAGCTAGTATCCAATATTAGGAATTTAAATAAGATCTTTTATGCCCAAGAATGTATAAAAGATGTAGCAAAATCATTTCCTTGCATGTAAGAAATATTTATAAAGTTACACTGATATAAGAATGAGCATGTATATTGCTAAAAATTATAACTGTCCTCCAGGGGAGAGAGGGTGTGTGTATGTGTGTGTGTGTGTGTGTGTGTGTGTGTGTGTGTGTGAGAGAGAGAGAGAGAGAGAGAGAGAGAGAGAGAGAGAGAGAGAGAGAGAGAAATGTCTGGGGATGTTGTCTATTTTATATGTAGCAATAAATAAGTGATTCCTCATCTCCTTTAAAAGGAATGCTAAGAAATTGTAAATAGTATAGTAAAATAATAGAAATGCCAATAACCTCTGGATGTGCACATAAATTGCCCAAGATACTGAAAGAATGTTTCAAAGTGAGTCCATTGGCATATGAGGAAAATACAGAGAATCATTCAGAATTTTCAGATAAGAGCACACACTCATCAGCCAAGAGAATTCATTTGCTACCATATGCTAATTTGATTTGATGCCAATTCTTTTTTATTAGATATTTACTTTATTTACATTTCAAATCTTATCTCCTTTCCTGTTTTCCCCTGAAAAAAAAACCCCTATCCCATCCCCCCTCCCACTGCTCACTAACCCACCCATTCCCACTTCCTTGTTCTGGCATTCCCCTACACTAGGGCAACAAGCCTTCACAGGCCCAAGGGCCTTTCCTATCATTGATATCCCACAAGGCCATCCTCTGCTACACATGTGGCTGGAGCTATGGGTCCCTCCATGTGTACTCTTTCGTTGGTGATTAAGTCCTTGGGAGCTCTGGGGGTACTGGTTGGTTCATATTGTTGTTCCTCCTATGGGGGTACAAACCTCTTCAGCTCTTTGTGTCCTGTCTCTAGCTCCTCCACTGGGGACCCTATGTTCAGTCCATTGATTGGCTGTGAGCATCAACTTCTGTTTTGTTAGGCGATGGCAGAGCCTCTCAGGTGGCAGACATATCAGGCTCCTGTCAGCTAGCATTTGTTGGCATCTGCAATAGTGTCTGGGTTTGGTAATTGTTTATGTCTCCCCCAGTGAGACAGTCTCTAAATGGCCTTTCCTTCAGTCCCTGCTCCACACTTTGTCTCTGAATCCCATGGGCTTTTATATGTATATGTATGTGTATGTGTGTGTATATATATACACACACAGTAACTTTGCCAAATAGCTAAACTCTTCTCTGAGTAGATGATCATAACTTAAAATAACCCATTTGTTCTAACCTACATTCTGCCATGTGTCTGGTTACCTATGCTTGGGTACCATGTGGCCACCTCATCAGTTTCTTGGATGAATCTCCAAGGGGTAGCACTGTTCCAGCATCCATTCTGCCTTCTGGATGTCTCACTTCCTATTTCCTGCCTAAGCTATAGGCAATCAAATTTGTTATTGACAGGTGTCACATCCATGTAGACTCAAGATATCTTCTCTACAATTCCCCCCTTTAGTCCAATAAAAGTCTCTAAAACTGCATGCAAATGTGAGATTTTTGAAACAATTATGAAAACTACAAGGTAAGATTTGCATTTATAATGACCAGTCTACTGTATTTGGCAGTTTTAGAAAATATTTAATTTTCTATCCTATCTCGTTGTGTTTAAGGTTTGTTTTTAATTCAATTTCTATCCTTACCTGTATTAGGAACCTAAAAACATCTTACGCCTCAGATATATTCCTAAACAACATAAACTTAATTGTGAGACTATAACTATATAGTCTTCAACCCTATTAGAGATCTGAGGAGTAAATATTCCCTGAGTAAGTAGGTCGTGCAGGCAAGCAGCTTCCTAAGACCAAGAATTGACAGACAGCAGGCTCCCTGGACAGCTACCCAGTAATCTCTGTAAAGTTGGAGTATCCATCTTCAGCCTTCTGTCCCAGTATATCTGACAGACAGATTTGTAAAGCAGGAATTATGAAGAATACCCATGGTATGCAGTCACTGATAAGTGGATATTAGCCTAGAATCTTGGAACACCAAAGACATAAATCACATACCAAGTGATGTCTGACAAGATGTTTAGATATGGGCCTTGAATTCCTGCTCTTTCCAAGACCTTTAGCATGAAAGGATGCTGAATTTTGTCAAGAATTATGGAGTACTTTCTTTTTTTCTTTTTTTTTTCATATTGTTTACTCTGTGCCTTGCCATGGCTTGCTAGCTTATTCTTTTTTTAAATATTTTTTTATTCTTTTTTAAATTTTCTATATTCTTTGTTTACATTCCAAAGGCTTTCCCCTTTCCCAGTTGCCCCCCACCATACGTCCCATAAGTCCTCTCCCCCCCAACTATTCCCCAATTACTCCCCCCACCATTTCTCTGTTCTGCATCTATAAAACTGGATCCAATCTTTTCAGGCCCAGGGTCCTCTCCTTTCTTCTTCTTGGGAATCATTTGACTTGCTAATTGTGCCTTGAGTATTTAGGGCTTCTGGGCTCATTAATATCCACTTATCAGTGATTGCATTTCTTGTGTATTCTTTTGTGATTGGGTTAACTCACTTAGGATGATATTTTCCAGATCTAACCATTTACCTACAAATTGCATCAATTCATTATTTTTAATTGCTGAGTAGTATTCCATTGTATAAATATACCACATTTTCTGTATCCATTCCTCCTTTGAGGGATATCTGGGCTCCTTCCAACTTCTGGCTATTATAAACAAGGCTGCTATGAACATTGTGGAGCATGTGTCTTTATTGTATGCAGGGGAATCCTCTGGGTATATGCCCAGGAGTGGTATGCCAGGGTCCTCTGGAAGTGACATGCCCAATTTTCTGAGGAACCGCCAAGCTGATTTCCAGAGCAGTTTTACCATTTTGCAATCCCACCAACAGTGGAGGAGTGTTCCTCTTTCTCCACATCCTCGCCAGCACCTGTTGTCTCTTGAGTTTTTTTTTCTATATTCTATGTTTACATTCCAAAGGCTTTCCCCTTTCCCAGTTCCCCCCCTCCCTATGTCCCATAATTCCTCTCCCCCCCAACTATTCCCCAATCATTCCCCCTCCCCCCAAGGTTTCTCTACAAAACTGGATCCAATCTTTCCAGGCCCAGGGTCCTCTCCTTTCTTCTTCTTGGGAATCATTTGACTTGCTAATTGTGCCTTGAGTATTTAGAGCTTCTGGGCTCATTAATATCCACTTATCAGTGATTGCATTTCATGTGTATTCTTTTGTGACTGGGTTAGCTCACTCAGGATGATATTTTCCAGGTCTAACCATTTACCTACAAATTGCATGAATTCATTATTTTTAATTGCTGAGTAGTATTCCATTGTATAAATATACCACATTTTCTGTATCCATTCCTCCTTTGAGGGATATTTGGGCTCCTTCCAATTTCTGGCTATTATAAACAAGGCTGCTATAAACATAGTGGAGCATGTGTCCTTATTGCATGCAGGGGAATCCTCTGGGTATATGCCCAGGAGTGGTATGCCAGGGTCCTCTGGAAGTGACATGCCCAATTTTCTGAGGAACCGCCAAACTGATTTCCAGAGTGGTTTTACCATTTTGCAATCCCACCAACAGTGGAGGAGTGTTCCTCTTTCTCTACATCCTCGCCAGCACTTGTTGTCTCTTGAGTTTTTTTTCCTTTTTTTTCTTTTTCTTTCTTTCTCTTTCTTTCTTTCTTTCTTTCTTTCTTTCTTTCTTTCTTTCTTTCTTTCTTTCGTTTTTCGAGACAGGGTTTCTCTGTGTAGTCCTGGCTGTCCTGGAACTCACTCTGTAGACCAGGCTGGCCTCGAACTCAGAAATTCGCCTGCCTCTACCTCCCAAGTGCTGGGATTAAAGGCGTGCGCCACCACGTCCGGCGTCTCTTGAGTTTTTAATCTTAGCCGTTCTGACTGGTGTGAGGTGGGATCTCAGGCTTGTTTTGATTTGCATTTCCCTGATGACTAATGATGTTGAACATCTCTTAAGGTGTTTCTCAGCCATCCGAATTTCTTCTGGTGAAAATTCTTTGTTTAGCTCTGTACCCCATTTTTTGATAGGGTTATTTGGTTCTTTGGGGTCTAACTTCTTGAGTTCTTTGTATATATTGGATATTAGCCCTCTGTTGGATGTGGGGTTGGTGAAGATTTTTTCCCACTTTTGTTGGTTGCTGTTTTGTCCTTCTGACAGTGTCCTTTGCCTTACAGAAACTTTGTAATTTTAAGAGGTCCCATTTGTCAATTCTTGATCTGAGAGCATAAGCTATTGGTGTTCTGTTCAGGAACTTTCCCCCTGTGCCCATGTCCTCCAGGGTCTTCCCAAGTTTCTTTTCTAATAGTTTCAGTGTGTCTGGTTTTATGTGGAGGTCCTTGATCCACTTGGAGTTGATCTTAGTACAAGGAGATAAGAATGGGTCGATTCGCATTCTTCTGCATGTTGATCTCCAGTTGAACCAGCACCAGTTGTTGAAAAGGCTATCTTTTTTCCACTGGATGGTTGTGGCTCCTTTATCAAAGATCAAGTGACCAGACGTCTGTGGGTTCATTTCTGGGTCTTCAATCCTATTCCATTGATCTACCTGCCTGTTGCTGTACCAATACCATGCAGTTTTTAACACAATTGCTCTGTAGTACTGCTTGAGGTCAGGGATATTGATTCCCCCAGAAGTCCTTTTATTGTTGAGAATAGTTTTAGCTATCCTGGTTTTTTTGTTGCTCCAGATGAATTTGAGAATTGCTCTTTCTAGATCTATGAAGAATTGATTTGGGATTTTGATGGGGATTGCATTGAATCTGTAGATTGCTTTTGGCAAGATGATCATTTTTACTATATTGATCCTGCCAATCCAGGAGCAAGAAATATTTTTCCATCTTCTGAGGTTTTCTTCGATTTCTTTCTTCAAGGACTTGAAGTTCCTGTCATACAGATCTTTCGCTTGTTTGGTTAGAGTTACACCAAGGTACTTTATGTTGTTTGTGGCTATTGTGAAGGGTGTTATTTCCCTTTCTTACCCTCTCTTGGTAGTGTGCAATAGTAAACTCTCCTGTGTTGCATTTTTGGATGGCATTTATGACACTAATTCTTATTTTCTGTTTTTTTGTGTCTTTGAGGGATAGCAATTTCTTAGTTTATATTTATAAGACATCTGTATAGTGAAGCATTTATGCATTCTGATTTATATTGTTTATCCTGTATGATAATATGTAGAAGTACATCTTTTTTTTTTTTTTTTTTGGTTTTTTTGAGACAGGGTTTCTCTGTGTAGTCCTGGCTGTCCTGGAACTCACTCTGTAGACCAGGCTGGCCTCAAACTCAGAAATCCTCCTGCCTCTGCCTCCCAAGTGCTGGGATTACAGGCGTGTGCCACCACCCCCGACTTGAAGTATATCTTCTTAATGAATGCCTGGTTTCTAGGTGTTGTATTTCTCCTTGGGACACTTTCCTCATGTTCCATATTACCCTGACTTGCTGTGGCAGTTGTGCCAGTTTTCTCCCATTACATCATTTTCTACTTTGTCTTCCTAGCTAAAGTACAGGAAGAGATAGAACGTGTAGTTGGCAGAAACCGGAGCCCCTGCATGCAGGACAGGAGTAGCATGCCGTACACAGATGCTGTAGTGCATGAGATCCAGAGATACATTGACCTTGTCCCCATGAACCTGCCTCATTCAGTGACCTGTGATGTCAAGTTCAGAAACTACTTTATCCCCAAGGTAAGCTTGTAACAACACAGCAACGTATTGTTTATGAAGTTCCCAGATTCATACTTTGGTTCCTACTATAGTTGCAGTTATGTAAGAGAATAATTAAAAGCAGTAATATGTAAAAATACCTTAAAAAGAAAAGTATAGCTCTTTAATATCATAATCTTAGAAACGTGGAGTTTCCATGTTTTCTTTTTTATTTTCATTAATGATTACTAGCTCGATTTTTGTTGCTGTGATAAGAACCATGACTAAGGGAGGAAAGGATTTATTTATTCTCACAGGTCAGAGTCCATCACTGAGGAAAGTCAGGTCAGGAACACTGGCAGGACAGCAACTCCACCAGGGCAGGGACTTGAAATAGAAGCATGGAGGAATGTTCATGCTCGTGCTCTTTCTATTGTTATTGTTCAGAAAGCTTTATTATACAGCCCTGGTTTGCTTTTCTGGCACCACTCATAGTGGGCTGGGTCCTTTCATGTCAACTATCAGTCAAGACAGGCAGACTAATAATAGGCCAATCTAAACAAAACAATTCCTCATTTTTAGTTCCCTCTTATAACTCTGGGTTGTGTCAAGCTGATAGCTGAGATAACTAGGAGAATACCTGTATTTAAAAAGCACTTAAAGGGATGTATAAGTGAGTTTTTATATATTACATGCATATGGGATATAAAGGTGTTTAGAATTATATTTTAGTTTATTTAACCTATCACATTTAATACCTAAAAACTTTAGTGAGTGTTTCCAAAGACTGAAGAATTTCTTACTATTTGATAAGCATACTCACACTGAAGTTATCAATATAATAAAATTATCCTCCACATCACTTAAGATTACATTTTCTAGGTATACCAAGATTTTTTTTTTTTTTATCGATATGAAGTGAAAACTTCCCACAGTGGAATAAAGGAACAAGTCTACAATTTGCTTCTCCAAAATTGAGAACATTTCCTTTAAAACAATTATTTTTGATATAACAATTGTTTTAAAGAATCAAACCCACTTGTCCCATAAAATCTCCCTCTGTCTACTTTCTTGTGCAGGTTTTCTTGGAGACTAAATTCCAATTGTGAGTTTTGAGCAAGTATTTAAAATAGGTGTTGTTACAGCAATAGACTGCTTCATCAGTTTGTGGCCCTGGATACACTGTGGTCACACTTGTTGTTAACACTAAGGATAGTGTTTCTTTTTCTTCTTCTTCTTCTTTTTTTTTCTGAGACAGGGTTTCTCTGTGTAGCCCTGGCTGTCCTGGAACTCACTCTGTAGACCAGGCTGGTCTCAAACTCAGAAATCTGCCTGCCTCTGCCTCCCAAGTGCTGGGATTAAAGGCGTAATCCACCACCGCCCGGCAGGATAGTGTTTCTAAGACAGTGTCTTCAGATCCTCTGTTGCTGGTATTCTTTTTTTCCACATTAAAACATACCAAAACCACCACCACCACCACCGCTGACGCCACCTCTACCACCACCACCAACAACAACAAGAAAAAAAATAAAACCCCAAAACCTGCAGGGTGGAATTTAATCTTTTAGTATCCTATTTTCCAATTAATTTATCAAGAGTTTTAATATTAATTGACAGTTCTTATCTGGGTATTCTATTTCATAAATAATTTACCATCAGTTTATAAAATTAGCCAATACTTTAAAAGATAAATCTAATTTTTGACAATTTCTCATGTCTCCATAATATAGCCTGACCATACTTACCTTCTCCCTCCCTCCTTTCTTCTCATTCTCTCTCTCTCTCTCTCTCTCTCTCTCTCTCTCTCTCTTGTTTTTTTTTGAGACAGGGTTTCTCTGTGTAGCCCTGGCTGTCCTGGAACTCACTCTGTAGACCAGGCTGTCCTTGATCTCAGAAATCCACCTGCTTCTGCCTTCCAAGTGCTGGGATTAAAGGTGTGATCCACCACTGCCCAGCTTCTTCCTCTTTTCTTATTCCCCTCTGTCTTCCACCAATTTCTTCATCTTCCAACAATTTCTCTTCTCATTCTCATATAATTTTGTTCTGTTTTATGGCCTACCTCATTTACCGAGGGCCACCAACATTCGCACGGGTGTGGCACGATATCCTCTGGAGCTTGAGGGACTAAGTGGCCACACCACTAATTAATGATCCTTGTCTGAATTGATCGTTCTGAGTTGTTTTCATTTTCACTCCTCTTGCACTTTTTAAGGTAGGATTTATCTGTGATGATAAGGCTCCCACAGTTTTGAAGTGTATGAAGCACATAGTATACCTCAATAAGTGCTCAAGTGATGATATACCTGTCAATGGTATATTCAAAATTATCATTAATCAGGTTCTATGTCCATTTACCAAAAGCTGAAGCAAAGGATTCTCAGTTATCCTGACTTTCCCAGAATGAACGAAGACTTCCATCTAAAACCAATATGAGTTGAATGAGAATAGAAGTGATAAATATAGCACAAAATAAGAGACCTTAAACTGCTCATCCATAAATGGAATATCTGTATCACAGTTCCTTTTTCAAGGCTAAAGGATCATTGTAGAAGAGAGGGCAGAGAGATCATAAGAACCAGAGGTGGTAGATACATACAAGAAAACAGTATCTTCTGGATACATGTTGACATTATACTTATTAACTTATGTTGTATGACAACATGCATGAGACCTATTCAAGCTCAAATCAGAGCATGGAGGGGGAGGTGGGTGTGAAGTTCTCTCCCGAGCTGACGAGCTTGTGTCAATTCCTCTCTGTGTAAATGTCATTGTTCTGCTTTGGATCGAGTACTTTCATTGGTGTAGGTAAGTTCCTTCAATTTGCAGTCAGATTGGTTTAGGTAACTTCCCTTAGTTCTTCCCATTCAGTTTTCATTACATCTGCTGGCTGTTTCCAGGGTACCACTGTAATAACATCACTGACATCCATGCTGCACGATGACAAAGAATTTCCTAATCCAGAGAAGTTTGACCCTGGTCACTTTCTAGATGAGAGAGGCAACTTTAAGAAGAGTGACTACTTTGTGCCATTCTCAGCAGGTAAAAGAAATTCATTTCCATTTGTACTTTGGAGGACGTAATGGAATTTTAGGATTAGATGCAATTTCTATGGTGATTTTGCTGGGACTGGTAGATTTTCTGCTTGATGTCGTAAGAACTTCCACTTTAATGACTATATATTTTCTCTGCTTGTAATAATTCCTCTTTGTTGGACCATATTAGTGAGAATCACAGTCTAGCACAGGTGCTGTTGGACATGACATTATAAGGGAAGAGGAAGTTTAACCTGGCTACTGGGTTCAGTGTGTTGTGGGGCAAAGGTGCAGGCAGGCACAGGACTATGTGTGCCAGGACATGTAGGCCCAGGGCAAAGGGGAAGCATTTTGAAAAATTTATTTATTTATTTAGTTTATATCCCAATATCAGCCCCTGCTCTTTCCCAGTACCCCCACCCCAACACACACACACATCCTTTTCTTATTCCACGTTCCCCTTAAGGGGAAGCCCAGGGGGAGCTTACTCCTTTGGATCTCAGGTTTCAGGTTCCATGGTCTGGACAAGCCTCAACCCCACTCTTGCTCTGAGCCTGCTCCCCACAGTCCCATGGCTCTCTGTCCCCACACTTACTAATTGTACATGGCCTCTGTATTTAACTGCCAGCTGCCTAGGAGCTCCTCCTTTAGACTTTCCTCCTCTACCACAGTATCTAAGTTCACATTTTGAGTATGTCCTATGTGTCATCCTTGTCTCCCAGACAGATTTGAGAATGCAAGTGCCCTAGAAAATATAACAGGCTCTGCAGAGACTCAGTCTGAATTAGGAAAGTAGGTGAGCCAACAGGGCACTATAATCTAGTTGGATTAGTGCTGTGAGAGAGGCAATCAGAGGAAAGTCGCTCAGTTCTTCTTTCATAAGCAAACCGTATTATTCTAAAAGGTCAGAGGAAAGGTGGCTGTCTCACAGGGATCAAGGAATTAAGAAAAGAAGAGGAGGCAGGGTACCATACAGAGACAATGAAGTTCAGGAGGGGGACATTTGCTATCAGTGCAGGAGGTCAGAACCTGCTGAGCAAATGCAGGCTGGGAAAGACCCTGGGCATGTAAAGGGACACTGTACAGTGATTCCAGAGCCCCTAGTGTTTCCTTTACAATGATACTACACCTTGAATGTCCAACCATAGTGCACCATTACATGTGCTGAGTCTCTGAATGTGCTGAGTCTCTGAGCAATGCTGTCACTTACACTTTTTGCTGTTGAGTTTGATTCTTTTTTTTTGTGTGTGTGTTTTGTTTTTATTTTTTTGTGTGGCTTTTTTGTTGTTGTTGTTTTTTTTTTTTTTTTTTGGATTTGGTTTTTTTGAGACAGGGTTTCTCTATATAGCCCTGACTGTCCTGGAACTCACTCTGTAGATCAGGCT
This sequence comes from Apodemus agrarius, assembly GCA_964023405.1. NCBI lineage: Eukaryota > Metazoa > Chordata > Mammalia > Rodentia > Muridae > Apodemus > Apodemus agrarius. The sequence continues at coordinate 177,715,984 of OZ030005.1, forward strand.
GGCTTCGAACTCAAAAATCCACCTGCCTCTGCCTCCCAGAGTGCTGGGATTACAGGTGTGCACCACCACCACCCAGCTTGTAAAGTTTGATTCTTATGCTGGTGGTAGACAAGTACAAATCAAGATGTGCATACAGAGCTCTTCTTTTTAGGGAACTCACTTTGGCAAGGTGGCAAAAGATAAAGCATAGAATTCAAGCAATCTCTGCTATGTAGAATCATGCATATGATGAGGAAACCCACAGAGGGTAAGATTCTATTGTGAGCACAAGGATCTTAAAGAGGAGAGGCCACAGCTCCTGAGGGAGTGTCAGAACAGTGCTTCATCAATGGGGGCTTGAAGCTTTCAACTTCATGGTGTTGGAGATGGGCAAATGGAGCTGTTTGTGGGGCTGAGAATGTTATATGGGGTCTTCTGTACACATGCTGAACAACTCATTGACTACTGTATAATTTCCATGTCGACTCACAGATGATTCAGGAACAAATCTTTCCCCCTTTCTTCTTCTCTTTGCTTTTATAGGAAAGCGGATGTGTGCAGGAGAAGGCCTGGCTCGCATGGAGCTGTTTCTGTTCTTCACCACCATTTTACAGAATTTTAACCTGAAGCCTCTGGTTGATATAAAGGACATTGATACAACACCAGTTGTCAGTGGACTTGGCCATGTGCCCCCTTCGTACCAGGCTCGTTTCATCCCTGTGTAAAGTGCAGACTCTCTATAGTCTCATGTGCAGTGTCTCCTCTGAGGGTCCTGCCTGATTCATTATTGGTATTATAGTGCCTTTTTGTGACATCTCTCCATTCCCTTCCTATCCAGTGAACATCAAACCTCATCGAGCAGAATTCCCTGAGTCAATACACAGTTCCTCTTCCTGTTCCCTGTATTTTGTGACATTCCTGTGCAGTACTTACATAGCAAGTGCTGATACTTAAATGGCTCAATTACTATTTATACTATGTGTTCACTGTAAACAGCAAAATCTTTAAACTATGACAGTTCAGAATCATCTGTCCCCTGCATGTGCTAAATAAAAACAAATTTTTGGACCAGTTCTCAGACTCTCTTTCTTATGGGCATAATGCAAAGAAGAAGTAAAGAAAACAAACTCTCAAGAGGCCATATTTGTTTTCATAAAGATTTCTACAGAAAGGGAGCAAGATAGCTCCAAAGCTCGGAATATCCAAGATACAATTCATAGACCACATGCAACTCAAGAAGAAGGAAGACCAAAGTGTGGGTGCTTTGGGACAAAATACTCACGGGAGCAAATATAGAGACAAAGTGTAGAGCAGAGACTGAAGGAAAGGCCATCCAGAGACTGCCCCACCCGGAGATCCATCCCATATAGTGACCAAACCCAGACACTATTTAGATGCCAACAAGTGCTTGCTAAAAGGAGCCTGATATAGCCGACTCCTGAGAGGCTCTGCTAGAGCCTGACAAATACAAAGGTGGATGCTCACAGCTTCCCATTGGGTTGAGCACAGGGTTCCCAATGGAGGAGTTAGAGAAAGGACTGAAGGAGCTGAAGGAGTTTGCAGCCCCATAGGAAGAAGAACAATATCAAGCCACCAGAGCTCCTGGGGTCTAAACCACCAGCCAAGGAGTACACATGGAGGTATCCATGGCTCCAGCAGTGTATGTAGTGAGGATGTCCTTGTTGGGCATCAATGGGAGAAGAATCCTTTGGTCCCATGAAGGTTCAATGCTCCAGTGTAGGGGAGTGTGAGGGTGAGGAGATGGGAGTGGGTGGGTGGGGGCACATGCTCATAGAAGCAGCAGGAGGGGGCATGGTATAGGGGATTTGGGGGGGATCAGGAAAGGGAATAACATTTTAAATGTAAATAAATAAATTATCCAATAAAAAATTAAAAAAAAATAGCCTCAAAGCTCGGAATACCCAAGATACAATTCATAGACCACATGAAGCTCAAGAAGAAGGAAGACCAAAGTATGGATGCTTTGGAACAAAATACTCAAATACAGAGACAAAGTGTAGAGCAGAGACTGAAGGAAAGACCAACTAGAGACTGTCCCACCTGGGGATCTATACCATACACAGTTACCAAACCCAGACATTATTGTAGAAAGGACCCAAGAAGCTGAAGGGGTTTGCATTGCCATAGGAAGATCAACAATATAAGCTACCTTGTACCCCCATAGCTCCCAGGGACTAAACCATCAACCAAAGAGTATCCATGGAGTTACCCATGACTCCAGATTCATATGTAACAGAGGATAACCTTGTTGGACATCAAAGGGAGGAAAGGCCCTTGGTCCTGAGAAGGCTAGATGCCCCAGTATAGGGGAATGCGGGGACCAGGAAGTAGGAGTAGGTGGATTGTTGAGCAGGAGGAGGGGAGATAGGTTAGGGGATTCTTTTTTAGAGGGGGGGACTGGGAAAGGGGACAACATTTGAAATGTAAATAAAGAATATGTCTAATAAAAAATAAAAAAGAAAGAAAAACATGATTGTTTTAAAGGAAACTATGTTTTATAACTATTAGATTTTAGGGTTATGTGAGTCAGGTACAATATAGGTGCTTCTCTTTGCCTTAGATAAAGAATTCACCAAGCCCTGTATTCGCTCAAGCAATAAGTGTTATATACTAAACTTCTGGCACACATTTTCATCCACAGGTATTGTAATTATTAACTAAATTCATGTTTCTTTGAAAGTCACAGCCAGTCATGAAACGTTGAATCAGAGCATAGTTGATGTTGGTGAACCCAGTTGAACTGAAGTCTGGAGAGAAGGATACACGTTACAGGTGACTAGGGTTCCAGCCTTTCTTTACTACCCTCATCCGCGTGACTCTCTAAGGTCCAGTTTCCTCAGCTCTGAAAAAGAAAGGGTTTTGTCTTAGGCAAAGGTAGTTGATGGACTCCACAGGGATATGTTCGGTGTGAAACCTCTGGAAATGAAACTGTCAAAATCCCTTCAAAGATGACAAGTAGAACATTGCTTAACTCCCCCTTTTCTCTGCAGCCAGTTTTGTTTTGTTTTGTTTTGTTTTGTTTTCCTAGACACATCAGGATCAAGTAAGGACTTCTATTTTGTGTGACGCTGCTGTCCTAAGAACAAAATCAGAGAGCTGAGCTGGGTGGTGGTGGCACATGGCTTTAATCCCAGCACTTGGGAGGCAGAGGCAGGCGAATTTCTGAGTTCAAGGCCAGCCTGGTCTACAGAGTGAGTTCCAGGAGAGCCAGGGCTACACAGAGAAACCCTGTCTCGAAAAAAAACAAAACAAAACAAAATCAGAGCCTGTACATTTGGAGTAATTAAAAATGGGGGATAGATTTTGTTTCCCTTCTGGATAGCTTCAGTGCAGGGCGTAGGTCACCACAAAGGCCAATAGATCTTATCTCAGGGCCAAGTTCTTCCAGGTACATTATATAACTTGTATGGTATGCTCCTAGATTTCCTTTGCTCATAAAACATTAGAAACAAAACTTCCTACTTTAAGTATTTTGCTTTTTATTTTTTAGAGTTCATTTAATGCTAGAATATACATATTTACTTAGTTAATTACTTGATTCGTACTGGGTAAGCTAAAATGTGCATATTTCCTGAGTAGTAGCCTACATATGAGGCAGAGGCAGTAGGGTCCTCAGTCTGTGGACAGCCTGAGATACCCAGGGGGGAAGAAACCAAATTATAGATGTATGAGTTATGGTGCCTGTTTTCTCTTTAGGCAACTCTCAGGTTGGTACAGAAAGCTGAAATCTTTCATAAGGTTTTCAGTCTCAAGCAGAGTGTCCTAGTTTTTGGGAAGCACCACTGGCTAAGTAGTATTTTATAGACTAGGTATGAAAAAATGGCTTGTCTTCAACACCCTACATTCTCAGGTGGTTGCCAGTAGAGATGCTGGAATGATTTTGCACAAATAGTTTACTTCAGGTTATGGGAAAATAGCTCACTTGGTAAACAAGCATGAACACCTGAGTTCAGTTACCCCAATAGCCATGTAGTCGTGCAAAAGCTGGACTCTGTAGAACAGGTGTGCAACCTCAGTGATGGGTGTGTGTGGGGCAGGAACAAGAGGACCCCTGGAGATGTCTAGGTTCACTGAGGAATCCTGTCTCAAGGAGAAAGAGAGGAGAGAAAAGGAGAGAGAGAGAGAGAGAGAGAGAGAGAGAGAGAGAGAGAGAGAGAGAGACAGAGACAGAGACAGAGACAGAGACAGAGACAGAGACAGAGAGGTTGAATTGAGGAAGACACCAAAGGTCAATCTCTAACTTCCACACACACATGCATACGCACATATGCACTCAAATGCATGCACACCGAGATGCACACGTGAACACACATATTTATTTCATTGCAGCTGAATAAAGGCTTCAAGATGCAACTGGAACTATGAGGGTATTTAAAACTGCCCTACCCCAAATTAAAAAAAAAAAGGATAACAACAAGACTCATGACAATATCTGGGTTAAGTCCAACTCCAGACTAGCTCCCCGTGGTTGGTCAAATCTCCTCCCAGGAGAAAGCAATTGTAAAGAGCAGCTTCTTTTCATGTTTGCCAGCAGGCCAGAGTCCATCCAGAAGGTAGATAAAACTGCACGTAACTGATTGGTCACTTAGGTCTCACAAGGACATGTTGAGTCAGCAGCTGGCATTATAAAAGCCCTGGGCTGCAAGCTCATAGCAGTCTCCCTAGAAGAGAAGGCTGCCATGGAACTGGTCACATTCTTGGTGCTCTCCCTCTCCTGTCTGCTTCTCTTCTCACTCTGGAGACAGAGCTCTGGGAGAGGGAAGCTCCCTCCTGGCCCCACTCCTCTCCCACTTATTGGAAACATCCTTCAGATAGATGTGAAGGACATCAGCAAGTCCTTAAGCAATGTAAGTATGCTTCTTGCTGCATAGCAGCTGAAAAGTAAAAATGATTCTCTGCTGTTAAATAAGTACATTACAGGGTCAAACTATGTTATCATAGGGCAAATGTGCACCGTGGATTTCTAATATTTGGTTTCTCATGGTCAGAAATGATTAAATGAGATAATATATTCATACAGAATAAACATTTTTACATTGTAAGACAAAATACCTACAGCAGAGAGAACAGCTACTTTTTAATTGATTCATCATTCTTAGCTATACTGTTTTGCCTAAGATAAAAGGTATTGGGATTATTTTGAGTATTTACTGGAGACATCATCTATGTATGTGTTGTGTATTTAGGGTTGCCAACCAAAACAATTAAACTTCTTCAGAGAAGCAAGTTATGCCTGATATCAAGGAGTCTGAGTCAACATTAAACATGCGTGAAGGAAATAGAACTAGTAAGGTCCGGTGGGGCCTCAGTGTTTCTGTGCAAGGCTGCTGCCAGACCATGGATGAGCAGTGTGGAAGAGACTGTTCTGCATGCGTTCTTCTGCTTGCTGTCTGTTCTCTAGTCAGTCATCTTATGATTGCAGACAGCCTGGCATAACACTCATCTAGGGAGAGATTTCTGTTGTCTTAGTCATATGATAATACTTTAATAAATTAGCTAACATCCCAAATGCTACCTTCCTCCTGGTCCCTGCTCACTGAATTCCTCCCTCCATGCTCCCTCCCCTTTACCTCTGAAAGGGTGTCCCCCCCCCCACCCGGTGTACCCTCACGCTGGTGCATCAAGTCTCTGCAGGACTTGTGTATGCTCTTTGGTTGGTAGCTCAGTCGCTGGGAGCTTCCAGGGATTCAGGTTAGTTGGCACTGTTGGTCTTCCTGTGGGGTTGCCATCCCCTTCAGACCCTTCAATCATTCTCCTAACTCTTCCATAGGGGTCCCTGACCTCAATCAGTGCTTGGCTGCGTGTATCTGCATCTGTCTCCATCAGCTGCTGGTAGAGCCTTTCAAGTTATATTAGGCTCCCGTCTGCAAGCACAGCACAGTATCAGTAATAGTGTCAGAGACTGATGCCTATCCATGGGATGGGTCTCAAGTTGGGTCAGTCTCTGTTTGGCCATTTCTTCAGTCTCTGATCCACTTTTGTCCCTGCATTTCTTTTAGATAGGACCAATTATGACTCAAAAATTTTGAACGTTGGTTGGCGTCCCCATCCCTTTACTGGGTCTCCTGGAGGTGGTCTCTCCAGGTTCTATATCCTCACTGCTGGGCATTTCACCCGAGGTCACCCACATTGACTCTTGGGAGCTTCCAAGGGAGCGTTTCCAAATAGTAGGTTTCCAGTGTTTATCATAGGGTGACTGAGTGACCCTGTGAGAAGAGCTCAGCAGAATCCTGAAGCAGAGTCCTGCATAGCTGAGTATTGTTTCAGAGTGGACACAGAAGACTGGTTTATACTGGTCTTCTAGCTTGAAGTTGAATAGGCTCTGATGGAGGAGTGAGCATGATTATAGGAAAGGCAAAAAAATAAAAAATAAATAAAAAAAGATTCCAAGTCAAGATTTAGAATTGGGAGGGATGCAGTTCAATACCACGCCAGCCTGCCAGCCTTGAGGCAAGTTTGTTTTTCTTTTTTGTTTTTTCTTTTAAACTTATTTTGACAAACCTTTTTTTTTTTTTTTTTTTTTTTGGTTTTTCGAGACAGATGTGTGGTCCTGGCTGTCCTGGAATTCACTCGGTAGACCAGGCTGGCCTCCAACTCAGAAATCCGCCTGCCTCTGCCTCCCAAGTGCTGGGATTACAGGGGTGCACCACCACACCCGGCTCAAACCTATTTTTTTTAAAAGATCTATTTATTTATTATATGTAAGTACACAGTAGCTGTCTTCAGATACTCCAGAAGACGGCATCAGAGCTCATGACAAATTGTCGTGAGCCACCATGTGGTTACTGGGATTTGATCTCAGGACCTCTGGAAGAGCAGTCAGTGCTCTTAACCGCTGAGCCATCTCTCTAGCCCAAGTTTGTTTTTCTTAGCCTTTGTATACTTCACAGTATCATGGAAAACATAGCCACAAGATAACAGAAACAATTGCTGAAATATATACATAAGACACCTGTCCCCATCCAAAAGCCTCCCAGTTTCTTCTACCAAGGTCAATACAGTAGACTCTTCAGCCTCTCACTGTGAGCCTCAAATATTCCTCCTGTAGTCATTCCATGCCTCATCAGGCCAGGGAATCTGACAACAGACCCTAACCCACCTTGATTCTGCCTGTCAGGCAGAGTTTTCTTTCTTTTTTTTTTTTCTTTTCTGCTTCAGAGAAGTGGCAAACAGCTCCTGACACTGGTTCATTGTCTAAGTATCAGAGAGCCACTGAAAATAGTTTCACATTTGAGTGTTGAATTTTTACCCATGGGAAATTAAAATAAATTTGAGATACTTTTTTTTTTTTGAGACAGGTTTCTCTGTATAGCCCTGGCTGTCCTGGAACTCAGTCTGACTGGCCTCAAACTCAGAAATCCACCTGTCTCTGCCTCCCAAGTGCTGGGATTAAAGGCATGCACTACCACCACCTGGCAATTTGAGATTCTTTTAATCTCAGTCTCTTTATCTGTAAGTTCACAGATAAACTTACTTCAAAGGTTCACAATTCTGACAGTTTGCACATGGATTTTTCTGGAGATCTTCTGGCAAACAACACACATGCTGCATGGGAAAACTATAGAAAACAGCTTTTTATGTATTGAATCTATATTTGAAGTTGTGGTTGGCAGATTACCAGTGTGGACAGTAAGGTGCTCACATTAGCCTAGATTCTTCTTGTGCTACTTATATCTTCTTTCTTATTTCCAGTTCGCAAAAGTCTATGGCCCTGTGTTCACTCTGTACTTTGGTCCGAAGCCTACTGTGGTGGTACATGGATATGAAGCAATAAAGGAAGCCCTGGATGACCTTGGAGAGGAATTTTCTGGGAGGGGTAGTTTCCCAATTGTTGAAAGAACAAATAATGGTCTGGGTAAGTGTGCATATGCATATATGTGCATGTATGCACATGCATGTATATGCATGTGTATGCTGAGCAGGGATCATAGGGACTGGAGGGGAAAAGCTCCTTAGACAATGTCTTATGGTCTTAGTTCTGTGAACAGACACCATGATTAAGACAACTCATAAAGATAGATAGCATTTAATTGGGGCTGACTTACAGGTTCAGAGGTTCAGTCCACTATCATCAAGATGGGAACAAGGCATAGTACAGGCATGGTGCAGGAACAGCTGAGAGTTCTCCTTCTTCATTTGTAGGCCATGAGGGAAAGGCTGACTTCCAGCTAAAATGAGGGTCTTAACGCCCATGTCCACAGTGACAACACTTCCTCCAACAAGGCCACATCTACTCCTGCAATGCCATACCTCCAAATAGTGACACTCCCTGGGCCAAGCATATTCAAGCCCTCACAGGCAGGGAGCCAAGTGGCAGTCAGGGTCCTGGTCCCTCCATTGTCTGGGGTCTCCCTTCTAGTTTCCGTTTCCTGTTCTGGTAGGGATCATTTTCAGCAATGGAACAAAATGGAAGGAGCTTCGGCGCTTCTCACTTATGACCTTGAGGAATTTTGGGATGGGGAAGAGGAGCATCGAGGATCGCATTCAAGAGGAAGCATCCTGTCTTGTGGAAGAGCTAAGAAAAACAAATGGTGGGTACCTGTTTGCCTGGCTCTTACTGTACATACCCTTTCCAACACTGCAATGGTAGCCAGCTACTTCTGGGCAGTGGTTGCTAGCTCTCATGCTAGTGCCCAAGGACAGAGCTTTGCTTGTCTGTCCTCATGTCTGTACATGCTGACTGTGCATACAGTGTGGACGTAATACTCATAGAATCCCATTCTGACCCAGTTGCTTCCCAAACAGAACATCATGAAGATACAAAGTGTTAAGACTCACTAAAATTCATACAAGGTAACATTTTCCTGTAGTGTAATTGTAACTTATTTAGAATATTTCCTTGGATAGTACTTGCCGAGTGTACATGATATGATTGAGCTCATCATATTTTCATGGAAGATGAGAAAGTGACATGTTTTTCATCGAGGTATTCTATATCTGTTTGATCAGCTTTAATGACATAGTGACACATATTTGCTTCAAGACCCATACCTATAACTTCTGCCAGTAATGATGCTTATCATATTTTTATTTTCTTTTGCTTAGTCTTTTGTTCCTTTCATCAGTTGTGTTTATTCTGTAAACAAAGGGTTGTTTAAAAGTTTTCAGGTGGTTATGTGATTTTTAATAACTATTTGCTATGGTTTTTCATATCTCTCTAGTAAATATGTACTAGGATGAATTCTGCTAATATTGAACATGTATGACATTTATTTAACTGTATTTCAACTACTATTAACTCTATCCTATCTTCTGCTAATTGTAAATTAGCCTTCAGTCTATCCTTTGTAATTTGCTTATCAGCCATGTTTTAGTTTTCTCTATTTTACTCTGATTGATAGATGTCTTCCAGATCTTGCGAGCAACCTCTACACCCAGGTTTAGCTATTTCCTAGACATAGAAACCATGCCTCTGATTTTTAAATCAGCCCATTCTCTGAAATGTTTTCTTTACCAAATTCACAAATGGCAGTCCTGCCTTTTCTTTGCTCCAGGTCACATGACAGCAAGGTGTGGGATCCTTAAGAGCATCCAGATCCCATGGAGGTTACTCCCATGAAGTTCACTCAGTGTTTCCACCCTGCCTCATGCCTTCCTCCTGTGGAAGACCTAATGTGGTTTCCTGACCTCTCTTTACTCCTGTCTGCATGCCAACCCTGATGTTCTCTCTGAGGGACCTTATTTGGCACTGTGTCTCCTCTTGGGTCAGTCTTACCCATGATTCTCATCTGATTTCCTGGGCTCTACATATCTACATAAAAAGGAAGTTCTGGGTGCATCTTAAAATATTAAATTTTTGGCTTGGAACATTTATTATAATTATTGTCAAAGTGACTGATTTTTCAGCTTGGGTTCCAAGTTACCCTGAGTTTAATTATCTTTCCTAAATGTAAGGATTGATTAGAAATCTAATGAAATTTTTGGTATTTATTTATTTTGTTTTACTTTATGTGAATGGGTGTCTTGCCTGCATGCAAGTCTGTGTTCTGTAAGCTCCCAGTTGCCAGGATATATGTATATGTATGTGTATGTGTATGTGTATGTATATAATTTGAAGTTGTCATGATACAATGGCATTTGCAAGCTATACAGGAAACATTCTTTTCACTCATTACATACATTTGTTTTTGTTATATCTATGATATAAATTTGAGGACTTACGGGTGATTCAATTAAAAACTGTTTTTGAGACAGCATCTTACTCTGTAGCCCAGAATTTGTGCCCCAGCTTGCTGCGCTCCCATCCTGAAGGGCAGGGGATTCAGATTGTTATACCACACTGTCTGAATCCCCACTATTTTATTTAAATATGCCAATGCAAAATTAATATTTCTTCTGCTTTTATTTCTTATGGTCAAATTGACTTAAATAACTGTGAAATTAAAAAAAAAGTATAGGCCCTGTTGATGGCTAAATAAGACAATAAGCCAGGATTTCAGTAGAGGTAGGCTTCATCTAAATAAGTTAAAATTAAAGTGATGTACCTGTTGACTAGGGATACAAAGTTCTATATATTTTCTTTTTCAATGCTAAAGTGAAGGAATTAGAGGACTCCACTTACTAACGTAGATTCTGTATTTGTTCCATTTGGATTTTCATTTAAATTCACCTTTATTTTAGGCAAACAAATCTCTAAGAATTGGTGCTTGTGTTTTGTTAGCATGTTTTTTTGAACTGTTTTTTTTTTTTAAAGACAGATTTTTTTTTTTAACATTTATTTATTATATGTATGTATACTGTAGCTGTCTTCAGATGTACCAGAAGAGGGCATCAGATCTCTTTACAGATGGTTGTGAGCTACCATGTGGGTGGTGGGATTTGAACTCATGACCTTTGGAAGAGCAGTTGGTGCTCTTACCTACTGAGCCATCTCTCTCCAGCCCAGATGTTTTTTTTGATATGGATATTTCTGCTCTTTCAAATTTGTCCTGTGAATGCATACATTTCCTGTAAAACTTTTCTCTTTGGTCATCTTCTCTGCTGGCTGTGTAGACATTACTTCTTCAGCTTAAAATGTTTCCAGGTTGCTACTTTCTTCCTTAATTGTGTAGAAATTGCAAAAAGAGATGAGGTTCCACAAGGAAAATTTGAATTTTAATGTGTTCTTAAAAGTGGTAATGTGAGTATTTGCATCTGTATTGGTCAGGTGCTGGTAGAAACTCTCAGGGAACAGCCAGACCCAGTTCCTGTCATCATATACTTCTTGGCAACAGGAGAAAAATAAGATACTGTATAGCCTGGCAGTGGTGGCACACACCTTTAGTCCCAACACTCAGGAGGCAGAGGGAGGTGAACCTCTGTGTGTTTGAGGCCAGCCATGTTTACAAAGAGAGTTCCAGGACAGCCCAGGCTACATAGAGAAACCTTGACTTGAAAAAACAACAACAACAAAAATGATAATGTATTTTCTTAGAGTTTAACTGAGAATATGTACCAAAAGAGTGCTGTTTACAAATGGAGCAGTTGTTAAAGATTTAGTCAATTAAGCCAATGATTAAGCAAGTTAGGACTAAAGAAACTGACATTCTAATTGGAAGCATGTGGAAGCTCTTGCCAATATGATAATTTCTGCACCAATATCTTAGGGATTCTAAAATATTATTTATTTATTTATTTGTTTGTTTGTTTATAGTTTAGAGATAAAGATGTTTACATGGATGTTTTAATGGCATTTTAAACTTTAAGCACTTTTACATGCATGTTTTAATGGTATTATAAACTGTTTTCAATCATTCAGGCTCACTCTGTGATCCCACATTCATCCTGAGCTGTGCTCCCTCCAACGTGATCTGTTCAGTTATTTTCCACAATCGTTTTGATTATAAAGACAAGACTTTTCTTAACTTGATGGAGAAATTCAATGAAAACTTTAAAATCATGAACTCCCCATGGATGCAGGTGAGTCAAAGATATTCTCTTCACAAGAAATCATGTGTGATTATTTCTCTATCAAATTAAAAGTTTTTAATATACATATTTTTATTTATTAATCATTTTATTTTTTATATTTCAAATATCCCCCTTCATGGTCTCCCCTTCATGGCCCCAGACCCTCTCCCCTTTGCCTCTAAGAGGGTACTTCCTCACCCACCCACCCACCCACCCACCCATTCCCACCTCACTCTTCTAGTATCTACCCTTCTCCGGGGCATCAAGACTCCACAGGACCAAGTGTCTTCCCTCCCACTGATGCCTGATGAGGCAGTCCTCTGCTACATATGTAATGGGAGCCATGGACAAGCCCATGTATACTCTTTGGTTGGTGGTTTAGTCCTCCTGAGCTCTGAGGGGTCAGGTTAATTGATACTGTTGTTCTTCCTACAGGATTGCAACCCCCCTCCGCCCTTTAGTTAGTTTGGCTAGGGGTTTATCTATCTTGCTTATTCTCTCAAAGAACCAGCTTTTGGTTTTGCTTAGTCTTTGTATCATTCTCTTTGTTTCTATTTATTTTGGCTCTGAGTTTAACTCTTTCCTCTCCTCTCCTCTCCTCTCCTCTCCTCTCCTCTCCTCTCCTCTCCTCTCCTCTCCTCTCCTCTCCTCTCCTCTCCTCTCCTCTCCTCTCCTCTCCTCTCCTCTCCTCTCCTCTCCTCTCCTCTCCTCTCCTCTCCTCTCCTCTCCTCTCCTCTCCTCTCCTCTCCTCTCCTCTCCTCTCCTCTCCTCTCCTCTCCTCTCCTTTTGGGTGTGTTTACTTCTTTTTGTTCTAGGGCTTTCAGGAGTGCTGTTAAATTGCTAGTGTAAGATCTCTCTAATTTCTTTAGAAGGGCACTTAGTGGTTCCAATTTCCCTTTTTATGCTGTTTTTATTGTGTATTCTGTGCCATTTTCATTGAATTCCAGAAAGTATTTAATTTCTTTATTTCTTCCCTGATCAAATTATTATTGAGTAGATTGTTGTTCATCTTCTATGTGTATGTGGGCTTTCTGTTGTTTTTGTTGTTATTGAAGACCAGCCTTAGTCTGGGTTGGTCAGATAGTATGTGGGATTAATTCAATGTATCTGTTGAGGCCTGTTTTTTGACCAATTATATGGTCCATTTTTGAGAAGGTACCATGAGGTGATGAGAAGAAATTATATTCTTTTGTTTTAGGATGAAATGTTCTGTAGTTATCTGTTAGATCCATTTGCTTCATAACTTCTTGTAGTTTCAATGTGTCTCTGTTTAGTTTCTGTTTCCATGGTCTGTCTATTAGTGAGAGTGGGGTGTTAAAATCTCCTACTATTATTGTGTGAGGTTCAATGTGTGCTTTGAACTTCAGTAGCATTTGTTTTACAAATGTGGATTCCCTTGCATTTGGGGCATAGATGTTCAGGATTGATAGTTCATCTTGGTGCATTTTCTTTTGACGAGTATTTAGTGTCCTTCCTCATCTTTTTTGATAGCTTTTGGTTGAAAGTCTATTGTTGGATATTAGAATGGCTACTCCAACTTGTTTCTTGGGACTATTTGCTTAGAAAAAAATCTCCAGCCTTTTACTTTGAGGGCATGTTTGTCTTTGTCACTGGGATGTGTTTCCTGTATACAGAAAAATGCTGGGTCCTGTTTACCTATTCAGTCTGTTAGCCTATGTCTTTTTTTTTTTTTTTTTTTTTTTTTTTTTTTGGGAAATTGAGTCCATTGATGTTGATCTGCTTGTTTCTGAGTCATCAAGTCTCGAATTACAAGCATGGGCCCCTATAGTTCCATTTTTCATGTCTTCCCTCATGGTATAAGCACTGCTGTATACCAAGTAGGGAAGGGTGAAGTGGAGCTGAGTTTCTTGGTCCTTGTCTTCCGTTGGGGTGTCTGTATCACAGTGCACACTAGGCAGAAAGGTTGAAGCAAAGTCTGGAAAGGGTGGGTTTGCAATATTTTGGTCTGGCAGTGTGTGTGGGGGAGGAGAATCTGAAGATTTCAGTGTTATGTCTCTTTTATGTACAGCTCTTTTAGACAACATTCGGTGAAACAGCCCATTGGCTAGAGAATTGTTCAGTTTCCATGGGCATGTGGTTTTTCTGTTGTTTATGTTGTTATTAAAGTCCAGTCTTAGGTCATAGTGATCTGATAGGATGCATGGGATTATATCAATTTTCTTGTATCTGTTGAGGCCTGTTTTGTGACTGATTATATGGTCAAGTTTTGAAATGGTACCATGAAGTGCTGAGACGAAGATATATTCTTTTGTTTTAGGGTGAAATGTTCTGTAGATATCTGTTAAATCAATTTGGTTCATTATTTCTGTTAGTTTCATTGTATCTCTGTTTAGTTTCTGGTTCTATGATCTGTTCATTGGTGAGAGTGGGGTGTTGAAGTCTCCCACTATTATTGTATGAGGATCAATGTATGTTTTGAGCTTTAGTAATGTTTCTTTGACAAATGTGGGTGCCCTTATATTTGGGTCATAGATGTTCAGAATTGATAGTTCATCTTGGTGGACTTTTTCCTTTGATGAATATGAAGTGTCCAACCCTATCTTTGCTTAATAACTATTGGTTGAAAGCCTATTTTATTGGAAACTGTAATGGCAACTCCTGTTTGTTTCTTAGGACCACTTGCTTGGAAGGATTTTTACCAGCCATTTACTCTGAGGTAGTATCTGTCTTTGTTTTTTAAGTGTGTTTCTTTTATGCAGCAAAATGCTGGATCCTGCTTGCCTATCCAATCTGTTAGCTTATATCTTTTTATTGGGAAATTGAGTCCTATGATATTGAGAGGTATTAAAGAGATGATTAATTTCTTGTTTTTTTTCCTTTGGTAATTTCCCTCCTTGTGTTGGAATTTTCCTTCTAGTATCCTCTGTAGGGATGGATTGGTAGGTAGATATTTTTAAAATTTGGTTTTGTTAGGGAATATATTGGTTTCTCCATCTATGATGATTGAGAATTTTGAAGGGCATAGTAGACTGGACTGGCATTTGTATTCCTTTAGGGTCTGCATGACCTCTGTCCAGGCTCTTCTGGTTTTCAGGGTCTGTTTAGAAGTCTGATTTAATTCTGATAGTTCTGACTTGATATGTTATTTGTACTTTTTCTTACTACTTTTAATATGCTTTCTTTGTTCTGTGCATTTAGTGTTTTGATTATTATGTGATAAGAGGATTTTCTTTTCTTTTCTCTTCTTTTCTTTTCTTTCTTTCTTTCTTTCTTTCTTTCTTTCTTTCTTTTTTTTTTTTTTGGTTTTCGAGACAGGGTTTCTCTGTGTGGTCCTGACTGTCCTGGAACTCACTCTGTAGACCAGTCTGGCCTCGAACTCAGAAATCCGCCTGCCTCTGCCTCTGCCTCCCAAGTGCCAGGATTACAGGCGTGAGCCACCATGCCCGGCTTAGGATTTTATTTTCTGGTCCCATCTATTTGGTGTTCTATACGCTTCTTATACATTTATGGCCTTCTCTTTCTTCTCTGATTTTGTTGAAGATGTTTTCTGGTTCTTTGAACTGGGAATCTTCACTCTCTTCTATTCCTATTACTCTTATGTTTGGTCTTTTCATTGTATCTTGGATTTCCTGGCTGTTTTGGGTTAAGAGTTTTTCTTATGTTTTGTATTTTCTTGGACTGTTTTGTCCATTTCTTCAAGGTATTCTTTATAACTGAGATTCTTTCTTCTGTCTCTTGTATTCTGTTCTTAATGTAGCTCCTGATCTCCTTCCTAGGTTTTCCATTACAGGATTGCCTCCATTTGAGTTTTCTTTATTGTTTCTACTTCCATTTTTAGGTCTTGGGTCAATTTGTTCAAGTCATTCACCTGCTGGATTGTGTTTTCTTATATTTCTTTAAGGGATTTATTTGTTTCCTCTTTAAGTGCTTCTACCTGCTTTACTGTGTTTTCCTATATTTAATTCAGTGAGTTATTTATATCCTCCTTAATGTACTTTTTATCTTAATGATATAGTATTTTAGGTCAGCATTCTGGTTTTCAGGTGTGTTGGGTTATCTGGGGCTTGCTGTGGTGGGAGAATTGGGTTCTGATGGTGCCAGAGTATATTGGCTTCTGTTGCTTATGGTCTCTTGCTTGCCTCTTGCCATATGGTTATCTTTAGTGTTAACTGGTCTAGGTGTATCTGTCTGGAGCCTGTCTCCTTTGTTCCTGGGTTGCTGCATGTCTCCTGATAGGCCTCTGGCTCTGGCTGTAGCAGATCTCCTGGAAGGCCTTCAGACTGTGGGCTCTTCAGTGGAGCAGACAAGCTGATGTTCTGTCCCCATAGAAAGGGAGGTCGAGTTTGAGCAGAGGGGATGGGTCTCAAGATATACTTTTTTTTTCTTTTTTCTTTCTTTCTTTTTTTTTTACTTTTTTTTTTCTTGAGATGGCATCTCACTATGCTACCTGTGTTATTTTCAAACTCAAAGGCTCTGGTGATATATTCACATAGGTCTTCTGAGTAACTGGATTACAAATGTGAGTGACTACAATCAGCCTAATAAACATATTTTCAAAAAATGTTTAAGATCTGCAATGCTGTGCCTGCCCTCATGGATTATCTCCCAGGGAGTCATAACAAAGTAATTAAAAATTTTACTGAAATAAGAAGTTATATTTTGGGGAGAGTGAAAGAACACCAAGAAGCACTTGACATGGATAATCCTCGGGACTTCATTGATTGTTTCCTGATCAAAATGGAACAGGTAAAGTGTTATTTGTTGGCTTATATTTCATCAATTATTTCTATTCTTAGTGGGCAAAATTTAACTTTTCAGGCAAGAAATACTTGGTAAGAACTTTAGATTCCTACTTTGGGCATGAACTAGACTAGCATAATTTAAGATTTGAAACTGAATTGTTAAACAACTAGAATTATTTAATAAGGTATATGAGGACAGGGAAGATATACTTTGGGTGAGTTAGGTACAAACAACTTAAAAATGCAAACTATCAACCAAAGTAAAGAGTGGACTCGATTACACAGGAGAATGACAGATCTGTGCTTATCGTGCCAGGTGGTTTGGGCTTGTTACTAATCTTTGAGTATTTGGTGTGAGGTAATAGGAGTGAGGAGTTAAGATAGGTGCAGTGAAGTGATGAGAGGCTCAGATGTGTGTGCTGACATGGAGGAGGGTAAGAACCTTAGCTGAGTGTAACCAGAAATGATTCTGGACATACAATCAGGTAAAAATATCTTTGAGGTGCTCTGAAAATGTAGGCATTGGCATGAAGAAATTCCACTTATTCAGGTATGTGTTTAAAACTAGAGTGCAATGCTCTTGCTACACTGAACTCAGGGTGAATCACTGAGTTCAGTAGAACTATATCTGAGATTAGAGTGGAGTTCAAGAACCAGCTACAAGGCCTTTTCCTTCTTTGGACTGTCTTAATGGTAGTCTGCATTATGAAAAGATAGATTCTGAAATAGTGTCACCAATCCTGGCTTATTCTGAGCCATCTTGAAAATTTAAAATTATTTATGTATTTTGTGTTTGTGGGTGTTTTGTACACCAGAAGAGGCATTGAATCATGTGGGACTACATTTATAGTTGGTTGCAAGCCACCATTGAACTCAGGATCTCTGAAAGAACAGCCAGTGATCTTAACTACTAAGCCACCTCTCCAGACCCACCATCTTGACTTTTAACCTGTCTCATATTTTAAAAGTCCACCATTTTGTTCATAGGTACCTTTGTTTTTCACAGTAGTTAATGCTGGAGAAAATAGGAGAGCAGGCATCTCTCCTATTTTCTATTTTGTTCTGGACATATAATGAAAAGTGAAATGGCTGAGTCACATTCATTTCATTTTTACTCTTGTGAGGAACTGCCTTTCTGTTTGCCAAGATGACTGTAATAATTTACATTTGAATAGGAATATGCAGTGATCCCTTCATCTGTTCCCTCACCTGCACTTTCCAATGTTAAAATAGTCTCCCCAGTGACTAGCGCTGTTAGGGATCCTTGCATAGTTGTATACAGTAACCATTACCCCCATGGTTTAGAGAACCAAATGTATGTTTAATCCCCTCTGGCCTCAAGTAACTGACTTAAGAGTCAACTTACTGGGAATTTTTGAGATAGTGTTTCACTTATGGCCTTGTCCTTCTTTCACTCAGAAAATTCTGTATGTTGGAGCTTTTATTAAAGAATTTTATGATAGCGTCTTTGGATTGCCATCATTGGACAAATATACTTTTAACCTTTATTTTAAATTTTGTGCATAAACATGAATAAATTCTTAGGTTACAAGTGTGATAATCTTTAAACTCATTCTTACTTCAACATATATAAATCAATATATACTTATATACATGAATATATAAAAATAATACATATACACATATAAGTAAATATATACATTTACGTACATTTGTTGATTCATATATATGTTGATGTGTCAGTAGATAGAGGAGAGTCAGGAGTTTCTCATTCAACTTCATATTATACTGCAAAAACTTCAAACTCTTTCTGGGTACAATGGTGCATGCCTGTCATTTTCCATGTTTACACTTAACACATGAGAATTCATATTGATGTTAAAGATTTATTATTATTATTCTAAAATTATGTATAGGTGTTGCGTTTGTTTGTTGGTGATCCAGAGGTGTTAGATCATTTGGGGCTAGAATTAAAGATGGTTGTAAGCTGCCAGATATGGATCCTGGGAATAGAACTTGGGTCCTGTGGAAGAGCAACAAGCGTCTTTCATGACTGAGTCATCTCTTCAGCCTTCATACAGCTGTTAAACAACTTATGCTGCAGGCAAGGTATACCATGTCCATTGCCATATATGTTTTAAGAAAGAAACAATGAGGGCTGGAGAGATGGCTCAGAAGAGAAGAGCACTCTTCCAGAGGCTCTGAGTTCAATTCCCAACAACCACATGGTGGGCCACAGCCATCTGTAATGAGATCTTGTACCCTCTTCTGACTTGCAGGCATAAATACAGGCAGAATGTTGTATACATAACAAATTTGTTTATTATGTATACAACATAATGAATGAAAATTTTGTATCCGTGGGTTCTTTTTTGTTATACTATTGGTGTGGAATGCTCTGAAAAATTCAATTTTGATGCAAGGAAGAAACAAGGTCATAGAAATGAAGATCGAGGTAGTTAATTTACATTCTGTGCTGTACTGTGCACTTGTAATATTTTTACTATACACTTCACATTCTAAATTTGCTTATTGTAAACCAACTTGTATTATTTGAAAATTGTTGATATTGGTCACTCTCTATTATGTATGGTCACTCTCTAATAATGAAATAAAAATTCCCAGGAAAAACACAATCCCCATTCTGAGTTTACTATTG
Source organism: Apodemus agrarius (assembly GCA_964023405.1). NCBI lineage: Eukaryota > Metazoa > Chordata > Mammalia > Rodentia > Muridae > Apodemus > Apodemus agrarius. The sequence goes on from OZ030005.1 coordinate 177,735,196, forward strand.
AAAGCTTGATGGCTACTGTGACTGATGTGTTTGTAGCTGGATCAGAAACCACAAGCACTACCTTGAGATATGGACTCTTGCTCCTACTGAAACACAGAGATGTCACAGGTATGATTTTAAGATTTGTGAGGCAAAAATCAGTCTTCTTCAGGTAACCTGAAAGAAGTTTTAATATTGATGTTTTTGTGTCACCAGATGTCATTTGTACATATATGATGAAATACAAATGAGACCATTTTTGACAAGAGAGAAATGACTGAGAGAAATAAAGTTACTGTGGACCACAGTAAAATAGCAGAGGTTTGAATTCAATGAAAAAATACTCTGGGTAGCATCTGTGTTAGTGTGTGTGTGTGTATGTATGTATGTATGTATGTATATATGTATGTATATGTGTACATATGTGTGTAAGCATGTATATGTATGCAAATTTCAATATTTTGTGTGAAGTAGTCATAGGAGTGTAATTCTTTTCTATTGTAAAACTGCTCACAAATAGTATAATCAAATAATATAAATAGTTATTATTTACGAATGTGAACAGAAACTTCAGACACAACTTCTAGAACATTTCAAAGTGAATGCCTTTGGAAACTGTAAGGATGAAAAACAGGAAAGTTTCACATATGCACAAACACGCAATACAAATATTTAGTATTCAATTTAAAAATATTTATTATTTATTGTATGTGCATGGATTTTTTTGCCTACATGTATGTCTGTGGACCATGTGCATTCCTGGTATTCACAGGGACCAGAAGAAGGCATCAAGTTTGGGACTGGAGTTACAGACATTTGTGAACCACCTGTGGGTGCTAGGAATTAAATCTGGATCTTTTGTAGGAGTAATGTGTGCTCTTAACCATGGAAATGTCCTTTCCCTTCCACGACTCAGTTTTAAAGGATCACTATTATTTAGATGTGGAATTAATTCTTGTTTTGTGTTTTTTCCAGTAAGAAAGTAATTATTAGAATTCACATGTGGAAGGCATTTACATATTGAACCGTTTCATCATTTCTGTGTGTTGAATATTGTGTATGATAATGTACCTGTTTTCACATGTCAATCTTAATGCCTAATTTGTGGGGGGAACTTGTGTGTTATAACAATTGTCTAATTCTAAGTGTACATGTGGCCTGATAACTTTATCACACTTCATATAGACTTGAATTGCTATGACAAATGTACCATTTCTTGATCATGTCCTCATAGCTAAAGTCCAGGAAGAGATTGATCATGTGATTGGAAGAGACAGGAGTCCCTGCATGCAGGACAGGACCCGCATGCCCTACACAGATGCAGTGGTGCATGAGATCCAGAGATACATTAACCTCATCCCCAACAATGTGCCTCATGCAGCTACCTGTAATGTTAGATTCAGAAATTATGTAATTCCTAAGGTAAGCTTGTTGCGCTGATCCTGAACTTCAGTTATCTTGTAGTTTCTGAATTGAAAATATGATCCTAATCCTCCACTAACACAAAATGAGAGAAACTGAATTAATCTTTTGTCTCTTTTCTCTAATTTTGGCTTAAAGTATATTTTAGTCCAATCACAGCTACTTCTGCTTTATTTGGATTGAATCTCTTTCAGTTTGTATATGTCCCTATAAGTGAAATAAGTTAACAATATGGCTGCCTTGTTGTTATTGTTTTATTTTGAACACTGTCTTAGTCAGGATTTCTATTCCTGCACAAACATCATGACCAAGAAGCAATTTGGGAAGGAAAGGGTTTATTCAGCTTACACTTCCACATTACTGTTCATCACCAAAGGAAGTCAGGACAGGAACTCAAGCATGTCAGAAAGCAGGAGGTGATGGAGAGTCCATGGAGGGATGTTACTTACTGGCTTGCTTCCCCTGGCTTGCTCAGCTTGCTTTCTTATAAACCCGACTACAGCCCAGGGATGGCATCACCTGCAAGGGCCCCCCCACACACACTGTTGATCACTAACTGAGAAAATGCCCCACAGCTGGATGTTATGGAGGCATTTCCCCAACTGAAGCTCCTTTCTCTGTGATAACTCCAGCTTGTGTCAAGTTGACACACAAAACCAGCCAGTAGAAACACTGAGTCTCTTGCGGTGTTTTTTTGGTTGTTTTATTTTTTATGTGATAATTTAAACTATTTATAATTAGGCAATCACTGACAAGTATTGCTTTCTAAGTGTCATTTCTGGTCTAATTATAGAGCTTCTTTACTTATTTTTCTCTTTTTCTTTTTTTCTCTTTTAAATGCTTTTCTGTGACAATGTGATTTACTCAAAAACCGTTTTGCTTCCTTGCTTATTTCTTGTGGATGTCTGCTGTAGATTTTTGTCTTGTGTAATAAGAAAACATATTTTGATTTTCACATGCTATGTTGAAATGGCACCCTAACATGCTGATAAAGTTTAAAAATATAGAAACAAACAACAACAAAGAGGAAAAAGAAAACAGCCCTATAAAAACTCCATATCTATACTTTATTCTCTCCTACTTTTACATTCTAGTCAGTGTCTCACTGTTTTTCTGATGTGGTTCCCAGTCTTTAGAGTTCACATGATTCCCCTATGTCTGCCCCCCTAGTGCTAGGCTATAGGCATGTGCCACCATACTCATGTGTATTTTGAAAATTTATCCTTTCTGGTTTTCTTTGACTTTCTTTTTATTGCTGGGGATTGAGCCCAGGGCCTTGCACATGCTGAGCCATGGCCTCATGATTTGATTTTGATGCCATATCTTCCATTTTCTTTTTATTGTTGTTGTTGCTGTTGTTTTGTTTTGTTTTGTTTTTCGAGACAGGGTTTCTCTGTGTAGTCCTGGCTGTCCTGGAACTCACTCTGTAGACCAGGCTGGCCTCGAACTCAGAAATCCTCCTGCCTCTGCCTCCCAAGTACTGAGATTACAGGCGTGTGCCACCACGCCCAGCTCCATTTTCTTATATTACCTATAACTGAACATACTTATATAAAAATAATAGTTATTATTTGTACTCTTTTTTGTCATTCATGATGAAGAGATGAATGATTTGTGTTTTATTCTCTTTCAATGTTAGAGCCATTTGATCTATCCTGTGAGTTGTTGTTACTTGTGAGCTTCACACATTCTCATGATTTTTTCTTTCTTTTTTTATAAGCTAACACCTCTTTTACTTTGTAGAACTCCTTTAAAATTTATTTAGGTCTGGTGGAAATATGGTTTCTTTCTTTCTATCTCCCTTTCTCTGCCTCTCCCTACTTCCCTCTCCCCTTCCCTCTCTCCTTTCCTCCTCTCTTTTCCTTCCTTCCTTCCTTCCTTCCTTCCTTCCTTCCTTCCTTCCTTCCTTCCCTCCTTCCCTCCTTCCCTCCTTCCCTTCTTCCTTCCTTCCTTTCTTTCTTGCTGGAGCTTTTTTGTTGATCCTTCATTCAGGCTAACATCAATGCCTATATATAGTGTTCTTTTTGTGTTTCCATAAATGAGAATTTCGAAGACAATTTTGATAAGCAGCAATGATAGCATCTCTTTTCTTTCATTGTTAATTTTCAAAATTACATTTATTTATTTATTTATTTATTTATTTATTTATAGACAGAGAGAGAGTCAGAGAACAATTTGCAGGAGTCAGTTCTCTCCTGCAACCTTCTGGGTTCTGGGGATCAGACTAAGGTTGTCAGGCTTGCATGCCTTTATCTGCTGAGCCACTTTTGAGATCTTCCACTCATTAAACTATTTTTCAAATTTATTCATTTTGCATCTTTCTTACTGACCCTCCTCTCAGTCACCTCCTGTCACAATTCTTTCCCTATCCTCCACCCCCTATGTGTCCCCCACCCTGGCACATCAAGTCTCTGTGGGGCTAGGAACATCCTATTCCACTGAGGCCTACAAGGTAGCCCAGCTAGAAGGACATTTTCTGTGTATGGGCAACAGCTTTTGGGATGGCCCTGTTCCAGTTGTTTGGGAACCACATGAAGACCAAGCTGCATATCTGCTACACATGTGTGTGTGTATTTATGTGTGTGTGTGCTTGCGCATGTGTGTGTGTGTGTGTGTGTGTGTGTGTGTGTGTGCTTGTGTGTGTGTGTGTGGGGGGTGTCGGGGGTAGTAGGTCCAGCCCACATTTACACTTTGGTTAGTGGTTCATTCTCTGAGAGTCCCAAGGGTTCAGGTTAGTTGACTCTGTTTGTTTTCCTGTAGAGTTCCCATCTCCTGAACCCGTAATCCTTCCTCAACTCTTCCATAAAATTCTCCAATCTCCATCCACTGTTTAGCTGTGGGCCTCTGCATCCTCCAGAGTCAGTTGCTGTGTAAAGCCTATCAGAGGATAGCCATACTAAGCTCCTATTTCCAAACATAACCAAATGTCATTGACAGTGTCAGGGATTGGTACTTACCCATAGGATGGGTCTCAAGTTGGGCTGGTTATTGGTTGGACATTCTCTTAGTCTCTGTTCCATTCCCTGTCCCTGCATTTCTTGTAGAGAGGATAAATTTTGGGTCAAAAGTTTTATGGGTAGGTTTACATATTTTATCTGTTTTTTCAGGGTACACACTTAGTAACATCACTGACTTCTGTGCTACATGATGACAAAGAATTTCCCAACCCACAAGTATTTGACCCTGGCCATTTTCTGGATGAGAATGGAAACTTTAAGAAGAGTGACTACTTTATGCCTTTCTCAACAGGTAAATATAATTTATTTCTATTTTTATTTCAGGTATAAGGTAAAATTTTGGGGGGCACTGTTGTCTAGGCTGACCCTGGACTCAATATTCTTGTCCCATCTCTCTGAATATTTGACATCATAGACATGCGCCACTAGGCCTGATTTCACAAGATACAATTCAGAGATATAATGGATTGTCTCCCATGTCCTCAGGGACAAGTGGTTTTGCTCCTTGTGCCTCCTCAGAATCAATTTTCCCAATGCCCTTGCACGTCCCTTGATTGTGACACATCCTTATTTTTCCTCTACATTACTAGGATTTTGAGAATATCCAGCCTATTTTTTGACTTGAGAAAACTAAAATACAGGCCATCGGAACCTTGCTTCCACATATACCTCTACCTTTCCTAAATGCTCCTCTAGGAAGTAAACCTCGTGTAGAATTTTCTCAGCTGCATAAGAAAAGTATCTCAATCCATTCTTACACAGCTCTGGGAACGCAAGTGTTTTAGAGAATATAATAGAGACAAGGCTCTGAAGAGACTTCCTTCTGAGTTAGAGAAACTGGAAGTCAACAGGGCACTGTAATCCAATTGGATTCGTGCTGTGAGAGAGGTAAGCTTGGGTTTCTTGGGAGGTCAGAAGAGAGGTTCCTCACCTCCTGCTCTCTCATACTCACAGGATTGTTCTGACAGGGCAGAGGAAAGTTGCTTGGCTCACAGGGAGCTAAGAAATAAGGCAAGAATAGGAGGCAGGGAACTGTACTGAGGAAAAAAGTACAGGAGCAGGCATTTTCTGTTGTCAGAACTTGACAAGAATGAAGACGGAGAAAGGCCTTGGGCATGTGGAAAGGAACTCTGCAGTGATCCCAGAGTCTCTAGAGTTTCCTTTACTTATGATGCTCTGCCTTGGATGTTCAGTCTCACTGCTCCATTCCATATTCTGAGTCTTTGCACAGAGAGTCACATTCATTTTTGCCATGTGCTTTTATGACTTTGATGTGGGTCTTCATTGTACATTCTCATATGTGTCAGACTGAGACCTTCCTTTTAGGAAACTCATATTTGTAGAGGGAGGCAAAAGATGACACAGCATAATGTTCAAGTGGTTCATATTGCTAGTGAAACAGGGATAGAGAGGAAGTCTGGGGGTCAGGGTCTCCTATCTGAGGAACATTATGAAGGATCATAATGAAATGGTACAGATTGTGGTCCTTGAGGAAAATATCAGAGCAGCATTTCTGAGACAATTGGTGAGGTGTGAAGCTTTATGGCATTGGAAAATGGGGAAGTGAGCTAAATGGAGCTGAGGAGGGTTAAGCCCTGCATTGAATATCAGATAGGAAAGAGAATATGAAGGTTCAGGCCAAGCCGTTTCAACCTTGTCTCATAGGGCAGATTCAGGGAATGTATTTAAAGTGAAGGAGTCATAGATATAAACAGGTAATTATGAAAATCTCTGAGCATAAAAGTATGTAAAAGCTGTTTATTTTCCCATAGGCACAAATGGAACATAGTATCTGAATTGCTTTAATAGTTCCCCTTCAGGTACTAGAGCAGTGAGGTGAATGTGTCTCTAGAAGACTGATGTCAGCTTGAAAGGCCAAAGGGTAGGTGTATGAATTGTTAGTTAAGTTGTGATATAGAGCTTATAGTAAATATTTAATGAATGAAGGTTACCTCCTAAACCAGACATTAAACAGACAACATTTGTGTCCATGGTTGTGTGCTTCTCTGCTTAAAAATCCTTTTAGTAATTCAGTATTTGACTCTCCTACCATTTAATAATCAAACTTAACTGTCTACCTTTATAACAGTTCAGAACCTACTGTAAGGAGGGAAACCTCTGTGTTGCTTTTGTTTTTCAGGAAAGCGAATGTGTGTGGGAGAGGCCCTGGCTCGAATGGAGCTGTTTTTGCTTCTGACCACCATTGTACAGAATTTTAACCTGAAATCTTTGGGTGATCCAAAGGACATTGACACTACTCCAGTGGCCAATACTTTTGGCTGTGTACCCCCTTCATACCAGCTGTACTTCATTCCTCGTTAAAGCAGAACACATTTGCTGTTGCTACCCTGTGTCTGTGACTTCTCAGGGGCACTCTCCATATCCTTTCCACTATTAGGGACATCTGTCTCATTTCTCCTATCACATTTCTTCATTCTCCCACAATCCAGTCATCATTCATCTTTGTTTAAGAAGATTTTTTTCCAGAGTTATCATACAAATCCATCCTTTGCCATCTTCAGTCTATAACACTTATATTGACTGTAAGCTGTACTAAGATATGTGCCGTGTTACTAATATTTTATGAGTGTAGTACAGAAATATTAAACTGAGAGCCATCTCTGCTTTGATTGATTCAAAATAAAAGGAGTTATTAACTGAAGAATCATTCTTCATGAAGAGTCATTTTTTTTTACACATGATGCTTAAAAAGAGTGAAAAAGTGTGCCCTTCCCCCAGCCTTGAGTGGGCTAAATCAGACCTTGTTTGCCAGTATTGCCTAGCCAGCCTAGGGTGGAGTCTTCAGACCTAGGTGAAGTCTATTGTTCATCTTCAACTTCCTACAAGAAGCCACTACCTGCTGAGCAGCTGAGCTTGTTTTGCCAAGGAGATCCCTGCAAAGGGGGGTTGGGCTTCCCCCCTATATATTTCAGAGTTAAGATATTAAACATTGGGATTTGATCAGAACTTTGTTCATGGCTTTGTTATTTCTCTCACCCATCTGTTCTCTTTCAGCCACAGCTCTCCTTCCAGGTGGACACAGTTTGACCAACGCTGCTGGATAGTTACAAAAAAGTAAGGCTAGTATATAATGGACAATGTGATATCATCTTTTACATATTTGAATGTGGATTTGGAAATTAAAATGAAACTGAAAATAAAAGAATTGGTAATAAGTAATGCCACACCAACTCGAGTAGAATCTGTGTGACAAGTTCCACAGACTGAGGAGTTAGACTCCAAAGGGTGTCCTGGGACCAGTTGTGGAACTCTCTAGCTAGAAGATAATTCTGAGCCATAGTTCCCACAGCAGTTTGTTTGCTTTCAATCTCCCCTCTTCCTTTTTCACAAGATGATCCTAATAGCCTGGGGCTGAGAGAATCCAAGCAAGTAAAATGGATGAGTCCGGTTCTCTGAAGTAGAATCACTGGCCAAAAGCTCTTTTCTTAGAACTGCAATGCTTTGCCTCATAGTCATTTACATAATTAGGTTGATAAAATAACCTCCCAACAACATGTAAATTTATATGGCTATGTAGATGAGGGTGGCTCTGACACTGTGGTATGAAAAGCATTGAAGTGAATCTCAAGAAGTTTTTACAGACAGAAGCTAAATGTTAGATAAGGATTACTTATGGAAACTCATTAAGACCTAGGGAGTATGACTAAATGTTCTTTGAACTCTCTTTGAAAGCTTGTTGTTAACTACATGTGATTCTGTATCAGGAAGATTAATGTTATCTGCGATTGACCCTCTAAATCTGTTACATGGGAAACATTATACCTGACTGATTTTGCATTTTCTTGTGCCAAATGGTTATGCTAATCGTTCTTTGTGCCTGCTTCACTGGATACATTTTTTGAATTGGTATTATCGACTCCTTATACTTGAAAGTTCTTGCTTGAGAGTTGCAAAATACATTCAAATTCAAACTGCCTCTGTGTTTGTGTCTGTTTGTCACCTGTGCCTTCCTGGATACCAAAAAAACCTGATTCCCCATGGTTGTGACTCCTGGCTGTGTCAGTCTGGGGCAAAGTAAGAATTGGAATTTTTTATTTTGTCAACTTTTTCAAAACCTGGGTAGCTGAAGTTGCATAGGCTTATTTCTTGGCCTTCTACTCTAGTCTATTGGTCTACATGTCTGATTTTGTGACAGTATTACACCTTTTTTAAAACTATGATTCAATAATATAACTTGAAATAAAATATTTTGATAACTCCAGGATTAATCATTTTATTCAGTATTGCTTTATGGTTTCTGGGTCTTTTGTGTTTTCACATGATTTTTAGGATTTTTTTCTATTTCTGTGAAAATGCACATTAAAATTCTGATGAGGGCCGGGCATGGTGGCGCATGCCTGTAATCCCAGCACTTGGGAGGCAGAGGCAGATGGATTTCTGAGTTTGAGGCCAGCCTGGTCTACAGAGTGAGTTCCAGGACAGCCAGGGCTATACAGAGAAAACCTGTCTCGAAAAACAAAAACAAAAAAGAAAAGAAAACAAAAAAATTCTGATGAGGATTGTATTCATAGATTGCTTTCACTAACATAGTCCTTTTCATAATGTCAATTCTGTTGAACTATGAGTATATAAGGTCTTTCCATCTTTACATGTTTTATTAGTTAGGGTTCTCTAGCATCACAAACTTATAGAATGTCTCTTTATATTAAGGGAAATTATTAGAATGGTTTACAGTCTGCAGTTCAACTAAACCAACAATGGGAAACTATGAATGGGAAGTCCAAGGATCTAGTAGTTTTTTGGTCCCATTAGGCTAGGCACTTCAGTTGGTCTTCTGTAAAAGCTAGAGTCCTGAGGAAGTAGGTTCCAACAGATGTTGTGTCAGGAAAGTACAAGCAAAGAATAACAAACAACTCCTTTTCCTGTTGTCCTTATGTAGGCCTTCAGCAGAGGTATGGCCCAGATTAGCAGTGTGTCCCAGCATGCCTGAGTTTGGAACTTGCTCTGTCCCAAGCTGGTCTTGACCTGAGAGTTTTGAATGCCTCTGTCGCCTGGCATTAAAAGTGTGCACTACCTTGCCTAGGCCTGAACCTTTCATGGCTACTGTGCCTCAAGATCTGGATCAAAAATGTGCCCTCTATTTCTGGAATATAGTTCATTCCAGATGTAGTCAAGTTGACAACAAGGAATAGCCATCACACATGTCTTAATCAATTTCTTTTCTATTTTTAATTTTCTCCTTTTCATTGTAAATAATAGGTCCTTAAAATTCCCAGCTTTTTAATTTTGAAACTGAAGAAACAAAATTAATGCATTTTAAAGCTAATAGTAAATAACAAATGCTAGGATTCTGTCTAAGCTCCACCCCACAATCCTCTGGACAAACCTCTTATCCCCAGACAAGCAGTTTGTGCTTCCGCAGCTTGCAACGCCGGTTGCAGTGCGAGCCAAAGCAGGTTACAGAGCAAGCTGGTTGCAGTGGAGTGCCACAAGCGCATCACTAGGATATGCGTTGCTAGGATATGAGACAAACTACTTTAGGCCCTTCCTTTTCCCCACTCACTGTGGGCTGCAACTTCCACCACTGGCAAGAAGTTCTGCCCTACAGCCATGCCATCTCCCGTGGGCGGGGCGTGCTGCCTCTGTCAGACAGGTTCACATTTCTGCTACCAGACTACAAATTCCTACAAACACACACAGACCATACTAATTGGTAAGGCAAAATGCTCTGGGTCCTGGCCTTCTAGGGCTCATGAACCACTATCCCCCTGCTATAGATGTGGTCAACAATGTCATTGGGTGAGGGCTTGCCCCAACCCCCTCCCCCCCCCCCCCCCGCAAGCCAAGAGGACTGTGCCCTATGTGCCGTTGTGAGGGACATTGGGCTGTCGATTGCCCTCGTGTCGGGCAGAACAGAGGGATATTCCGTCCAGGTACTCCACCAGCTGACCTCCTAGGCTTGGCTATGGATGACTGAAGGGGCCAGAGCTCCCTTGACCTGACCATGCCCATCACCAGCAGGGAGCCCTGGGTAGCTATCATGGTATGTGGGTAGCCCATATGCTTCCTCTAGGACACCGGGGTCACTTAGTCGGTCCTGACGGAGTTTTGGGGACCAACTTCACCTTTGTGTTTTCCTATTGTTGGGGTAGGAGGACAACCTTACCTTCCTAATCAGACCTCATCACTTAGCTGCACTTTTAGGGGTGTACCCCTCACCCATTCCTTTTTGGTAGTACCAACTTGTCCTGTTCCCTTATTAGGAAGGGATCTTTTAGTTAAGTTTAAGTTTAAGTTTAGTTAAGTTGGGGGCTTCCATTTCTTTTGCTGCCACCACTTGCCTGAACCCAAGCTCCCCAGCAGTTCCTCTACTTCTTCTTCTAGACACTCAACCTACTAACACTGACATGTTGTTTCCTTTACCAGCTTCTCAGGTGGACCCCAGAGTTTGGGACGTCCAGAATCCCTCTGTTGCTAAACATCAGTCTTCTGTTGCCATCCATTTACTGTACCCTACCAGATACATCACCCAAGCTCAATACCCTTTCTCTCTCCAGAGCCTCATGTGACTTAAGCCTATCATTTCTGACCTCTTAAGGAAAAAAACTCCTTTGCCCCACTTCTTCCCCCTTCTAAACCCCTATACTAGCAGTTAAGAAATCTAATGGTACCTATCGCCTGTTTCAAGACCTCAGGCACATTAACTCTGCAGTGGTTCCTCCATTCTGTTGTAGCTAATCCCTACACACTTCTTTCTACTATCCCCTCAGGAACGTTTCATTTCTCAGTCCTAGATCTCAAGGACACATTTTTCTCTATCCCCCTTGATGCCCAGTCACAGAACATATTCGCCTTTACCTGGACAAATCCTGACCCCCCACTTTTCTACCCAACTTACCTGGACTGTTCTGCCTCAGGGATTCTGGGACAGCCCACACCTATTTGGCCAGGCCCTGGCTTCTGACTTACTCTCTTTATGTCTCCCTAGAGCTAAAATTCTTCTTATGTAGATGATATCCTCCCCTGTAGCTCGCCTCTAGAGTTTGCCAAGCAGACACCTCTGCTCTTCTGATTTTCCTTTCTAGTAGAGGTTACAGGGTCTCACCTTCTAAAGTCCTACTGTCCACTCCTCACGTTACCTATTTGGGACTAACAATTATTCCAACCCCTTAGAAAGAATCTGATTCAGTCTTTAACTGTTCCTTCTACAAAGGAAGAGATTTTATCATTCCTAGGAATGGCTAGCTTTTAAAGTACCTGGGTTCCTTCCTTTTTCTTCCTTTCTCTACCCTTATATGACGCAGTGTTAGGTCCCACCCATGAACCACTTCTCAAACCTGTTACCAAGCTCTTTTAGAGGTTCCAACAGGCTCTCCTTAAGACCCCAGGCTTACATCTCCCTGATCTGACTCATCCTTTTTCCCTCTATGTAACTGAAAAGGAGGGATTTGCCCTTGGAGTTTTAGGTCACCATCTGGGACCTTCTTTTGCACCTGTAGCATATTTGTCAAAAAGACTAGATTTAACCATCCAGGGATGGGCACCTTGTATTCGTACCTTAGCAGCCACTGAACTCCTTATTTGAGAGTCAAAGAAACTAATTTGGGGTCACCCACCCATAACTGTGCTCTCTTCTCATAACCTGTCATAGCTCCTAACTTACAAAGGTTTGCAGACTCTACCTCCCTCCAGAGTTCTTTCTTTTCAGGTAGAGCTAATAGAAGATTCCACACTCACCTTCAAATCATGTCCCCCTCTTAATAGTTCCAATATTCTTCCCTGACCTAATACTAACCACTCCCTGTCTCATTCCTGCACTGAGACTTTAGAGCAAATATTACCTCATCCTTAACACATACAAGAGGGCACATTGCCCCAAGCCATTTATACCTGGTATACAGATGGTAACTCCTTTCTATATGAAGGTGCTAGAAAAGCTAGCTATGCCATAGTGTCAGACACCGAGGTGGTAAAAACACAGCCATTCCTGCACACACCACTAATCAACAGGCTGAGCTAATAGCCTTCATCTGTGCCTTTCAACTGGCACAGGGACAATCCCTCAACATCTACACAGATTCCAAATATGCTTCCCATATCCTCCTGTCCCACGCTGCTATCTGGAAGGAGCACAGGTTACTTACCATAAAAGGAGGATCAGTAACTAGTGCAAACCACATTTTGGCCATGCTAAAGGCCTCCCATCTCCCCATAGCTATTGGTATTGTCCACTGAAGATCCCACCAGACAGATGACTCTGTTGTCTCCAAGGGAAACAATTGAGCTGATGAGGCAGCTAGAGCTGCTGCCCTTAGGGGCCTAAACTCATCTCACCCTCCCCAGGACATCCTTACACTGCAACCCATATCTCCACATTCACTCCCTGACACTCTGACACCAAACTCTGTCCTATCTTCACCAACTCTTTCATCCTAAGAGCCAAGCCGTTGTCTTCTTTTGTTAAGACCCACCTACAGCCTACTCCTGAGGACTTAAGTTTCCTAAAATCTGTCACTGCTTCTTGTAAAATCTGTCAGATGTCAGACTCCAACTTGAGATATTGTAGCACCCCTTTACCTACCCATCAGGCTAGAGGTTCCCTTCCTGGAACCGACTGGCAACTTGACTTTACCCACATGCCCACTGTCAAACATGTCAAGTACCTCCTGGTCTTGGTGGACACCTTCTTGGGTGTCAGGAGCCATAATGGGACAAGCTAATATACTAGCAGATGATCATCCTGAAATGCCTGCCTTGGATTATAATATAGTCTGCGACAGGTGAGCCCCCATTCAGCAAGGCTGTGGGGGACTAATTTCAGGAAAGAGTCCTGCTATTTATATGCTTCTCCTGTTATTTTTATACATTTATAATAATCAATAAGTAATAGCACATTCCTTTGCAGCAGATCCTTGCAGATCCACAAAGATGTACTGTCTTATAGTGATGCTATGTAGACAAATAGATGACTTAAGTTTTAATGATGATCCTATAAGAATTCCTAAAATTATATCTGTGATTACTAATTTTTTAATGGGACTGCTACTAGATCCCTTCTATATCCAAACTGCAATGAGAACTCTGCCAGTCTCCCAAGTGTCACAAATTAATTGCTCTTAGATGACAACCAGACTTTCTCCTACTCAGAGCACATTCCAAGAGGTTGTAAAACAATTAACCAAAGGTCATTAAAAGGGAACTAGTGATTTATTATAGGTGCTAGGACAGAAGATAAAATACTGATCGGGTTTATCTATACAAAACTTCACCTATAACTTAGTTATGGTTTTAAACTTTCTCTGAACCTGTAGAGAAGACAAATGATAGATGTTACTATCTAGATAATTACTCCTAATGGATACACATGTAAACATTCTCTGTTGTAAACTTCTATTTCAATTTACGATTTGGTATTTTGTGTGAACTTGTGATGAACTTTGTAACATGTGATCATGTATCCTAAAAGATGTATAAGTATTGAGGACAAGGGAGAGGGGCACTTTTTTGTTTCTTTCTCTTGATCCTCTCTCTCTATCTCTCTCACTTTTCCCACTTAGAAGAATGTTTCCTTTTCTCCACTTAGAGATCTTTCTGCTATTCCCTTTAAAATAGTTTTCATAGGAAACTCTCTAGGACTTGGCAATAAACTTCTTAAACACTTCTTTAAGTGTCCCATCTTTCCCCCTGCGACTCCTGACTAGTAGGCTAAAAGTTAGAGCCCTGCAGTTTCCTGTGGAGATCGTACAAAGGCAGTTCACTTAATCTCTAGCAGTTTGAGGAAGAGGTGCTAAATGCCAGTAGCTCCAATTGCTGGCCCTGGAGGATTACAGGAGACAAGTCGACTACATTAGCAAAGTAATCTAGACTTGATAGGTGATCTTTTTATTATATAGAAACCCTAAACTTTTCGTAAGACAGAGTTTTACCCCCGCCGACGCTTTTCCCCTTCTGCTGCCTCAAGAAGGACCAAGAGGAAACAAGCCTGCTGAGGCTGGCTCCCGGCACTTGGGTGGGTGGAAGCATTTCCCACAACTAACAAAAGGGCTCAGACAGTCTCTGATCTCCTTCTCTGAGAGATTATCCCTTGATGTGGTGTCCCAACCTCCCTTCAGTCAGACAATGGTCCTGAATTTACTTCCCAGATTTCTCAGAGTCTATCTAAGGCCTTAAACATCCCTTGGCATTTTCACATTCCCTACCACCCTCAATCTTCAGGTAAGGTAGAAAGAACTAATAGCTCTTTAAAAGCCATCCTTGCTAAGCTGTCACAGGAACTTCACCTTGACTGGATAAAACTTCTACCTCTGTCTCTTTTCAGGCTACGAGTTCTCCCCAAGCAACCTCTTCTCATCTCACCCTTTGAACTTATGTATGGACATCCAGTTTTAACTCCTGGTCTTTCACCTAAGTGCTCTCCCCTCCCAGACCATCTACTTATCCCATTACTTTGCCACCTCCATTCTCTCCTATGGAATTTTGCTGACCACCATCTACCATGGCCACAGACTGTCTCCTGTCCACTGCCTGTCAACATTGGAGACCAAGTCCTCCTATCCTCTCCAGATCATTGGCCCTCACCCCTCTCGCCCAAATGGCAGGGCCCTTTTAAGGTGATTCTCTTGACTCCTACAGCTGCTGAAGTTGAAGGATTCTTTCATTAGGTCCACCTGTCTCACATTAAACCTTTTATCCCTCCACCTAAAAATGACTCTTCTTCATACACATCGACCCTAATAGGACCATGCTCTCTTAAGCTCCAGAGGACATCGAAACCATCCACCTTATCCCTAATCCCAGAAAATGAGACTCCACTCTGGCAGCCGAGCCTCACTGGATTAAACATGGTTTTCTTGTCCTCCCCCTGCTGTTCTTCATTTCCATCCAGAGTCGTCCTTACATCTAGAGATTTGAGGTTCAAGAAACCCCCACAGATAACAAACAGTCTTTCCAAATAGGGTCAGGAAACTGTTCCATAGCCGGATATCAGGAACCGATCAAAATCGCTATCACTGCTGTATCTGTTATCCCATCTAAATATTATCTCTATACTTGCTTTCTCCTTGACCAGACAAAAGATTATTGTAAAAAAATGGCCAGATGAATATAGGGGCTGCCCATATTGGTCTTGTCAGATACATATGCTAGGATCACAGATCAATCATTTCTTCTATCAACACTGCAAGACACTTCTTCTACATACAAGATCTGTGGAATTCCAGATGGGAGACAGGAGTTGTTGGTAAGCTCTATCATAAAAATCAGCCCAGTTCTCATATTCAGAGAAACTATATCTCAATTGCCCAACCCCCAGATAATGGAAAAGTAGGGGAGATAATCAAACACTCCTTGGAGGTCCCAAATTGTCCTTTAATGCCTCTCTGGTGATACTGCCAAGTAATCTTACCTCACCTTTTGTTAGCTGTCCTGACTCTGATATTGCCATGACTCTGTACCTTACCTCTGTGCCTCTTTTGCATGGCAATCTATTTTAAGACCTCTGGGACACATTCTGTAGGAACACTAAGCTCCCTAGACTGCAATAGAACCATAAACCTTGATATATCATCTCTGCCACAATGCCCTGCAGTCCAGAACACACACTAAGTGTGCATGAGAGGACATGCTGGTGAGTCAAGTGTGTTTTTTTAAACAGAGAGATGTAAGGCAGAGACAGAATTTCCAGAAGCTCATAAATAACATGAAAACATTTATTTTTAAAGTGAAATCTTTTATTTGCTAGAGATTTTTAAAAGTATAAGCAAATAAAATTAATCATTTCTGTGCTAATCTATTCAGCTACAAATTACCTGACGGAGGGTTTAAACCTAAGTCTATCTAACTCCAGCACATGAGAATCTAATTATTTTTGCTGTACAGGAAATGTTAGAAATGCTGCTCTCAAAATTGTAGAATGAGGAATAACTTTACTTTCTTCTTTGTGACATTCTGATTTTCTACAATTTTAATGGTGAATATGTTATTTGTATAACTATAAAATAATATTTACATGTGTTTTCAGTTCCTAAAATGAAACAGAGAGCTGAATTTCATGGAAGATACTATATGGGATAAAGGTATCAGGTTCATAATCATAGCCAGTGAGTTCTAGTCTGATGGTGCTTGGCACAGAGTCCCACAATCTGCCAAAGTTCCAAAACAGGCAACATCAAGTTCAAATCTTTTCCATAGCAACTACAGATCATTGGATAAATTATGCACTCAACATCTCAATTTCTCTTCAGTGAAATACGCTACAAATAACTCTTCACTGTATCTCTCCTAGTTAGCACAGTATATGAATAGGCTGTACCTATTCTAGGTAAACAATAAATGCTCACTTATAGGGCTTGGAAGTCAGGGTCAACTGGGAAAAGGAATATCAGTGGAGGAACCGTCTCTATCAGATTGGCCTGTGGGCAAGTCTATAGAGCATTTTCCTGATTAACTGGTGTGAGATAACTATTCTTATACCTCTACAGCTTGTATTTATAACCTTCAACACCTTAGATCCTTCAGTCTTAAACATCTTTTTTTTTTAGAATCTCCAACATTTATAACCAGCATAAACCAACTTTAAACATTTTTTCCTTGAAGCATTTTTGCTCTCTATTCCTTAATTATTTTCTTCTTACCATCCAAGTTTTATTTTTTTTACATATTCTAACCTTTACTACTTGCTTTTATGAATCTCAAAAAACATTTTCCTAACCCCACAAACGTATTTTAGATCCTTAGACATTAAATTAATAGGTAGGTGATTATTGAGAGTAGTCATGTAAATGAAGGATTCGTAAAACGTTATGCCCTTTATCGTGAAGCCTGTGTGAGCAAGGCAAACCTGTGTGACTTTCTTAATAAGAGACCTAGTAGTTTTAACTAATGAATTGACTAATGAACTAACACAATGGTGGATTACTTTGAGGTAAGGAGTTAGTTGCCTGTCATTTTCTAGCTGTTAACCTATAATTAGCTCAGCTGTCAATGTGATTGGAGACCTGAGAAGGATAAACTGTAATCTAAATGGCTATGCATCAGTTAAAATGACAGAGAGTTCAGATAGTAGTCCATATAATATTACCTAGACAATTATACCATACCAGGCTTTGGTGTCTCTATAGGACTGAGGGCAAAGGAAGTCTTCGACCATCAGGCCCAGAAGAAAAGTTTTTTAAAAAAATTCTTTCTTTCTTTCTTTCTTTCTTTCTTTCTTTCTTTCTTTCTTTCTTTCTTTCTATTTATTTATTGTTTTTTTTTTCCCCGAGACAGGGTTTTTCTGTATAGCCTTGGCTGTCCTGAAACTCACTCTGTAGACCAGGCTGGCCTCGAACTCAGAAATCCTCCTGCCTCTGCCTCCCTAGTGCTAATTCTTATTTATTTATTTATCTACTTATTTATATTTATTAATTTATATTAAATCTCCTTTTTATTTTTTTAAATTCTTTTTATTTTTTATTAAATCTTTTATTTATCTACATTTCAAGTGTTATACGCTTTCCCAGGATCCCCTCCAAAAACCTCCTATCTCATTCCCCCCACCCTGCTTTTGTGAGGGCACTTCTCCACCCACCCACTCCCACCTGCCCTTCCCCCCTCCCCCAGCATTCCTCAATACTGGGGCATCAAGCCTTCACAGGACCAATGGCCTCTCCTCCCGTTGATGCCCTATAAGGCCATCCTGTGCTACATATTTGGGTGGAACCAGGGTTTGCTCCATGTGTACTCTTCGGTTGGTAGTTTAAGTCTCTGGGAGCTTTGGGGAATCTGGTTGGTTGATATTGATCTTCCTATGGGGTTGAAAACTCCTTCAGCTCCTTCAGTCCTTTCTCTAACTCCTCCATTGGGGATCCTGTGCTCAGTCCAATGGTTGCCTGTGAGCATCTGCTTCTGTATTTGTCAGGCTCTGGCAGAGCCTCTCAGGAGACAGGTATATCAGGCTCCTGTCAGAAAGTACTTCTTGGTATCCACAATAGTGTCTGTGTTTGGTGTCTGTATATGGGATGGATCCCCAGGTGGGCCAGTCTCTGGATGGCCTTTCCTTCAGTCTCTGCTCCGTACATTGTCTCCATATTTCCCTGTGTGAGTGTTTTGTTCCCCCATTTAAGAAGGACTGAAGTTAGTTCTTCCTTCTTGAATTTCATGTGGTCTGTGAATTGTATCTTGGGTAATCAGAGCTTTCGGGCTAATATTCACTTAGTGTGTGCATACCAGGTGTGTTCTTTTTGTGACTGGACTACCTCACTCAGGATATTTTCTTTTTGTTTTATTTATTTATTTATTTATTTATTTATTTATTTACACTCCAGATTTTATTCCCCCCTGGTCCACCCTCCAACTGTGCCATATCAAATACCTCCTCCCATGAGTCTCCTCCTGTCTCTATGAGGATGTTCCCCACACCCCACTTCTCACCCCACCAGAGCTCTAAACTCTATGGGGCCTCCAGTCTCTTGAGGGTTGGGTGCATCTTCTCCGACTGAACCTGGCAGTCCTTTGCTATATATGTTTTGGGGGGGGGTCTCAAATCAGCTGGTGTATGCTGCCTGGTTGGTGGTCCAGTTTTGAGAGATCTCAGGGGTCCAGGTTACTTGAGACTGGTGATCCTCCTACAGGGTTACCCTCCTCCTCATCTTCTTCCAGCTTTTCCCTAATTCAACCACATGGTTCAGCTGCTTCTGTCCACTGGTTGGGTACAAATATCTGCATCTGACTCTTTCAGCTGCTTGTTGAATCTTTTGGAGGGCAGTCATGATAGGTCCCTTTTTGTGAGTGCTCCATAGGCTCAGTAGTAGTGTCAGGCTTTGGCATCTCACCTTGAGCTGGATCCCACTTAGGGCCTGCCACTGGATCTTCTTTTCCTCAGGCTCCTCTCCATTTCCATTGCTGCAGTTCTTTCAGACAGGAACAATTATGGGTCAGAGTTTTGACTGTGGGATGTCAACTCATCCCTCTCTTGATGCCTTGACTTCTGCTGGAGGTGGGCTCTACAAGGTCCCTCTCCCCACTGTAGAGCATCTTGTCTAAGGTCCCTCCTTTTGATTCCTGAGAGTCTTTCACTTCCCAGGTCTCTGTTATATTTTGCAGGGTCCCCCCAACCTCTTACTTCCTGAGGTTGCCTGTTTCCATTCTTTCTGTGGGACCTCAGGGCTTCAGTCCTTTTTCTCTACCCAATACCACATCATGTTCCATCACCCCCAACCCCCTGTCCACTTTCCCTCCCAAATTCCTCCCTACCTTCCGCCTTGTGACTGCTTTCTTCCCCCACCCATGTGGGACTGAGGTGTCCTCACTTGGGCCTTTAGCTTCTTTATCTTTTTGAGTTCTGTGGACTGTATCTTGGCTATTCTGTACTTTTTTTTGACTAACAACCACTTATTAGTGAGTACATACCATGCATGTCCTTCTGTGTCTGAGTTACCTCACTCAGGATATTTTCTAGTTCCATCCATTTGCCTGCTAAACTCAGGATGTTCTTATTCCTAGTAGCAGTGTAGTATTCCATTGTGTGAATGAACCACATTTTCTATATCCATTCTTCTATTGTGGGATATCTGGGTTGTTTCTAGCTTCTGGCTGTCACAAACAAGGCTGCTATGAACATAGTGGAACACATGCCGCTGTGGCATTGTGGGGTAATATTTGAGTGTATTCCTAAGAGTGGTATTTCTGAGGATCCTCCAGATTGATTTTTAAAGTGGTTGTACCAGTTTGCAATCCCATCAGCAATGGAGCCAATGTTCCTCTTTCTCTACATCCTGGACAACCTGTGCTGTTGCCTGAGGTTTTGATCTTAGCTCTTCTGATTGGTGTAAGGTGGAATCTCAGGGTTGCTTTGGTTTTATTTCTCTGATCACTAAGGCCTTTGAACATTTCTTTAGGTGTTTCTCAGCCATTCCAGTTTCCTTTGTTGTGAATTCTCTGTTTAGTTCTATACCCCATTTTTTGATTGGGTTGTTTGGTTTTTTTGGTGGTTAGCTTCTTGAGTTCTTTATATATTGGATGTGGGATTAGTGAAGTTTTTTTCCCATTCTGTAGGTTGCCAATTTGCCTTATTGGCTATGCTCTTTGCTTTACAGAAGCTTTCCAGTTTCATGAGGTCCCATTTATCAATTTTTAAATCTTAGAGTGTGTGCCTTTGGAGTTCTGTTTAGGAAATTTCCCCCTGTGCCAATGAGTTCAAGGCTCTTTCCACCTTTTCTTCTATTAGATTCAGTGCATATAGTTTTATGTTGAAGTTCTTGATCCACTTGGACTTGAGCTTTGTGCGAGGTGACAAATATGCAAGGTCTATTTTCATTTTTCTACATACTGATACCTAGGTAGACCAGTACCATTTGTTGAAGATACTTTTTTTTTTTTTTACATTGCATATGTTTGTCTTCTTTGTCAAAGATCAAGTGCCCATAAGTGTGTGGTTTTATTTCTGGGTCTTCAATTCTATTCCTTTGACCAACATGGTGTCTGTCTCTGTACCAATACCATGCAGTTTTTTATCACTATTGCTCTGTGGTAAATCTTGAGGTCAGGGATGGTGATTCCCCCAGCCATTCTTTTATTATTAAGAATTGTTTTGGCTATTCTATGTTTTTTTTGCCTTTCCAGATGAATTTGAAAATTCCTCCTTCCATGTTTTTGAAGAACTGTGTCGGAATTTTGATGGGGATTGCATTGAATCTGTAGATTGCCTGTGGTAGCATATCCATTTTTCTGTTAATGCTGCCAATCCATGAGCATGGGAGATCTCTCCATTTTCTGAGAGCTCCTTTGATTTCTTTCTTGAGAGACTTGTAGTTATTGTCATGCAGATCTTTCACTTGTTTGGTTAGAGTTTCCCAAAAATATTTTATATTATTTGTGGCTATTGTGAAGAGAGTTGTTACCGTAATTTCTTTCTCAGCATGTTTATCATTTGCATAAAAGAAGGTTACTGATTTATTTGAGTCAATTTTATATGTGATCACTTTGCTGAAGTTGTTTATCAGCTGGAGAAGTTCTCTAGTAGAGTTTTTGGGGTTGCTTATGTATATGATCATATCATCTGCAAATAGTGATACCTTTCTTTTTTTGCCAGTTTGTATCCCCTTGATTTCTTTTTGTTGTCTTATTATTCCAGCTAGCACATCGAGTACTATATTGAATAGATATGCGGAGAGTGGGCATCATTTTCTTGTCCCAATTTTAGTTGGATTGCTTCAAATATCACTCCATTTAATTTGATATTGGCTATTGGCTTGCTGTAAATTGTTTTTATTATGTTTACGTATGGGCCTTGAATTCCTGATCTCTCCAATACCTTTAACATGAAGGGATATTGTATTTCTTCAAATGCTTTTTCTGCATCTAAGGATGCAGGAAAATCATGTGATTTTTTTCCCCTTGCGTCTGTTCATATAATGGATTATGTTAACAGATTTTTGTATACTGAACCAACCTTGCATCCCTGGGATGAAGCCTACTTGATTGTGGTGAATGATTATTTTGGTGTGTTCTTGGATTCAGTTTGCAATATTATTGCGTATTTTTGCATTGATACTCATTAGCAGGATTGGTCTGAAGTTCTCTGTTTTTGTTAGGTCTTTGTGTGATTTAGGTATCAGAGTAATTGTGGCTTCATATAATGAATTAGGTTGTGTTCCTTGTGTTTCTATTTTAGGAATAGTTTGTGGAAGAGTGGTATCATGTCTTCTTTGAAGGTCTGGTAGAATTCAGTTCTGAATCCACCTGCCCCCTTTTTTTGGTTAGGGTTTCAATGACTTCTATTTCCTTATGGGATGTGGGCCTATTTAGATAGTTTACCTGCTCTTGCTTTAACTTTGGTGTGTGGTATCTGCCTTGAAAACCACCCATTTCTTCTAGATTTTCCATTTTTTGTTGAGTGTAGGCTTTTGTAGTAGGATCTGAGGATTTTTTGAATTCCCCCCATTTATGTTGCTATGTCTCCCCTTTCATCTCTGATTTCGTTAATTTAGATACGGTCTGTGCCCTCTGGTTCGTCTGGCTAAGGGTTTATCTTTCATGTTGATTTTCTCAAAGAACCAGTTCCTGGTTTGGTTGATTCTTTTTATAGTTCTTTTTGTTTCTACTTGGTTAATTTCAGCCCTGAGTTTGACTATTTTCTGCCTATTGCTCCTCTTGGATATGTTTGCTCTTTTTGTTCTAGAGCTCTCAGGTGTGCTATTTAGTTGGTAGTGTAAGATCTCTCCAGTTGCTTTACCCGGGAGCTTAGTGCTATGAATCTTCTTCTTAGCACTGCTTTCATTGTATTTCATAAGTTTGGGTATGATATGTCAAAATTTACATTAAATTCCAGAAAATCTTTAATTTCTTTCTCTCTTTATTCCCTGACCGTTATCATTGAGTAAAATGTTGTTCAGTTTTCACATATATGTGGGTTTTCTGTTGCTTTTGCTGTTATTGACAACTAGCCTTAGGGAATGGTGATCTGATAGGATGCATAGTATTATTTCAATCTTCTTGCATAGTTGAGGGTTGTTTTGTGAACAATTTTATGGTCAATTTTGGAGAAGGTGCCATGAGGTACTGAGAAGAAGGTGTATTCTTTGTTTTAGGATAAAATGTTCTGTAGATAGATATCTGTTAAATGCATTTGGTTCATAACCTCTTGGTTTCACTGTGTCTCTGTTTAGTTTCTGTTTCATTGTCCTATCCATTGGTGAGAGTGAAGTTTTGAAATCTCTCACTATTATTGTGTGGGGTTCAACGTGTGTTTTGAGCTTTAGTAGTAGAGTTTCTTTTATGAATGTGGGTGCCCTTGTATTTGGGCATAGATGTTCAGAATTAAGATTTTCTCTTGGTAGATTTTCTCTTTCATGAATATAAAGTGTCCTTCCTCGTCATGATTGATAACTTCTGGTTGAAAGTCTATTTTGTTGGATATTAGGATGGAAACTCCAGTTTTTTTCCTGGGGCCGTTTGCTTGGAGCACCTTTTTCTATCCCTTTACTCTGAGATAATGGCTGTCTTTGTTATTGAGGTGTGTTTCTTGTTTGCAGCAAAATGCTGGATCTTGTTTGCATATCCAGTCTTTTAGACTGGTTCTTTCCTTTTGGCTTAGTTGTGAGTTATTATCTTGTCTTTTCTTTGGTGTAGGTACCTTCCTTTTGTTGGATTTTCCTTCGAGGATTCTCTGTAGGGCTGGATTGGTAGAGAGATACTGTTTGAATTTGGTTTTGTCCTGGAATATTTTGTTTTCTCCATGTATGTTGATTGGGAGTTTTGCTGAGTATAGTAGCCTGTGCTGGCATTTGTGTTCTCTTAACATCTGTATGACCTCTTACCAGGCTCTTCTGGCTTTTATAGTCTCTTTTGAGAAGTCTGGCCTAATTCTGATAGGTCTACCTTTGTATGTTACTTGGTCCTTTTTCGTTGTACATTTCAATATTTTTCTTCTGTGCATTTAGTGTTTTAATTATTAATAGATGAGAGAGGATTTTCTTTTCTGATTTGTTTTATTGGGGGTTCTATAGGCTTCTTGTACCGTTATGGCCATGTCTCTTATAAGGTTGGGTAAGTCTTCTTCTATGATTTTGTTGGAGACTTTTTTAAGGTCCTTTGAGCTGGGAATCTTTGTTTGCCTCTATGCCAATTATTCTTAAATTTGGGCTTTTCATTTTGTACTGAATTTCCTGGATGATTTGGGTTAGGATATTTTTGGGTTTTGAATTTTCTTTGACAGTAGTTTCAATCTCTTCTATGATATCTTCTACACCTGAGAGTCTTTCTTCTATTTTTGTATTCTGTTGGTACTACATCTGCAATTCCTGACCTCTTTCCTAGGTTTTACATTTCCAGGTTTGTCTTCATTTGTGTTTTCTTTACTCTTTCTACTTCCATTTTTAGGTCTTGGACTGCTTTTTTAAATTCCTTCATCTGTTTGATTGTGTTTTACTGTATTTCTTTAAGAGATTTATTTGTTTCCTCTTTAAAGGCTTCTACCTACTCTGCTGCCACTGCCCCATTCTTGTGGATGTGGTAGACCTTTTCCACATCTGACACGGGGAGGATTCTACTTTCTGATACTCTCTAGAGAATTGGCAGGAGGAGGTTATTTGGTAAGAATCGTCTTGCACCCCTAGAAGCCCAGTGCCACTCTGGGACTCACTACTCAGTAACCCCCAGATCATTACTCCCCTTCCTTCCCTATGACCCTTTACTCCTCAGCTGCCACTTCCCCCTTCCATCAGATGTGGTAGAACTGTACCATATCTGACACTGGGAAGATCCTACTTTCTGATACTCTCTAGAGAACTGGCAGGACAGGGCATTCGGTAAGAATCACTCCCACCCCTAGAGGTCCAGAGCTGCTCTGGGACTCACTACCCAGCAACTTCCAGATCACTACTCCCCTTCTTTCCCTTCTACACCTCCCCCCACTGCCCATTCCATTAGATGTGGTAGACTGGTAGACCTGCACCCCTTCTGACACGTTTATGATCCTACTTCCTGATACTCTCTAGAGAATGGGCAGGAGCAGGGCATTCGAGAACTGGCACCAGTAGGGCATTCGAACTTGTAGAAGTGGGGCATTAGAGAACCAGCATCGGCAGAGCATTTGAGATCCAGTAGCAGTAGAATATTTGAGAAATAGCAGTCTGCAGGGTATGTAACCCTTGTCAAGTATGCCACCGGGGAGACCCCATCACCTTTTTTTTTTTTTTAACCTATGTTTTGGAGAAAGTAAAAGAACATCAAGAGTCCTTGGACATGGACAATCCCCGGGCTTCATTGACTGTTTCTTGATCAAAATGGAACAGGTAAAATATTATTTGTTGGGTTACATTATCTGATTTATTTATCATTTCTGTAATTATTTGGAATGCATGGCTGTTCAGGCCAGAAGCACTTGGTAAACACTTTAAGTACCTGCTGTGTGCATGGAACTAGACTAACAGCCATGGAGGGTTTAAAATTACACTGTTAATAACTGAAACATGTGGGCACAGCTTTTAGGTGCTAACAAGATGTCTGAGTAAAGAGAGAATATGCACCATGTGAAGTAGAAGAACAAACAAGTCAGGCATTAAAAATACCCAGCATTGAAGTAAAAAGGGACATGTTTTTTTTTTTTTGTTATTTTTTTTTTAATTTTCTATATTCTATGTTTACATTCCAAAGGTTTTCCCCTTTCCCAATTACCCCCCCCCAAGGGACATGGTTTTTATATCAGAGTTATCAGAGTATGTGGGAGAAGAAGAAAACTGCTGGGCAAGTTTCCTGAATGACCTGAGGTTTGATATAGATTTTCAAGTATTTTCAGTGAGGAAGAGGGGAGAGGATTTCACCTGGGCACAATGAGGTGATGCGGTAAAGAGATGGCACAGAGAGCCATAGTTGAGTGTTGAGTATAGTTGGAGTGACTGTCCACAGATGAGGATGTAGGCATGTTTTTCAAGCCCTCTACAAACATATGTATTGGCATGAGAATCTGTATCCATGAGCCTGAAAAGGAGTCTAATGCAGATAATACTCAGGGTAAATTTCCTGTGAACTCCATAGAATGATCTATATGGTTATGCATTGATACTGAAAAGGAGTATTAACTTGGGCTTTATCATCTGTTTGCACTTTAGCTTGATACATGTCTAGATTGTAGACATGCAGATTCAGAAATAAATTCAAGGTGTTCATTTTATATTCTGAGAGTCCATACGTTTTGTCTTAGTTAGTGGGATGGATGCTGGAAATAGCAGGAGCTATGTTGGAACGTTTGATAGTAAGAAGTATTCTGTGCCTTGGTAAGATTAACCAAGAGGAAAGGATTGATATGGTCAATTAGAATGAGTGGTAGGGAAGGCTCAGGGACCATTGCAGAACTGGGGTGGAAAGATTCTAAGAGTCAGAGATCAGAGAGGACTGGACCAAAGCAGTTCATTTAGGAAGGACTGACACACTCATGTTCTCATGGCTGCTGTGGCTGTCTGCTCAAAATCTACACAAGATTAATCCAGGCCCTAGTCTTAGCTGAGGACCTGTTGATAATTGATGGCTTCTGGGGATATGAGAAATTGGTTTTCTTCAAGGATGTGGTCCCTGGCAAGTCTATCATACACACAGGTTTATGTGAGCAGCATAAATTGTACTTCCTGTGTTATGAAAGAATGACTAAGTTGAAGGGGAATGGAGATATGGGAATGGATCTGTGAGGATTCAGGAAGAGGAGAGTTAAGTAAGATCAAACATTACAAAATTAATAAAATATTACAAATATAAAAGAATAGTGAGAGTGAAAGTTTGGAAACTGGGTGAGAAGCACAATATAGATATAATAAAGACATGTGTAAATACAAACATACATATGTTGTGGATAGCCCTGAGCTCCTATTTTGATGTTAATTCCACTCCTCAGAGGGGATGCAGATGAGGAGTTGCCTTGTGAACCGTCTCCCCACCTTAACTTTTCAAATAAAGGCTTGAGCCAATGATTGGGCAGGAGGAAAGTGGAAGGAGCAGAGAGTCTAGGGGAGGAGCTACGGGATATACAACAGGAGGAGGAGGAGGAGCAACAGATGGAGAAGAAACAGAGAAGAAACGGAGAAGAAACGGAGGGAGAGAAATGGAGAGGCAGCAGGGAGAGAAGCTCGGGGCCTGGAGTTTCCGCAAGTTGTATGGGATTAATATAGATTGAAACAGAGTAGTGGAGTGGGAGGCCTGCCCAGTCTAGGCTTGTGGCTTGTTTTGTTAACCGGGGAGTTGAGCTTTCTTTCACCGGGGAACTGGCTTGGAAACATAGTAGCAACAAAATGGCTGCCCAACGTACTGTTTAGAACCTAACAAACCTGAGATAAAACGTTAACTGCCTGAGAAGCCCTGAACAGCTCAGACAGCAGATAGAAAGGGTTCCAGACCAGGTAATTCATTGATATAAGAGAGATATATAGCATCTTGATACTTAAAGATGAGTAAAACAATCAAGACCGTTTTGGCTTTATGTGATGATATTTTGAGTGATTTGACAGGAATGGATTTAGAGAAAAAAGTCATTGGTATTGCAGTACTTATTATCTTGATTTGCTATGTCATCTCAAGAGTCCTAGACAAAAAATTCCTTGCCTTAGAAAAGAGATTACAAATAACACTAGAATTGAAGACCCAGGAAATTATAGAACAGAATAAGAGACAGAAGGAGGAGAATGAAGGTGGGAGACAGGAGTTAGAAAAGATGCTAGAACAAAGGATGAAGCAGTTCGAAACACTAGAATTGAAGACCCAGGAAATTATAGAACAGAATAAGAGACAGAAGGAGGAGTATGAAGGTGAGAGACAGGAGTTAAAAAAGATGCTAGAACAAAGGATGCAGCAGTTCGAAAAGCAAGAATTGAGGACCCAGGAAATTATAGAACAGAATAAGAGACAGAAGGAGGAGAATGAAGGTGGGAGACAGAAGTTAGAAAAGATATTAGAACAAAGGATGCAGCAGTTCGAAACACTAGAATTGAAGACACAGAAAATTATAGAACAGAATAAGAGACAGAGGAGGAGAATGAAGGTGGGAGACAGGAGTTAAAAAAAAATGCTAGAACAAAGGATGCAGCAGTTCACAGATCAGACTGAGCAGCAGAGAGAAAAAAATGAGGATTGGAAGCTAGACTTGGAGAATAACCTTTTAAAATTAATCAATCAGAATAAAATAGACAGTAGACTATTAGTAAACAATATTAAGATTGAAGGAATGGTTGGCACTGGAGCAGATGTCACTATTATATCTACAAAATTTTGACCTGTAAGTCGGCCACTTCAAGAAGTAGATATCCAATTTCAAGGAGTTGGGACCTTATCCCAAATAAAGCAAAGCACCAGATGGCTTAAATGTATAGGACCAGAAGGTCAGGTAGGAAAATTGAGGCCATACATGGCTGATATAGCCATTAATTTATGGGGAAGAGATCTATTACAGCAGTGGAATACACAAATTAATATCCCCTCAGTCTCGGTATGTAACCATGAAACTAGTCGGGATTCTAATGAAAATCTTAAATTAGTTAAGGAATCTTATCAAAGGCAGTTGCAGACTGTCCAAGCTGTCCACAAAC
Source organism: Apodemus agrarius (assembly GCA_964023405.1). NCBI lineage: Eukaryota > Metazoa > Chordata > Mammalia > Rodentia > Muridae > Apodemus > Apodemus agrarius. The sequence goes on from OZ030005.1 coordinate 177,763,562, forward strand.
AAGATATAGCAAATGTGGAGAGATCAAATCAAACTCTAAAGGAGATGCTTTATAGGCAAAAAGGATCAATGAGAACCCCCAAGGATAGATTACATAGTGCCTTATTAACCTTAAAATTTTTAAATGCCAATGAACAAAACACCACAGCTGCTGAAAGACATTGGACTGTGGAACGAACTATTGAACTAAACCAGCTTGTTTACATTAAGGATATTCTAACATCAGAATGGAGAATGAGAAATGTGTTACGCTGGGGGAGGGGCTATGCCTATGTTTCCACAGGAAAAGAAAAGCTGTGGGTCCCTTCCAAGTTGATAAAAATCAGACATGACAAAGGGAGAACTCCTGAGGACCTTGGCAACAGAGAAGAAAACGGAGACTAACACAATCACCAAAATAGGTGATGTATATGTGGTAATGTTTATGTCTCTGTATATGGAGACAGCTCTGGAACTGGCTGAGACTAAAATGTCTATAAACAGCCATTAACACTTATTGGGTATTACATACCATCCTTTATGAGGACATGGATACACAGTTATATTTTAGTTTGACCAAGTGATCAAGCTAATCTGAGGAAAGGCAGTCAGACGTCTTTCTTTATTGATATTCATTGGCCAATCTGTGCCTCCTGCATGCTCTATGTGAATGTCTTTACCTGTTTACTTGTTGCTTTTAAGTTTTGTATACTACAGGGATGAAAGAAGAGAAAGACAGCCCTGAAAAGATTCACACACCAGGATGCTGAGATTTGGGACCTTCCATTCCAGCTTCACACTTGACTCTATTTCAACTACATCAAAGACTTGCTTCCAGAACTCTACTTGCCTCTCCAGCCTTTCAGAATGTCATGGTCGAGATGTCATCTGACATAGAGGCATGAACTTTCTCACAACATAGTGACTGGAAGGCAAATAATGCCAGCTAGTTTTCAAAATTTCCCTTTGGGCCCCCAGATGGGAATTCTTCGCCCCAATTCAGCTGGAAGCAGACAGAAGACAATCATCGTCCCAGTTCCTTATGTGGGGTGGATGGGGTTATTTTAGGAATTATAGATATGTTATCATTTTAGGGATAATTTAAAATGTAGTTTTGGTCAGGGCGGGAACTAAAGAACTTAAACTCAGGGATTTCTACCTTTCCTTCCCTCTTCTCTATCCTTCTTTCTTAGGTAAAGGAGAAGTGGGTGGAAAAGAAAAAGGGGGATAAAGTAATATCATAGAAATTATAGAAATAGACAAATAGGGATTGGTGAGAAAATGTACTTTTAAGCAAAACATTACATAGCCAGATCTTACATTGGTAGAATTCTTTATAATTGATGTAAAGTCTATTGGTTCAGAATTTATTTAATGTAAATTTAAGGTTTTCATTGGTATGAATTTACTATTGATATAAAACTGGGATTAATATTGTTACTCCCATGTAGGCATTGTGCCTATATAACACATTTAAGAATACAAGACTTAGACCCACTCCTTCTATAACTCCTAGTCTAAACTGCTTTTAGATGATTAAGTAATACAAGTTAGGGGCCAGATAGCAAACTCGTGGTTATGAATTAGTTAAAAGAGTGTTCCTGAGCTATTTTGACTAGAAACAGCCGAGAATAGTTAAGGCTTAACAGTTCAGAGATGTTTTAGGTAGACAGATGGTCTTCAAAGGTGTCAGACGTCCACAGAATATGTTTATTGACATTTCTTTATTAAAGATCATTTGACTAGAGACCTGTCTGCTCCTGACAGCACCCCTTTCTTGAATTCAAAGAAGAACTTGAGCATCAATAGAGTTGCTTCAGTTGTGGTGAGACAGTCACCAGGCAAGAATTGCCTCATTTTATCTACAGACAAATACTGTCCAAAAAAAAGGACACACTGCGGAATAGTCGACTGATAATCTCTGCCAAGACAGAGTAATCAGCCCTTCAAAATTCTGCATTACCAAGGTCTGTCAGATGATCCTGGGCCAGAAGGCTGAAGACTGATGCTCCAACGTTTTGGTGTATAGGGCCTGTCCAGGTGATCAGTGGTCTCTATAAATTGGCTAAGTTTTAGAAGCTATATTTTGTGCTTCTCATACTTTCAGGTAATATTAGTCATTCTTGGATTTCTGATGGGGTTGAAGACTAATAGTCTTATAGCCAGTCCAAGCTGGTTACCATTTAGAAAGATGATACAGATTTGAGAGGATGGTTTTCAGATGGGTTACAGCCAGGACTTGAGTCAGGTGTAGAATTATAAGTCTTTTAAGTTCCAATAGATGACAGGGGTACTACTTAATTGATAAAAAAATGATTGACTGGGTGTTAGGTCTATCCTGTATATTATATATTACAAAATGATAATAACTGTGCTCAATTGATGTCTGAGATAAAAGTCTTTTAATTGGACAGAAAGGGGGGAATGTTGTGGATAGCTCTGGGCTCCTATTTTGATGTTAATTCCACTCCTCAGAGGGGCTGCAGATGAGGAGTTGCCTTGTGAACTGTCTCTGTCTCCCCACCTTATCTTTTCAAATAAAGGCTTGAGCCAATGATTGGGCAGGAGGAAAGTGGGAGGAGCAGAGAGTCTAGGGGAGGAGCTACAGGGTATAAAACAGGAGAAGGAGGAGCAACGGACGGAGAAGAAACGGAGGGAGAGAAACGGAAAAAGAGAAACGGAGAGGCGGCAGGGAGAGAAGCTCGGGGCCTGGAGTTTCCGCAAGTTGTATGGGATTAATATAGATTGAAACAGAGTACTGGAGTGGGAGGCCTGCCCAGTCTAGGCTTGTGGCTTGTTTTGTTAACCAGGGAGTTGAGCTTTCTTTCACCGGGGAACTGGCTTGGAAACATAGTAGCAACATACATGCTCCTTGTACTGAGGGGAGGCAAAGAACAAAAGAAGCTAAAAAGAGCTGACTGTGAAGAAAGCCAGCTTGTGAACAGCCATTATTTCTTGTCACCACTTGTATCTTTAGACAGAGAGGCGAGGCTCATTACTCAAAGCAAGAAGGAAGTGTTGACAAGGTGACGATCAAAGCATTTTCAATGGAGTTCAGGTCACCATAGGGAATGAAATGAATGAGGAAGTAACAATGGGAAGAAACTGGTAGAGAAAAGAAGTCAATTACTCTCATTCTGTGCCTATTTTCTGAAGAGGAGAATTATTATTACCACTGAGATGGACTTCCATAATGCTGTGCTCCTGATAGAGGAGAATTATTATTACCACTGAGATGGACTTCCATAATGCTGTGAAGACTGTTCCCCTCACTGTATTAAGTGACCTCCATGGTCTCTCTTACTTACTTACCTTCAGCTTTTTGTTTCAGTGTTATATTTAAAAACTGGTTTGGTCCTTAGACCTGTGTATACTATTATAATCTCTCTGTTTATTGACTACGGCTTTGATATCATCTGTGTATAATTTTGTGTGTTCATATTTTTGTATGCACAAGTATACACATATGTACAGATGTGTGCATGTGTGGTTTAGAGGCCAACCTTAGGTGTTACTCCTCATCACTGGTCACTCTGAGTGTGACTCATCAGCCTAGAGAAATCAAGTCATGCTCTGGTAGCCCTGTGGAAACATAGTCGTCCTCTCTGAAACACACACACACACACACACACACACACACACACCATGATCAGGCCAAGTACCTGGATCCATGCATGGACTTCTGTAGACTATGTCAATTTGAATCAGATGTAGAAATTCCTACCAGTAGCACAAAACATGTAAAAATCAGAATATTCACTAGAGTTTCTAAAGGTGCATGTGTGTGTCTCTAGGAACCCTGTCGTATTGTCATGGACATGTCTCTCATGAGCAATATCACAGGAGCCTGGAAGGAGAAAGAAATATGGTATCTTCTTCCATTTGAGAGTTTCATACATGATTTGACCAATCTTTCACTTGTATGTCAGGAGCCATTTTGCCTGACATTACCTGCTTCAGCAGGTTTGAGAAGTACAAGTTTGAACCTCTCCCCTGGGTAGGTGATGAAAGACTGTTGCAAGAAAAGCCACAAGATGTTCCAGCCTCAACTTACCCAAGATGTTCCAGCCCAGCCCTAACCTCAACTTACCCAAGATGTTCCAGCCCAAAGCACAGAACGTTCCTACTTACACAAGCAGCAGATATAGCAAGCAGATGACTTTTCCCCACTCCCCGCTGTAGCCCACCCCTCGCTTGTGTGAAGTTCCTCATTTGAGGACTATATAACCTAAGAATTTCTGCTTATTAAATGAGACCTTGACAATAGACTTCTTGCTTGGTCTCCTCTCTTTCTCCTCCCCTTGATCCCCAGGTAGCGCCTCTTTGGGACCCTGAATAACTGGACCTGCTGGAGAGGTTCACGTGGCACCCGGACAGGGACCCGAAGCAAGGCCAACTACCGGGCGACAGAGAACAGAGGAGCTGCGGGTTTCATAGGAGAGATCAAGCATTCACTCAGGGAGAGAGGAGTAAGAGTTAAGAAAAAGGATTTCATCAAATTCTTTTGTTTTGTTGAGGAAAAGTGTCCCTGGTTAATTCTGAGCGGCCCCGATATTCACCCACTTACTTGGGAAAAGGTTGGCCAAGATATTAATAAACTTCTAAAAGCTGGTGACCCTGTGTCTTCGGCATTTTTCAGTTATTGGGGTATTATTAGAGATGTTCTAAAAGATGCTGAAAACGGGGGCGAGAGTGCCCGCCTTCTGTCAACTGCAGGGGATTTCTTGCAAGCCTTGTGGCCGCCCTCTCACAAAAGTGAAAGTAAAAAAGAGGAACCTGAAAATAAAAAAGAGGAACCGCTTTCTCCCTGCCCCTCTAGAGCTATAGATATACCTGAAGATAGAGAAAAATCCCTCATTCAGAGCCTTATGCTCCTCAGAAACCCATAATGAGCCTAAAAGTCCTAAAGCCATCTATCCTTCTTTAAAAGAGGTTTCGGGCAAGAAAAAGCATCTTTTGTGCCGCCCCTCTGAGCCAGGGTTAGATTTCGCTTCTGAGGCAGATTTGGAAGAGGAAGCTGCCAAATATGAGGAAGAGAGATACGGCCCCTGGCCACAAATGTCTCAGGTCTTTCTTACACAAAAGGATGGGCCTATTTTTCCCCCACCATATCTACCCCCATTTCCTTCAGCTCCTCCTGCACCTCTGCCGGTAGCAATGATGGAAGGATTTACTCAGACTAAGGCGGCACTGCAGGCTCAAATCACCGGCCTTAAGCAAGTCCTACATTTGCAGCAAGAATTGGGAGATCTCACTTTAGAAATACAAAACTTGCAAGAGACCATGGGAAGGGGGCAAGTTGCCCCAAAGAGGCAGTCCAATATCACCAAAAAACCTAAGCCCCAACCAAAACTAGCCTTTCCAGTTATGACCAGGGCACACACCAAACAAGCTGAAAATAAGCCCAAGTCAGATTGCACTCCCCCTCCTCCCTCGAGGCCTTGGCTATCGTCCCAGCGAAACGGACCAACCAGAGATAACCACGAACCAGATAGTATCATTCATAATCAAGGAGAAAATAATAACGAGGAGCCAGAAATAGAGGAGGAAAACGATTATGATGAAGTAGCTTCAGAATCTGATGAGGAAGACCCCGACCAAGGGGAATGTGAGGTCTCACACCCTGTATATAAAAGACTTAAACTCAAACATATAAAAAGAATTGCATTCAGCTGTCAAGAATTATGGTATTTATGCCCCTTTTACCTTGTCCATCCTGGAAGGACTCGCTGGGTCTGAATTTTTGACTCCAGAAGAATGGGCTAGGTTGGTGCAGTCTGTCCTCACCAGAGGTCAGTACTTAACTTGGAAGTCTGAGTTCATAGATAGGGCTGAAAGTATTGCTGACCAAAACAGGAAGAATCCCTTAAGTAAGACTGCCTCTTGGACAGCAGACAAGCTATGAGGGAGAGGCTCGTTCACCTCTGAGGAAAAGCAGCTAGGACTATCTCCCGGAGTCCTCGCTCAAACAGCACAGGCTGCCATGGCTGCCTGAAGAGTGGTCCCTGCTACAGAGACGCTCACCACTCCTCTGACTAAAATTATCCAAAGGACACAGGAGCCTTACGTGCAGTTTGTGGCTAGGCTACAAGAGGTGGCAGAAAGAATTTTAGGACAAAGTGAAAGTGAAGGACTTCTTGTCAGACAGCTTGCTCTCGAAAATGCAAATTCAGCATGTAAAGCCTCATTGCGAGGCAAGACCAGAGATCTTGATATTTCAGGGATGATTAAACTTTGCAATGATGTTGATTCTTTCTCACATCAAGTTTCTAAGTTCATTAGCCTGGCCATTGGAGCTGTGTTTAAAAAATCTAGAGATCCTGGCCGCCCCGGGGGAAAAACATGCTTTAGATGTGGGCAACCTGGTCATTTTGCTAGGGAGTGTGCTACTCCCAGTCCCAGCCCCTCTCCTAATTCTGTTGTTGGCCAAGGGGTCCCCAAACCCAATGCGCTGGGGCTCTATCGCCGATGCAAGAGAGGCTGCCATTGGGCTAAGGAGTGTCATTCAAAGACCGATGCCAATGGACAAACCCTCCCTGTGGTCCAGGGAAATGGGCAGGGTTCCCCACACCCGGGCGCCTTTCTTCAGGTGACCCCCGTCCCCTGATGCAACAACCAGCCTCACAGCATCAATTTATCCAGGGCAACAGCAGGGAGCACAGGATTGGACCTGTGTTCCTCCACCACCAGGATTATAACCCCTGAGGAAGGGACTATTATCATAGAGTCTGGAAAATTTGGGCCCCCGCCACCTGGCATGTTTTTTTCTAATAATCAGGCGCGCCTCAAGTGATCTTCAAGGACTTGTCTTCCTTCCCTCTGTAATACATGCTGACTATTCCTGGGAAATTAAATTTCTAGCCACTGCTACACAGGGCCCATTGACCCTCTGGGCCAGACAACGCATTGCACAGGCTCTCCTACTCCCCTTCATAGGACAGTTCCCTCATTTAGAGGAGGGTCATGGTTCCTCTTTTCCTGGCTCTTCAGATGTTTATTGGGTTAAAAAACTAACTGATGAAAGACCCATGATGACTCTCTGGCTAGAGGGCAAACAATTTCAGGGTCTGTTAGATATGGGGGGCAGATGCAATGGTGCTCTCCTCCAGGCACTGGCCTTCAACCTGGCCCCTTGAGACTACGGCCACACATTTAAAAGGAAAAGGTCAAACTCAAGATACCCTCCAGAGTTCAAAACTTTTGATCTGGAAAGACAAAGAAAATAATACAGGCACCATTAGACCATTTGTGGTCCCTGGGCTCCCTGTTAACCTCTGGGGAAGGGGTATTCTTTCCCAGATGGGAATGATGATGTGCAGTCCAAATGAGATCATTACTAATCAAATGTTAAAAACAGGCTTACTTCCGGGAAGAGGGTTAGGTAAATATGAACAAGGAATAGTAGAACCCATTGTGCCAACACCCAAAAAGGATAGAGGAGGTTTAGGAGCTGACCTTTTTTCATAAAGACCACTGCTCCTCCTGCACTCCAGGCTGATAAAATCTCTTGGAAGTCAGATGACCCAGTCTGGATCAATCAGTGGTCTATGCCTCAAGAAAAGGTTTAAGCGGCCCTACAGTTGGTGCAGGAACAATTATCACAAGGGCACCTTGAGCAGTCCACTTCACCATGGAATACTCCTATCTTTGTCATAAAAAAGAAAAATGGAGCCAGGTGGTGGTGGCGCACGCCTTTAATCCCAGCACTTGGGAGGCAGAGGCAGGTGGATTTCTGAGTTCGAGGCCAGCCTGGACTACAGAGTGAGTCCAGGACAGCCAGGACTACACAGAGAAACCCTATCTCGAAAAACAAGAAAACAAAACAAACAGAAAGAAAGAAAGAAAGAAAGAAAGAAAGAAAGAAAAAGAAAAATGGATCCTGGAGACTGTTCCAAGATCTCAGAGCAGTTAATAAGACTATGGTCCCTATGGGGTCCTTGCAACCTGGCCTGCCTTCCCCAATAGCGATTCCCAAAAATTTCTGCAAAATAGTTATTGATATCAAGGATTGTTTCTTTTCCATTCCCTTTCATCCTGATGATTGCCCCCGTTTTGCCTTTTCTATCCCCATTATTAATCATGTTGGCCCCAATCCCCACTTCCATTGGCGAGTGCTGCCTCAGGGAATGGCTAATAGCCCCACCCTGTGTCAAAGGTATGTAGCTCAAACTATAGCTCCCATAAGGCTGCGTTTTTCCTCGGCTTACATCGTTCATTATATGGATGATGTTTTGATTTCCGCTGATAGCTCACAAAGGACCAATGAGATAGCCCAGGTTATTGTCTTGGCCCTACAAGAAAGGGGCTTTACTATTGCCCCAGAAAAAATACAAAAACAATACCCCTTTTTATTTCTTGGATTCCAATTAGAACCTGCTTCCATTTTTTTCTCAAAAATTTACTCAGAAGGTTACAATTACATACTTTAAATGATTTTCAAAAACTTCTGGGTGATATTAATTGGCTCAGGCCTTATCTCAAATTGACTACTGGAGACCTAAAACCCCTATTTGATATTCTCAGGGGTAATACAGATCTCAGTTTCCCTAGGTCACTAAACCCCGAGGCTGAGGCTTCCTTACAGATAGTAGAACAAACCATTAGCCATCAGTTTGTAGGGTATTTTGATCCATTCAAAATTCTCTATTTAATTATTTTTACCACATCGTTCTCACCAACAGGCCTATTATGGCAAGATGGACAGCCTCTTATGTGGATCCACTTGCTGGCAACACAGCCTAAAGTACTTCCCACTTATCCCTCTTTGGTGTGCCAAGCTATCTATTTAGGAGTTAAGGCAGCCACTCATCATTTTGGCTGCGATCCAGATGTTGTTATTTCCCCATATTCACAAGACCAACTTGCTTGGCTACAATATAAGCATGATGATTGGGCCTTCCTGCTTTCTACTTATCAAGGAACCTTCGATACTCATTTACCAGGAGATAAATTATTACAGTTCCTTCATGTTACTCCCTTTATATTCCCAAAGGTTACATCTCTAAAACCCATACCTAATGCCTTAACTGTTTTTATTGATGGATCAAAGAATGGAAAAGCTTCCTATGTTATTGGAGATCAGGCCTTTTCTATCAATACTTCATACACTTCTGCTCAATTGGTAGAGGCTTATAGTGCTTTAGAAATATTAAGATTGATAAATCAATCCTTTAATCTTTTCTCTGATAGTCATTATGTAGTTCGAGCACTTAAACTTTTAGAAACTGTTTCTACCATACAGCCATCAATTCTCCTTTTAGGCATAAATCTGATACAATCCATTCCAAATCTGCATAAACATCCATTGGCCCTAATCATCAATTATATCACATACTAGGACAGAAAGGGCATGATATTCATCCACATAGCACTAAAACAACCCTTGAACCCCGGATCCCAAAATCTGGCCCTGGTATCTACATACCAGGTCCTACCGAGGAGTCATTTATTCCAAAAATAACCCTTGAACCCTGGATTCTGAAACCTGGTCCTGGTATCTACATACCGGGCCCTACCAAGGAAGAATTTATTCCAAAACCTGGCCCTGGCATTTTCGTACCGGACCCTACAACAACCATTGCCCCTAAGGACAGTTCAACTGACCTATACAGGCCAACCCTTTCTATTAGTCCTGAATCTTCAGCAGAGTTGCTCCTATCCATTTTAAATGCATCCACCCAGGCTCTGCTACAACAAAAGCTTGCAACCAATTGTACTGAGTTTAAGGAGTGTTGTATGTGCTTTACTGCCTTACCCCCTTTTTATGAGGGCATTGCAATCTTTGGAAGTCCTATATTTACCAATGATGTGGAAGATTTATATTGTGATAAAATGGAGATCACTATAACAGACTTGTCAGGGATGAGAAGCTGCATACGTGGCCCCATGATGCGCTTCCCACTACAATTAGAGGACATCTGTAATGAGACCATAGTGGTAGGGACCCAAGGACAATATTTGTTAGCATCTAACCATACTTATTTAGCCTGCTCTACAGGGTTAACTAGATATATAGAAATTGCTGTTTATAGAAATTAAAGATTACTGTGTTTTGATTCAATTATATCCTAGATTCACCATTCATAAGTCTAAAGATCTTTTAGAATTTTGGGAAAGGGGCACTATGCCCCATAGAATTAAAAGAGAGCCTTTCACCACTGCCACTCTTGCGATCCTTCTAGGACTCGGAGCCACAGGGGCTGGCACTGGCATTGCCTCACTTGTTACTGCACAACAAAATCAACCACAATATAATCAACTTAGTGCTGCCATTGACAGAGACCTAAATAACCTTAAACAAGGCCTAGCGGATCTAAAGGACTCTGTCCCCTCCTTATCGGAGGTGGTATTGCAAAACAGAAGGGGATTAGATTTGGTCTTTTTGCAGCAAGGAGGCCTCTGCACAGCCCTTAAAGAGGAATGCTGTGTTTATGTAGATAAGACCGGCCTGGTAGAAAATAGCCTATGAAAGGTACAAGAGAGCCTAGAAAAAAGAAAAAGAGAAAGAGAACAACAACAAAGACCGTGGTATAAAGATTGGTTCTCTACCTCTCCATGGCTCTCTACCTTACTGCCTTCAGTTTTAGGACCATTGATAGGATTGCTTTTGCTTATATCCTTCATCCTTTGGGCTTTTCAGCAACTTACATGCTTCATTAAATTATAAATAGATTCTGCTTTGCCTAGAGGTGCTGTTACAATACATTATCATCGGGTGGAGACCAGAGATCCTGAAGACAACCAGAGGTCACAGTCTTATGAAGAGTTGAGGCTGGAGACCAGAGATCCTGAATACTCCTAGAAGTCACAGTCTTATGAAGAAATGACACCTATTCCACCCAGGGAGAGGCTCAATTTTTCTAGACTTCTCAATTAAGCTCCCCATTCCTCTCCCTTGCTTTCGACCAGCACCCATGATCCTTGAGGCTGTGGTGATCGTTCAATGACAGGATTATTGTGAGTCCTCTTACCAGAAGCCCACTGCCTTTTGGGGAATACCACTGGTAATCCAGTGCCCCGGGTTAGTGCTGGAGGGGATAACTCTCACATGGCCTAAGACAGAGGCACCGCCCTCCATGAGAGACCTTCTATCAGGGGCCCACCATCTTTTGGGGCAACACCACTAGTAATCTGGTGCCCTGGGGTGGTGCTGAAGAAGGATTGCCACTCTCATGGTGCAAAGTTTTATTCAAATTGTCCCTGAGCACTAATAGAGTAGCCTTCTCAAAGACGGGCAACTTACCTTCCCCTGACCAACCTAAGACACGGAGCCTTGAGGACGACAAGGTAATCCAACGATGGGTAAGGAAGGGGCTTGAAGGGTCGATCCTAAGACAGAGACGGCTACCTTTGCTCAGTCTTTTCTTGGTCCTGGTCTTTTATGAGAGCATTTTTGTCACAGCCATTCCAGCCGGGGCTCCAGAAGGAGTCCCACAAAAGCACCAATCATAACAACAATGCTGGGCAGTTAGCCAATGACGGGCACCTTCCCAGGGTCACACCCACCTAAGACAGGGGTCTCTGGAGGTTGGCAGAAATACTCTGAGATGGGAACGGGTTGGTGGATGACTGGGTCGATTCCCAAGCCAGGCGCTGCCCCATTATCCTGGTGCCTCAATAGTTGTCTAATTTCTGCTCTCTATTATACAGAGAAGGGGAGATGTCAGGAACCATTTTGCCTGACATTACCTGCTTCAGCAGGTTTGAGAAGTACAAGTTTGAGCCTCTCCCTTGGGTAGGTGATGAAAGACTGTTGCAAGAAAAGCCACAAGATGTTCCAGCCTCAACTTATCCAAGATGTTCCAGCCCAGGCCTAACCTCAACTTACCCAAGATGTTTCAGCCCAGCCCTAACCTCAACTTACTCAAGATGTTCCAGCCCAAACCACAGAATGTTCCTACTTACACAAGCAGCAGATGTGCCAAGCAGATGACCTTTCCCCTCTCCCCACTGTAGCCCACCCCTCGCTTATGTGAAGTCCCTCATTTGAGGACTATATAACCTAAGAATTTCTGTTTATTAAATGAGACCTTGACAATAGACTTCTTGATTGGTCTCCTTTCTTTCTCCCCTCCTTGACCCTCAGGTAGCGCCTTTTCGGGACCCTGAATACCATAACAAAATGGTAATGGAGACTATATATTTTATAAAGAAAATTATACTTAGCTTTCAGTTCTGGAGGCTGGGGTGTATAACACCGACATTTGTTAGTCTCTGGTGAGCACCCTTGTTGGATGGGATCACACCAGCTCCAGCACATGTGAGAGTGGTATATGGCACATGTGTAGGAGGAATTCAGGGTCAGGGTCAGGATTTCTTATTAACCCTTCTTATTTTAGCTTCAGAATAGGCAGTAGATAATGTGGGTATGTGGAATCTTAGACAGAGGAGAGACACAAGTGACACCTGGATGAATTCTAATAATTGAAAATTATCTCTAGGGTTTGAAACATGTTTGAGCATTATTAATAGTTCCAAGCTAGTATCCAATATTAGGAATTTAAATAAGATCTTTTATGCCCAAGAATGTATAAAAGATGTAGCAAAATCATTTCCTGGCATGTAAGAAATATTTATAAAGTTACACTGATATAAGAATGAGCATGTATATTACTAAAAAATTATAACTGTCCTCCAGGAGAGAGAGGGTGTATGTGTGTGTGTGTGTGTGTGTGTGTGTGTGCATGTGCACACGCATGTGAGTATGTGTGTGTGTGTGTGTGTGTGTGTGTGTGTGAGAGAGAGAGAGAGAGAGAGAGAGAGAGAGAGAGAAGTGTCTGGAGATGCTATTTATTTTATATGTAGCAATAAATAAGTGATTCCTCATCTCCTTTAAAAGGAATGCTAAGAAATTGTAAATAGTATAGTAAAACAATAGAAATGCCAATAACCTCTGGATGTGCACATAAATTGCCCAAGATAATGAAAGAATGTTTCAAAGTGAGTCCATTGGCATATGAGGAAAATACAGAGAATCATTCAGAATTTTCAGATAAGAGCACACACTCATCAGCCAAGAGAATACATTTGCTACCATATGCTAATTTGATTTGATGCTAATTTTTTATTAGATATTTGCTTTATTTACATTTCACATATTATCCCCTTTCCTGTTTTTCCCTGCAAAAACCCCCTAACCCATCCCCCCCTCCCACTGCTCACTAACCCACCCATTCCCACTTCCTTGTTCTGGCATTCCCTTACACTAGGGCAACAAGCCTTCACAGGCCCAAGGGCCTTTCCTATCATTGATATCCCACAAGGCCATCTTATGCTACACATGTGGCTGGAGCCATGGGTCCCTCCATGTGTACTCTTTGGTTGGTGATTAAATCCCTGGGAGCTTTGGGGGGGGGTACTGGTCGGTTCATATTGTACCCTACTATGGGGGTACAAACCTCTTCAGCTCTTTGTGCCCTGTCTCTAGCTCCTCCATTGGGGACTCTATGTTCAGTCCATTGATTAGCTGTGAGCATCAACTTCTGTTTTGTCAGGCACTGGCAGAGCCTTTTAGGTGGCAGCCATATCAGGCTCCTGTCAGCTAGCATTTGTTGGCATCTGTAATAGTGTCTGGGTTTGGTAACTGTATATGGGATGGATCCTCCGGTGAGACACTCTCTAAATGTCCTTTCCTTCAGTCCCTGCTCCACACTTTGTCTCTGAATCCCATGGGCTTTTATATGTATATGTATGTGTATGTGTGTGTGTATATATATACACACACAGTAACTTTGCCAAATAGCTAAACTCTTCTCTGAGTAGATGATCATAACTTAAAATAACCCATTGTTCTAACCTACATTCTGCCATGTGTCTGGTTATCTATGCTTGGGTACCATGTGGCCACCTCATCAGTTTCTTGGATGAATCTCCCAGGGGTGGCACTGTTCCAGCATCCATTCTGCCTTCTGGATGTCTCACTTCCTATTTCCTGCCTAAGCTATAGGCAATCAAATTTGTTATTGATAGGTGTCACATCCATGTAGACTCAAGATATCTTCTCTACAATTCCCCCCTTTAGTCCAATAAAAGTCTCTAAAACTGCATACAAATGTGAGATTTTTGAAACAATTATGAAAACTACAAGGTAAGATTTACATTTATAATGACCAGTCTACTGTATTTGGCAGTTTTAGAAAATATTTAATTTTCTATCCTATCTCGTTGTGCTTAAGGTTTGTTTTTAATTCAATTTCTATCCTTACCTGTATTAGGAACCTAAAAACATCTTACGCCTCAGATATATTCCTAAACAACATAAACTTAATTGTGAGACTATAACTATATAGTCTTCAACCCTATTAGAGATCTGAGGAGTAAATATTCCCTGAGTAAGTAGGTCGTGCAGGCAAGCAGCTTCCTAAGACCAAGAATTGACAGACAGCAGGCTCCCTGGACAGCTACCCAGTAATCTCTGTAAAGTTGGAGTATCCATCTTCAGCCTTCTGTCCCAGAATATCTGACAGACAGATTGGTAAAGCAGGAATTATGAAGGACTTTCTTACCTTATCTTGGTAGTGTGCAATAGTAAACTCTCCTGCTGGGTGGTGGTGGCACAAACCTTTAATCCCAGCACTTGGGAGGCAGAAGCAGGTGGATTTCTGAGTTCGATGCCAGCCTGGTCTACAGAGTGAGTTCCAGGACAGCCAGGACTACACAGAGAAACCCTGTCTCGAAAAACCAAAAAACAAAACAAAAACAAAAACAAAAAAACAACAAAAAACCTCTCCTGTGTTGCATTTTGGATGGTATTTATGACACTAATTCTTATTTTCTGTTTTTTTTTGTGTATTTGAGGATATCAATTTCTTAGTTTATATTTATAAGACATCTGTATAGTGAAGCATTTATGCATTCTGATTTATATTGTTTATCCTGTATGATAATATGTAGAAGTATATCTACTTAGCGAATGCCTGGTTTCTAGGTGTTAAACTTCTCCATGGCATTACAAGGGTAGATGTGCTTAGGGCCTATGATGCTGTTGGGATACTTTCCTCATGTTCCATATTACCCTGACTTGCTGTGGCAGTTGTGCCAGTCTTTTCCCATTACATCATTTTATTCTTTGTCTTCCTAGCTAAAGTACAGGAAGAGATAGATCGTGTATTTGGCAGAAACTGGAGCCCCTGCATGCAGGACAGAAGTAGCATGCCTTACACAGATGCTGTAGTGCATGAGATCCAGTGATACATTGACCTCGTCCCCATGAACCTGCCTCATTCAGTGACCTGTGATGTCAAGTTCAGAAACTACTTTATCCCCAAGGTAAGCTTGTAACAACAAAGCAACGTATTGTTTATGAAGTTCCCAGATTCATACTTTGGTTCCTACTATAGTTGCAGTTATGTAAGAGAATAATTAAAAGCAGTAATATGTAAAAATACCTTAAAAAGGAAAGCATATCTCTTTAATATCATAATCTTAGAAACGTGGAGTTTCCATGTTTTCTTTTTTCTTTTTCATTAATGATTGCTCAATTTTTGTTGCTGTGATAAGAACCATGATTAAGGGAGGAAAGGATTTATTTATTCTCACAGGTCAGAGTCCATCACTGAGGAAAGTCAGGTCAGGAACACTGGCAGGACAGCAACTCCACCAGGGCAGGGACTTGAAATAGAAGCATGGAGGAATGTTCATGCTCTTGCTCTTTCTATTGCTATTGTTCAGAAAGCTTTATTATACAGCCCTGGTTTGCTTTTCTGGCACCACTCATAGTGGGCTGGGTCCTTTCATGTCAACTATCAGTCAAGACAGGCAGACTAATAATAGGCCAATCTAAACAAAACAATTCCTCATTTTTAGTTCCCTCTTATAACTCTGGGTTGTGTGAAGCTGATAGCTGAGATAACTAGGAGAATACCTGTGTTTAAAAAGCACTTAAAGGGATGTATAGGTGAGTTTTTATATATTATATGCATATGGGATATAAAGGTGTTTAGAACTATATTTTAGTTTATTTAACCTATCACATTTAATACCTAAAAACTTTAGTGTTTCCAAAGACTGATGAATTTCTTACTATTTGATAAGCATACTCACACTGAAGTTATCAATATAGTAAAATTATCCTCCACATCACTTAAGATTACATTTTCTAGCTTTACCAAGATTTTTTTTTTTATAGATTTGAAGTGAAAACTTCCCACAGTGGAATAAAGGAACAAGTCTACAATTTGCTTCTCCAAAATTGAGAACATTTCCTTTAAAACAATTATTTTTGATATAACAATTGTTTTAAAGAATCAAACCCACTTGTCCCATAAAATCTCCCTCTGTCTGCTTTCTTGTGCAGGTTTTCTTGGAGACTAAATTCCAATTGTGTGTTTTCAGCAAGGATTTAAAATAGGTGTTGTTACATCAATAGACTGCTTCATCAGTTTGTGGTCCTGGATACACTGTGGTCCCACTTGTTGTTAATATTAAGGATCGTGTTTCTTCTTCTTCTTCTTCTTCTTCTTCTTCTTCTTCTTCTTCTTCTTCTTCTTCTTCTTCTTCTTCTTCTTCTTCTTTTTTCTGAGACAGGGTTTCTCTGTGTAGCCCTGGCTGTCCAGGAACTCACTCTGTAGACCAGGCTGGCCTCAAACTCAGAAATCTGCCTGCCTTTGCCTCCCAAGTGCTGGGATTAAAGGCATGCGTCAACACCGCCCTGGCAGGATTGTGTTTCTAAGACAGTGTCTTCAGATCACCTGTTGCTGGTGTTCTTTTTTACACATTAAAACAAGCCAAAAACCACCACCACCACTGCCGCCGATGCCACCTCTACCACCACCACCACCACCACCACCACCACCACCACCAACAACAACAACAACAACAAGAATAAAACAAAACCCCAAAACCTGCAGGGTGGAATTTAATCTTTTAGTATCCTATTTTCCAATTAATTTATCAAGAGTTTTAATATTAATTGACAGTCCTTATCTGGATATTGTATTTTATAAATAATTTACCATCAGCTTGTAAAATTAGTCAATACTTTTAAAGATAAATCTAATTTTTGACAATTTCTCATGTATCTATAATATAGCCTGATCATACTTACCTTCTCCCTCCCTCCTTTCTTTCTCTCTTCTCTCTCTCTCTCTCTCTCTCTCTCTCTCTCTCTCTCTCTTTCTCTCTCTCTCTCTTTTGGTTTTTTGGAGACAGGGTTTCTCTGTGTAGCCCTGGCTATCCTGAAACTCACTCTGTAGACCAGGCCTTCCTCGAACTCAGAAATCCACCTGCCTCTGCCTTCCACGTGCTGGGATTAAATTCTTTCCCCCTTCCATGTTCCCCTTAAGGGGAAGCCGAGGAGGAACTTACTCCTTTGGATCTCAGGTTTCAGGTTCCATGGTTTGGACAAGCCTCAACCCCACTCTTGCTCTGAGCCTGCTCCCCACAGTCCCATGGCTCTCTGTCCCCACACTTACTAATTGTACATAACCTCTGTATTTAACTGCCAGCTGCCTAGGAGCTCCTCCTTTGGACTTTCCTCCTTTACCACAGTATCTAAGTTCACATTCTGAATATGTCTTATGTGTCATCCTTGTCTCCCAGACAGATTTGGGGATGCAAGTGCCCTAGAAAATAAATATAACAGACTCTTCAGAGACTCAATCTGAGTTAGGGAAATAGGTGAGCCAACAGGGCACTATAATCTAGTTGCATTATTGCTGTCAGGGAGGCAATCAGAGGAAAGTTGCTCATATCTTCTTTCATAACCAAACAGTATTACTCTAAAAGGTCAAAGGAAAGGTGGCTGTCTCACAGGGATCAAGGAATTAAGAAAAGAAGAGGAGGCAGGGTACCATACAGAGAAAATGAAGTTCAGGAGGGGACATTTTCTATCAGTACAGCAGGTCACCCCTGCTGAGCAAATGCAGGCTGGGAAAGACCTTGGGCATGTAAAAGGACACTGTACAGTGATTCCAGAGCCCCTAGTATTTCCTTTACAATGATCCTAAACCTTGAATGTCCAACCATAGTGCACCATTATATGTGCTGAGTCTCTGAGCATGCTGTCACTTAAACTTTTTGCTGTAGAGTTTGATTCTTTTTTTATTCTATAGTCTTTGTTTACATTCTAAAGGCTTTCCCCTTTCCCAGTTCCCCCTCACCATATGTCCCATAAGTCCTCTTCCCTCCATCCATTCCCCAATCACCCCCCACCACTTCTCTGTTCTGATACTCTCCTACAAAACTGGATTAAGTCTTTTTGGGACCAGTGTCCTCTCCTTCCTATGCTGGTTGTAGACAAGTAGAAATCAAGATGTGTATACAGAGCACTTCTTTTTAAGGAACTCACTTAGGCAAGGTGGCAAAAGATAAAGCATAGAATTCAAGCAATCTCTGCTATGTAGAATCATGCATATGATGAGGAAACCCACAGAGGGTAAGATTCTATTGTGAGCACAAGGATCTTAAAGAGGAGAGGCCACAGCTCCTGAGGGAGTGTCAGAACAGTGCTTCATCAATGGGGGCTTGAAGCTTTCAACTTCATGGTGTTGGAGATGGGTGAATGGAGCTGTTTGTGGGTCTGAGAATGTTATATGGGGTCTTCTATACACATGCTGAACAACTCATTGACTACTGTATAATTTCCATGTCGATTCACAGATGATTCAGGAACAAATCCTTCCCCCTTTTTTCTTCTCTTTGCTTTTATAGGAAAGCAGATGCAGGAGAAGGCCTGGCTCACATGGAGCTGTTTCTGTTCTTCACCACCATTTTACAGAATTTTAACCTGAAGCCTCTGGTTGATGTAAAGGACATTGATACAACACCAGTTGTCAGTGGATTTGGCCATGTGCCCCCTTCGTACCAAGCTCATTTCATCCCTGTGTAAAGGGCAGATTCTCTATAGTCTCATCTGTAGTGTCTCCTCTGAGAGTCCTGCCTGATTCATTATTGGTATTATAGTGCCTTTTAGTTGTATTTCACTATTCCCTTTCTATCCAGTGAACATCAAACCTTATCGAGCAGAATTCCCTGAGTCAATACACAGTTACTCTCCTTGTTCCCTGTATTTTGTGACATTCCTGTGCAGTACTTACATAGCAAGTGCTGATACTTAAATGGCTCAGTTACTATTTATACTATGTGTTCACTATAAACAGTAAAATATTTAGACTATGACAATTCAGAGTCATCTATCCCCTGCATGTGCTAAATAAAAACAAATTTTTGGAACAGTTCTCAGACTCTTTTTCTTATGCACATAATGCAAGGAAGAAGTGAAGAAAACAAACTCTCAAGAGGCCATATTTGTTTTCATAAAGATGTCTACAGAAAGGGAGCAAGATAGCCCCAAAGCTCAGAATATCCATGACACAGTTCACAGACCACATGCAACTCAAGAAGAAGGAAGATCAAAGTGTGGGTGCTTCGGAACAAAATACTCACAGGAACAAATACAGAGACTAAGTGTAGAGCAGAGACTGAAGGAAAGGCCATCCAGAGACTGCCCCACCTGGAGATCCATCCCGTACAACGACAAAACCCAGACACTATTTAGATGCCAAGAAGTGCTTGCTAAAAGGAACCTGATATAGCCAACTTTTGAGAGGCTCTGCCAGAGCCTGACAAATACAAAGGTGGAAGCTTACAGCTCCCCATTGGACTGAGCACAGGGTTCCCAATGGAGGAGTTAGAGAAAGGACTGAAGGAGCTGAAGGTGTTTGCAGCCCCATAGGAAGAACAACAATATCAAGCAAACAGAACTCCTAGGGTCTAAATCACCAACCAAGGAGTACACATGGAGTGATCCATGGCTCCAGCAGTGTATGTAGCAGAGGATGTCCTTGTTGGGCATCAATGGGAGAAGAATACTTTGGTCCCATGAAGGCTCAATGCTCCAGTGTAGGGAAGTATGAGTGTGGGGAGGTGGGAGTGGGTGGGTGGGGGCACAAGCTCTTAGAAGCAGCAGGAAGGGGAATAGGGTAGGGGGTTTTGGGAAGGGGAATCAGGAAAGGGGATAACATTTGAAATGTCAATAATTTATCCAATAAAAAATTAAAAAATATAGCCCCAAAGCTTGGAATACTCAAGAAACAATTCATAGACCACATGAAACTCAAGAAGAAGGAAGACCAAAGTGTGGATGCTTTGGAACAAAATACTCAACGCAAATATAGAGACAAAGTGTAGAGCAGAGACTGAAGGAAAGGCCAACCAGAGACTGTCCCACCTGGGGATCCATTCCCTATACAGTCACCAAACCCAGACACTATTGTAGAAAGGACCCAAGGAGCTGAAAGGGTTTGCAGTGCCATAGGAAGAACAACAATATGAGCTACCTTGTACCCCCATAGATCCCAGGGACTAAACCATCAACCAAAGAGTACACATGGAGGGACCCATGGCTCCAGATGCATATGCAGCAGAGGATGACCTTCTTCAACAACAAAGGGAGGAGAGGCCCTTGGTCCTGAGAAGGCTAGATACCCCAGTATAGGGGAATGGCAATACAGGGAAGTGGGAGTGGGTGGATTGGTGAGCAGGGGGAGGGAAGATAGGTTAGGGGATTTTTTTGGGAGGGGGCGAACCGGGAAAGGGGACAACATTTGAAATGTAAATAAAGAATATATCCAATAAAAAATAAAAAAAGAAAGAAAAACATGATTGCTTTAAAGGAAACTATGTTTAACAGCTATTAGATTTTAGGGTTATGTGAGTCAGGTACAATATAGGTGCTTCTCTTTGCCTTAGATAAAGAATTCACCAAGCCCTGTAATCGCACAAGCAATAAGTGTTATATACTAAACTTCTGGCACACATTTTCATCCACAGGTATTGTAATTATTAACTAAATTCATGTTTCTTTGAAAGTCACAGCCTGAGTTATGAAATGTTGAATCATAGAGCATAGTTGATGTTGGTGAACCCAGTTGAGCTGAAGTCTGGAGAGAAGGATACAAGTTACAGGTGACTAGGGTTCCAGCTTTTCTTTACTACCCTCATCCGCGTGACTCTCTAAGGTCCAGTTTCCTCAGCTCTGAAAAAGAAAGGGTTTTGTCTTAGGCAAAGGTAGTTGATGGACTCCACAGGGATATGTTCAGTGTGAAACCTCTGGAAATGAAACTGTCAAAATCCCTTCAAAGATGACAAGTAGAACATTGCTTAACTCTCCCTTTTCTCTGCAGAGGAGACACTACTCAGTTTTGTTTTGTTTCCCCAGGCACATCAGGGTCAAGTAAGGACTTCTATTTTGTGTGAAGCTGTTGTTCTAGGAACAAAATCAGAGAGCTGTACATTTGGAGTAATTAAAAATGGGGGATAGATTTTGTTTGCCTTCTGGATAGCTTCAGTGCAAGGCATAGGTCACCACAAAGGCCAATAGATCTTATCTTAGAGCCAAGTTCTTCCAGGTACATTATATAACTTGTATGGTATGCTCCTAGATTTCCTTTGCCCCCCTCCCAAAAAAATAGAAACAAAACTTCCTGCTTTAAGTATTTTGCTTTTTTTTAAGAGTTCATTTAATGCTAAAATATACATATTTACTTAGTTAATTACTTGATTCGTACTGGGTAAGCTAAAATGTGCATATTTCCTGAGTAGTAGCCTACATATGAGACAGAGGCAGAAGGGTCCTCAGTCTGTGGACAGCCTGAGATACTCAGGGGGGAAGAAACCAAACTATAGATGTATGAGTTATGGTGCCTGTTTTCTCTTTAGGCAACTCTCAGGTTGGTACAGAAAGCTGAAATCTTTCATAAGGTTTTCAGTCTCAAGGAGAGTGTCCTAGTTTCTGGGAAGCTCCACTGGCTCAGTAGTAGTTTATAGACTAGGTATGAGATACATGGCTTGTCTTCAACATCCTACATTCCCAGCTGGGCGCCAGTAGAGATGCTGGAATGATTTTGCACAAATAAGTTACTTCAGGTTATGGGAAAATAGCTTAGTTGGTAAAACTACACACTGTGCAAGCAAGAAGATTTGAGTTCAGTTTCCCCTATAGTCATGTAGTCGTGCAAAAGCTGGACTCTGTAGAACAGGTGTGCAACCTCAGTGATGGGTGGGTGGGGGGCAGGAACAAGAGGATCCCTGGAGATGTCTAGGTTCACTGAGGAATCCTGTCTTGAAGAGAAAGAGATGCGAGACAGAGACAGAGACAGAGAGAGATAGGAGAGAGAGAGAGAGAGAGAGAGAGAGAGAGAGAGAGAGAGAGAGAGGGAGAGGGAGAGGGAGAGGGAGAGGGAGAGGGAGAGAGAGAGCGAGAGAGAGCGAGAGAGAGCGAGAGAGAGCGAGCGAGAGAGAGAGAGAGAGAGAGAGAGAGAGAGAGAGAGAGATAGGTTGAATTGAGGAAGACACCAAAGGTCAATCTCTAGCCTCCACACACACATCCATACGCACATACACACTCAAATGCATGCACACTGAGATGCACATATGAACACACATATTTATTTCATTGCAGCTAAATAAAGGTTTCAAGATGCAACTGGAACTATGAGGGAATTTAAAACTGCCCTACCCGAAATAAAAAAAAAAAGGATAACAACAAGACTCATGACAATATCTGGGTTAAGTCCAACTCCAGACTAGCTCCCCGTGGTTGGTCAAATCTCCCAGGAGAAAGCAATTGTAAAGAGCAGTTTCTTTTCATGTTTGCCAGCAGGCCAGAGTCCATCCAGAAAGTAGATAAAACTTCACATAACTGATTGGTCACTTAGGTCTCACAAGGACATGTTGAATCAGCAGCTGGCATTATAAAAGCCCTGGGCTGCAAGCTCTCAGGAGTCTCCCTCGAAGAGAAGGCTGCCATGGATCTGGTCACATTCTTGGTGCTCTCCCTCTCCTGTCTGCTTCTCTTCTCACTCTGGAGACAGAGCTCTGGGAGAGGGAAGCTCCCTCCTGGCCCCACTCCTCTCCCACTTATTGGAAACATCCTTCAGATAGATGTGAAGGACATCAGCAAGTCCTTAAGCAATGTAAGTATGCTTCTTGCTGCATAGCAGCTGAAAAGTAAGAATGATTCTCTGCTGTTAAATAAGTACATTATGGGGTTAAACTATGTTATCATAGGGCAAATGTGCACCGTGGATTTTTAATATTTGGTTTCTCATGGTCAGAAATGATTAAATGAGATAATATATTCATACAGAATAAACATTTTTACATTGTAAGACAAAATACCTACAACAGAGAGAACAGCTACTTTTTTAATTGATTCAACATTCTTAGCTATACTGTTTTGCCTAAGATAAAAGGTATTGGGATTATTTTGAGTATTTACTGGAGACATCATCTATGTATGTGTTGTGTATTTAGGGTTGCCAACCAAAACAATTAAACTTCTTCAGAGAAGCAAGTTATGCCTGATATCAAGGAGTCTGAGTCAACATTAAACATGCGTGAAGGAAATAGAACTAGTAAGGTCCGGTGGGGCCTCAGTGTTTCTGTGCAAGGCTGCTGCCAGACCATGGATGAGCAGTGTGGAAGAGACTGTGCTGCATGCGCTCTTCTGCTTGCTGTCTGTTCTCTAGTCAGTTATCCTATGATTGCAGACAGCCTGGCATAACACTCATCTAGGGAGAGATTTCTGTTGTCATATGATAATACTTTAATAAATTAACTAACATCCCAAATGCTACCTTCCTCCTGGTCCCTGCTCACTGAATTCCTCCCTCCATGCTTCCTCCCCTTTACCTCTGAAAGGGTGTCCCCCCCCCACCCTGTGTACCCTCACGCTGGTGCATCAAGTCTCTGCAGGACTTGTGTATGCTCTTTGGTTGGTAGCTCAGTCTCTGGGAGCTTCCAGGGATCCAGGTTAGTTGGCACTGTTGGTCTTCCTGTGGGGTTGCCATCTCCTTCAGACCCTTCAATCATTCTCCTAACTCTTCCATAGGGGTCCCTGACCTCAATCAGTGCTTGGCTGCGTGTATCTGCATCTGTCTCCATCAACTGCTGGTAGAGCCTTTCAAGTTATATTAGGCTCCCGTCTGCAAGCACAGCATAGTATCAGTAAAGGTGTCAGAGACTGATGCCTATCCATGGGATGGGTCTCAAATTGGGTCAGTCTCTGTTTGGCCATTTCTTCAGTCTCTGATCCACTTTTGTCCCTGCATTTCTTTTAGATAGGACCAATTATGACTCAAAAATTTTGAAGGTTGGTTGGCGTCCCCATTCCTTTACTGGGTCTCCTGGAGGTGGTCTCTTCAGGTTCTATATCCCCAATATACAGACCTGGGCATTTCACCTGAGGTCACCCACATTGATTCCTGGGAGCTTCCAAGGGAGAGTTTCCAAATAGTAGGTTTCCAGTGTTTATCATAGGGTGACTGAGTGACCCTGTGAGAAGAGCTCAGTAGAATCCTGAAGCAGAGTCCTGCATAGTTGAGTATTGTTTCAGAGTGGACACAGAAGACTGGTTTGTACTGGTCTTCTAGCTTGAAGTTGAACAGGCTCTGATGGGGAAGTGAGCATGATTATAGAAAAGGCAAAAAAAAAAAAAAGATTCGAAGTCAAGATTTAGAATTGGGAGGGATGCAGTTCAATACCGCACCAGCCTTGAGGCAAGTTTGTTTTTCTTTTTTCTTTTTTTTAAAACTTATTTTGACAAATCTATTTTTCAAAGATTTATTTATTTATTATATGCAAGTACACAGTAGCTGTCTTCACATACTCTGGAAGAGGGCATCAGATCTCATTACAGATGGTCATGAGCCACCATGTGGTTACTGGGATTTGATCTCAGGACCTCTGGAAGAGCAGTCAGTGCTCTTAACCGCTGAGCCATCTTTCCAGCCCAAGTTTGTTTTTCTTAGTCTTTGTATACTTCACAGAATCATGGAAAACATAGCCACAAGATAACAGAAACAATTGCTGAAATATATACATAAGACACCTGTCCCCAGTCAAAAGCCTCCCTGTTTCTTCTACCAAGGTCAATACAGTAGACTCTTCAGCCTCTCACTGTGAGCCTCAAATATTCCTCCTGTAGTCATTCCATGCCTCATCAGGCCAGGGAATCTGACAACAGATCCTAACCCACCTTGATTCTGCCTGTCAGGCAGAGTTTTCTTTTTCTTTTTCTTCTCTGCTTCAGAGAAGTGGCAAACAGCTCCTGAGACTGGTTCATTGCCCAAGTATCAGCGAGCCATTGAAAATAGTTTCACATTTGAGTGTTGAATTTTTACCCATGGGAAACTAAAATAAATTTGAGATTCTTTTTTTTTTTTTTGAGACAGGATTTCTCTGTATAGCCCTGGCTGTCCTGGAACTCACTCTGTAGACCAGGCTGGCCTCAAACTCAGAAATCTACCTGTCTCTGCCTCCCAAGTGCTCGGATTAAAGGCATACACTACTACCACCTGGCAATTTGAGATTCTTTTAACCTCAGTTTTTTAATTTGTAAGTTCACAGATAAACTTACTTCAAAGTGCCACAATTCTGACAGCTTGCACATTGATTTGTCTGGAGATCTTCTGGCAAACAAGACACATGCTGCATGGGAAAGCTATAGAAAATAGCTTTTTATGTATTGAATGTAAATTTGAAGTTGTGGTTGGCAGACTACCAGTGTGGACAGTAAGGTGCTCACATTAGCCTAGATTCTTCTTGTGCTACTTATATTTTCTTTCTTATTTCCAGTTCGCACAAGTCTATGGCCCTGTGTTCACTCTGTACTTTGGTCCGAAGCCTACTGTGGTGGTACATGGATATGAAGCAGTAAAGGAAGTCCTGGATGACCTTGGAGAGGAATTTTCTGGGAGGGGTAGTTTCCCAATTGTTGAAAGAACAAATAATGATCTGGGTAAGTGTGCATATGCACATATGTGCAAGTATGCATATTCATGTATATACATGTGTATGCTGAGCAGGGATCATAGGGACAGAACGGGAAAACCTCCTTAGGCAATGTATTAGGGTCCTTCTTCTGTGAACAGACACCATGACCAAGGTACCTCATAAGGATAGATAGTATTTAATTGGGGCTGGCTTACAGGTTCAGAGGTTCAGTCCATTATCATCAAGTTGGGAGCAAGGCAGTGTCTAGGTGGGCATGGTGCAGGAACAGCTGAGAGTTCTCCTTCTTCATTTGTAGGCCATGAGGGAAAGGCTGACTTCCAGCTAAAATGAGGGTCTTAACGCCCATGTCCACAGTGACAACACTTCCTCCAACAAGGCCACAGCTACTCCTGCAATGCCATACCTCCAAATAGTGACACTCCCTGGGCCAAGCATATTCAAACCATCACAGGCAGGGAGCCGAGTGGCAGTCAGTGTCCTGGTCCCTCCATTGTCTGAGGTCTCCTTTCTAGTTTCCGTTTCCTGTTCTGGTAGGGATCATTTTCAGCAATGGAACAAAATGGAAGGAGCTTCGGCGCTTCTCACTTATGACCTTGAGGAATTTTGGGATGGGGAAGAGGAGCATCGAGGATCGCATTCAAGAGGAAGCATCCTGTCTTGTGGAAGAGCTAAGAAAAACAAATGGTGGGTACCTGTTTGCCTGGCTCTTACTGTACATACCCTTTCCAACACTGCAATGGTAGCCAGCTACTTCTGGGCAGTGGTTGCTAGCTCTCATGCTAGTGCCCAAGGACAGAGCTTTGCTTGTCTGTCCTCATGTCTGTACATGTTGACTGTGCATACAGTGTGGACGTAATACTCATAGAATCCCATTCTGACCCAGTTGCTTTCCAAACAGAACATCATGAAGATAGAAAGTGTTAAGACTCACTAAAATTCATACAGGGTAACATTTTCCTGTAAACATTTTGAATATTTCCTTTGTCGAGTGTACATGATATGATTGAGCTCATCATATTTTCATGGAAGATGAGAAAGTGACATGTTTTTCATTGAGGTATTCTATATCTATTTGGTCAGTTTTAGTGTCATAGTGACACATATTTGCTTCAAGACCCATACCTACAACTTCTGCCATTAATGATACTTATCATATTTTTATTTTCTTTTGTTTAAGCTTTTGTTCCTTTCATCAGTTGTGTTTATTCTATAAACAAAGGGCTGTTTAAAAGTTTTCAGGTGGTTATGTGATTTTAATAACTATTTGCTATGGTTTTTCATATCTCTCTAGTAAATATGTACTATGATGAATTCTGCTAATATTGAACATGTATGACATTTATTTAACTGTATTTCAACTATTAACTCTATCCTATCTTCTGCTAATTGTAAATTAGCCTTCAGTCTATCCTTTGTAATTTGCTTATCAGCCATATTTTAGTTTTCTCTATTTTACTCTGATTGATAGATGTCTTCCAGATCTTGGGAGGAACCTCTACACCCAGGTTTAGCTATTCCTAGACATAGAAACCATGCCTCTGATTTTTAAACCAGCCCATTCTCTGAAATGTTTTCTTTACCAAATTCACAAATGGCAGTCCTGCGTTTTGTTTGCTCCAGGTCACATGACAGCAAGGTGTGGGATCCTTAAGAGCATCCAGAGCCCATGGAGGTTACTCCCATGAAGTTCAATCAGTGTTTCCACCCTGCCTCATGCCTTCCTCCTGTGGAAGACCTAATGTGGTTTCCTGATCTCTCTTTACTCCTGTCTGCATGCCAACCCTGATGTTCTCTCTGAGGGACCTTATTTGGCACTGTGTGTCTCCTCTTGGGCCAGTCTTACCCATGATTCTCATCTGATTTCCTGGGCTCTACATATCTACATAAAAAGGAAGTTCTGGTTGCATCTTAAAATATTTAGTTTTTGTCTTGGAACACTTATAATTATTGTCAAAGTGACTTTGATTTTTCAGCTTGGGTTCCAAGTTACCCTGAGTTTAATTATCTTTCCTAAATGTAAGGATTGATTAGAAATCTAATGAAAAAAATTTTAATTTATCATCAGATAGCTTTTATTAAATGAAATTTTTGATATTTACTTATCTTCAGTTTTACTTTATGTGAATGGGTGTCTTGCCTGCATGCAAGTCTGTGTCCTGTAAACTCCCAGCTGCCAGGATATATGTATATGCATATGTGTATGCGTGTACGTGTGTGTATGTGTATGTGTATATGTATATGTATATAATTTGAAGTTGTCACGATACAATGACATTTGCAAGCTATGCAGGAAACATTCTTTTCACTCATCACATACATTTGTTTTTGTTATATCTATGATATATGTTTGAGGACTTATGGGTGATTCAATTAAAAACTGTTTTTGAGACAGCATCTTACTCTGTAACCCAGAATTTGTGCCTGAGCTTGCTGTGCTCTCATCCTGAAGGGCAGGGAATTCAGATTGTTATACCACATTGTCTGAATCACCACTATTTTATTTAAATATTCCAGTGCAAAATTAATATTTCTTCTGCTTTTATTTCTCATGATCAAATTGACTTAAATAGCTGTGAAATTAAAAAAAAAAGTATAGGCCCTGTTGATGGCTATTTAAGACAATAAGCCAGGATTTCAGTAGAGGTAGGCTTCATCTAAATAAGTTAAAATTAAAGCGATATACCTGTTGACTAGGGATACAAAATTCTATATATTTTCTTTTTCAATGCTAAAGTGAAGGAATTAGAGGACTTCACTTACTAACATAGATTCTGTATTTGTTCCATTTGGATTTTCATTTGAAATGACTTTAATTTCACCTTTATTTTAGGCAAACATATCTCTAAGAATTGGTGCTTGTGATTTGTTAGCATGTTTTTTTTGATATGTATATTTCTGCTCTTTCAAATTTGTCCTGTGAATGTATACATTTCTTGTAAACCTTTTCTTTTTGGTCATCTTCACTGCTGGCTGTGTGGCCATGACTTTTTCAGCATAAAATGTTTCCAGTTTGCTACTTTCTTCCTTAATTGTGTAGAAATTGCAAAGAAAGATGAGGTTCCACACGGAAAACCTGAATTTTAATGTGCTCTTAAAAATGGTAATGTGAGTATCTGGATCTGTATTGGTCAGGTGCTGGTAGAACCTCTCAGGAATCAGCCATACCCAGTTCCTGTCAGCACATACTTCTTGGCAACAGAAATAAAAAAGATACTGTATAGCCTGGTAGTGGTCGCACACATTTTTAGTCCCAACACTCAGGAGGCAGAGGGAGGTGAACCTCTGTGCTTTTGAGGCCAGCCATGTTTACAAAGAGAGTTGCAGGACAGCCCAGGCTACACAGAGAAACCTTGTCTTGAAAAAAAAAAACAACAAAAATGATAATGTATTTTCTTAGAGTTTAACTGAGAATATGTACCCAAAGAGTGCTGTTTACAAATGGAGCAGTTGTTAAAGATTTAGCCAATGATTATTAAGCAAGCTAGGACTAAAGAAACAGTGATATTCTAATTGGGAGCATGTGGAAGTTCTTGCCAATATGATAATTTCTCCACCAATACTTCTTTAGGGATTCTAATATATATATTCATTTATTCATTCATTTATAGTTTAGAGATAAAGATGTTTACATGGATGTTTTAATGGCATTTTAAACTTTAAATACTTTTACATGCATGTTTTAATGGTATTATAAACTGTTTTCAATCATTCAGGCTCACTCTGTGATCCCACATTCATCCTGAGCTGTGCTCCCTCCAACGTGATCTGTTCAGTTATTTTCCACAATCGTTTTGATTATAAAGACAAGACTTTTCTTAACTTGATGGAGAAATTCAATGAAAACTTTAAAATCATGAACTCCCCATGGATGCAGGTGAGTCAAAGATATTCTCTTCACAAGAAATCATGTGTGATGATTTCTCTATCAAATTAAAAGTTTTTAATATACATATTTTTATTTATTAATCATTTTTTATATTTCAAATATCCCCCTTCATGGCCTCCTCTCCATGGCCCCCCACACCCTCCCCTTTGCCTCTAAGAGGGTACTTCCTCACCCACCTCACCCTTCTAGCACCCACCCTTCCCTGGGGCATCAAGACTCCACAGGACCAAGTGCCTTCCCTCCCACTGATGCCTGATGAAGCAGCTCTCTGCTACATATGTAATGGGAGCCGTGGACCAGCCCATTTATACTCTTTGGTTGGTGGTTTAGTCCTCCAGAGCTCTGAGGGGTCAGGTTAATTGATACTGTTCTTCCTACAGGGTTGCAACCCCCCTCTGCCCTTTAGTTAGTTTGGCTAGGAGTTTATCTATCTTGCTTATTCTCTCAAAGAACCAGCTTTTGGTTTTGTTTATTATTTGTATCATTCTCTTTGTTTATATTTATTTTGGCTCTGAGTTTGACTCTTTTTCTATGCTCTCTCTTGGGTGTGTTTACTTCTTTTTGTTCTAGGGCTTTCAGGAGTGCTGTTAAATTGCTAGTGTAAGATCTCTCTAATTTCTTTAGAAGGGCACTCAGTGGTTCGAATTTTCCTTTTTATGCTGTTTTTATTGTGTATTCTGTGTCATTTTCATTGAATTCCAGGAAGTGTTAAATTTCTTTATTCCTTCCCTGATCAAATCATTATTGAGTAGATTGTTATTCATCTTCAATGTGTATGTGGGCTTTTTGTTGTTTTGTTGTTATTGAAGACCAGCCATAGTCTGGGTTGGTCAGAAAGAGTACATGGGATTAATTCAATGTATCTGTTGAGGCCTGTTTTTTGACCAATTATATGGTCCATTTTTGAGAAGGTACCATGAGGTGATGAGAAGAAGTTATATTCTTTTGTTTTAGGATGAAATGTTCTGTAGTTATCTGTTAGATCTATTTGCTTCATAACTTCTTGTAGTTTCTGTTTCCATGGTCTGTCTATTAGTGAGAGTGGGGTGTTGAAATCTTCTACTATTATTGTGCGAGGTTCAATGTGTCCTTTGAGCTTCAGTAACATTTCTTTTACAAATGTGGATTCCCTTGCATTTGGGGCATAGATGTTCAGAATTGATAGATAGTTCATCTTGGTGCATTTGCTTTTGATGTGTATGTAGTGTCCTTCCTCATCTTTTTTTGATAACTTTTGGTTGAAAGTCTATTGTTGGATATTAGAATGGCTACTCCAACTTGTTTCTTGGGACTATTTGCTTAGAAAAAATTTTCCAGTCTTTTACTTTGAGGGCATGTTTGTCTTTGTCACCGAGATGTGTTTCCTATATACAGGAAAGTGCTGGGTCCTGTTTACCTATCCAGGCTGATAGCCCATGTCTTTTTTTATTGGGAAATTGAGTCCATTGATATTGATCTGCTTGTTTCTGCCTCACCAAGTCTGGAGTTACAAGCATGGGCCCCTGTAGTTCCATTTTTCATGTCTTCCCTGATGACATCTAAGCACTGCTGCATACCAAGCAGGGAAGGATGAAGTGGAGCTGAGTTTCTTGGTCCTTGTCTTCTGTTGGGGTGTCTGCATCACAGTGCACGCTAGGCAGAAAGGTTGAAGCAAAGTCTGGAAAGGGTGGGTCCACAAGATACTGGTCTGGCAGTGAGCGTGGGAGAGGAGAAGATAGTTTCTGAAGATTTCAGTGTTATGTCTCTTTTATGTACAGCTCTTTTAGACAACATTCAGTGAAAGAGCCCATTGGGTAGAGAATTGTTCATTTTCCATGGGCATGTGGGTTTTTTGTTGTTTATGTTATTAAAGTCCAACCTTAGCTCATAGTGATCTGATAGGATGCATGGAATATATCAATTTTCTTGTATCTGTTGAGGCCTGTTTTGTGACTGTTTATATGGTCAAGTTTTGAAGCGGTACCATGAAGTGCTGAGACGAAGATATATTCTTTTGTTTCTGGTGAAATGTTCTTAGATATCTGTTAAATCAATTTGGTTCATTATTTCTGTTAGTTTCATTGTATCTCTGTTTAGTTTCTGGTTCTATGATCTGTTCATTGGTGAGAGTGGGGTGTTGAAGTCTCCCACTATTATTGTATGAGGATCAATGTATGTTTTGAGCTTTAGTAATGTTTCTTTGACAAATGTGGGTGCCCTTATATTTGGGGCATAGATGTTCAGAATTGATAGTTCATCTTGGTGAACTTTTTCCTTTGATGAATATGAAGTGTCCAACCCTATCTTTGCTTGATAACTTTTGGTTGAAAGCCTATTTTACTGGATACTGGAATGGCAACTCCTGCTTGTTTCTTAGGACCATTTGCTTGGAAGGCTTTTTACCAGCCGTTTACTCTGAGGTAGTATCTGTCTTTGTTTTTTAAATGTGTTTCTTTTATGCAGCAAAATGCTGGATCCTGCTTGCCTATCCAATCTGTTAGCTTATATCTTTTTATTGGGGAATTGAGTCCTATGATATTGAGAGGTATTAAAGAGGTGATTAATTTCTTGTTTTTTTTCTTTGGTAATTTCCCTCCTTGTGTTGGAATTTTCCTTCTAGTATCCTCTGTAGGGATGGATTGGTAGGTAGATATTTTTAAAATTTGGTTTTGTTAGGGAATATATTGGTTTCTACATCTATGATGATTGAGAATTTTGAAGGGCATAGTAGACTGGACTGGCATTTGTATTCCTTTAGGGTCTGCATGACCTCTGTCCAGGCTCTTCTGGTTTTCAGGGTCTGTTTAGAAGTATGGTTTAATTCTGATAGTTCTGACTTGATATGTTATTTGTACTTTTTCTTACTACTTTTAATATGCTTTCTTTGTTCTGTGCATTTAGTGTTTTGATTATTATGTGATGAGAGGATTTTCTTTTCTTTTCTTTTTTCTTTTTTCTTTTTCTTTTTTTGGTTTTTGAGACAGGGTTTCTCTGTGTGGTCCTGACTGTCCTGGAACTCACTCTGTAGACCAGTCTGGCCTTGAACTCAGAAATCTGCCTGCCTCTGCCTCTGCCTCCCAAGTGCCAGGATTACAGGCGTGAGCCACCATGCCCGGCTTAGGATTTTATTTTCTGGTCCCATCTATTTGGTGTTCTATACGCTTTTTATACATTTATGGACTTCTCTTTCTTCTCTGATTTTGTTGAAGATGTTTCCTGGTTCTTTGAACTGGGAATCTTCACTCTCTTCTATTCCTATTACTCTTATGTTTGGTCTTTTCATTGTATCTTGGATTTCCTGGCTGTTTTGGGTTAAGATTTTTTCTTATGTTTTGTATTTTCTTGGGCTGTTTTGTCCATTTCTTCAAGGTATCCTTTATTCCAGAGATTCTTTCTTCTGTCTCTTGTATTCTGTTCTTATTGTAGCTCCTGATCTCCTTCCTAGGTTTTCCATTACAGGATTGCCTCCATTTGAGTTTTCTTTATTGTTTCTACTTCCACTTTTAGGTCTTGGGCCATTTTATTCAAGTCATTCACCTATTGGATTGTGTTTTCTTGTATTTCTTTAAGGGATTTATTTGTTTCCTCTTTAAGTGCTTCTACCTGCTTTACTGTGTTTTCCTATATTTCATTCAACGAAATATTTATATCTTCCTTAATGGACTCTATTATCTTGATGATATAGTATTTTAGATTAGCATTCTTGTTATCAGGTGTGTTGGGTTATCTGGGACTTGCTGTGGTAGGAGAATTGGGTTCTGATGGTGCCAGAGTATATTGGCTTCTGTTGCTTATGGTCTCTTGCTTGCCTCTTGCCATATGGTTATCTTTAGTGTTAACTGGTCTAGGTGTCTCTGTCTGGAGCCTGACTCCTTTGTTCCTGGGTTGTTGCATGCCTCCTGAGAGACCTCTGGCTCTGGCTGTAGCAGATCTCCTGGAAGGCCTTCAGACTGTGGGCTCTTCAGTGGAGCAGACAAGCTGATGATCTTTCCCCATAGAAAGGGAGGTGGAGTTTTAGCAGAGGGGATGTCTCTGAGCAGAAGTCTCAAGATATACTTTTTTTCTTGAGATGGCATCTCACTATGCTACTCGGGATATTCTCAAAATCAAAGGCTCTGGTGATATATTCACATAGGTCTTCTAGGTAACTGGAATACAATTGTGATTGACTACATTCAGCCTAATAAACATATTTTAAAAAAACGTTTAAGGTCTGCAATGCTCTGCCTGCCTTCATTGATTATCTCCCAGGGAGTCATAACAAAGTAATTAAAAATTTTACTGAAATAAGAAGTTATATTTTGGGGAGAGTGAAAGAACACCAAGAAACACTTGACATGGATAATCCTCGGGACTTCATTGATTGTTTCCTGATCAAAATGGAACAGGTAAAGTGTTATTTGTTGGCTTATATTTCATCAATTATTTCTATTCTTAGTGGGCAAAATTTAACTTTTCAGGCAAGAAATACTTGGTAAGAGCTTTAGATTCCTACTTTGGGCATGAACTGGACTAGCATCATCTAAGATCTGAAACTGAATTGTTAAACAACTAGAATTATTTAATAAGGTATATGAGGACAGGGAAGATATACTTTGGGTGAGTTAGGTACAAACAACTTAAAAATGCAAACTATCAACCAAAGTAAAGAGTGGACTCGATTACACAGGAGAATGACAGATCTGTGCTTATCGTGCCAGGTGGTTTGGGCTTGTTACTAATCTTTGAGTATTTGGTGTGAGGTAGCAGGAGTGAGGATTTAAGATAGATGCAGTGAAGTGATGAGAGGCTCAGGTCTGGAGAGATGGCTCAGAAGAGAAGAGTACTGGCTGCTCTCCCAGAGGCCCTGAGTTTAATTCCCAACAACCACATGGTGGGCCACAGCCATCTGTAATGAGATCTTGTAACCTCTTCTGACTTGTAGGCTGTATACATAATAAACAAATCTTAGAAAAAATGAAAAATTTCTAATATTTGTTTATTATGTATACAACATAATGAATGAAAATTTTGTATCAGTGGGTTCTTTTTTGTTATACTATTGGTGTGGAATGCTCTGAGAAATTCAATTTTGATGCAAGGAAGAAACAAGGTCATAGAAATGAAGATCAAGGTAGTTAATTTACATTCTGTGCTGTACTGTGTACTTGCTCTAATATTTTTACTATACACTTCACATTCTAAATTTGCTTATTGTAAACCAACTTGTATTATTTGAAAAGTGTTGATATTGGTCACTCTCTATTATGTATGGTCACTCTCTAATAATGAAATAAAAATTCCTAGGAAAAACACAATCCCCATTCTGAGTTTACTATTGAAAGCTTGATGGCTACTGTGACCGATTTGTTTGTAGCTGGAACAGAAACCACAAGCACTACCTTGAGATATGGACTCTTGCTCCTACTGAAACACAGAGATGTCACAGGTATGACTTTGAGATTTGTGAGGCAAAAATCAGTCTTCTTCAGATAACCTGAAAGAAGCTTTAATATTGATGTTTTTGTGTCACCAGATGTCATTTGTACATATATGATGAAATACAAATGAGTCCAGTTTTGACAAGAGAGAAATGACTGAGAGAAATAAAGTTACTGTGGACCACAGTAAAATAGCAGAGGTTTGAATTCAATGAAAAAATACTCTGGGTAGCATCTGGGTCAGTGTGTGTGTGTGTATGTATGTATGTATGTATGTATGTATATATGTATGTATATGTGTGTAAGCATGTATATGTATGCAAATTTCAACATTTTGAGTGAAGTAGTCATAGGAGTCTAATTCTTCTCTATTGTAAAACTTCTCACAAATAGTATAATCAAATAATATAAATAGTTATTATTTACGAATGTGAACAGAAACTACAGACACAACTTCTAGAACATTTCAAAGTGAATGCCTTTGGAAACTGTAAGGATGAAAAACAGGAAACTAAGTTTCACATATGTACAAACACACAGATACAGATATTTAGTATTCAATTTAAAAGTATTTAGTATTTATTGTATGTGTATGGATGTTTTTGGCTACATGTATGTCTGTGGACCATGTGCATTCCTGGTATTCACAGGGACCAGAAGAAGGTATCAAGTCTGGCACTGGAGTTACAGACATTTGTGAACCTCCTGTGGGTTCTAGGAATTAAATATGGATCTTTTGTAGGAGTAATGAGTGCTCTTAACCACAGAAATGTCCTTTCCCTTCCACGACTCACTTTTAAAGAATCACTATTATTTAGATGTGAAATTAATTCTTGTTTTCTGTTTTTTTCCAGTAAGAAAGTAATGATTAGAATTCACATGTAGAAAGCATTTACATATTGAAATGTTTTATCATTTCTGTGTGTTGAATATTGTGTCTAATAGTATATCTGTTTTCACATGTCAATCTTAATGCCTAATTTGTAGGGGGAACTTGTGTTTTATAACAATTGTCTAATTCTAAGTATACATGTGGCCTGATACCTTTATCACACTTCATATAGACGTGAATTGCTATGACAAATGTACCATTTCTTGATCATGTCCTCATAGCTAAAGTCCAGGAAGAGATTGATCATGTGATTGGAAGAGACAGGAGTCCCTGCATGCAGGACAGGACCCACATGCCCTACACAGATGCAATGGTGCATGAGATCCAGAGATACATTAACCTCATCCCCAACAATGCTCCTCATGCAGCTACCTGTAATGTTAGATTCAGAAATTATGTAATTCCCAAGGTAAGCTTGTTGCGCTGATCCTGAACTTCAGTTATCTTGTAGTTTCTGAATTGAAAATATGATCCTAATCTTCCACTAACATAAAATGAGAGAAACTGAATTAAACTTTTGTCTTCTTTTTCTAATTTTGGCTTAAAGTATATTTTAATGCAATCACAGCTACGTCTGCTTTATTTGGATTGAATCTCTTTCAGTTTGTATATGTTCCTATAAGTGAAATAAGTTAGCAATATGGCTGCTTTGTTGTTATTGTTTTATTTTGAACACTGTCTTAGGGTTTCTATTCCTACACAAACATCATGACCAAGAAACAATTTGGGCAGGAGAGGGTTTATTCAGCTTACACTTCCACATTGCTGGTCATCACCAAAGGAAGTCAGGACAGGAACTCAAGCAAGTCAGGAAGCAGGAGGTGATGCAGAGGCCATGGAGGGATGTTACTTACTGGCCTGGCTTGCTTCCCCTGGCTTGCTCAGCTTGCTTTCTTATAGAACCAGACTACCAGCCCAGGGATGGCATCACCTGCAAGGGACCCCCCCCAACACTGTTGATCACTAACTGAGAAAATGCCCCACAGCTGAATCTTATGGAGGCATTTCCCCAACTGAAGCTCCATTCTCTGTGATAACTCCAGCTTGTGTCAAGTTGACACACAAAACCAGCCAGTAGAAACACTGAGTCTCTTGCGGTGTTTTTTTTTTTTTTTTTTGGTTGTTTTTTAAAAATTTTTTTATTTTTTTATTTGATAATTTAAGCTATTTATAATTAGGTAATCACTGATAAGTATTGCTTTCCAAGTGTCATTTCTGGTCTAATTATAGAGCTTCTTATTTCTCTCTCTTTTTCTTTTTTTCTCTTTTAAATGCTTTTCTGTGGCAATGTGATTTACTCAAAAACCGTTTTGCTTCCTTGCTTATTTCTTGTGGATGTCTGCTGTAGATTTTTGTCTTGTGTAATAGGAAAACGTATTTTGATTTTCACATGCTATGTTGAAATGGCACCGTAACATGCTGATAAAATTTAAAAAGATGTAAACAAACAACAGCAAAGAGGAAAAAGAAAACAGCCCAATAAAAACTCCATACCTATACTCTATTCTCTCCTACTTTTACATTCTAGTCAATGTCTCACTGTTTTTCTGATGTGGTTCCCAGTCTTTTGAGTTCACATGATTCCCCTATGTCTGCCCCCTAGTGCTAGGCTACAGGCATGTGCCACCATACTCATGTGTATTTTGAAAATTTATCCTTTCTGGTTTTCTTTGACTTTCTTTTTATGGCTGGGGATTGAGCCCAGGGCCTTGCACATGCTACCCAAGTGTTATTGCTGAGCTATGGCCTCATGATTTGATTTTGATGCCATATCTTCCATTTTCTTATATTACCTATAACTGAACATACTTATACTTATATAAAAAATAATAGTTATTATTTGTACTCTTTTGTCATTCATATTGAAGAGATGAATGATTTGTGTTTTATTCTCTTTCAACGTTAGAGCCATTTGATCTATCCTGTGAATTGTTGTTACTTGTGAGCTTCATACATTCTCATGTTTTTTCTTTCTTTTTTTATAAGCTAACACTTCTTTTACTTTGTAGAACTCCTTTAAAATTTATTTAGGTCCTGTGGAAATATGGTTTCTTCGTTTCTCTCTCCCTTTCTCTGTCTCTCTCCCTCTCTCTCCCCCATTCCCTCCCCATTTCCTCTCTTTCCCCCTCTCTCTTCCTTCTATCCTTCCCTTCCCTTCCCCTTCCTTCCTTCCTTCCTTCCTTCATTCCTTCCTTCCTCCTTCCTTCCTTTCTTTCTGGAGCTTTTTTGATCCTTCATTAAGGCTAACTTCAATGCCTATAGTGTTCTTTTTGTGTTTTTCCATGGAGGAGAATTTCTAAGACAATTTTGGTAAGCAGCCATGATAGCGTCTCTTTTCTTTCATTGCTAATTTTCAAAATTACATTTATTTATTTATTTATTTATTTATTTATTTATTTATAGACAGAGAGAGAGAGTCAGAGACCAATTTGCAGGAGTCAGTTCTCTCCTGCTGCCTTCTGGGTTCTGGGGATCAGACTAAGGTTGTCAGGTTTGCATGCCTTTATCTGCTGAGCCACTTTTGAGCTCTTCCGCTCATTAAACTATTTTTTAAATTTATTCATTTTGCATCTTTCTTACTGACTCTCCTCTCTGTCACCTCCTGTCACAATTCTTTCCCTATCCTCCATCCCCTATGTGTCCCCCACCCTGGCACATCAAGTCTCTGTGGGTCTAGGAACATCCTATTCCACTGAGGCCTGACAAGGTAGCCCAGCTAGAAGGACATTTTCTTTCTTTCTTTTTTTTGGGGGGGGAGTAATTCTATTTTATTCATGTTCTCGTGCAGAATTTAGATGATCAAATTTCAGTGCAATAGATAAACCAACTGTCACTCAGACAAACCTTTGAGAAATGCAAAACACAACTCCATCTGTTTCAATGTGGCAGAGATTTGGAGGTTCCAGCTAACTAAGCCCCCAAGGACATCAGAGGGGTACCCTCAAAGGCAGCAATCACTGAGCAGGTGTTTGACTTTATCAGTTTGTTTACATCCCACAGACCTGACTCCTATTAACTGTCACTTTGTGCCATATTTAGCTATTGACATTGAAAAAGTGTGAGGATACATCAGGAAAAGTGGAAAATAAAAACTTTAAGAAGAAAAAAATAGGTGAAGTATGAACACATTTTCTGCTAGGATTCGCAGATACTTGAATGTTTTTTCAGCTTGAAGATGAAGAGAATTAAATAAAGGTGTAAGAATGTTCTTTTTAAAAAGAGAAGTCTGTGTTGGTAAGAAGGACATTTTCTGTGTGAGGGCAACAGCTTTTGGAATGGCCCTGTTCCAGTTGTTTGGGACCCACATGAAAACCAAGCTGCACATCTGCTACATACGTGTGTGTGTGTGTGTGTGTGTGTGTGTGTGTGCGCGCGCACGTGCAGGTTTGGGGGGAGTAGGTCCGCCCACATTTACACTTTGGTTAGTGGTTCAGTCTCTGAGAGTCCCAAGGGTTCAGGTTAGTGGACTCTGTTTGTTTTCCTGTAGAGTTCGCATCTCCTGAACCTGTAATCCTTCCTCAACTCTTCCATAAAATTCTCCAATCTCCATCCACTGTTTAGCTGTGGGCCTCTGCATCCTCCAGAGTCAGTTGCTGTGTAAAGCCTATCAGAGGACAGCCATACTATGCTCCTGTCTCCAAACATAACCAAATGTCATTGACAGTGTCAGGGATTGGTACTTGCCCATAGGATGGGTCTCAAGTTGGGCTGGTATTGGTTGGACATTCTCTTAGTCTCTGTTCCATTCCCTGTCCCTGCATTTCTTGTAGAGAGGATAAATTTTGGGTCAAAAGTTTTATGGATTGGTTTACATATTTTATCTGTTTTTTCAGGGTACACACTTAGTAACATCACTGACTTCTGTGCTACATGATGACAAAGAATTTCCCAACCCACAAGTATTTGACCCTGGCCATTTTCTGGATGAGAATGGAACCTTTAAGAAGAGTGATTACTTTATGCCTTTCTCAACAGGTAAATACAATTTATTTCTATTTTTATTTCAGGTACAAGGTAAAATTTTGGGGGGCACTGTTGTCTAGGCTGACCCTGGACTCAATATTCTTGTCCCATCTCTCTGAATATTTGACACCATAGACATGTGCCATTAGGCCTGATTCCACAAGATACAATTCTGAGATATAATGGATTGTCTCCCATGTCCTCAGGGACAAGTGGTTTGGCTCCTTGTGCCTCCTCAGGATCAATTTTCCCAATGCCCTTGCACGTCCCTTGATTGTGACACATCCTTATTTTTCCTCCACATTACTAGGATTTTGAGAATATCCAGCCTATTTTTTGACTTGAGAAAACTAAAATACAGGCTATCGGAACCTTGCTTCCACATATACCTCTACCTTTCCTAAATGCTCCTCTAGGAAGTAAACCTAGTGTAGACTTTTCTCAGCTACATAAGAAAAGTATCTCAATCCATTCTTACACAGCTCTGGGAATGCAAGTGTTTTAGAGAATATAATAGAGACAAGGCTCTGAAGAGACTTCCTTCTGAGTTAGAGAAACTGGAAGTCAACAGGGCACTGTAATCGAATTGGATTCGTGCTGTGAGAGAGGCAAGCTTGGGTTTCTGGGGAGGTCAGGAGGAGGTTCCTCACCTCCTGCTCTTTCATACTCACAGGATTGTTCTGACAGGGCAGAGGAAAGTTGCCTGGCTCACAGGGAGCTAAGAAAGGCAAGAAGGCAAGAAGAGTAGGTAGGGAACTGTAGTGAGGAACAAAGTACAGGAGCAGGCATTTTCTGCTGTCAGAACTCGACAAGAATGAAGTCTGAGAAAAGTCTTGGGCATGTGGAAAGGAACTCTGCAGTGATCCCAGAGTCTCTAGACTTTCCTTTACTTATGATGCTCTACCTTGGATGTTCAGTCTCAGGGCTCCATTCCATGTGCTGAGTCTTTGCACAGAGAGTCACATTCATTTTTTGCCATGTGCTTTTATGACTTTGATGTGGGTCTTCATTGTACATTCTCATATGTGTCAGACTGAGACCTTCCTTTTAGGAAACTCATATTTGTAGAGGGAAGCAAAAGATGACACAGCATAATGTTCAAGTGGTTCATATTGCTAGGGAAGCAGGGATAGAGAGGAAGTCTGGGGGTCAGGGTCTCCTATCTGAGGAACATTATGAAGGATCATAATGAAATCGTGCAGATTGTGGTCCTTGAGGAAAATATCAGAGCAGCATTTCTGAGACAATTGGTGAGGTGTGAAGCTTTATGGCATTGGAAAATGGGGAAGTGAGCTAAATGGAGCTGAGGAGGGTTAAGCCTGGCATTGAATATCAGATAGGAAAGAGAATATGAAGGTTCAGACCAAGCCATTTCAACCTTCTTTCAAAGGGCAGATTCAGGGAATGTATTTAAAGTGAAGGAGTCATAGATATAGACAGGTAATTATGAAAATCTCTGAGTATAAAAGTATGTAAAAGCTGTTTATTTTCCCATAGGCACAAATGGAACATAGTATCTGAGTTGCTTTAATAGTTCCCCTTCAGGTACTAGAGCAGTGAGGTGAATTTGTCTCTAGAAGAAGACTGATGTCAGCTTGAAAGGCCAAAGGGTAGGTGTATGAATTGTTAGTAAAGTTGTGATATAGAGCTTATAGTAACTATTTAATGAATGAAGGGTACCTCCTAAACCAGACATTAAACAGACAACATTTGTGTCTATGGTAGTGTGCTTCTCTGTTTAAAAGTCCTTTTAGTCATTCAGTATTTGACTCATCTACCATTTAAGAATCAAACTTAACTGTCTACGTTTATAACAGTTCAGAACCTACTGTAAGGAGGGAAACCTCTGTGTTGCTTTTGTTTTTCAGGAAAGCGAATGTGTGTGGGAGAGGCCCTGGCTCGAATGGAGCTGTTTTTGCTTCTGACCACCATTGTACAGAATTTTAACCTGAAATCTTTGGGTGATCCAAAGGACATTGACACTACTCCAGTGACCAATACTTTTGGCCGTGTACCCCCTTCATACCAGCTGTACTTCATTCCTCGTTAAAGCAGAACACATTTGCTGTTGCTACCCTGTGTCTGTGACTTCTCAGGGGCACTCTCCATATCCTTTCCAGTATTAGGGACATCTGTCTCATTTCTCCTATCACATCTCTTCATTCTCCCACAATCCAGTCATAATTCATCTTTGTTTAAGAAGATTTTTTTCCAGAGTTATCATACAAATCCATCCTTTGCCGTCTTCAGTCTATAACACGTATATTGACTGTGAATTGTACTAAGATATGTGCTGTGTTACTAATATTTTGAGTGTAGTACAGACATATTCAACTGAGAGTCATCTCTGCTTTGATTGATTCACAATAAAAGGAGTTATTAACTGAAGAGTCATTCTTCATAAAGAGTCATTTTTTTTTTACACATGATGCTTAAAAAGAGTGAAAAAGTGTGCCCTTCCCCCAGCCTTGAGTGGGCTAAATCAGACCTTGTTTGCCAGTATTTCCTATCCAGCCTAGGGTGGAGTCTTCAGACTTAGGTGAAGTCTATTGTTCATCTTCAACTTCCTATAAGAAGCCACTACCTGCTGAGCAGCTGAGCTTGTTTTGCCAAGGAGATCCTGGCAAAGGGGGGTTGGGCTTCCCCCCTATATATTTCAGAGTTAAGATATTAAATATTGGGATTTGATCAGAACTTTGTTCATGGCTTTGTTATTTCTCTCACCCATCCGTTCTCTTTCAGCCACAGCTCTTCTTCCAGGTGGACATAGTTTGACCAAAGCTGCTGGACAGCTACAAAAATGTAAGGCTAGTATATAATGGACAATGTGATATCATCTTTTACATATTTGAATGTGGATTTGAAAATTAAAGTGAAACTGAAAATAAAAGAATTGGTAATAAGTAATGCCACACTAACTCCAGTAGAATCTGTGTGACAAGTTCCACAGACTGAGGAGTTAGACTCCAAAGGGTCTCCTGGGACTGGTTGTGGAACTCTCTAGCTAGAAGATAATTCTGAGCCATAGTTCTCACAGCAGTTTGTTTGCTTTCAATCTCCCCTCTTCCTTTTTCACAAGATGATCCTAATAGCCTGGGGCTGAAAGAATCCAAGCAAGTAAAATGGATGAGTCCATTCTTTGAAGTAGAATCAGTGTCCAAAAGCTCTTTTCTTAGAACTGCAATGCTTTGCGTCATAGGCATTTACATAATTAGGTTGATAAAATAACCTCCCAACAACATGTAAATTTATATGGCTATGTAGATGAGGATGGCTCTGACACTGTGGTATGAAAAGCATTGAAGTGAATCTCAAGAAATTTTTACAGACAGAAGCTAATTGTTAGATTACTTAAGAAAACTCATTAAGACCTAGGGAGTATGACTAAATGTTCTTTGAACTCTCTTTCAAAGCTTGTTGTTAACTACATGTGATTCTGTATCAGGAAGATTAGTGTTATCTGTGATTGACCCACTAAATCTGTTACATGGGAAACATTATACCTGACTGATTTTGCATTTTCTTATGCCAAATGGTTATGCTAATTGTTCTTTGTGCATGCTTCACTGGATATATCTTTTGAAATGGTAATATTGACTCCTCATGCTTGAAAGTTCTTGCTTGAGAGTTGCAAAATACATTCAGATTCAAACCGCCTCTGTGTTTGTGTCTGTTTGTCACTTGTGCCTTCCTGGATACCAAAAAACCCTGATTTCCCCATGGTTGTGACTTTTGGCTGGGTCAGTTCACAGCAAAGTAAGAATTGGAATTCTTTATTTTGTCAACTTTTCCAAAACCTGGGTAGCTGACATTGGCTTATTTCTTGGCCTTCTACTCTAGTCCATTGGTCTACATGTCTGATTTGGTGATAGTATTATACCTTTTTTTTTTTTTTTTACTATGATTCAGTAATATAACTTGAAATAA
Source organism: Apodemus agrarius (assembly GCA_964023405.1). Taxonomy (NCBI): domain Eukaryota; kingdom Metazoa; phylum Chordata; class Mammalia; order Rodentia; family Muridae; genus Apodemus; species Apodemus agrarius. The sequence continues at coordinate 177,807,341 of OZ030005.1, forward strand.
AATATTTTGATAACTCCAGGATTAAGCATTTTATTCACTATTGCTTTGTGGTTTCTTTGTCTTTTGTGTTTTCATATGATTTTTAGGATTTTTTCTATCTCTGTGAAAATGCACATCAAAATTCTGATGAGGATTGTATTCATAGATTGCTTTCACTAACATAGTTCTTTTCATAATGTCAATTCTGCTGAGCTATGGGTTCATAAGGTCTTTCCATCTCTACATGTTTCATTAGTTAGGGTTCTCTAGCATCACAAAACTTATAGAATGTCTCTTTATATTAAGGGAAATTATTAGAATGGTTTACAGTCTGCAGTTCAACTAAACAAACAATGGGAAACTATGAATGGGAAGTCCAAGAATCTAGTAGTTTTTTTGGTCCCATTAGGCTAGGCATTTCAGTTGGTCTTCTGTATAAGCTGGAGTCCTGAGGAAGTAGGTTCCAACAGATGTTGTGGCAGGAAAGTACAAGCAAAGAAGAACAAACAACTCTTTTTCCCTGTTGTCCTTATGTAGGCCTTCAGCAGAGGTATGGCCCAGATTAGCAGTGTGTCCCAGCATGCCTGACTTTGGAACTTGCTCTGTCCCAAGCTGGTCTTGACTGCCACACGAATCTTGGTGGACACTGTATGATTTCCACAGTTAAACCACAATCTCAGTGGACACTGTGTGATATTTTTCACAGGTAAAAGCCTTGTCTATGATAAGGCTGTCTTCTGAGGAACTTGATTGTGGAACTCCTTGGCCGGAGGTGCTGAGCTGAATTTCTCATGGCAAGCCTTGCCTGTGTGACTTTTCTCTGACCTGTTTCTTCATGTTCCTGATAGCCAGAGTTGTGAGCATTCAGGCGATAAAGCCAATGAGAGTTCATTCTTTGAACTGCAGCACTGGCCGTGATTTATCTTCTAGAGATCCATTGCTTTACCTTTTGACCAGTTATACAATTATCACCTAATTGATAATTGAATTAACTTCCCAACAATATATATAATTGTATGGCTACAAATGTGTAGATAGTGGTGCCTTTGACACCCTGGCATGGAAAGCATCAGTTAAGTAAAGTTTCAAAGTGAGCCTGAAGAGTCTCACAAGAAGGAAGCTAGAAGTTAGATAAGGACTACACATGACTAGTCATTAACTATTATAAGATCTAGGGATATAACTAAGTATTCCTAAAAACTTTTAAATTACTAAAAGTTTATCATTAACTACAGCTGGTCTGATCAAGGGATGTGATGCTTTGTATGTGTTCTCTGATGTTCATACCTGATTGATTTTGTATTTTCTTGTGTTCTCTGAAATTCATACCTGATTTATTTTGTATTTTCTTGTGCCAGATGTTCATATTAATCATTCTTTGTAATCACTTCACTGGACACATTTTTCTTTAGTAATGTAATGCCAACTTGCGTGTATAAAAGTTCCTGCCTCGCCAGGCGGTGGTGGCGCACGCCTGTAATCCCAGCACTTGGGAGGCAGAGGCAGGTGGATTTCTGAGTTCGAGGCCAGCCTGGTCTACAGAGTAAGTTCCAGGACAGCCAGGGCTACACAGTGAAACCCTGTCTCGGAAAAGCAAAACAGAAAAAACAAAAAACAAAACAAAAAAAAAACAAAAAAAAAAAAAACAACAAAAGTTCCTGCCTCAGAACAGTAAAGTGCATTCAGACTCAACCTGCATCTGGTGTGTCTGTCTGTCATTTCTTCACTGAGCCTGTGCCTTCCTGCATACTAAAGACCTTGGTTCCCCCACAGGTGTGTGTCCTGACTGAGTCGGTCTGTGGCACTTGACCTGAGAGTTTTGATTCCCTCTGTCTCCTGGGATTAAAGGTGTGTACTACCTTGCCTAGGCCTGAACCTTTCATGGCTACTGTGCCTCAAGATCTGGATCACAAATGTGCCCTCTATTTCTGGAATATAGTGCATTCCAGATGTAGTCAAGTTGACAACAAGGAATAGCCATCACACATGTCTTAATCAATTTCTTTTCTATTTTTAATTTTCTCCTTTTCATTGTAAATAATAGCTCCTTAAAATTCCCAGATTTTTAATTTTGAAACTGAAGAAACAAAATTATTCATTTGGGAGAATAAGAAGCCATTAATACATTTTAAAGCTAATAGTAAATAACAAATGCTAGGATTCTATCTAAGCTCCACCCCACAATCCTCTGGACAAACCTCTTATCCCCAGATAAGCAGTTTGTGCTCCCACAGCTTGCAACACCTTTGCAGAGCAAGCCGGTTGCAGTGGGGTGCCACAAGCGCATTGCTAGGATATGCATTGCTAGGATATGAGACAAACTACTTTAGGCCCTTCCTTTTCCCCACTCACTGTGGGCTGCAATTTCCACCGCTGGCAAAATGTTCTGCCCTACAGCCATGCTGTCTCCCATGGGCGAGGCGTGCTGCCTCTGTCAGACAGGTTCACATTTCTGCTACCAGACTACAAATTCCTACAAACACACACAGACCATATTAATTGGTAAGGCATTTCTCCTGTTGGCCGGAGGGAATCTTAGACTCAGATGAGGTCTGGCCAGTCTTTTTTGAGCTAAGAGTTGGCTTCCCATGCCTAGTCCATATGACTGGACTTCTGGCTGACATTCATGTTAGGACATTAGACCCTCAGGTGCCTCCCTCATTAGGAAGCAACCCAGGCTCCCTTTAGCTCTTCACAGCTGTCAGAAACCAAACCAGGTTGGGGTGCTTCTTTGACATTCTGGGAACATTGCCTCAGGCCTCTAGACTTTCTTGTGACAACCTGAATTTCTAGCTTGGCCGGATCTCCCTTGACCTGACCATGCCCATCACCAGCAGGGAGCCCTGGGTAGCTATCATGGTATGTGGGCAGCCCATATTCTTCCTCTTGGACACCGGAGTCACTTACTCAGTCCTGACAGAGTTTTAGGGACCAACTTCACCTTTGTGTTTTCTTATTGTTGGGGTAGGTGGACAACCTTACCTTCTTAATCAGACCCCACCACTTAGCTGCACTTTTAGGGGTGTACCCCTCACCCATTCCTTTTTGGTAGTACCAACTTGTCCTGTTCCCTTATTAGGAAGGAATCTTTTGGTTAAGTTTAAGTTAAGTTTAAGTTTAGTTAAGTTGGGGGCTTCCATTTCTTTTGCTGCCACCACTTGCCTGAACCCAAGCTCCCCAGCAGTTCCTCTACTTCTTCTAGCCACTCAACCTACTAACACTGACATGTTGTTTCCTTTACCAGCTTCTCAGGTGGACCCCAGAGTTCGGGATGTCCAGAATTCCTCTGTTGCTAAACATCAGTCTCCTGTTGCCATCCATTTACTGGACCCTACCAGATACATCACCCAAGCTCAATACCCTCTCTCTCTCCAGAGCCTCATGACTTAAGCCTATCATTTCTGACCTCTTAAGGAAAAAACTCCTTTGCCCCACTTCCTCCCCCTTCAAAACTTCTATACTAGCAGTTAAGAAACCTTATGGCACCTATTGCCTGGTTCAAGACTTCAGGCACATTAATTCTGCAGTGGTCCCCCTCCATCCTGTTGTAGCTAGCCCCTACACACTTTTTTCTACTATCCCCTCAGGAACTTCTCATTTTTTAGTCTTAGATCTCAAGGACACTTTTTTCACTATCCTATCACTAATGCTCAGTCACAGAACATATTTGTCTTTACCTGGACAAATCCTGACCCCCACTTTTCTACCCAATTTACCTGGACTGTTCTGCCTTAGGGATTCTGGGACAGCCCACACCTATTTGGCCAGGCCCTGGCTTCTGACTTACTCTATGTCTCCCTAGAGCTAAATTTCTTCTTTATGTAGATGATATACTCCCCTGTAGTTTGTCTCTAGAGATTAGCCAAGCAGACACCTCTGCTCTTCTGAATTTCCTTTCTAGTAGAGGCTACAGGGTCTCACCTTCTAAGGTCCAACTGTCCACTCTTCAGGTTACCTATTTGGGACTAACAATTATCCCAACCCACAAGGCTATTACCATAGATAGAAAGAATCTGATTCAGTCTTTAACTGTTCCTTCTACAAAGGAAGAGATTTTATCATTCCTAGGAATGACTAACTTTTTACGTTCCTGGGTTCCTTCCTCCCCCCCCCTTTCTCTACCCTTATATTGCCACGGACTGACTCAGTCGGAACACACACTCCCGTGGGGAATCAGGGTCTTTGGTATGCAGGAAGGTACAGGTCCGGCGAATGACAGACAGACACACACAAGATCTGAATGCGTCTGAATGCACTTTACTGTTCTGAGGCAGGAATTCTTATACTCATAAGTTGGTATTACATTACTGAAGAAAAAATGTATCCAGGGAAATGTATACAAAGAATGGTTACCATGAGTATCTGGCACAAGGAAATACAAAATCAATCAGGTATGAACGTTAGAGAATACACACAAAGTCATCGCGTCCCTCTGTAGTTAATGATAAGCTAGTAGTTCAAGAGTCCTTGAAAACCACTATGTAACAGGGCTAGGTATTGTTAGTGCAGTTTTAGTTTAAATCTTGCTTCCTTCTTGTAAGACCCCCTCAGGTTTACTTTGAAACTTTACTTAACTGATGGTTTCCATGTCAGAGTGCCAAAGCCAGCTAACTACACAAATAATAGATATTGTTGGGAGGTTAATTCTTTAATGTATCTAGGTAATAACTGTACAGCTAATTAAAAGCAAAGCAATGGATCTCCAGAGGGTAAATCATGGCCAGTACCGTAGCTTAAAGAATAAACTCTGAGTGAACCATCACGCCTGGATGCTCGCACCTCCGGCTGGCAGGGACATCTTGTAAGTAAAAGAACAGGTCAGAAAAAGGTCACACAGCTTGCCATGAGAAATTTCAGCTCAGCTCTATCTGCAGCCAAGGAGGCCCACAGCGGCATTCATCTTGAACAGCCCTGCCAAACAAGGCGTTCCCCAGTAAATATCACACAGCCTCTGCCTGGATTGCAGCTTGGCTGCGTGAAATTACAGGGTTCAAGAAATGTGCCGTGATATTATATGAAGCAGCATTAGGCCCCACCCATGAACCACTTCTCAAACCTGTTACCAAGCCCTTTCAGAGGTTCCAACAGGCTCTCCTTAAGGCCCCAGCCTTACATCTCCCTGATCTGACTCATCCTTTTTCCCTCTATGTAACTGAAAAGGAGGGATTTGCCCTTGGAGTCTTAGGTCACCATCTGGGACCTTCTTTTGCACCTGTAGCATATTTGTTAAAAAGACTAGATTTAACCATCCAGGGATGGGCACCTTTTGTTTTATGTTGAAGTACTTGATCCACTTGGACTTGAGCTTTGTGCGAGGTGACAAATATGCAAGGTCTCTTTTCAGTTTTCTACATATTGATAGCTAGGTAGACCAGTACCATTTGTGGAAGATGCTTTCATTTTTTACATTGCATATGTTTGTCTCCTTTGTCAAAGATCAAGTGCCCATAAGTGTGTGGTTTTATTTCTGGGTCTTTAATTCTATTCCTTTGACCAACATGGTGTCTGCCTCATGCAGTTTTTTAATCACTATTGCTCTGTGGTAAATCTTGAAGTCAGGGATGGTGATTCCCCCAGCCATTCTTTTATTATTAAGAATTATTTTGGCTATTCTGTGTTTTTTGTCTTTCCAGATGAATTTGAGAAATCCTCTTTCCATGTCTTTGAAGAATTGTGTTGGAATTTTGATGGGGATTGCATTGAATCTATAGATTGCCTGTGGTAGGATATCCATTTTTCTGTTAATTCAGCCAATCCATGAGCATGGGAGATCTCTCCATTTTCTGAGAGCTCCTTTGATTTCTTTTTTGAGAGAATTGTAGTTATTGTTATGCAGATCTTTCACTTGTTTGGTTAGAGTCTCCCCAAAATATTTTATATTATTTGTGGCTATTGCGAAGATTTGTTTCGGTAATTTCTTCCTCAGCATGTTTATCATTTGCATAAAGGAAGGTTACTGATTTATTTGAGTTAATTTTATATGTGACCACCTTGCTGAAGTTGTTTATCATCTGGAGAAGTTCTCTAGTAGAGTTTTTGGGGTTGCTTATGTATACGATCATATCATCTGCAAATAGTGATACCTTTATTTCTTTTTTTTCCAATTTGTATCCCCTTGATTTCCTTTTGTTGTCTTATTTTCTAGCTAGCACATCGAGTACTGTATTGAATAGATTTGGGGAGAGTGGGCATCCTTTTCTTGTCCCAGTTTTAGTGGGATTGCTTCAAATATCACTCCATTTAATTTGATATTGGCTATTGGTTTGCTGTAAATTGCTTTTATTATGTTTATGTATAGTCCTTGAATTCCCGATGCAGGAAAATCATGTGATTTTTTTCCTTGGGTTTGTTCATATAATGGATTATGTTAACAGATATTTGTATACTGAACCAACCTTGCATCCCTGGAATGCAGCCTACTTGTTTGTGGTGAATGATTATTTTGATGTGTTCTTGGATTCAGTTTGCAATAATATTATTGATTATTTTTGCATTGATATTCATTAGCAGGATTGGTCTGAAGTTCTCTGTTTTTGTTAGGTCTTTGTGTGATTTAGGTATCAGAGTAATTGTGGCTTCATATAATGAATTAGGTTGTGTTCCTTGTGTTTCTATTTTAGGAATTGTTTGAGGAACAATGGTATCAGGTCTTTTTTGAAGGAATGGTAGAATTCAGCTCTAAATCCACCTGCCCCATTTTTTTGGTTAGGGTTTCAATGACTTCTATTTCCTTTTGGGATGTAGGCCTATTTAGATAGTTTACCTGCTCTTGATTTAACTTTCATATGAGGCATCTGTCTTGAAAACCATCCATTTCGTCTAGATTTTCCATTTTTGTTGAGTATAGGCTTTTGTAGTAGGATCTGAGGATTTTTTGAATTCCCTCCATTTATCTTGCTATGTCTCCCTTTTCATCTCTGATTTTGTTAATTTAGATACTGCCTGTGCCCTCTGGTTAGTCTGGATAAGGGTTTATCTATCTTGTTGATTTTCTCAAAGAACCAGCTCCTGGTTTGGTTGATTCTTTTTATAGATCTTTTTTTTTTCTACTTGGTTAATTTCAGCCCTGAGTTTGACTATTTTCTGCCTATTGCTCCTCTTGGATATGTTTGTTCTTTTTGTTCTAGAGCTCTCAGGTATGCTATTTGGTAGTGTAAGATCTCTCCAGTTGCTTTACCCGGGAGCTTAGTGCTATGAATTTTCTTCTTAGCACTGCTTTCATTGTATTCCACAAGTTTGGGTATGATATGTCAACATTTTCATTAAATTCCAGAAAATATTTAATTTCTTTTTTTCTTTATTCCCTGACCAAGTTATCATAGAGTAAAATGTTGTTCAGTTTTCACATATATGTGGGTTTTCTGTTGTTTTTGCTGTTATTGACAACTAGCCTTAGGGAATGGTGATCTGATAGGATGCATAGTATTATTTCAATCTTCTTGCATCAGTTGAGAGTTGTTTTGTGAACAATTTTATGGTCAATTTTGGAGAAGGTGCCATGAGGTATTGAGAACAAGGTGTATTCTTTGTTTTAGGGTAAAATGTTCTGTAGATAGATATCTGTTAAATGCATTTGGTTCATAACCTCTTGGTTTCACTGTGTCTCTGTTTAGTTTCTGTTTCATTGACCTATCCATTGGTGAGATTGAAGTGTTGAAATCTCTCACTATTATTGTGTGGGGTTCAATGTGTGTTTTGAGCTTTAGTAAAGTTTCTTTTATGAATGTGAGTGCCCTTGTATTTGGGTATAGATGTTCAGAATTAAGACTTTCTCTTGGTGGATTTTCTCTTTCATGAATATGAAGTGTCCTTCCTCATCATGACTGATAACTTTGGTTGAAAGTCTATTTTGTTGGATATTAGGATGGAGACTCCAGCTTGTTTCCTGGGGCCGTTTACTTGGAACAACTTTTTCTATCCCTTTACTCTGAGATAATGGCTGTCTTTGTTATTGAGGTGTGTTTCTTGTATCCAGCAAAATGCTGGATCTTGTTTGCCTATCCAGTCTGTTAGACTGGTTTTCTCCTTTGGCTTTGTTGTGAGATGCTTAATATCTTGTCTTTTCTTTGGTGTAGGTACCTTCCTTTTGTTGGACTTTTCCTTCTAGGATTCTCTGCAGGGCTGGATTGGATAGAGAGATTCTGTTTGAATTTGGTTTTGTCCTGGAATATTTTGTTTTCTCCATGTATGTTGATTGGGAGTTTTGCTGAGTATAGTAGCCTGTGCTGGCATTTGTGTTCTCTTAGCATCTGTATAACCTCTGACCAGGCTCTTCTGGCTTTCATAGTCTCTTTTGAGAAGTCTGGCGTAATTCTGATAGGTCTACCTTTGTATGTTACTTGGCCCTTTCCTGTTGTAGCTTTTAATATTTTTCTTCTGTGCATTTAGTGTTTTAATTATTAATAGACGAGAGAGGATTTTCTTTTCTGGTTTGTTTTATTTGGTGTTCTATAGGCTTCTTGTACCATTATGGCCATGTCTCTTATAAGGTTGGGTAAGTATTCTTCTATGATTTTGTTGAAGACTTTTTTAAGGTCCTTTGAGCTTGGAATCTTTGTTTGTCTCTATGCCAATTATTCTTAAATCTGGGCTTTTCATTTTGTACTGAATTTCCTGGATGCTTTGGGTTAGGATATTTTTGGGTTTTGAATTTTCTTTGACAGTAGTTTCAATCTCTTCTATGGCATCTTCTACACCTGAGAGTCTCTCTTCTATTTTTGTATTGTATTGGTACTACATCTGCAATTCCTGACCTCTTTCCTAGGTTTTACATTCCCAGGTTTGTCTTCATTTGTGTTTTCTTTACTGTTTCTACTTCCACTTTTAGTTCTTGAACTGCTTTTTAAAATTCCTTCATCTGTTTGATTGTGTTTTACTGTATTTCTTTAAGAGATTTATTTGTTTCCTTTTTAAAGGCTTCTACCTATTCTGCCTCCACTGCCCCGTTCTTGTGGATGTGGTAGACCTGTGTGCCACATCTTACATGGGGAGGATTCTACTTTCTGATACTCTCTAGAGAATTGGCAGGAACCGGTTATTTGGTAAGAATCGCCTTGCCTAGATTCTCTAGAAGCCCAGTGCCACTCTTAGACTCACTACTCAGCAACCCCCAGATCACCACTCCCTTTCCTTCCCTACGACCCTTCACTCCTCTGCTGCTACTGCCCCCTTCCATTGGATGTGGTAGAACTGTGCCATATCTGACACTGGGAGTATCCTACTTCCTGATACTATTTAGAGAACTGGCAGGAGCAGGGCATTCTATAAGAATCACCCCCACCCCTAGAGGCCCAGAGCTGCTCTAGGACTCACTACCCACCAACCTCCAGATCAGCACTCCCCTTCTTTCCCTTCTAACCCCCGCACCTCATTCCATCAGATGTGGTAGACTGGTAGACCTGCTCGCCTTCTGACATGGGGATGATCCTACTTCCTGATACTCTCTAGAGAATGGGCAGGAGCAGGGCATTCGAGAACTCACACCAGTAGGACATTTGAACTGGTAGAAGCAGAGCATTAGAAAACCAGCCTCAGCAAAGCATTTGAGATCCAGTAGCAGTAGAACATTTGAGAAACAGCAGCCTGCAGGGCACGTGACCCATGTCAAGTCTGCCACAGGGGAGACCCCATCACCTGATACTTTTTGGAGAACCAGCTGTTTGCAGGGCATTGGAGAGAAAGAGAATCCCAGAAGTACAGAAACACAGGCCTGCAGGACAGAGAAGATAGTGACAGGAAGACCAGCTAACACCAGAGATAACGAGATGGCCAAAGGCAAACACAAGATCATTACCAAGAGAAACCAAGGCAGCATGGCACCATCAGAACCCAGTTCTCCCACAACAGCAAATTTTGCATACTCCATCACATCAGAAAAGCAAGAGCTAGATTTAAAACCACATCTCATATTGCTGATGAAGGACTTAAGGAAGGACATAAATAACTACCTTAAAGAAATACAGGAGAACATAGATCAATAGGTAGAAGCACAAAAATCCCTTAAAGAAATACAAGAGAATATGGATCAAAAGGTAGAAACCCTTAAAGAGGAAACAAAAATCTCTTTAAGAAATATGGAGAATATGGGTCAATAGGTAGAACCCCTTAAAGAGGCAATACAAAAATCCCATAGGGAATTATGGGAGAACATGGGTCAACATGCATAAGCCCTTAAAGAGGAATCACAAAAGTCCCTAAAAGAAACACAGGAGAATATGGGTCAACAGGTAGAAGCCCTTAAAGAGGAAACACAAAAATTCCTTAAAGAATTTCAGGAAAAAACAAACAAACAAACAAACAAGTGAAGGAACTGAACAAAACTATCTGGGATCTAAAACTGGAAATTGAATCAATAAAGAAATTTCAAAATGAGACATCTCTGAAGATAGAAAGCCTTGGAAATAATTCAGGAGTCATATATGCAAGCATCAACAACAGAATACAAGAGTTAGAAGAAAGAATCTCAGATCCTAAAGATTCCATAGAAAACATTGACTCCACAGTCAAATAAAATCCAAAATGCAAAAAGCTCGTAACACAAAACATCCTGGAAATCCAGGACACAATAAGACCAAACCAAAGGATTATAGTTATAGAAGAAAGTGAGGATTTATTTTAAAGGCCCAGTAAATATCTTCAACAAAATTATAGATGAAAACTTCCCTAACCTAAAGAAAGAGATGCCCATGAACATACAAGAAGCCTACAGAACTCCAAACAGATTGGATCAGAGCAGAAATTCTTCCTATCACATAATAATCAAAACACCAAATGCACTAAACAAAGAAAGAGTATTAAACACAGTGAGAGAAAAAGTCAAGTAACATATAAAGGCAGATCTATCAGAATTACAGCAGACTTCTCATCAGAGACTATGAAATCCAGAAGAGCCTGGGCAGATGTCATACAGACCCAAAGAGAACATAAATGTTAGCCCAGACTACTATACTCAGCAAAACTTTCAATTACCATAGACTGAGAAAAACAAGACATTCCATGACAAAAACAAATTTACACAATATCTTTTCACAAATCCAGCTCTGCAAAGGATAATGGGTGGAAAATACCAACACAAGGCAGGAAACCACACCATAGAAAAATCAATAAGGTGATCTTTCAACAAACCCACTAGAAGATAGACACACAACAGAATTTCACCTTTAAGACAATAACAGTAAGCAACAATCACTTTTCCTTAATATCTCTTAATATCAATGGTTTCAATTTCCCTATAAAAAGACATAGACTAACAGACTGGATATTTAAACAGGAGCCAAAGTTCTACTGCATACAAAAAACCCAGCTCAGTGACAAAGACAGTCACTATATAAGAGTCAAAGTTTGGAAAACAAATTTCCAATTAAATGGTCCCAAGAAACAAGCTGGAGTGACCATTCTTTTTTTCCATTTTTTTTATTGGATATATTCTTTAATTACATTTCATTTCCCTTTTTCTGGTTCCCCATCCCCCAAAGGTCCCACATGCCCTTTTCCCTTCCCATGTTCCCTCATCCACCCCTTCCCACTCCCCTGTTCTGGTATTCTCCTACACTGATGCATTGAGCCTTTCCAGAACCAGGGTCCACTCCTTCCTTCTTGTCAGACATCATTTGGTATGTGGATTGTGTCTTTGGTGTTCCAAGATTCTAGGCTAATATCCACTTATCAGTGAGTGCATACCATGGGTATTCTTTTGAGACTGGGTTACCTCACTTAGTGTGATGTTCTCCAGCTCCATCCATTTCTCTAAGAATTTCATGAATTCATTGTTTCTAATGGCTCCATTGGGTATATATACCACATTTTTTGTATCCATTCCTCTGTTAAGGGACATCTGGGTTCTTTCCAGCTTCTGGCTATTATAAATAAGGCTGCTATGAACATAGTGGAGCATGCATCCTTATTGCATGCTGGGGAATCTTCTGGGTATATGCCCAGGAATGGTATGGCTGGGTCCTCTGGAAGTATTGTGTCCATTTTTCTGAGGAACCGCCAGACTGATTTCCAGAGTGGTTGTACCAGCTTGCAGTTCCACCAGCAGTGGAAGAGTGTTCCTCTTTCTCCACAGCCTTGTCAACACCTGCTGTTTCCTGAGTTTTTAATCTTAGCTATTCTGACTGGTGTGAGGTAAAATCTCAGGGTTGTTTTGATTTGCATTTCTCTAATGACTAATGATGTTGAACATTTTTTAAGGTGTTTCTCAGCCATCCAAATTTCTTCAGGTGAAAAGTCTTTGTTTAGCTCTGTACCCCATTTTTGGATAGGGTTATTTGGTTTTCTGGGGTCTAACTTCTTGAGTTCTTTGTATACATTGGATATTAGCCCTCTGTCAGATGTAGGGTTGGTGAAGCTCTTTTCCCAATTTGTTGGTTGCTGATTTGTCCTTTTGACAGTGTCTTTTGCCTTACAGAAACTTTGTAATTTTATGAGGTCCCATTTGTCTATTCTTGATCTTAGAGCATAAGCTATTGGTGTTCTGTTCAGGAATTTTCCCCCTGAGCGAATGTCCTCAAGGGTCTTCCCCAGTTTCTTTTCTATTAGTTTTAGTGTGTCTGGTTTTATGTGGAGGTCCTTGATCCACTTGAAGTTGAGCTTAGTACAAGGAGATAAGAGTGGATGAATTCTCATTCTTCTGCATGTTGACCTCCAGTTGAGCCAGCATCATTTGTTGAAAAGGCTATCTTTTTTCCACTGGATGTTTTTAGCTCCTTTGTCGAAGATCAATTGACCATAGATGTGTGGGTCCAGTTCTGAGTCTTCAGTCCTATTCCATTGATCCACCTCCCTGTCACTGTACCAATACCGTGCAGTTTTTAACACTACTGCTCTGTAGTATTGCTTTAAGGTCCGTGATTCCCCCAGAAGTTGTTTACTGTTGATGATAGTTTTAGCTATCCTGGCTTTTTTGTTATTCCAGATGAATTTGAGAATTGCTCTTTCTAACTCTATGAAGAACTGAATTGGGGTTTTGATGGTGATTGCATTGAATTTGTATATTGCTTTTGGCAAGATTGCCATTTTAACTATACTAATCCTGCCAACCCACGAGCATAGAAGATTTTTCCATTTTCTGAGGTCTTCTTCCATTTCCTTTTTTAGAGACCTGAAGTTTTTGTCATACAAATCTTTCACTTGTTTGGTTAGAGTCACAGTAAGATACTTTATATTGTTTGTGGCTATTGTATATGTTCATAGCAGCCTTATTTATAATAGCCAGAAATTAGGGTGTCATTTCCCGAATTTCTTTTGCAACCTGCTTATCCTTTGAGTATTGGAAGGCTACTGATTTGCTTGAGTTGATTTTATAGCCAGCCACTTTGCTGAAGTTGTTTATCAGCTGTAGGAGTTCTCAGGTGGAATTTTTTGGGTCACTTAAGTATACTATCATATCATCTGCAAATAGTGATAGTTTGACTTCTTCCTTTCCAATTTGTATCCCTTTGACTTCCTTATGTTGTCGAATTGCTCTAGCTAGTACCTCAAGTACTATATTGAAAAGATATGGTGAGAGGGGGCAGCCTTGTCTAGTCCCTGATTTTAGTGGGATTGCTTCAAGTTTCTCTCCATTTACTTTGATGTTGGCTACTGGTCTGCTGTAAATTGCTTTTACTATGCTTAGGAATGGGCCTTGAATTCCTGTTCTTTCCTAGACATACAGAATTAACTATAGGGAATGAAATTTTTAAGATGTAACATAAACCATCTTAATTTGGTCTACTAAGGAGTACAGCTTAACAGCTAAACCCTTGAGACCACAAAGTTAACATTAACAGTAGGTTATGTATTACAACAAACGTTTTATTAACCTCTTGAGTCAAACCTATAGTTTCACAGTATCACATGTAGAAATTTAATCTTCCCCTTAGTTTTCATGCCAAACAGATGTTTTACATGTTAACAAAAATAAACAAAAATCATGGAAAACATATTATCAGAAGGAATAAAGGCAAGCATCTAACACATAGTTCTGGTGAAGCTTAGTCTTCTTCTTCCATGCATGATGAGTTGTCATCTTCCAGGGGAGGTGTTTCTTCAGTTACAGCAGCTCTGGTATCATCCACAGTAGTATCATCCTCATCAATACCTAGACCAAGCTTGATCATTCTGTAGATCCTGTTAGCATGGGTCTGGGGATCTTCCATACTGAAGCCAGAAGACGAGTGCAGTTTCCCACAGCAAGATGACCAGATCCTTCATAGACTTGTCATTCTTGTCAACCTCTGCCTTTTGCCTTAAGGTTTCAATGGTGGAGTGATTAGGGTTTATCTCCCAGTGTTTCTTGGCTTCCATGTAGCCCATTGTTGAGTTGTCTCTGAGTACTTGAACTTTCATGATTCTCTCCATGTTTGCTGTCCACCCATATGTGACAATATGGGATGGGGATGTCATCAATTGGTTTGACACAACCACCTTTTCAACTTTTTTTTCTGCACCAGAATGAGGGGAAACCAGAAACACATCTATTTCACCACAGGTGAGACCAAGGACCAGGTTGCTAACTCAACCTTTGTGGAATGTCTCTGAAAGCATGGCTTAGAAGTAATCTATATGATTGAGCCCATTGATGAGTATTGTGTGCAATAACTGTAGGCCAGGCAGGCTTCAAATTCACTAAGGTCCATCTACCTTGCTTCCAGAATGCTGCTAAGGTGTATACCACTATACCTGACTTAAATTTTAAATTAATAATTTAAATTTAAATTATTCCTTACTAAGATAAAATAAGATTTCTCTCTCTCCTTCCTTCCTTCCCTCCCTCCTTCCTTCCTTCCTTCTCTTTCTCTCTCTCTCTCTTTCTTTCAATAAAAAGCTGAATATCTTGATATTTTACCTGAAAATGAGTTTGATGTCAGATCTGTCAATTATGCAGGTTTCCATAGTTTGAATCCCCTCTAATTTCTTTACATATATTTCATAAGAACTGTTATTTATAAAGCTTATTGGTTATTAAATTAAAAACATTTTTTTGAGCCATGGAGAGATGGCTCATCGGTTAAGATCACTGACTCTTCTAGAAGTCCTGAGTTCAATTCCCAGCAACCACATTGTGGTTCACAATCATCTGTAATGGGATCTGATACTCTCTTCTGGTGCATCTTAAGACAGCGACAGTTTATTTATACCCACAGAATAAGTCTATAAAAAACATTTTTTGAGACACATTCTCACTCTTCCTAGTTTGTCCTCAAACTTGCTATCTTCTTTGAGGGCCAGAGATTCCAGATTCCTACAAAGTAGTAGCTATATTGCCATCATTTTATTTAAACATGCCAATGCAAAATTAATATTTCTTTTGCTTTTTTTCTTAAATGATTTTCAAATAAAAAATATAATCTGTTGATGGTTATATAGTTCAATAACCCAGAGTTCTTATAGGGGGTAGACTTTAAATAGGTTAAACTGGAAAACATGGTGACAGGGACACTGTTTCCAAAACCAAAATTCTGTATACTTTCTTTTTTTCAGGGTTGTAATAAAGAAGTTAAAGAACTCCTTTATTAATGTAAACTCTGTGTTTGTCCCATTTGAAATGACTTTTTAATTTTACATTTAATTTAGGCAAACAAATCTCTAAGAATTGGTGCTTGTGCTTTGTTAGCATTTTTTTTTTTGATGTGGATATTTCTGCTCTCATCAAGTTTGTACTGATGAATTCATGCATTTCCTGAAAATTTTTTTTCTCCTTGATCTTCACTGTCAGCTGTGGTGGACATGACTCCTTTAGCTACTCACTGGACATAAAATGTCTCTGGATAGCTATTTTCTTTCTTAATTGTATAGAAACATTAGGCTCTCCAGGGAAAATTGAAATTTTATGTGTTCTTAAAAGTTGTGATGACTTGGAAGGCAGAGGCAGGCAGATTTCTGAGTTCGAGGCCAGCCTGGTCTACAGAGTGATTGTCAATTTCTCCCTACCCGCCATACCGGGATAAATCCCAGAGGAATTCTACCATTGCAAATATGGCAAATGGATGTCACTCATGTTTCTTCCTTTGGGAAGCTCCAATATGTACATGTATCAATAGATACATGCTCTGGCGTAATCCATGCTATGCCACTCACTGGGGAAAAGGCCTCTCACGTCATCCAACATTGCCTTGAGGCATGGAGTGCCTGGGGAAAGCCTAAGTGCTTAAAAACTGACAATGGACCCGCTTACACTTCTCAAAAATTTAAACAATTCTGTGCACAAATGCAAGTCACACATATTACGGGCTTGCCATATAACCCTCAAGGACAAGGTATCATTGAGCGAGCACACCGTACGCTGAAATCATATTTAATTAAACAAAAAGGGGGAATAACAAAAGACTTGCCCCCCCCCCCCCGTGCCATGGGTTGCCGTAGCAGTGGCACTCTTTACTATAAATTTTCTAAATTCAGATAAGCATGATCAGACCGCAGCAGAGCGACATTGCTCAGACCCGCATCGACCTAAAGAATTGGTAAAATGGAAGGATGTGTTGACTAATGAATGGAAAGGCCCGGATCCTATTCTAATAAGATCCAGGGGAGCCGTTTGTGTCTTCCCACAGAATGAAGAAAACCCCTTCTGGGTCCCCGAGAGGCTTACTAGAACAATTTTGGAGCAGAAGGACACCGCAGATCGCCCAGTCACTCACACTACGAGAGTTGAGAGCAGCCATTATCCAGGTCAACTCTATGAGCCTTGACCTGTCCTTGACGGAGGGACTATCATCATGGATCGCTTCAGCTGTCTCCTATTTTAAGGACTGGGTGGGGGTGGGATTGTTTGGCGCAGCCCTTTGCTGTGGACTGGTGTTACTTCTCTGGCTGGTCTGTAGGCTCAGGGCTCAAACCAAGAGAGACAAGGTGGTTATTGCCCAAGCGCTTGTGGCTCTGGAACAAGGAGTTCCCACTGACATTTGACCAACAATGCTCAAGCAGTAGGCCGCCGGCTGGACAGCTCTTGCACACCCGGAGCTTAGAGTCATTGCACAGAGTAGAGTGTCCAGCTTGAGCAGCCCATGGGGGATGCCGAGCAAAGCATCGCACAGAGAGACACCTGACATAAGGGTCTCTCTGGGAGGCATGTTGTCCTGCATAAGGGTTGCCTGCCCTAGTTTCCCTTTCCCAGAAAAACGGCAGAGTGACAGGTCGAGGGCGCTTCGGGTCAAACCAACAGCCTAGTGGCGACTCTCCTACGAAGTCTTAATTTTGTTGCTTGGGAGTTCAACCTCTGTCTCCACCCCTTAAAGATTGGGTGACCTACTTGCTATAAGAGCAAAAGGGCCTCATTATTAGATTGTCTTGAACCCTGAAGGTCCAGACAAGAGCCTGAAGGTTGATCGACAATCTGAGGTCTTTATTTTAAATAATAAAAAAGGGGGAGATGTGGGGAGCCGACGGCCGGCCCAAAACATCCTGCCGGCCCAAAACATCCTGCTGGCCCAAAACATCCTGCCGGCTTGAAGTAAACAAGTCAGTGCGCAGGTGCTGGGTAGTTTACCATCCCTTGGTCTCCGCCTCTCCCGAGCTGCAGCCAATCAGGGGATGACACGTCCGAGGCAGGGGTTGCAGCCTATATAAGGGATGGGCTTCTGGGTATCTGGGTCTCTGCTCTGTAGGCTTATGCTCTCCCTCTCAAGAGCATTAAAGCTTTGCTGCAGAAGGATCTTGAGTGTGCCGCGTCTTTCTTGCTGGCGAGACAGTAGCGCGGGACACTCGGGGAGTGGGGAGTGGGGAGTGGGGAGTGGGGAGTGGGGAGCGTGGAGCGAGGAGCACGGAGTGCAGTGACTCCCAGAGGGCCGGGAACCCATGCCCTGGTGGAACACAGGAACTGCTGCTCTGCCAAGCTCCTGTTCTTAGATGACTGGCTGGCAGGCCAGGTCTCCCGAGATGAGATCTTAAGCTTGGGGTATCTTGATATCTATTTCTGCCCGCTCAGTCTAAGCAACAGCCACCAAAATGGCCGCGGATGAGCAGAGTGCAGGGTTCCCCTCAGAGCGCAGAACCCACGCCTGGTTGGTGCCCAGGAACCCTGCTCCGGCTGGTTCGCTGCCAGGTGGTCTTGCGCCCCCAAAGATTCAAAGTTCTGGGTATCACGGGTACCTGGCTCTGTTCTCCTTATTCTGGACCACTGCAAGGATGCCGGCAGTGGCCGCTGGATGTGGGGAGTGCAGTTTGCTGAGTCCCTTGCAGGGCAGGGAGACCATGCCCTGCTGGCACACAAGACCACTGCTCTGCCAAGCTCCTGTTCTTAGATGACTGGCTGGCATCCCGGGTCCCCCGAGATCTTAAGCTTGGGGTATCTCGATATCTGTTTTTTTCCTGCTCGGTCTAAGCACCCGCCATCAAAATGGCCGCAGATGAGCAGAGTGCCCGAAAAGGTATTTTTAATTAGATATTTTCTTTATTTACATTTTAAATGTTATCCCCATTCCTCCTCACCCTTCCCACCACCCCATCCACTCCTGCTTCCCTATCCTGGCATTCCCTTACACTGGGCCATTGAGCCTTCACGGGACTAAGGGTCTCTCCTCCCATTGATGACAGGCAAGCATATCCTCTGTTACATATATGGCTGGAGCCAAGGGTCTTTCAGTGTGTACTCCTCAGTTTGTGGTTTAGTCCCTGGGAGCTCTGGGATATTGGTTGGTTCATATTGTTGTTCCTCCTATGGGGTTGCAAACCCCTTTAGCTCCTTCATTGGGGACCCTGTGCTCAGTCCAATGGTTGGCTGAGAACATCCACCTCTGTATTTGTCAGGTACTGGCAGAACCTCTCAGGGGACAGCTGTGTCAGGCTCCAGCCAGCAAGCACTTGTTGACAGCCACAGTAGTGTCTGGGTTTGGTGACTATATGTGATGGCTCTCCAGGTGGGGCAGTCTCTGGATGGCTTTTTCTTCAGTTTCTGCTCTACTGTATTTGCTCCCATGAATATTTTGTTACCCCCTCTAAGAAGGACTGAAGCACCTACACTTTGTTCTTCCATTTTCTTGAGCTTCATGTGGTCTGCGAATTTTATCTTGGTTATTCCAAGCTTTTGGGCTAATATCCACTTATCAGTGAGTGTATACTATGTGTGTTCTTTTGTGGTTGGGTTACCTTACTCAGGATATTTTTTTAGTTTCATCCATCTGCCTAAGAATTTCATGAATTCATTGATTTTAATAGCTAAGTAGTACTCCATTATGTAAATGTACCACATTTTCTGTATCCATTCCTCTGCTGAGGGACATCTGGGTTGTTTCCAGCTTCTGGCTATTATAAATAAGGCTGTCATGAACATTGTGGAGCATGTGTCCTTATTACATGTTAAAGCATCTTCTGGGCATATGCCCAGGAGTAGTATAGCTGACTCTACAGATAGTACTATGTCCAATTTTCTGAGGAACTGCCAAACTGATTTCCAGAGTGATTATACCAGCTTGTAATGCTACCAACAATAGAGGAGTGTTCCTCTTTCTCTACATCCTTGCCAGCATCTGCTGTTACCTGAGTTTTTTTATCTTAGCCATTCTGTCTGGTGTGAGGTGGAATCATTTAAAGCTCACTTCCTCTGTTTTGACTCTGCTTCCACATGGTTAAATGATTATTTTCCAGAGTTGTGACAAAGGTGAACCTGATTGTTTTCTTCTCTCTCTCTCTCTCTCTCTCTCTCTCTCTCTCTCTCTCTCACTGTCTCTGTCTCTCTTTCCTCCTTACTTCTCTTCCTCCCTCCCTCAGGGGCAAAGGCAATGGGAATAGTCTATATTGTTTTAAGAGCTTCGTGGACTTCCCCAAATACCAACTTGAATGGAAATTTTTTTCTGTGCTTCTCCCTGGACTTTTTGTATGATAGTTTGTGGTTCTTGAGGGGGGCATTTTCACAGAAAATGAAATGATGCGATGTATGTTATTACTATGTATATTATTAAACTTCAAATATATCACTCTAAAAATATATCACTCTGTGTAGCTGTGTGTACATATATTTTACATATATGTGTATATACATACAACTACAACTATATATAAAACATATATATAAATAACATATATATACATATACACACATATATATATACATATATATGTATGTGTATATATATATGTATATATATGTATATATATATATATATACATATATATATATGAAAGTTTTCCTGTGGCCCTTTCATGTACTCTTAGAGTTATTTCTTCCTCTTCCCATCATCTCCTGTATTATCTTCTTCCATATTTAAAGTTTCCCTCTCTATTTTGTACTTCTGGAATTTCATCCTTCATGATCTTTGCATCCTTCCCTGTTTTAAAGTGAGGGCTCCAATCTGGAGGTTGAGTGATTGCTGTAAAAATAGCAGGAGTGGCCTTGTGCTCTATAGCATGGTGTTCAAACTTTTTTAATCTCGTTCCTTATCAATAACATGATTCATTGAAATTTATAAAGTCTGAAGGGTTAAACTATTTAAGTCAGCCATGAATTTTCCTGAAAATATCACAATTTCATTATTTATGGCTGAAACAACATTCCATTTTGTGGCTATGACTCTCTCTGTCTCTCTTTCACACACACACACACACACACACACACACACACCATTCAGTCATCTTTTGAAGGATATAACTTGGTTTCATTTCCTATTGTGAATAGTTCAGCAATAGACATTAAGAAATCCAACATAACATAACATTTTATGAGCAAATGCTCATACTCAAGTGTGGTTAAATGATTTGTGTACATTTGTGCAGTTATTGTCCAGGTATGTCTCAGGATATATGGCTTTGAATCTCCAACTCTCAATAAGAGGAAGTCTCAGAAGGGAAAGAGAACCAGCTCAGATTGCAAACTGAATGACTGAGTGCAGCTGGTAGAGGTCCCCATTGTACAAAGAATGGAAGTTATTAAAGTAAGGTGGCTTTTTTGACCTAGCTGCATACTTAATATAGGCTCAATATCAGCACAAACTGTGGTAAAGATAATTGTCCACATGGTTATGTGACCCCCAACTCCCAATACTCTCTGTCTCCAAGCTTCAAGAATTCAGAATCAAGTTACTCCAGTACATCATTTTTCTTCCTCCTGTGCTATTCCCTTTCACTTTTAGAAATATTTTTGGCTCATCATATTTCATTCTATTTTACTTTAGTTTTCTGAGACATGGTTTCTCTGTGTAGCCTTGGCTGTCTAGGGCCAAACTCTGTAGACCAGGCTGTTCTCAAACTCACAGAATCATCCAGTTTTGTTTACCAAGTGTTGATATTAAAAGTTTGTATCACCACTGCCTAGCATTTTTTCATATTTTAAGGTTATTCTATTTATTTACTTTTGTGTGTTTGTGTGCATATGTGTGTCATATGTGCATATATGATATGTATGCAAGCATGTGGAGTCCAGAGCATAGGTTTCCTTAGGAGCTCTGTGCCTTGATTTAGGGACAGAGTCTGTCTTTGATCTGCAGCTCACCAACAGGGTAGACTAGCTGGCCATTGAGCCCTAAGGATATGAACGTCTCTGCCTCCTCAACTCTGGAATTTCAAGCATGGGTTCTGCATGCCTGGTTTCCTCACATGAGTTTTGAGAACTGAACTTACATTGTTAGTTTGTGTGGCAAGTGTTTACTGATTGAGCTCTTTCTTCATCATCCTGAACTGATGCATTTTTTTGCTTGATTTTCTGCTATAATTTTTAAAATACTGTTTTTTTTGAGTAGTTAAACAAATATATTTATGTATACGACACTCTCAACTACATAATGCCAAATTACAATGATAAAGTTTTATCCAAATATTTTTAACCTTTCAGCACACCAGAAATGCATCTGATGTCATCTGGATCTGCACGTCTCCTCCTCTGCTCCCTTGTGCAACTCCCAGGCTCCCTCCCTCTCTGCCTCTCCTTCTCTTAGCTCCTCCTCCTCCTGTCTCCATTCGAATCACTGGCCTCTCACTGCCTCAATGTGAATGGGTAGGAAATATCTTGCATCATTTAACCTTTTCTGTTTAATTAAAAAAAACTTTCTCTCCAAATATAAATTGAGCACAACTATTACCATTTTGTAAATTATAAAGTATAAGATAGACCTAACTCCCAGTCTATCAATTTTTACAATCAAATGAAACCTCTGTCATCTATACTATCTTAAAAGACTATAATAATTGACACCTGACTCATGTCTTGGATATAAATTGGATGTCATCTGAAAACTATCTAATTAAATCTGTATCAGCTTTTTCAAACCAGCTTGGGCTGACTATGAAACTAAGTCTTCAACCCCATCAGAAATCTGAGAGAGATCAATAACAACTGAAAATTATAGGAAGCCTAACATAGCTTTAAACACTTTGCCAAATGATGGAGACTGCTGAAAACCTGGGCCAGTCCTTCTAAAACATTGGAGCATCAGTCTTCAGCCTCCTGTCCCAGGGTCATCTGACAGACTTAGAGAACAGGAATTATGAAGGATTAGCCCCTTCTGTCTCAGCAGAAATCAAGCTGTCCCAACCTATAAAAGTGTCCTTGTTCTGGACAGAGTTTGTCTGTAGATGAAGAGATGCAATTTTTGCCTCATGGCTGTTTCTCCATAATGGAAGCAGCTCTATTGATGCTCAGTTTCTTCTTTGAATCCAAAACAGGGAAGTTGCCAGGAGTAGACTAGTCTCTACAAGTGAAATAAATAACATTAAATGTCACAGTCTGTGGATTTCTGACGTTTTTGAAAACCAGCTATCTATGTAAAATAATGTGGGCTGTTGTCCATAAACTACTTTCAGCTGTTTGTGATTAAAATCTAGAAAACACCCTAACAATAAACTCAGAGCCTTATAATTTTATTTGGACCTAAACTCACAGGCTTAAATATATCAGATCTGTTATAATAATAGCAAAGAAGAACTGGGTCTAAGCCCTGCACTTTAAACATTTAGTATCAATAGAAGAAATTTATACCAATGAAAACCTTGATCATGAATCAAATGAATTCTGTACCAAATAAGAACTTATAACTTTAACTTAGTAACAATTAAAAGGACTTTTACCAAATGAAATTATGGCTATATAATCAATCCTATTTCCTCTCTGTTTCAAATCTGACCATTTCTACATTCCCTAGAAAGACAACTTAAAAATAATAACCCTCTCCAGCCCCGAATCCCAGGGAACTGTGTCAATGACTCTTTGTAAATTCTTCAAGCTGAATATGGGCATTGAAATAGGGGGTGGGGGAAGGGTAGGGAAGATGGGAGAGTTGGTTGGTCTCTGATTTCTGTGTCTTGACTGGATCTAGCTGAAGTCCAGGACCTCAGGAGTTCAAGCAGGTCAGTTCAGCATGTTTGACAATGAGATTCAACCTGGCTGTATTTTCTGTAATAAAAAAAGTTACTATTACAAAGCTAGATTTTTTTGTTTGATATTTTGGGTTCTAGTCTTCTGGAGGTCTCCCTCTATCATTTCTGATTCAAATAGCTCTGGAAGATGTCCCTAATCACCCTTTCTAAAAACACAAAGACAAAACCCTTTTTCCAAATTAGCATGTCCTTGAGCCAGTAACCAGATAAACCTTCATTTTGATCTCTGCTCCAGAGGAATAATATAACCTCAAAACTCAACATCACACCCATTATGAACATCAAAACAATCTAAAATAAATGAAATAATAATCTAAGATACCGTATGAGCCTCTACTTAATACCTGTGCTAAACAGGCAATTGTTGTCACTTCACTCTTCCTCTAGAGTCAGGGACTGTTGCTGCCTGCAGCTACTGCGAACTGGGTTCCTGGAACAGAAGCTGAGGGATGGATGGGGAAGGGCAAAGAGAACGAGGGCCAGGATGATAGTTTACCGATCAAAGCCAAAGTTTAATGCAGGTCTGACAATTTAACAGTTTGGGTGAGCTCCTCCTCCCAGACTCTTGCGTGAGTTCCAAGAACTGATCTGGCTGTTCCTTGGGTGTTGCCTCCACTGCTCAGGCAACTGGGTGGGTCACCTGCTTAATTCAGGAATTCATAGATCTGGAGGAACTTAACCTTAACGCTTAGCACTCCACCCTAGGTGGAACAGGATCCTTGAATAGCACGGGAATCCCTGCTCAACAAAGACTGGGAGAGGAAGTTCACCTTGATCAATGTCAAGTTCCTACCAAGTGGCATAGCACACTGTTATGGCTCTGTACATTTCCTCCCTTTTTATTAATTTGAAAATGAGGAGGTAGAAAACAAGTGGATAAACATCTGTCATAAGATGGTGAGCTCTTGAGAGAAAGCTCAGCTGCGGGTGCAGACTACCTGCCGGGACCAGCTCTCTGAGCGGACTAGCAGCAAGGGGCCACCGGGCCGCCTCGGGGCACAGCTCAGAACTCTAGCAGCTGGAGTCAGGGGCCTGGACTCAGAGCGAGCATAGTCCAGCACAGACAAGCTGCCAGAAGGGAGCAGCAGAGCCGGGTACGAGCAGCTCAGCCAAGGCCACGCGGTGCTTTCAGCAGGGGCAGCCATCTTGCCCCAGACCCCCTCACGCAAACAGCGAGCACACTGGACGCAGTGAGCGGCTGGAATCAGGTGCGTGGCCAGAGTTATAGCTTAGCTTAGCTCTGCAGGAGATCCGGGCACAGAAAGCTCAGCTGCGGGAGCAGACTACCTGCCGGGACCAGCTCTCTGAGCGGACTAGCAGCAAGGGGCCACCGGGCCGCCTCGGGGCACAGCTCGGAACTCTAGCAGCTGGAGTCAGGGGCCTGGACTCAGAGCGAGCATAGTCCAGCACAGACAACGCAGCCAGAAGGGAGCAGCAGAGCCGGGTACGAGCAGCTCAGCCAAGGCCACGCGGTGCTTTCAGCAGGGGCAGCCATCTTGCCCCAGACCCCCGCGCGCAAACAGCGGGCACACTGGATGCAGTGAGCGGCTGGAATCAGGTGCGCGGCCAGAGTTATAGCTTAGCTTAGCTCTGCAGGAGATCCGGGCACAGAAAGCTCAGCTGCGGGAGCAGACTACCTGCCGGGACCAGCTCTCTGAGTGGACTAGCAGCGAGGGGCCACCGGGCCGCCTCGGGGCACAGCTCAGAACTCTAGCAGCTGGAGTCAGGGGCCTGGACTCAGAGCGAGCATAGTCCAGCACAGACAATGCAGCCAGAAGGGATCTGTCTCCTGGGGACAGGCGTGCTGTGCTCTCAGCAGGGCACCATCTACAATAAGACCAACTAACGCCAGAGATAAAGAGATGGCAAAAGGCAAACGTAGGAACGTTATTAACAGAAATCAAGGCAATATGGCACCATCTGAACCCAATTCGCCAACCACAGCAAGTCCAGGATACCCCAGCACACCAGAAAAACAAGAGTTAGATATAAAAGCACAGGTCATGATGCTCCTAGAGGAACACAAAAAAGACATAAACAAATCTCTTAAAGAAATGCAGGGGAACATCAATAGAGTAGAAGCTCTTACAATCCAAACACAAAAAACACTTAAAGAACTCCAGGAGAATATGGGCCATCAGACAGAAACCAATAAAGAGGAAGTGAGAAAATCAGTTAAAGAAATGCAGGAGAACTTGAAACAACAGGCAGAAGTCATGAAAGAGGGAGCACAAAAATATATTAAAGAATTACATGAAAACACAAACAAACAAATGATGGAACTGAGCAAAACCATCCAAGATCTGAACACAGAGGTAGAAACAACTAAGAAATCACAAAAGGAGGCAACCTTGGAGATAGAAAACCTTGGGAAGAAAACAGGGGTCGTAGATGCAAACATAAACAACAGAATACAAGAGATAGAAATAAGAATCTCCGAGGCTGAAGATAACATAGTAACCATTGACTCCACAGTCAAAGAAAACGCAAAATCCAAAAGGCTTGTAACCCAAAACATCCAGGAAATCCAGGACACAATGAGAAGACCAAACCTAAGGATTATAGGGATAGATGAGAGTGAAGATCTACAACTTAAAGGGCCAGCAAATATCTTTAACAAAATTATGGAAGAAAACTTTCCTAACTTAAAGAGAGAGATGCCCATGAATGTACAAGAAGCCTACAGAACTCCAAACAGACTGGACCAGAACAGAAACACCTCCCGTCACATAATAATCAAAACCCCAAATGTACTAAACAAAGAAAGAATATTAAAGGCAGTAAGAGAAAAGGGCCAAGTAACATATAAAGGAAGACCTATCAGAATCACACCAGACTTCTCTCCAGAAACCATGAAAGCTAGAAGATCCTGGGCAGACCTCATGCAGACCCTAAGAGAAAACAAATGTCAGCCAAGACTACTATACCCAGCAAAACTCTCAATCAACATAGATGGAGAAATCAAAATATTCCATGACAGGACCAAATTTACACAATATCTTTCCACTAACCCAGCTCTACAAAGGATGATAGGAGGAAAACTCCAACACAAGGAAGGAAATGGCACCCAAGAAAAAGCAAGACAGTAAACTTCTTCCATCAAACTCAAAGGAAGATAACTACTCAAAAACAAAAATAACATAAAAAATGTCAGGAAGTAATAATCTCTATTCCTTAATATCTCTTAACATCAATGGACTCAACTCCCCAATAAAAAGACATAGACTAACAGACTGGATACGGAAACAGGACCCTACATTTTGCTGCTTACAGGAAACACACCTCAGAGGCAAAGACAAACACTACCTTAGAGTAAAAGGATGGAAGACAATTTTGCAAGCAAATGGTCACAGGAAGCAAGCTGGAGTAGCCATTTTAATATCAGATAAAATTGACTTTCAACCCAAAGTCATCAAAAGAGACACAGAAGGTCACTTCCTGCTAGTCAAAGGAAGAATCCACCAAGAGGAACTCACAATTCTAAACATCTACGCTCCAAATGTAAGGGCACCCTCATTTGTAAAAGAAACCTTACTAAAGCTCAAAGCACACATTGCACCTAACACAATGATTGTGGGGGACCTCAATACTCCACTATCTACAGTGGACCGACCAGGAAAACAGAAACTAAACAGAGACACGGAGAAACTCATCGAAACTTTGGAGCAATTGGATTTAACAGATATATATATAGAACATTTCACCCTAAAGCAAAAGACTATACCTTTTTCTCAGCCCCTCATGGTACCTTCTCCAAAATCGACCATATAATTGGACACAAGACAGATCACAACAAATATAAAAAGATCGAACTAATCCCATGCCTCTTATCAGATCACCATGGAGTAAGAGTGTTCTTCAATAGCAACAAAAACAACAGAAAATCCCCATACGCTTGGAGGCTGAACAATATTCTACTCAATGATACCTTAGTCCAGGAAGAAATAAAGAAAGAAATCAAAGAATTCTTAGAACTTAATGAAAATGAAGGCACAACATACCCAAATCTATGGGACACAATGAAAGCAGTGCTTAGAGGAAAACTCATAGCCCTGAGTGTCTCCAAAAAGAAACAGGAGAGAGCATATACTAGCAACTTAATGGCACACTTGAAAGCTCTGGAACAAAAAGAAGCAATTTCACCCAGGAGGAGTAGAAGACAGGAAATCATCAAACTCAGGGCTGAAATCAATCAAGTTGAAACAAAGGGAACCATACAAAGAATCAACAAAACCAGGAGCTGGTTCTTTGAGAAGATCAACAAGATAGATAAACCCCTAGCCAGACTTACTAAAGAGCACAGAGACAGTATTCAAATTAACAAAATTAGAAATGAAAAGGGAGATATAACAACAGAAACAGGAAATTCAAAAAATCATCAGATCCTACTACAAAAACCTATACTCAACACAACTGGAGAATCTGGAGGAAATGGACAATTTCCTCGACAGTTACCAAATACCAAAATTAAACCAGGATCAAATAGATCGTCTAAACAGACCCATAACCCCCAAAGAAATAGAAGGGGTCATAGACAGTCTTCCAACCAAAAAGAGCACAGGACCAGACGGTTTTAGTGCAGAATTCTATCAGACCTTCAAAGAAGTCCTGATACCGATACTCTTCAAATTATTCCACAAAATAGAAACAGAAGGAACACTACCCAACTCATTCTATGAAGCCACAATTACCCTGATACCAAAACCACACAAAGATCCAACTAAGAAAGAGAACTACAGGCCAATTTCTCTTATGAATATCGATGCAAAAATACTAAACAAAATACTTGCCAACCGAATCCAAGAACACATCAAAACGATCATTCACCATGATCAAGTTGGCTTCATCCCAGGGATGCAGGGATGGTTCAATATACGGAAATCCATCAACGTAATCCACTACATAAACAAACTTAAAGAAAAAAACCACATGGTCATCTCATTGGATGCTGAAAAAGCATTTGACAAAATTCAGCATCCTTTCATGCTAAAGGTCCTAGAAAGAACAGGAATTCAAGGCCCATATCTAAACATAGTAAAAGCAATATACAGCAGACCAGTAGCCAACATCAAGGTAAACGGAGAAAAACTCGAAGCAATCCCTCTAAAATCAGGGACTAGACAAGGCTGTCCTCTCTCGCCATATCTCTTCAATATAGTACTTGAGGTACTAGCTAGAGCAATTCGACAACAGAGGGAAGTCAAAGGGATACAAATCGGAAAGGAAGAAGTCAAACTATCATTATTTGCAGATGATATGATAGTTTACTTAAGTGACCCAAAAACCTCCACCAGAGAACTCCTGCAACTGATAAACAACTTCAGCAAAGTAGCTGGCTATAAAATCAACTCAAGTAAATCAGTAGCCTTCCTATACGCGAAGGATAAGCAGGCCGAGAAAGAAATTAGGGAAATGACACCCTTCACAATAGCCACAAATGATATACAGTATCTTGGAGTGACGCTAACCAAACATGTGAAAGATTTATACGACAAAAACTTCAGGTCTCTGAAGAGGGAAATTGAAGAAGACATCAGAAAATGGGAAAATCTTCCATGCTCGTGGATTGGCAGGACTAATATAGTCAAAATGGCAATCTTGCCCAAAGCAATATACAGATTCAATGTAATTCCCATCAAAATCCCAACTCAGTTCTTCATAGAGCTAGAAAGAGCAATTCTCAAATTCATCTGGAATAACAAAAAACCCAGGATAGCTAAAACTATCATCAACAGCAAAAGAACTTCTGGGGGAATCAGTATCCCGGACCTCAAGCAATATTACAGAGCAGTGGTATTAAAAACTGCATGGTATTGGTTCAGTGACAGGGAAGCGGATCAATGGAATAGGATCGAAGACCCAGAATTGAACCCACACATCTATGGCCAATTGATCTTCGACAAAGGAGCTGAAAACATCCAGTGGAAAAAAGATAGCCTTTTCAACAGATGGTGCTGGCTCAACTGGAGGTCAACATGCAGAAGAATGAGAATTGATCCACTCTTATCTCCTTGCACTAAGCTCAACTCCAAGTGGATCAAAGACCTCCACATAAAACCAGACACACTAAAACTAATAGAAAAGAAACTGGGGAAGACCCTTGAGGACATTGGCTCAGGGGAAAAATTCCTGAACAGAACACCAATTGCTTATGCTCTAAGAGCAAGAATAGACAAATGGGACCTCATAAAACTACAAAGTTTCTGTAAGGCAAAAGACACTGTCAAAAGGATAAATCGGCAACCAACAAATTGGGAAAAAATCTTCACCAACCCCACATCCGACAGAGGGCTAATCTCCAATGTATACAAAGAACTCAAGAGGTTAGACCCCAGAAAACCAAATAACCCTATCCAAAAATGGGGTACAGAGCTAAACAGAGACTTTTCACCTGAAGAAATTCGGATGGCTGAGAAACACCTTAAAAAATGTTCAACATCACTAGTCATTAGGGAAATGCAAATTAAAACAACCCTGAGATTTTACCTCACACCAGTCAGAATGGCTAAGATTAAAAACTCAGAAGACATCAGGTGTTGGCGAGGATGTGAAGAAAGAGGAACATTCCTCCACTGCTGGTGGGAATGCAAGCTGGTACAACCACTCTGGAAATCAGTATGGCAGTTCCTCAGAAAACTGGACGTGATACTTCCGGAGGACCCAGCCATACCACTCCTGGGAATATACCCAGAAGATTCCCCAGCATGCAATAAGGATACATGCTCCACTATGTTCATAGCAGCCTTATATATAATAGCCAGAAGCTGGAAAGAACCCAGATGTCCCTCAACAGAGGAATGGATACAAAAAATGTGGTATATATACACAATGGAGTACTATTCAGCCATTAGAAACAATGAATTCATGAAATTCTTAGAGAAATGGATGGAGCTGGAGAATGTCATACTAAGTGAGGTGACCCAGTCTCAAAAGAATACCCATGGTATACAGTCACTGATAAGTGGATATTAGCCTAGAAGTTTGGAACACCAAAGACACAAATCACATATCAAGTGATGTCTCACAAGAAGAAAGGAGTGGACACTGGTGCTAGAATGGACCAAAACATCATTGTGGGAGAGTACAAGAACAGTAAAGTGGGAGGGGGTGGATGCGGGAGCAGGGGGAGGGAAAAGGACATGTGGGACCTTTGGGGGTGGGGAACCAGAAAAAGGGAAATGAATTGTAAATATAGAATATATACAACAAAAAAAAATAAAAAAAAAAAAGATGGTGAGCTCTTAAATATTGTATGACATCTTTTGCAGAGGAGAGGTAATAGGCTCCCTTATTATTTTAAGGACAGCCTCTCCACTTTAACCCCTATGCAATTAGGTGTATTTTCTGGGGACTCAGAGGCAGAAATTCACTTCCCCATGCGGTGCTTGGTGCCCATGTTTGCTCAATTAGCAAACACACATAGATCCGAGTTCTATGTGGCTCCCTTTTTGGAGATCCACTTGTATAAGTTTTGAAGCCAGGGTATCTGCAAGTGTCTTTAACAGACACTCGATCTTTCTATCCTGGTGAGCCTGGGTGTGTAAGACCCGAAAGAAAAAACGGGGTACTCCTGCACCCCATGCCTCGGAAACCGGCACCCTGAAACACTCACAAGGAGACAGACCTGATGCAATTTTGCAAGAGGATTTTAATATACAGAGCTCTGGGGGGTTACACCCTCACCGTGCAGGGAAGAAGTAAGCCCAGCGAGGACTGGCTTGCCTTGACCTTTTATAGACTTATAACAGAACCCGCCTACCACAAGCTTCTAAGCCAATCAGTTCAAACCATCCGAACCTGCACTCTCTGATAACCTATCAGCCTCTCACAGAGGCCGGAAGAACTAGTTAAGTCATATCCGCTTACGTGGCCGCCACACAGTGTCGCACCCACCCTCCCCCGCTGGCGTTGGGGACCCAAGTGCCCCCCACGTGCCCAGGCACGGGGGATTCCTAGCTTATAACCTTATCCTTTCATTCCCCACTTCCTGTCTTGTTAATAGTTCTAACCTTAGAACTAGGAGAACTAAAGGTCAGCCTCTTCTTGTCTCAGAAGACTCTTATACTGCTGCCTAAGTACCATAATCTGGACCGCGCTCACCTGGTCCCTGATGAAGGCAACTAATCTATTGACTGTATAAGTCTAACTGTAAGAAACAGGAGCATTATCATTAGGGGTCCTATCAGGGCAGAAAACAGGGTGGTCAAGAGTACAAGATAAGGGTCCTTTCACTGAGTCTTAAAGTTTCCTGCGTGGTGGCATCTAATGTAGACCATATCTCCAACTTGGAAGCGATGTGGGACTTGCGGATCTCCTCCTGAGTAGGCCTCCGGGACCTCGATGCCTTATCCATTGGAGCGTCTCGAGCAAAGGTCCAGTCTCTGTGATCAATTTGGTGAGGATCTCTTTCACCAGGGTTCCAGCAACTGTTTCTGAAGCCTTCTTTGACAGATCCAGTAACCTGTCTGGAAGCAGCGAGGAGACTCTGACATGCCTAGAGCTTTAAAGCGGACAGTTTGAGCCAAATCTCATGTGGTACACCTCTCGGGCGGACCCAGTAGATGACAAAGAAATTGGGGTAACAAAGAGGATTAAAATGGCAAGGACTATTCAGAAACAAGGGGAGAGGCACCACCCAGCCTAAACCACTCTCCAAGGTCAATTTAGTTAAGGTCTCTCATAGAGTTTTGTTTATTTTCTCTAGCTGTCTTGAGCCCTGGGAACAGTACATCCAATAACATTTCCAATTAGTCCCCAATATCTGCCAATTTCTGACTTACCTTAGAAACAAAAACAGAACTATTGTCTGATCCAATTACCTTGGGCACTCTGAAACTCGGGAAAATTTCTTTTAACCCTGGCTGCTGTTTCCTGCCTGCTAGGGGAAGTCTCAACCTATCTAGATTAACTATCTACAAGTGCTAGAAGATATTCATAACCATACTTTCCTGCCTTATCTTTTATAAAACCTCTATATACTCTAGGTTGTTCTCTTCTAGGTCTTCTGCCCTATTTACTCTTTGCTGCATAAGCATTCACTCGCTGGCATACCTTACACTGTTTTATTGATCCCTTAAATGAGTTCATGTGTGCATTTGCCCTGGCGAGTCCTTGGCTTACTTTCTGGGGAGTATAATTCTCCCTTCTTGTGTGCACCTTTCCTTGGTAATAGTTGGTCAGATGGCTACCAATCTCAGTCCTTTTTTTCTTCAGCATATTTTAAGTGAGGCTATCTCACTTTGTCCCATTTTTCAGTGGGTGCCTCTCGCAGACCCACAACCAGTATAGGCTCCTGTATATCTATCCTTGGAGCCGTTTGCTCTGCCGGGCTATTGCCCACTGAATCTTTTCCCTTTTGACATCCTGGGCAGAGGGTGATACTCATGGTTGTTGGCTTCATTAGGGCATCTAAGAGGTCCAAGATTTCCTGTTGGTATTCTCTGATGTGAGCAGTCCTTTTGGCATATACACCTGTGGACATAGGCTGTGGCAAAGGCATACCTGTTATCCATGTGATGTTGATTTTCTTGCTGTCTCCAAGTTCCGAGGTCTTGGTAAGGGCCATTACCTCCACTTTCTGCGTTGACATGCCAGGGGGTAAAGATTCTTCTACCCAGATGCCGTTTGTGCTGCCCACCATAGCAGCACCTGCTTGTCCCTGTCCTTCACGGAGAAAATTGCTCCTGTCTGTAGCAACTTTCAGCAGGGGTCAGTCTCTCTTTTTGGGCCAGTTGCTGCAGCCCTTTGGACAGTAAGTATATCTGTCCTCCCCACTATTTTGGAGAGTATGCCTTGCTCCAACAGTTAGGAACATCCTGGGGTGACCTTAAATGAATGGGTTACCCATCCCATCCCTAGGTCCATTGTTCTTTGGGTAGTCCATGAATATATTTTGGTGCCAGTGGCTTCTTGGACCCTAGATCTTTTCTTGGAAACAGGGCCATTGGGTTGGAAGACCATGTGTTAAGCCCCCGTGTCCACCAAGAACTGAGTGGGTTTCTCTTTCCCTCTCACAGTTATCCAGGGTTGGGGGAGGTGGTCAGAACACCCATCTCCCCTAGTCATTGTCTTTATCCAGGGATAACACCTTTGCCATTTGGGTCTTCTCCCAAGACCTGGGAGTTCTTGCTCCCAGCTTGTTAGGGCACACTCTGGCTCAGTGGCCTCTCCATATAGTATGCACATTGATTCCTTTGTGCCTTTTAGCCAGGATTTTCTGTAGCTTCCTTCTCTGTCATTTTTTCTTTCTACTCTCTCTCACTGTCTCAGCAAACTATACTAAATCTCTCTATAGACTTTTCTAACAACCTGCACCACCAAATCTCTCTACAGACCTTCTAAATAACTTGTACCAAATCCCTCTACATACTTTCTCAGCAAACTAAAGTCCTTCTAGTCTGGGGTGTATAGCAAAATGCTTCTGAGCTGCACTAGAAAGGCTGCCAGTGACTCCTCTGGTCCCTGCTTCACATACCTTCGCCAAATCTGTGGGCTATCATGCCCTCAAGACCTGCCAATAGAGTCTGGTGTCAGTCCTTCAGGTGCCTCTTACCTTTCGTCCGAGGGGGTATTCTTTTCTGGCTTCCTGTATTACAAATAAAACAGTCTCAAAGAGATTAATCAGTCTCTTGGAAATATGTCTTTAGTGAGAGAGTCACCGTGAATCAGGATAGCTGGTCTCAGATCTTCTGCTCCATTCTGTGGTCTTCTCTAAATATAAATTGAGCATACTATTATCATTTTGTAAATTATAAGCTATAAGATAGGCCTAACATTCAATCTCTGTCAAACAGAACCTTTGTCATCTTTACTATCTTGAAAGACTATAAGAATTAACACCTGACTCATGTTTTGGCTATAAATTTTATATCACCTGAAAATCATTTCTGTAAACCTATATCAGCTTTCAAGATTAAAGAGCTTGAGCTGACTATGAGACTAACAGTTTTTATCCCCGTCAGAAATCCAAGAGTGACCAATATTAACTGAAAATATATAGAAAGCTTAACACACCTTTTAAGACTTAGCCAAATGATAGAGATTGCTAAACACCTGAACAGTTTATACTTCAAAATGTTGAAACATTGATCTTCAGCCTTCTGGCACAAGAACATCTGACAGACTTAAAGAATCAGGAATTATTAAGTCATATAATAATCTATAGACACATTGAGTTTGTCTGTAAATGAAGAGAGGCAATCTCGTTGCGCTCTCTCTTTCTCTCTCGCCATAACAGAAGCAACTCTAATTAAAACATTGAAAACACCCTAATAATAAACTCAGAGCCTTATATTTTTATATGGCTCCAAACTCATAGGCTTAAACATTTCAGTTTTATAATAATAACAGCAAGAAAGGACTGGGTGTAAATCCTGCATGTTTACATTTTTAGTATTTATACCAGTGAAAACCTTGATTCTGTATCAAAATAAAATCAGTATTAAATCAGAATTTATGCCTTGAACATAATATAATTGTCAAAACAAGATTTTAGTATCACTGAGACAGGTGACAGATTTTTTGCTTAATGTTTCAGAATCTAGTCTTCTGGAGGTCCCGCTTATTTTTGACCTCTTTCCCAGAGAAACAATAAAACCACAGCTTAACATTATATCTATTATAATAATTTAAACAATTTAAAATAAATGAAATAAGCCATCTGTAACTTAAATTCAGAATTCCTACATCCGCCACTTTGAGTGTCTTGTTAGAAATTATTTCCCCCACTAGGGGGCCTCACAGCTTAAATATTTTGTCTCTTTCTTGTTCTAACATGGCAGGCTTGAGTCACGTGACCTGATCTTGCCGCCAGACCCTAATATGGCGGGCCTGAGTCACGTGACCCGATCTTGGCGCCAGACCCTAACATGGCGGGCCTGAGTCACAGGACCCGATCTTGGCGCCAAAAACCTCAACATGGCGGGCCTGAGTCATGGGACCTGATCTTGCCGCCACAGAGCCCACCATGGCGATCCTTTCAGTCGGTCTAAATCCCTATGCATCAGTCATCTAAGTCCGAGAACACAAGACTATACAAAACAGAAACAATCACCACATAGACAGCCTGACCCTGCCACCATCAGGCGTCTAAATTCAAGAACCCAGAGCAAGGAAAATCAACATACAATCTGCTGCTAGACGGGCCCAATTTCAGATACCGAATGTTCCTGCCCCTGCTCATTGCAGAAACCGAATACAGAGAAGAGCCTCCTCCAGGCTCCTCCGGACCCCGGTGGTTTCGACTGCCAGTCGAACTCTCCACACCAAGACAGGCTCAGTAGATAAAAACACACAAGAACAGCAATGCACAAAACAGAAACCAACAGATTCAAGCCTTTACGACCCCTCCGCATCTCTTACAAGCACAGATGTCGGTCAGTGACCAGCACGGAGTCTACTAGGCATCCCTGGCAGACTTATATACATCCCAAAGCGTCCTCTGGGGTCTCACAGCCTGTGGTCCTGAGGGTGTCCCCTCCCATGGCCCCTGTGTCCTTACGGTTCACAGTGGCAGCTGCCCGAAGTGGGATTCCACATCCACTTCCTCTGTAAACACACATACAGACCGCGGAGCCGCATTCAAACACTCAGGACAATCAGACATTGGCCGGCCAGTGCACGCACACTTCAGAGAGGGTCCCCTTACCTCCAAGTTGTTTCTCGAGTGTGTAGGGGTGCCCGCATGTTCCCGGCCCAATGCACCAAATGTAAGACCCGAAAGAAAAAACGGGATACTCCTGCACCCCATGCCTCGGAAACCAGCACCCTGAAACACTCACGAGAGACAGACCTGATGCAATTTTGCAAGAGGATTTTAATATCCAGAGCTCTGGGGGGTTACAGCCTCCCCGCACAGGGTAGAAGTAAGCCCAGTGAGGACTGGCTTGCCTTGACCTTTTATAGACTTATAACAGAACCCGCCTACCACAAGCTTCTAAGCCAATCAGTTCAAGCCATCCGAACCTGCACTCTCTGATAACCTATCAGCCTCTCACAGAGGCCGGAGGAACTAGTTAAGTCATATCCGCTTACGTGGCCGCCACGCAGTGTCGCACCCACCCTCCCCCGCTGGCGTTGGGGACCCAAGTGCCCCCCCATGTGCCCAGGCATGGGGGATTCCTAGCTTATAACCTTATCCTTTCAGGTGGAGACAGCCAGTCTGCTTAACAAACAAGGTCAAGAGAACACCAATAGCTTATGCTCTAAGATCAAGAATAGACAAACGGGACTTTATAAAATTACAGTTTCTGCAAGGCAAAAGACACTGTCAAAAGGACAAATCAGCAACCAACAAATTGGGAAAAGATCTTCACCAACCCTACATCTGACAGAGGGCTAGTATCCAATGTATACAAAGAACTCAAGAAGTTAGACCCCAGAAAACCAAATAACAATATCAAAAATGGAGTACAGAGCTAAACAAAGACTTTTTACCTGAAGAAATTCGGATGTCTGAGAAACACCTTAAAAAAGTTCAACATCATTAGTCATTAGAGAAATGCAAATCAAAACAACCCTGAGATTTCACCTCATACCAGTCAGAATGGCTAAGATTAAAAACTCAGGAGACATCAGGTGTTGGCGAGGATGTGGAGAAAGAGGAACACTCCTCCACTGCTGGTGGGACTACAAGCTGGTACAATCACTCTGGAAATCAGGCTGGTGGTTCCTCAGAAAATTGGACACGATACTTCCGGAGGACCCAGCCATACCACTCCTGGTCATATACCTAGAAGATTCTTCAGCATGCAATAAGGATTCATGCTCCACTATGTTCATAGCAGCCCTATTTATAAAAGCCAGAAGCTGGAAAGAACCCAGATGTCCCTCAACAGAAGAACGGATACAAAAAATGTGGTATATATACACAATGGAGTACTATTCAGCCATTAGAAACAATGAATTCATGAAATTCTTAGAGAAATGGATGGAGCTGGAGAACATCATACTAAGTGAGGTAACCCAATCTCAAAAGAACATCCATGGTATGCACTCACTGATAAGTGGATATTAGCCTAGAATCCTGGGACACCAAAGACACAATCCACATACCAAATGGTGTCCAACAAGAAGGAAGGAGTGGACCCTGGTTCTGGAAAGGCTCAAAGCATCAGTGTAAGGGAATACCACAACAGGGAAGTGGGAAAGGGTGCATGGGGGAACACGGGGAGGGAAAAGGGCATGGGGGACTTTTGGGGGGCAGGGAACCAGAAAAAGGAAAATGAAATGTAAATAGAGAATATATCCAATAAAAAAAAAAAGAGTTAAAGGTGGAACAGGATTAACTTGTCTGTGGATGTCCCTGAGGTATCCAATTAGCAATTTAAAAGACACAAAGCCTGGCCTCTTGGGTGAGGGAGGTAGCTTTGTGTATTAAGAGATAAGCTGTTACTTCTCAGGAAAAGTGAAGACTATATTTTAAATTAACTTAGCTGGCTGAGGATTGTTAGCCATCTTTATAATTGGAATCTCCAATATTGGATTTATTTCTAGACCAGTTTATGACTGAGTCAGCTGATCACATTAAAGGAAAGAGTAGAGGCATTATAACAGCTCTTTACATTAAGTTTTTCTAAGTTAATTTAACAGTCTCCATGTTCTGTCCCACAAGGTGTAAAAGCTTGAAGCAAGGCAATTTATCTAATTTGGGACATTTGACAATTAAAGTATGTCAAGAACATATACCCAATATAGCTCTTATGTTACCATTGTCTGGGCACTCAGCAAGCCCACAGTCAGCATATCTTCAGCATGCCACACCAATTACTCTGGCATTTAGCATGCTTCTGCAGCATTCTGTGGTAAAAGATAGACATGGCTTCTTCCCCAATATTAAATCAGGATCATGGCATATGTCAATAAGTGAATTCCTTCATTTCATCCAGGCATCAGCATGCCTAGTTACAGGATACCATACACACTCATGAATTAGTTCCTTGGCATCCAAATTTTAAAAGCTTCTTTAAAAAAACCTACAAGCATAATTGAAATAATATGCACAGGGATACAATTTCCCCTCTCTTCCATGAAGATATTGTTTTATTAATTTAATTTGGAACACCAAGCATATACCATAATGTAGGCAATAACTATACAATTATAGAAAATAAACACAGCATTTTTAATTGCTTTTTCTGTTAGAGCAGTCGGGTTTAATAATTTTCAATCCTCTTTATACCAGTTTAATTACATACAGGAATTAAGGTCAAAAAGTAGTACAATGTGGAACAAACAAGACAATAGCCACAAAATTGTTCAAGGGTGTGTAAGGATGACCAAAACACCTGAGCCTACTTCCTTGTCCAAGCCCAGAATCTTGCCTGAAGCTTGTTTCTCTTGTTTAACCCTAAGATAAAATTTCCTGACTTAACCTACTTCCCTACTATGCCTCAATGTCAAATTCCTGCTTAAAGAAATTGTTCTTGAGGATTATAAGGAATCCCAGTAATATGGGTGATATTAAACTGTCCGCAGACTGAAATAGCAAGTTCTATTATGTGTTTTAATCTGATTTGGAACATTCTATATAGAAAAACAGCATAGGCAATGATTACTTTTTTAGTTGCTTCTCCTGTTTTCAGGCAACTAGAAAGCCTGAAAAGGTGTCAATAGTCACATGTACATATCTTAATTTTCTAAATTAGAAAACATGAGTATCATTTTTCTGTAATAATTAAGTCCTCTAGAATTAATACCATTATGTGGTAGAGGTAAAAATTGAGGACACCAAGAACAAGCCTTTACAATTTTATGTGCACATTTTCTAAAAATATGAAATTATTTTTAAGCCATTATTATTTTGATGATATAAAGAATATGCTTTTATGGCCAACTGTTTCTATATAGTCTGTCTGGGATACAAATTTTACATGCCTTGCCTTAAGGGGTCTTTGTCCTGGTACCTTTTTAAAGATTAATTATATATAAGTATATTGTAGCTGTCTTCAGACATGCCAGAAGAGGGCTTCAGATCTTATTACAGATGGTTGTGAGCCACCATGTGGTCGCTGGGAATGAACTCTTACATTTTTGCTTGTGAGCCTAGCCTTTAATGCCTGAGCCATCTCTCTAGCCCCTGGATCAGCTCTCAAATATACAGGAAAGGTACTTAAAGAACATATCTTTTTAAACTTGAATTACATTTTCTTTTCTTTTCTTTTTTTAATTTTTATTTTCTATATTCTATGTTTACATTCCAAAGGCTTTCCCCTTTCCCAGTTTCCACCCACCATAGTTCCCATACTTCCTCTCCCCCCCAACTATTCCCCAATCATTACCCCTCCCCCCTCGGTTTCTTTACTAAACTGGATGCAATCTTTACAGGCCCAGGGTCCTCTCCTTTCTTCTTCTTGGGAATCATTTGACTTGCTATTTGTGTCTTGAGTATTTAGGGCTTCTGGGCTCATTAATATCCACTTATCAGTGATTGCATTTCATGTGCATTCTTTTGTGATTGGGTTAATTCACTCAGGATGATATTTTCCAGGTCTAACCATTTACCTACAAATTGCATGAATTCATTATTTTTAATTGCTGAGTAGTATTCCATTGTATAAATATACCACATTTTATGTATCCATTCCTCCTTTGAGGGATATTTGGGCTCCTTCCAATTTCTGGCTATTATAAACAAGGCTGCTATAAACATAGTGGAGCATGTGTCTTTATTGCATGCAGGGGAATCGTCTGGGTATATGCCCAGGAGTGGTATGCCAGGGTCCTCTGGAAGTGACATGCCCAGTTTTCTGAGGAACCGCCAAACTGATTTCCAGAGCGGTTTTACCATTTTGCAATCCCACCAACAGTGGAGGAGTGTTCCTCTTTCTCCACATCCTCGCCAGCACTTGTTGTCTCTTGAGTTTTTAATCTTAGCCATTCTGACTGGTGTGAGGTGGAATCTCAGGGTTGTTTTGATTTGCATTTCCCTGATGACTAACGATGTTGAACATCTTTTAAGGTGTTTCTCGGCCATCCGAATTTCTTCTGGTGAAAATTCTTTGTTTAGCTCTGTGCCCCATTTTTTGATAGGGTTATTTGGTTCTTTGTGGTCTAACTTCTTGAGTTCTTTGTAAATATTGGATATTAGCCCTCTGTCAGATGTGGGGTTGGTGAAGATCTTTCCCACTTTGTTGGTTGCCGTTTTGTCCTTCTGACAGTGTCCTTTGCTTTGCAGAAACTTTGTAATTTTATGAGGTCCCATTTGTTGATTCTTGATCTTAGTGCGTAAGCTATTGGTGTTTTGTTCAGGAACTTTTCCCCTGTGCCCAAGTCCTCCAGGGTCTTCCCAAGTTTCTTTTCTAATAGTTTCAGTGTGTCTGGTTTTATGTGGAGGTCCTTGATCCACTTGGAGTTGATCTTAGTGCAAAGAGATAAGAGTGGGTCAATTCGCATTCTTCTGCATGTTGACCTCCAGTTGAACCAGCACCATTTGTTGAAAAGGCTATCTTTATTCCACCGGATGGTTGTGGCTCCTTTATCAAAGTTCAAGTGACCATAAGTCTGTGGGTTAATTTCTGGGTCTTCAATCCTGTTCCATTGATCTGCTTGCCTGTTGCTATACCAATACCATGCAGTTTTTAACACAATTGCTCTGTAGTACTGCTTGAGGTGAGGGATATTGATTCCCCCAGAAGTCCTTTTATTGTTGAGAATAGTTTTAGCTATCCTGGGTTTTTTGTTGCTCCAGATGAATTTGAGAATTGCTCTTTATAGATCTATGAAGAATTGAGTTGGGATTTTGATGGGGATTGCATTGAATCTGTAGATTGCTTTTGGCAAGATGGCCATTTTTACTATATTGATCCTGCCAATCCAGGAGCAAGAAATATTTTTCCATCTTCTGAGGTCTTCTTCGATTTCTTTCTTCAAGGACTTGAAGTTCCTGTCATACAGATCTTTTGCTTGTTTGGTTAGAGTTATGCCAAGATACTTTATGTTGTTTGTGGCTATTGTGAAGGGTGTTATTTCCCTAATTTCTTTCTCAGCCTGCTTGTCCTTTGAGTACAAGAAGGCCACTGACTTGCTTGAGTGAATTTTATAACCTGCCACTTTGCTGAAGTTGTTTATCAGCTGCAGAAGTTCTCTGGTGGAGTTTTTTTTTGGTCGCTTAGGTAAACTATCATATCGTCTGCAAATAATGATAGTTTCACTTCTTCCTTTCCAATTTGTATCCCTTTGACTTCCTTATGTTGTCTAATTGCTCTTGCTAGAACTTCAAGTACTATATTGAAAAGATATGGAGAGAGAGGGCAGCCTTGTCTAGTCCCTGATTTTAGTGGGAATGCTTCAAGTTTCTCTCCATTTATTTTGATGTTGGCTACTGGTTTGCTGTAGATTGCTT
This sequence comes from Apodemus agrarius, assembly GCA_964023405.1. Classification (NCBI taxonomy): domain Eukaryota; kingdom Metazoa; phylum Chordata; class Mammalia; order Rodentia; family Muridae; genus Apodemus; species Apodemus agrarius. The sequence goes on from OZ030005.1 coordinate 177,848,946, forward strand.
TTACTATGTTTAGGTATGGGCCTTGAATTCCTGCTCTTTCCAAGACTTTTAGCAAGAAAGGATGCTGAATTTTGTCAAATGCTTTTTCAGCATCTAATGAGATGACCATGTGGTTTTTTTCTTTCAGTTTGTTTATGTAGTGGATTACATTGATGGATTTCCGTATATTGAACCATCCCTGCATCCCTGGGATGAAGCCTACTTGATCATGGTGGATGATCGTTTTGATGTGCTCTTGGATTCGGTTAGCAAGAATTTTATTTAGTATTTTTGCATCTATATTCATAAGAGAAATTGGCGTGTAGTTCTCTTTCTTTGTTGGATCTTTTTGTGGTTTAGGTATTAGTGTAATTGTGGCTTCGAAGAATGAGTTGGGCAGTGTCCCTTCTGTCTCTATTTTGTGGAAAAGTTTGAAAAGTATTGGTGTTAAGTGTTCTTTGAAGGTCTAGTAGAATTCTGCACTAACATCATCTGGTCCAGTACTTTTTTTTGGTTGGGAGGCTTTCTATAACCCCTTCTATTTCTTTAGGGGTTATGGGACTATTTAGCTGATCTACTTGATGCTGATTTAATTTTGGTATTTGATATCTGTCTAGAAAATTGTCCATTTCCTTCAGATTCTCCAGTTGTTTTGAGTATAGACCTTTGTAGTAGGATCTGATGATCTTTTGAATTTCCTCAGTTTCTGTTGTTATGTCTTCCTTTTCATTTCTGATTTTGTTAATTTGTATACTGTCTCTGTGTCCTTTGGTTAGTCTGGCTAAGGGTTTATCTATCTTGTTGATTTTCTCAAAGAACCAGCTCCTGGTCTTGTTGATTCTTTGTATGGTTCTCTTTGTTTCTATTTGATTGATTTCAGCCCTGAGTTTGATGATTTCTTGTCTTCTACTCCTCCTGGGTGAATTAACTTGTTTTTCTTCCAGGGCTTTAAGGTGTGCCATTAAGCTGCTCGTGTATGCTCTCTCCAGTTTCTTTTTGGATGCACTTAGAGCTATGAGTTTTCCTCTTAGCACTGCTTTCATTGTGTCCCATAGATTTGGGTAGGTTGTACCTTCATTTTCATTGAATTCTAAAAAGTCTTTGATTTCTTTTTGTATTTCTTCCTTGACCAAGGTGTCATTGAGTAGAGTATTGTTCAGTTTCCATGTGTATGTGGGCTTTCTGTTGTTTTTGTTGCTATTGAAGAGCACTCATACTCCATTGTGATCTGATAGGAGGCATGGGATTAGCTCGGATCTTCTTGTATTTGTTGACATCTGTCTTGTGATCAATTATATGGTCTATTTTGGAGAAGGTACCATGTGGTACTGAGAAAAAGGTGTATTCTTTAGCTTTAGGATGAAATGTTCTATAAATATCTGTTAAATCCAATTGGTCCAGAGTTTCAATTAGTTTCACTGTGTCCCTGTTTAGTTTCTGCTTTCCTGATCGGTCCATTGAGGAGAGTGGAGTGTTGAAGTCACCCACAATTATTGTGTTAGGTGTAATGTGTGCTTTAAGCTTTAGTAAGGTTTCTTTTACGAATGAGGGTGCCCTTGCATTTGGAGCATAGATGTTCAGTATTGAGAACTCTTCTTGGTGGATTTTCCCTTTGGCCAGCAAGAAGTGACCTTCTGAATGTCTTTTGATGATTTTAGGTTGGAAGTCAATTTTATCTGATATTAGAATGGCTACTCCAGCTTGTTTCCTGAGACCATTTGCTTGTAAAATTGTCTTCCAGCCTTTTACTCTAAGGCAGTGTTTGTCTTTAACACTGAGATGTGTTTCCTGTATGCAGCAAAATGTAGGGTCCTGTTTCCGTATCCAGTCTGTTAATCTATGTCTTTTTATTGGGGAATTGAGTCCATTGATGTTAAGAGATATTAAGGAATAGTAATTATTACCTCCAGACCATTTTTGAAATTATATTTATTTATTTTATTTATTTTTTATATTCGAGATGTTATCTTCTTTTTGGTTTGATGAGAGGAGGTTTCTATCTTGCTTCTTCCCGGGTGTAGTTTCCGTCCTTGTCTTGGTGTTTTCCCCCTATTATCCTTTGTAGGGCTGGATTTGTGGAAAGATATCTTGCAAATTTGGTTTTGTCATGGAATACCTTGATGTCTCCATCATTGGCGATTGAGAGTTTTGCTGGGTAAAGTAGTTTTGGCTGAAGTTTGTGTTCTCTTAGAGTTTGCATTATATCTGCCCAGGATCTTCTAGCTTTCATGGTCTCAGGTTAGAAGTCTCGTGTTATTCTGATAGGTCTTCCTTTATATGTTACTTGGCCTTTTTCTCTTGCTGCCTTTAGTATTCTTTCTTTGTTTATTACATTTGGAGTTTTGATTATTATGTGACGGGATGTATTTCTGTTCTGGTCCAGTCTGTTTGGGGTTCTATAGGCTTCTTGTATATTCATGGGCATCTCTCTCCTTAGGTTGGGGAAGTTTTCTTCCATAATTTTATAGAAGATATTAGCTGGCCCTTTAACTTGTAAATCTTCACTCTCGTCTATACCTATAATCCTTAGGTTTGGTCTTCTCATAGTGTCTTGGATTTCCTGGATGTTTTGGGTTACCATCTTTTTGCATTTAGTATTTTCTTTGACTATTGAATCAATGGTTCCTATGGTATCTTCGGCTTCTGAGATTCTGTCTTCTATCTCTTGTATTCTATTGTTGATACTTGCGTCTATGGCCCCTGATTTCTTCCCCAGGTTTTCTATCTCCAATGTTGTCTCCCTCTGTGATTTCTTAGTTGTTTCTACTTCTGTTTTTAGTATCTGGATGGATGTGCTCAGATCTTTCGCTTGCTTGATTGTGTTTTCATGTATTTCTTTAATAGATTTTTGTGCTTCCTCTTTCATAGCTTCTACTTGTTGGCCCATGTTCTTCTGTAGTTCTTTAAGTGACTTTTGTCTTTCTTCCTTATTGTCTTCTTCTTTTTGATCCATCTTCTCCTGAATTTCTTTAAGTGATTTTTGTATTTGCCTCGTAAAGGCTTCTAACTTTTGATCCATTTTCTCCTCTATTTCTTTACGAGATTTTTCTATGTGTTCAGCTACCAGCATCCTGACCAGTGATTTTATATCCAAGTTTTGTTTTTCTGGTGTTTTGGGGTATCCAGGGCTTCCTGTTGTTGGAGAACTGGGTTCAGATGCTGTCATGTTGCCTTGATTTTTGTTAGTAACGTTCCTTCGTTTTCCTTTTGCTATCTGGTTATTTCTGGTGTTAGTTGGCCTTGTTGTCAGTGGCTGGTGTTTGAATCTCCTGTGAGGCTGGGCTCACCTGTTGTTTCTCTACTGGTGAATATGTGTGACTGCTGCTTTAAGAGATCATAAGCTGGCTGCCACCCATGCGATTGTAGCCCCTGTTGGAGTCTGTCTACCTGGGCTTCTCCAGCTGTGTCCTGGTTGCAAGGAACTCGGCCTGCTTGGCTCCGAGAGCCTAGCAGATCCCCCGTGAGGGTAGCCCTGGAAGGGGTGTCTACCTGGGCCTTTCCAGCTGTGTCCTGGTTGCAATATGGAGGCCCGCCGCTATCGCTGGTCCAGGGGCCCACGAGCTGGTTGCAGAACGCAGCCTCGGTGCACGGGCAGAGGGCGCAGGAATGTCCCACAGAGCCTTGGCCTTTCCAGCTGTGTCCTGGTTGCAATATGGAGGCCCGCCGCTATCGCTGGTCCAGGGGCCCACGAGCTGGTTGCAGAACACAGTCTCGGTGCACGGCCAGAGCGCGCGGGGATGTCCCACAGAGCCTAGGCGGAACTCGGCCTGCTTGGCTCCGAGACCCTAGTAGATCCCCCCGTGAGGGTAGCCCTGGAAGGGGTGTCTACCTGGGCCTTTCCAGCTGTGTCCTGGTTGCAATATTTGAATTACATTTTCATAAATAATTGTAAAAATTAAGAATTAGCAGTATTAAAAAGGGAACAATTTTAAGCAATTTTAATATATGTGTGTGTGTGTATGTGTGTATTTATTAAAAAGCTTGATTTTTAACATCTTAAAAATAGCTGCTACATCACCCCAGTCAGTTATCTGTGCTGAAGCAGGGGGAAACTCAAAAGAATCAGCTTTTATCCAATTACATTAGCTTCATTCTAACAGTTGTTGTGGTTTTATAGGATGTACATATAGAAATATAAAGGCAAATTGCAACAAATTATCTTTTGGATAACAATTATAAATTTTGCCTAAAAAGGCTTGCCAATGTAATAGATTAACCATCAATAATAATCAATTTGATTGCTGCATCATTTATTTTTAAAAACATTAGAGGCTTAAATTCTCTTGTGGCAAGCTTAAAGCGATGTCTTAGCCAATTAATTTTATCTTTTGAAAATCATTTACTTAAAAAATTTAAAAGCCCATAGGTAAAAGCAAAGGCCTGTATGAACATTATACTCTGAAAATCAAAGATCCTAGCTTCTCATATTGAAGCAGAGACAAAACATTTTTTTCTCACATAAGGTAAAGCTATTAGCCATTCCTTGAGGAAAAACCTTCTAATGAAATTGCTTTATTGTTTCTCTAAAGTTAGCTCATAGAAGCAAATGCCTTTATAATTATCAGAATGTAAAGCAAAAACAATCCTTTAAATTTATAATTTTGTATGGAGTAGGCAGGCCAAATTTTAATGCCGATGTAAGTTCTTCTTAGCCTTATTAACCTTTCATAAAGTTTGATCTGCATTTTGAACCACACCTGGATTAAGTGAATAATGTTGTTTTGGTTAAACACTCCCTAGGTGGGGTCTGCAAGATAAAAGCAGTTCCTCATAAGCTTCCACTGAGGAAGCTCTAAGCTTTGCATTAACTCAAATGTAAATTTTTTTCTTCTAATCTGCCTAACACCCACCTGTCCAGCAAGGGCATCTATGAGGTTCCTCAAATGTAAATATCTTCTAATCTGAGCCTATTATCTAAGACCAGACCCAAACCCACCTATCTTGCAAGGCCATGAGGGTTGAATAACAAACAAAAGGAACCTGTAATTTCAGGGTTTTTGGAAAAATTTTACTTGTTGGTTTTTAGAGTTAAAGGAACCTGTTTGATATCAAAGAAATTCCTATTGCGATCTTCTTTTTAATCTTGGAGTGTTAAATTTTGCTTTTACCATTGTAGCCAATAAACTTGTGAAAAAGTGGCAATAGGCCTATACTGGCCACAGCTCTTTTTTTTTTTTTAAACTTTTATCACTCTGGAAATCATCTTAATTATGAAATGTGTTAAGAATCATGAGCCTTTACTCAGACTGCAAACTGCAGTAAATGGTACACTGGCAATTTTTATCATAACTCTTAACTTTCTCTTGGAAAATTAGAGTATAACTACAACTTTGGAAGCAAAATCTAATTTTAAACAATCCATTTTCTTTAAAATTAATGGCAAACACATTATTTTTACAGCACAAGGTTTGTCTGCCAGTTTTTATGTTCAAATGTATGACAGTCTAACTAATTGAAGAGACATTATTTTATATCTTATTCCTCATATGTCTAATTTCTAGGTTAAGATTCACACAAAACACCATGCCTATTTAGAAGCATCCCTGAGGCCTGCATTCTATGAGTTGCAACATGTCATGTGCTCAAGATAGCCATAACCATGAGCCATCAGCTCTAAACTTGCCTCTTATTGCAAACTCTACACCATTTAAACCATGCACAATAATCCACAAGCCATTACCCTATAGTCAAAACATGCAGAACATACTTACACTTTTAAGACCAATTATAAAAAAGGGAACAAAGCATGTGTTGTGTTAGACCATCTGTTGCTGGTTAAACTAACCTTTTCTTTTCTTTTTTCAGAATGAGGAAAATATTTTTCTTTTATTTTTATTGGATATATTCTATATTTACATTTCATTTCCCTTTTTCTAACATTTTCTTAATAACATTATACCTTTTTTATAAGCCAATATTCTATATAGTCAAGACATGCAAAATATACTTATATCTTTAAGACCAATTATAAACAAGAATACAACGATTATATGAATCTCATAAACTTAAACCAAACAAATTTTTCCTTTTTCTAGTTGTAATTTTGAGAGAATAAAAAGCACTTTGAATCAAAAACCACAATTGTAGAGATTTTTCTTTAGGAGAAACAACCATTAACCCACTTATCCTTCATGTTTCTGGCCCCTTTTTAAAAGCAGCTTTCTCTCTAACTATGTTTGACTCCTAGCTGAGTGTGGGACGCCTTAAATCAGCCTCTGCTGTGTAAACTGTGGCCAGATTAAGAGATAGACCGCCAGCAGATGAAATTTTTACCAATTTTTTTAAACATGAAACAAACAGTCATTCACACACGAATAGGACATAAACATACATGTAGACACAGTGCACCAAGAACAAACAAAGATAAACAGAAAGGGAAGCATGCTTGTTATGCAATTACATCCATTTTCCTACTCTCTCATTTTTCAAACTTTCTTAAAGCAGCTCTTGGAGGCTGCAGACATATGCCTATTTTAAAACCTTTTCTTTTTCGCCTGAATCAGCTCTTAAAAGCTGTGGACAAATGCCTGTAAAGTTCTTGCCCCATTTTCTACTGTCTGCCCCCTAGGCAGGTTTAGTGGTGGGACACTGCCTCGCTTAGTCCATATTCTCTGGCACCTATCTTGCTCACTGTGCAGGATATCATCTTTTTCCGTTTTCTGTGAAGCTTCGCTAAGACAGGGTCACCTCAGGAAATCTCGCGTTCGGGTGCCATTCTGTTGCTGCCTGCAGCTACTGCGAACTGGGTTCCTGGAACAGAAGCTGAGGGATGGATGGGGAAGGGCAAAAAGAACGAGGGCCAGGACAATAGTTTACCGATCAAAGCCAAAGTTTAATGCAGGTCTGACAATTTAACAGTTTGGGTGAGCCCCTCTTCCAAGACTCCTGGGTGAGTTCCGGAAACTGATCTGGCTGTTCCTTGGGTGTTGGCTCCACTGCTCAGGCAGCTGGGTGGGTCACCTGCTTAATTCAGGAATTCATAGATCTGGAGGAACTTCACTTTCATGCTGAGCACTCCACCCTAGGTGGAGCAGGATCCTGAATAGCACAGGAATCCCTGCTCAACAAAGGCTGGGAGAGGAAGTTCACCTTGATCAATGTCAAGTTCCTACCAAGTGGCATGATACACTGTTATGGCTCTGTACAAGGGACTACTTCCCTATCCGAGGGAACTTAAAACAATACAAAGCCAATGAAATAAACTATCGTTATTCTAACTTAACACAATTGATTTACCCTCTGTACCAGCTTATAAGCAGCTAGTAAAAGGGAGGTGGGAGGGGGTGGATGAGGGAGCAGGGGGAGGGAAAAGGGCATGTGGGACATTTGGGGGTGGGGAACCAGAAAAAGGGAAATGAATTGTAAATATAGAATATATCCAATAAAAAAAAATAAAAAAAGCAGGATTTAAGCCCAGAATTCCTGTGGCACCCACATTAGAATTTGAGTATCCTGTTAAGACCTATTTACCCCACTAGGGGGTGCTTAGTATTCTCAATATTTATTTATTTATTTATTTATTTATTTATATATCTATTTATTTATTTTCTCTATTCTTTGTTTACATGCCAAATGCCTTCCCCTTTCCTGGTTCCCCCCTCCCCATAAGTCCCATAAGTCTTCTTCCCTCCACCCATTCCCCAATCACCCCCTCCCATTTCTCTCTCCTGGTACTCTCCTACAATGCTGGATCAAGCCTTTCCAGGACCAGGACCCTCTCCTTCCTTCTTCTTGGGAATCATTTGATATGTTAATTGTGTCTTAAATTTTCTGAGCTTCTGGGCTAATTAATATCCACTCATCAGTGACTGCATTCCATGTACATTCTTTTGTGATTGGGTTACCTCACTTAGGATGATATTTTCCAATTCCAGCCATTTGCCTAAAAATTTCATGAATTCATTGTTTTTAATTGCTGAGTAGTATTCTATTGTGTAAATATACCACATTTTCTGTATCCATTCCTCCATTGAGGGATATCTGGGTTCTTTCCAGCTTCTGGCTATTATAAATAAGGCTGCTATGAACATAGTGGAGCATGTGTCCTTATTGCATGCCAGAGAATCCTCTGGGTATATGCCCAGGAATGGTATAACAGGGTCCTCTGGAAGTGTCATGCCCAGTTTTCTGAGGAACCACCAGACTGATTTCCAGAGTGCTTGTATCAGTTTGCAATCCCACCAGCAGTGGAGAACTGTTCCTCTTTCTTCACATCTTCGCCAACATCTGCTGTCTCCTGAGTTTTTAATCTTAGCCATTCTGACTGGTGTGAGGTGAAATCTCAGGGTTTCTTTCTTTTTTTTTTTTTTTTTTTTTTTTTGGTTTTTCGAGACAGGGTTTTTCTGTGTAGCCCTGGCTGTCCTGGGAACTCACTCTGTAGACCAGGCTAGCCTCGAACTCAGAAATCCGCCTGCCTCTGCCTCCCAAGTGCTGGGATTAAAGGCGTGAGCCACCACCGCCCGGCTCTCAGGGTTGTTTTGATTTGCATTTCCCTAATGATTAATGATGTTGAACATTTCTTAAGGTGCTTCTTAGCCATTTGAAATTCTTCAGGTGAAAATTCTTTGTTTATCTCTGTAGCCCATTTTTTAATAGGGTTATTTGGTTCCGTGGAGTCTACCCTCTTGAGTTCTTTGTATATATTGGATAGTAGCCCTCTGTCAGTTGTAGATCTTTTCCCAATTTGTTGGTTGCCATTTTTGTTTCAACTTGGTGTATTTGAGTTACATGACCCAATTTTGGTGCTCTTAAGTTACTCAATAATAACAAAACAAAACAAAAAACTAACTTTTAGACTAATAATCTCAAGTCTCTAGTGGCAATATGCTCCATGTTGGTTAGCCAAATGTAGTGGTAAATAATTATAAGAGTACTGTCCCACCAGGCCTCTGCTCCAAGTCCCAGCAGGTCTCTCTCTTTTATCTAGTACCCACTCCTTCCACGTATCTTGCAAAGCATGACTCTCAAACTTGAGTAGTTAACCAAATTTATTTATGTATATGAAACTCCCAATTACATAATGCCCAATTACAATGATAAAGTTTTATCCCAATATTTCTAACCTCTCAGCACACTGGAAACACATCTGACGCCATCTGGATCTGCGCATTTCCTCCTAAAAGACTGTTTTTAAAGGTAATTTTAGGTCTACAGCAAAATCCAGTGGAAGGTATAGAGGTATTCTTACATTTTCCAGAGAGCTCCCTGATTTTTGATTGTGTTCTGTTCTCAGTCCTCAGAGATAGTTCAGGGTTTTATTTTCTTTTAACATTTATTTGATTATTATTATTTTGGGAATTTAACTTCATAGATGAGTACTATATTTACATAATTTCCACCTGTACTCTCCCTTTCCAGCTCTTCTCCCATCTCCTCATTTCCTCACAACTTCAGCACCTCTCCTTTATTATTTAAATTATTTAAATTTATATGCATATATAAATAAATATATGCAATGCTCATATGTGCATATGTTTAAGGATGAGCACTTAGGCTGGATGACCTAGCAGGGGTCTCATCTGTGGAGATGACAGATTCTCTGGCTTTCAGCAGTCATTAATTGCCTATCGTCCTTCATCTAAAGGTGGGGCTTTGTGAGATTTCTCACATCCACATTGGTCAGCTGGAGCTGTCATTGTGTAGGTCTTGTTTTGATAACCATATTGTAATGATTTCATGGGTATAAGTCCCTATCATACAGCAAGACCCACTATTTCATATATAACCTGGCATAACCACAGAAACCAGGGAATAAAAAGGGTCACTCAGTTTTAAATAACCATATCTGTCTCAAGACCTTGCCTGGCAGGTGCTCCCCTAGATCTAGCTGCCAGAGGAGTTACTCTCATGAAATTCCACAGCTAAGTTTGATCACTACATGTCCAGATCAACTTTGGTTATCTTTGTCAACATAGAGAACTCTTTTTTTTTTGAGACAGAGTTTCTATATGTTGCTCTAGCTGTCCTGGAACTCACTTTGTAGATCAGGTTTGCCTCTGCCTCCCAAGTGCTGGGATTAAAGGGGCGTGCCACCACTGCCAAGCTGACAACTCTTTTTTGCATTTAGTCAAGAGTTCTTGTTCAAATGAAGACCATATTTTACTCACTCTATCGTTCAACCATTGCTTGGTATATGCTGAATGTAACTTCAATACACTTTAATAATGTGGTTCTTTTTTTTTTTTGAGATGACATTTCACTATGCTATGCAGAATAGTCTCAAAATTCCTTTTTAAAAATCTATCTATCTATCTATCTATCTATCTATCTACCCACCCATCTATGTTGAGGGGGCATCTCACTAATCTATGCAGGATATCTTCAAAACTCCTAGGCTCTGGTGATTCACATAGGCCTTCTGGGTAACTGAATTACAAGTGTGAGTGACCACATTCAGCCTAATATACATGTATTTTGAAACCTTTAAGGTCTGCAAAGTTATCCCTGCCTTCATGGATTATCTCCCAGGAAGCCATAACAAAGTCATTAAAAATTTTACTGAAATAAAAAGTTATATTTTGAAATGAGTGAAAGAACATCAAGAAACATTGAACATAGACAATCCTCAGGACTTCATTGACTCTGTCCTGATCAAAATGGAACAGGTAAAGTGTTATTTGTCAGCTTACATTTTGTGTTTTACAATACCCCTTTATGTTAAAAGTCCTGGAGAGATCAGGAATTCAAAGAACATACATAAACATAATAAAAACAATATATAGCAAACCAACAGCCACAATGAAATTAAATGGAAAGAAACTAGAAGCAATCCCACTAAAATCTGTAAAAAAGAAGGTTGCCCACTCTCTCCCTATCTATTCAGTATGTACTCGAAGTGCCATCTTTATGATCCTTTATAATCTCTTCAAATAGGTGACCCTGACCCCCCAGGCTTCCTCTCTTTCTATCCCTGCTTCCCCAGCAACATGGACCACTTGAACATTATGCTGTGTCATCTTTTGCCTCCCTCCACAAATATGAGTTCCCTAAAAGGAAGGGCTCAGTCTGACACATATGAGAATGTACAATGAAGACCCACATCAAAGTCATAAAAGCACATGGCAAAAATGAATGTGACTCTCTGTGCAAAGACTCAGCACATGGGATGGAGCAGTGAGACTGAACATCCAAGGTAGAGCATCATAAGTAAATGAAACTCTAGAGGCTCTGGGATCACTGCAGACTTCCTTTCCATATGCCCAAGGCCTTTCTCAGCCTTCATTCTTGTCGAGTTCTGACAGCAGAAAATGCCTGCTCCTGTACTTTGTTCCTCAGTACAGTTCCCTACCTCCTCTTCTTGTCTTGTTTCTTGGCTCCCTGTGAGCCAGGCAACTTTCCTCTGCCCTGTCAGAACAATCCTGTGAGTATGAGAGAGCAGGAGGTGAGGAACCTCCATCCTGACCTCCCAGAAATCCAAGCTTGCCTCTCTCACAGAACTAATCCAATTGGATTACAGTGTCCTGTTGACTTCCAGCCTCCCTAAATCAGAAGGAAGTCTCTTCAGAGCCTAGTTTCCATTATATTCTCTAAAGCTTCTCTTGGCTTCCCAGAGCTGTCTAAGAATGGATTGAGATATTTTCTCATGCATTTTAGAAAAGTCTAACTGAGGTTCAGTTCCAAATGAGAACCATATAGGAATAATAGAAGTATATACAGAAGCAAAATTCAAATGACCTATATTCTAGTTTTCCCGATTCAAAAGAAAATTCTGGATGTTCTCAAAGTACTACTAATGTGATACAAAAGTGAGAATGTGTCACAATCAAGAGACATGCATGCGCATGAATTGCTCCTGAGGAGGCACACAGAGCAAACACACCATTGGGCCTGATGGCATATGTCTGTAGTGCCAAATATTCAGACTGCTGGGACAAAAATCTAGAGTTCAGGAGTCCTTGGTTACCCAAAAACAACATAGTGCCTAAAAATGTTTACTTGATAACTAATGTACAAATAGAAATACATTTTATTTACCTTCTAAGAAAGGCATGAAGTAGTCACTCCTCTTAAAGTTCCCATGCTCATTTAGAAAATGGCCAGAGTCAAATACTTCTGGGTTGGGACATTCTTTGTTATCATGTAGCACAGAAGTCAATGATGCTATTAAATCTGTGCCCTGAAAATAAGAGATAAAATTATGTGATTTCATGAGTAGAAGGTTAGGCAAGTTGACTCAGAGGCTAAAAGGCACCTATATGCAAGCCTGACAACCTGAGTCTGATCCCCAGATCCCAGAAGGTGGCAGGAGAGAACTAACTCAAACACATGTCCTCTGACCTATACACACACACACACACACACACACACACACTAAATAAATGTAATTGTAAAACTTAACAATGAAAGAAATATGGTGCTCTCATTGTTGTTTTTCCAAATTATCTTAGAAATTCTCATTCATGGAATAATACAAAAAGAATACTACATCCATTTAAGTTAGCCCTTTAAAAGTGATGGATCAATAAAGGCTCCCCACACACACATGACAAAAGAAACTATCTCTCCACCAGACCTATATAAAATTCAAGGGAATTCTTCACAGTGAAGGAGATGTCAGCTTATAAGAAAAACATGAGAATGTATGGAGCTCAAAAGTGACAATAACTCATAGAGTTATTCAAGAGGTTCTACAATTGTAAAATAATAAAACACGAATCATTCATTTCTTTACTATGAATGACCTGAAAGGAGTAAAAAAAAATAACTATGTGTGCTCAAATACAGCCAACATAAGAAAATGGAGGATATGACATCAAAATTAAATAATAGGGCCATAGCTCAGTGGAATAACATGTGGCTGGCATGTACAAAACCCTGGGTTCAATCCCCAGCACTAAAAAGAAAGAAAAAAGAACATAGAGAAGATAAATTTTCAAAATATGCATGAGTATGGTGGCAGCCTAGCACTGACAGGCAGAAATGAAGAATCATTTGAACTCAAAAGACTGGGAGCCACTTCAGAAAAAGCAGCGAGACATTGACTCAAATTTTAAAAGTAGGAGAGAATAGAGTACAGATATAGAGTTTTTATTATTTCCTCTTTTCTTTTTGTTGTCTATTTATGTTCTTTTAAATTTTATCAGCATGTTAAGTTGCCATTTAAACATAGCTTGCTGAGCCAAAATATATTTTCTTATACCAGGCAAAAATCTACAGCAGACATTCACAAAAAATTAAGCAAGGAATCAAAACTGTTTTTTAGTAAATCACATTGCCACAGAAGATTTAAAAGAACATTTAAAAGAGAGAGAGATATAAAGATATTTTTGCTTTTAGTCCAAAAATGATTCTTTGAAAGAAATGTTTATTAATGATTACCTAATTATAAAAAGATGAAATTCTCAAATTTAACATCCATACCACAAGAGACTCAATGTTAAAAATTAAGAAAAAAACAAGCAACCAAACAAAAAACAGATAAACAAACAAAAATAACAGCCATATTGTTAGCTTATTTCACTTATACAGATGTATACAAACTTAAAGTGATGCAATAAAATAATACAGGCAGAGGAATCCAAATAAAGCAGAAGTAATCATATAGATAAAATATATTTAAGGCAAGATGAAAAAAAAGAGATGAAGAAATTCATCATAAAATAGTAAAAAGATAAATTCAGCCTCTCATTTTGTGTTGGTGGAGGATTAGAATCATATTTTTAATTCAGAAACTACAAGATAAACTGGAACACAATGTCAATGGAATAAGTTTATCTTGGGAATTATATAATTTCTGAATCTAACATTACAGGTAGCTGCATGGGGCACATTGTTGGGGACAAGGTTAATGTATCTCTGGATCTCATGCACCATTGCATCTGTATAGGGCATGCAGGTCCTGTGCTACATGCAGGGACTCCTGTGTTCGCCAACCACATGATCAATCTCTTCCTGGACTTTAGCTATTAGGACACAATTAAGAAAGGGCACATTTGTCATAGTAATCCAAATCTATATGAAGTGTGATAAAGGCATCAGGCCACATGATATTTTAGAATGAGACAGCACATATTATTTTATAACACACAAATTCCCTCCACAACTTAGGCATTAATCTGTGAAAACAGGTCTGTTATTGTATAGAAAAATCAACACATAGATGAGATGTTTCAATATGTACATGTGAATTCTAACAATTACTGTCTTACTGGGAAAAGCACAAAAGAATTAATTTGACATATAAATAATATCAATGCTTTAATTCGAATTGTGGAGCTGGAAGGCTGTTTCAGTGGTTAAGAGCACTGGTTTCTCCTCCAAAGGTCCAGCTTTAATGCCTAGCACACACAAGTGACTCACAAATGTCTATAACTCCAGTCCCAGAACTGATTCCTTCTTCTAGTCCCTATGGGAACCAGTCATGCATATGGTCCACAGACATTTTTGTAGGCAAAAGATCCATACACATAAAATAAACAATAAATATTTTTAAATTGAATGCTAAATTTCTGTATGTGTGTGTTTGTGCATATGTGAAACTTAGTTTCCTTTTTTTCATCTTTACATTTCCCAAAGGCATTCATTTTGAAACATTCTAGAAGTTTTGTCTGTAGTGTCTGTTCATATTTGTATATAATAACTATTTCTATTGTTAGATTATACAATTTCTGAGTAGTTTTATGGTAGAGATGAAATACACTCCTATGACCACTTCACACAAAATATTGAAGCACACATACATATACATGCTTACACAGAGAGAAAAAGGGAGATAGAGAGACAGATTGACTACCCAGACTATGTATTTTTTTTTGAATTCAGACTTCTGGTGTTTTACTGCCACTCACAATAATTATGCTTCTCTCAGTCATTTTCTCTATTGTCAAAATTGGTCTCATTTGTATTTCACCATATATGTACAAATGGCATCTGGTGACAAATACATCAATATTAAAACTTCTTCAGGTTGTCTGTCAAAGACTAACTTTGCCTTTCATATCTCAGGGTCGTACCTGTGACTTCTGTGTGTTTCAGTAGGAACAAGAGTCCATATCTCAAGGCAGTGCTTGGGGTTTCTGATCCAGCTACAAACACATCGGTTACAGTAGCCACCAAGTTTTTGATAGTAAACTTGGAATGGGGATTGTGTTTTTCCTGGGAAGTTTTTTGTCATTATTAGAGAGTGACTATTTTGTCAACTTTCAACACACTCCAAAGAGTACAAGTTGGTCTACAGATAAGCAAATTTAGAACATGATGAACATAGGAAAACTACTGCAGCAGGTGTACAGTATGACAGAGAATGTAAATTATCTAACTCAATCTTCATTTCTTTGCCCTTATTTCTTCCTTGTATCAAAATTCAATTTCTCAGATCATGTCTCACACCAATAAAATAAGAATAAAATAAGGAAAAGAGCCACTGATACAAATTTTCCATTTCTTCTTAAAACACATATGGCAATGGAGATGGTATACATCACCTGGAACATGGGTCACCTGTACCCATTGTGGTAGGAGCTATTCAAGAAAGACTGGGAAGCGAGTTTCCTGGAGATGTTGCACTGGTTTGCATGGCTGCAATGAGTGTGCCCCGAAGAGGCATGGACCCAAGAGACTTTGCCCTAGGATTATTACTTTGCTTTTTCTGCCACACCTTTATCCCTCATGTATCTGACATAGCCTATCACTTCCTGGCTTTTACCCACTCTGTTGGGCATATTTCCTGCAGAATCAAGATGAAGATATACATTCATATAATAATGCTGTTTAGACAAACTGGTGATTATGTAATTCCTGATAAAGGTCTCCTGTATAGAACTCCTTAATTGATTCAGGTAATTTTAAGCCCCTTGAAGAAAAAAGCTGCAAATAAATTTCTGTAAACCTTCAGGTGTCCTGATCAAATTGCACTGGAATGAGAAATAGGTTTGGAACAAATTTACGATCAAGGAAAACATTTCTTGTAGGTTAGAAATGAGGCCACTAATCTTGGAACAGTGACCAGAAACTAGAAATGGGCAATTTATTAGGGAATGCAAGAACAGAAAAATAAATGGCTGACTAGTTTATCTATACCAGACATCAAAATAATAAGACATTAGACATGATTTGCCTCTTAACAAAAATATTGCTAAGTTATGATATAAAAATATTTCTTTAAACTTATAGTGAACTTGTGGAGGTAAAAAACAGATAAATGTTGAGGTAGGAATTTTCATGTAAACAATCTGTTGTAATCTTTTCATCCTATGACATGAACTATTGCTTTGAACTTACTATGAACTTAGGGAATGTAAAAATGTTTAGAAAACCATGTAATCCATTATCCTGCTGTAACTCCCTCTTGTGTAACATTTTTATCTGTGAGGTAATGTTTTTACATAAAGAACTTTTGTCTGAGAAGATATAAAAAGGCAGGGAGCAAAAATGAAATGCGGGAGCCAGTTTATTGGAGCTTCTCTCCATCCACCAAACATGTGTATATATGTATATAGCTAAGAATGTAAGGCTGGGGCTCTGCTGTATCTAACAACTGCAGTGTATATAGATGTATATTTGTTTATATGTGTGTATGTTTTTGTATGTACATGTGTGTGCATGCTTGCGTATGTGTGTGTGTGTGTGTGTGTGTGTGTGTGTGAAAGTGGTGGACCTGTGGGGGTGGGGAACTAGAAAAAGGGAAATGAATTGTAAATATAGAATATATCCAATAAAAAATATATATATAAAAGAAAGTGGTGAAACTTGCTGTGTGAAGCCCCTTTCTGCTTCATCCAATGTGGATGAGTGTGTGCATGATTTTCTTTTTCTTTCTCACCAGATCACAAAGAGTTAATGAACTCTGAGCCCTTTACTGGTGCTAGCCCCTGAGGTAAAAAGCTTCTAGCTGCGTGCCCAAATAGTTAAATCCCTTTGACTAGTTCCCTGATGTTATGAGCAGCAGTTAATTGCCAGAAGCAATCAGCTTTAGCCACCTAACAGTTAAAAGATCAGATTATTTTGCACAGAGAATGCTGGCCCCAGCTAATTATGTTTTGTACCTGTTAGCACTACCAATGTTGACCCTGTAAGTGGGGGCCCCTTTGATTGCTGTTTACACCAACTCCAATTTCCCATGCCACATAATGCTGCCTTCCTCAGGTTACCTGTGATGTTAAAACTGGCATTCAACACATGTATGCAAACTCACAAACAAACAAATACACACATATGCATAATGTCAAGATAATAATACTAATAAATCTTTATGATCAACACAAATACTCATACACTAAGTGTAAACTTGGAAATGGCAGGCATGCATCACTGTATCCAGCAAGAGTTTTTGAGTGTGATACAAAGATAAGAAACTCCTTATTTTCCCTCTACCTACTGATACATCAATATATATAAATCAATAAATGTGTATATATTTGCATGTTTGTTTTATATAATATATTTATATATATTTATGTTTAATATGTAAATGTATGTATTTATATACATCAATATATATTGGTTTCAGAGACTAGTATACTTGTCAACTAATAAGTTATTTATATTCATACACAGAGTGAAATGTAAAGGTTGAAAGTATATTGGCCCAATAATGACAATCCAAAGACGCTACCATAAAATCCTTTAAAAGCCCCAACACACAGAATTTTCAGAGTGAAAGAAGGACAAGGTCATAAGTGAAACACTATCTCAAAGGTTCCCAGTAAGTTGACTCTAGGCCAGAGTGGATTAAACATACATGAAGTTCTCTAAACTATGGGGGTAATGGTTTCTATATTACAGTTATACAAGGACCCCTAACAGTGCTAGTCACTGGGGAGACTATTTTGGAAAGTTAGGGAGCAGACAAAGAGAACATTGAACATTGCTATTCACATGTAAATTATTACAGTCATCTTGGCAAACAGAACGGTAGTTGATCAAAAGAATAAAAATGAAATGAACATGACTCAGCTCTTTCACTCTTCAGTATACATCCAAAACCAAATTGAAATTAGTAAATGAAAGAGATGCCTGCTCTCCTGTTATCTCCAATATTATCCTCTGGGAACAATCAAGGTACCTCTGAACAAAATGGTGGACTTTTAAAATATAAGAGATTATATGGTTCTTTGAGTTTGTTTATATAATGGATTACATTGATGGATTTCCATATATTGAACCATCTCTGCATCCCTGAGATGAAGCCTACTTAATCATGATGGATGATTGTTTTGATGTGTCCTTGGATTCCCTTTGCGAGAATTTTATTGAGTATTTTTGCATCTATATTCATCAGAGAAATTGGTCTGAAGTTCTTTCTCTTTGTTGGGTCTTTGTGTGGTTTAGGTATAAGCATAATTTCAGCTTCATAAAACAAATTGGGTAGTGTTCCTTCTGTTTCTATTTTGTGGAATAGTTTGAAGAGAATTAATATTAGGTCTCCTTTGAAATTCTGATAGAATTCTGCATTAAAACTATGTGGTCCTGGACTTTATTTTTGGTTGGGAGACTTTTAATGACTGCTGCTATTTCTTATATATATTTCTTATGGCTTATCTGATCCTGATTTAACTTTGGTACCTGATATCTGTCTAGAAAATTGTCTACTTCATCCAGATTTTCCAGTTTTGTTGAGTATGGACTTTTGTAGTAGGATCTGATGATTTTTTAATTTCCTTGGTTTTTGTTGTGATGTCTCCCTTTTCAGTTCTGATTTTATTAATTTGGATACTGTCTCTGTACCTTCTGGTTAGTCTAGCTAAGGGTTTAGTATCTTGTTGATTTTCTCAAAGAACCAGCTCCTGGTTTTGTTAATTCTTTGTGTAGTTCTTTTTGTTTCTACTTGGTAGATTTCAGCACTGAGTTTGATTATTTCCTGCAGTTTACTACTCTTGGGTGTATTTGCTTCTTTTTGTTCTAGAGATTTCAGGTATGCTGTCAAGCTGCTAGTGTATGCTCTCTCCAGTTTCTTTTTGTAGGCACTTAGAGCTATGAATTCCTCTTAGCACTGCTTTCATTGTGTCCAATAAACTTTGTTATGATGTGTCAACATTTTCATTAAATTCCAGAAAGTCTTTAATTTCTTTCTTTATTTCTTCCTTGACTTTGTTATCATTGAGTAGAACATTGTTCAGCTTCCACGTGTATGTAGGCTTCCTGTTGTTTTTGTTGTTATTGAAGACCACCCGCAGTCTGTGGTGATCTGATAGGATGCATGGGATTATTTCAATCTTCTTGTATCTGTTGCGGCCTGTTTTGTGACCAATTATATGGTCAGTTTTGGAGAAGGTACCATGAGGTGCTGAGAAGAAGGTATATATATATATTTTTTTTTCTTTAGGGTGGAATGTTCTATAAATATCTCTTAGATAGTTTGGTCCATAACTTGTTAGTTTCACTGTATCTCTGTTTAGTTTCTGATTCCATGATTTGTCCATTTTTGACAGTGGGGTGTTGAAGTCTCCCACTATTATTGTGTGGGGTGCAATGTGTGCTTTAAGCTTTATTGAACTTTCTTTTATGAATGAGGGTGCCCTTGCATTGGAGCATAGGTGTTCAGAATTGAGAGTTCTTGGTGGATTTTTCCTTTGACTAGTAAGAAGTTTCCTTCTGTGTCTGTTTTGATGACTTTAGGTTGAAAGTCAATTTTATCTGATATTAGAATGGCTACTCTGGATTGTTTCCTGAGACCATTTGCTTGTAAAATTGTTTTCCAGCCTTTTAGCCTGAGGTAGTGTTTGTCTTTGACTCTGAGGTGTGTTTCCTGTATGCAGAAAAATATAGGGTTCTGTTTACATATCCAGTCTGTTAGTCTATGTCTTTTTATTGGGGAATTGAGTCCATTAATGTTAAGAGATATTAAGGAATAGTGATTATTACTTCTTGTTATTTTTATGTTTGAGTTGTTATCTTCTTTTGGGTTTGATTAAAGAAAGTTACTATCATACTTTTCCCAGGGTGTAGTTTCCCTCCTTGCATTGGCGTTTTCCACTTATTATCCTTTGTAGGGCTGGGTTTGTGGAAAGATATTGTAAATCTTCACTCTTGTCTATACCTTTAATCCTTAGATTTGGTCTTCTCATTGTGTCCTGGATTTTCTGGATATTTTGGGTTACAAACTTTTTGCATTTTTCATTTTCTTTGACTGTTGAGTCAATGCTTTCTATGGTATCTTCCACACCTGAGATTCTCTCTTCTATCTCTTGTATTCTGTTGTTGATATTTGCATCTATGACCCCTGATTTTTTCCCAAGGTTTTCTATCTCTAAAGTTGTCTCCCTTTGTGATTTCTTAGTTGTTTCTACTTCCGTTTTTAGATCATGGATGGCTTTGCTCAGTTCCTTGACTTGTTTGTTTATGTTTTCCTATAATTCTTTAAGAAATTATTGTGGTTCCTCTTTCATGACTTCTGCCTGTTGACCCAAGTTCTCCTGTATTTCTTTAAGTGAGTTTTCCATTTCCTCTTTATTGACTTCTATCTGTTGATCCATATTCTCCTGAATTTCTTTAAATGATTTTTGTCTTTCCCTTGTAAGGGCTTCTATCTTTTGATTCATGTTTCCCTGTATTTTTTAAGAGATTCATTTATGTCCTTCTTGTGTTCCTGTAACAGCATCATCATTAGTGATTTTAAATCCAAATCTTGTTTTTCTGGTGTCATGGGGTATACAGGACTTGCTGTTGTCAGAGAATTGGGTTTGAATGCTGCCATATTGCCTTGATTTCTGTTAGTAACATTCCTACACTTGTCTTTTGCCATCTACTTATCTCTGGAGTTAGTTGGTCCTGTTGTCACTGTCTGGTGCTTGAACCTCCTGTAAGGCTGTAAGGCTATTTCTGCTCCTCTAGATGACTGGGTTTCCCCTGGCACAGATTGCTGATGGGCTGCCCTACTCTTGGGTGCTGTTGGTGCCCTGGTGTGCCTTGCCCCAAGCAATGTTATACTCTTGTCTCTGTGTACCTGGTGTTGCTTGTCTGGTCTGTCTGGGAGCTAAGATGGTGGAGGCTGGGGGGACCCCTTCCAGGTGCTGATCACTCTGCAGGGCAAATGACCCACCACAGGGCTGGCATACAGAAGACTAGCAGAGCAGTCCAGGTCTTGGGTGCAGGAAGAAGGCTAGCGGGTTGCATCCCAAGTGATGTTAAGCTCGTCATTTCTCTGTGTGCTTGGTGTTGCCTGTTCTGTCTGTCTGGGAGCGAAGATGGTGGTGGGGAGCGCCTCCAAGTGCTGATTAGTCTTCAGGGCAAATGACCCACGACAGGGCTGGCACACAGATGACCCACAGAGCTGCCCAGGTCTTGGGTGCAGGCAGAAGCCTGGTGGACTGTGTCCCAAGCAATGTTAAACTCGGGATATCTCTATGTACTGGGTGTTGCCTGTCCTGTCCATCTGGGAGTGAAGAGGCTGGTACAGAAGCCCTCCAAATGCCGATCATGAATGTTTCTTATTATCTCAGTCAGTGCAGAGGTCCTAGTTTCTAATTTGTGGTAGCAATATCTTTCCCTATTACACCCTATTAGTAGCTTCACCTATGAAATACAGGGTATATTACTCTTTTTTCCCCATTGGTCAACTTTTTAATGCACTGAGTGAAATTATGCAGTGCCCAGTTTTATTCACATAAATGATAAAACTCTTTTTAAAAATTTCTATAGCCTTTATTTATTTATTTATTTTTTCATCTTCAGATGCCTTTTTTTATTGAATATTGTCTTCATTTACATTGCCAATGGTAAAACCTTTCCTGATATCCCCCCTCCCCTAAGCTGCCAACCGTTCGCCTCCTCCTTCCCCCTGCCTCCACATATATGCCTCTCCACCCAACCCACTCCCTCCCCCTCTCAGTTTCCCTTTGTTCATCTCTGTTGAGCCTTTACCTGACCAAGGACCATTCCTCCCATTGATGCGCAACAAGACCTTCCTCTGCCATGGAACCATGTATGTCCCTTGGTGGATGATTCAGTCCCTGGGAGTCTTGGGGTATCTGGGTGGCTGAAATCATTGTTCTTCCCATGGGATTGCAAACCCCTTCAGCTCCTCTGGACCATCCTCTGCTCCTCCATTGGAGACCCCATGCCCAGTCCAATAGCTGGTTGCTAGCATCTTCTCTGTATGTGTAAGGATCTGGCAGAGACAACTATGGCACGCTCCTTTTGGTGTACACTTCTTGTCATCCAAAGTAGTGTTGGGGTTTGTTGACTGTTTATAGGATGAGTCCAAGGAAGGGCAGTCTCTGGGTGGCCTTTACTTCAGTCTCTGCTCCCCACATTATATCCCTTATTGCTCCTGTGAGTATTTTGTTCCCTTTTTAGAGGAATGGAAGCACCCTCACTTAAGTCCTCCTTCTTGAGCTTCCTGTGCTGGGTGAATTGTAACTTGTTTATTTTGAGCTTTTGGGCTAACATCCGCTTATTAGTGAGTACATACCATGTATGATCTTTTGTGATTGGGTGGGCTCACTCAGGATGACACTTTCTAGTTCTATCAATTTGCCTAAGAATTTCACGAGTTCATTGTTTTTAATAGCTGAATAGAACTCCATTGTGTATATATACCATAGTTTCTGTATCCATTCTTCTGTGGAGGTACATCTGGGTTCTTTCCATCTTCTGGCTATTATAAATAAGGTAGCTATGAACATAGTGGAGAATGTGTCCTTATTACATGTAAAAGCATCTTCTGGATATATTCCCAGGAGTAGTAAGCTGGGTCCTCTGGTAGTACTATGTCTAATTTTCTGAGGAATTGCCAAACTGATTTCCAGAGTGGTTTTGCCAGCTTGTAACCCCACCAACAATGGAGAAGTGTTCCTTTTTCCCCACATTCTCTCCAGCAACTGCTGTCCCCTGAGTTTTTCATCTTAGCCATTATGACTGGTGTAAGGTAGAATCTCAGTGTTTTTTGATTTGCATTTAACTAATAGCTAGGGATTCTGAGTTTGAGCCATTCAAGTTTCCTCAGTTGAGGATTCCCTGTTTAGCTCTTGTACTCCATTTTTTAATTGGGTTATTTGACTCTGCAGACTAACTTCTTGAGTTCTTTGCATAAATTGGATATTAGTCCTTTATTGGATGTAGGGTTAGGAAAGATCTTTTCCCGACTTGTTGGTTGTCTTTTTGTCCTGTTGACTGTGTCCTTTGCTTTAAAGATGCTTTGCAGTTTTATGAGGTCCCATTTGTTGATTCTTGTTCTTAGAGCCTAAGCCATTGGTGTTCTATTCAGGAAATTTTCCCCGTGACCATATGTTCAAGATTGGCCCCCACTTTCTCCTCTAGGGTTTTATGTGTAGATCCTTGATCCACTTGGACTTGAGCTTTGTACAAGGAGATAAGAATGGATCAATTTGCATTTTTCTGGATGCAGATCTCCAGTTGATCCAGCACCATTTGTTAAAAATGCTATCTTTTTTCCACTGGATGTTTTTAGCTCCTTTGTCAAATATCAAGTGACCATACCTGTGTGGGTTCTTTTCTGGGTCTTCAATTCTATTCCATTGATCTTCCTGCCTGTCTTCATACAAATACCAAACATTTTTTAATCACTACTGCTCTGTAGTTGAGCTTGAGGTCAGGGATGGTGAGTCCCCAGAAGATCTTTTGTTGTAGAGAATAGTTTTTGCTATCCTGGGTTTCTTGTGATTCCAGGTGAATTTGAGAATTGCTCTTTCTAGATCTATGAAGAATTGATTTGGGATTTTGATGGGGATTGCATTGAATCTGTAGATTGCTTTCAGCAAGATGGCCATTTTTACTATATTGATTCTGCCAATCCATGAACATGGGAGATCTTTCTACCTTCTGAGACTTTTTTCCATTTCTTTCTTCAGAGGCTTGAAGTTCTTGTCATATAGATCTTTCACTTGCTTCATTAGGGTCACACCTAGGTATGAAATATTATTTGGGAATGTTGTGGAGGGTGTCATTTCCCTAATTTCTTTTTCCTCTTGTTTCTCCTTTGAGTAGAGGAAGGCTACTGATTTACTTGAGTTAATTTTATATCCAGCCACTTTGCTGAAGTTTTTATTTTATCAGCTTTAGGAGTTCTCTGGTGGAAGTCTTGGGGTTAAGTATACTATCATATCATCTGCAAATAGTGATATTTTGACTTCTTTGTTTTCAATTTGCTGCCTGATTGCTCTGGCTAGGACTTCAAGTACTATATTGAATATATAGGGAGAGATTGGATCGGGAATCATATTGGATTCCCGATCTCTCCAAGACTTTTATCATGAAGGGATGCTGGATTTTGTCAAAAGCCTTTTCGTCATCTAATGAAATGACCATAAGGTTTTTTCCTTTTAGTTTGTTTATGTAGTGGATTACATTGATGGATTTCCTTATATTGAATCATCCCTGCATCACTGGGATGAAGCCTACTTGATCATGGTGAATTATAGGTTTGATGCATTCTTGGATTTGGTTGGCCAGGATTTTGTTCAATATTTTTGCATCAATGTTCATGAGGGAGATTAGTCAGAAATTCTCCTTCCTTGTTTGGTCTTTGTTTGGTTTAGGTATAAGCATTATTGTGGCTTCATAGAATGAGTTGGGCAGTGTTCCTTGAGCTTCTATTTTGTGGAAAAGTTTGAAGAGTATCAGTATTAACTCTTCTTTGAATATCTGATAGAATTCCCTGCTAAACCCATCTGGTCCTGGGCTTTTTTCGATGGGAGACTATTATTGACTGCTTCTATTTCCTCAAGACTTATGGGACTATTTAGAAGATTTATCTGATCCTGTTTTAACATTGGCAACTGGTATGTATCTAGAAAGTTGTCCATTTCATCCAGGTTTTCAAACCTTGTTGTGTATAAGCTCTTGTAGTAGGATCTGATGATTTCTTTGAATTTCCACAGTTTCTGTTGTTATGTCTCCCTTTTCATTTATGATTTTATTAATTTGGATACTGTCTCTGTGCCCTCTGGTTAGTCTGGCTAAGGGTTTATCTATTTTGTTGATTTTTTTTCAAAGAATCAGCTCCTTGTTTTGTTGAATCTTTGTATAGTTCTTTTTGTTTCTGTTTGGTTGATTTTGGCCCTAAGTTTGACTATTTCCTGCTGTCTACTCCTTTTGGGAGTATTCCCTTCCTTTTCTTCTAGAGTTTTCAAGTGTACTGCCAAGCTGTTAGTATAAACTCTCTCCATTCTTTCTGGAGGCACTCAGAGCTATGAGTTTTCCTCTTAGCACTGCTTTCATTGTGTTTCATATATTCTGGTATGATTTCTCCTCATTTTCAATAGATTCTAAAAAGTCTTTAATTTCTTTCTTTATTTCTTCCTTGACCAAGCTATTGTTGAGGAGAGCACTGTTCAAGGTCCATGTGTATGTGTGTTTTCCATTGCTTTTGTTTGAGCTTAAGACCAGCCTTTGGCCATGGACATATGATAAGATACATGGAATGATTTCAAAATTTCTGTATCTGTTGAGGCCCATTTTGTCACCAATTATATGGTCAGTTTTGGAGACGGTACCATGAGGTACTGAGAAGAAGGTATATTCGTTTGCTTTAGGGTGGAATGTTCTATAAATATGTTAGATCTATTTTGTCCATTAATTCAGTTAGTTTCACTTCATCTCTGTTTAGCTTCTGATTCAATGATTTGTCCATTTTTGAGAGTGGGGTTTTGAAGTCTCCCACTATTATTGTGCTTTGAGCTTTATTAAAGTTTTTTAAATGAATGTGGGTGCCCTTGCATTTGGAGCATAGATGTTCAGAATTTAGAGTTCATCTTGGTAGACTTTTCCTTTGACCAGTATGAAGTGTCCCTCCTTACTTTTTTTTTTTTTTACACCTTTTGGCTGAAGGTCAATTTTATCTGATATAAGAATGGCCACTCCAGCTGCTTTCTTGGGACTATTTGCTTGGAAAATTGTTTTCCAACCTTTGACTCTTAAATAGTGACTGTCTTTGTCACTGAGGTGGGCTTCTTGTATGCAGCAAAACGTTGGGTCTTGTTTACATAACCAGTCTGTTAGTCTATGTCTTTTTATAGGGAAATTGAGACAATTGATAACGAGATGTTAAGGAAAAGTGATTGTTGCTTACTGTTATCTTCTTAGTTAAAGGTGAAATTCTGGTTGAGTATCTTCTATTGGGTTTGTTGAAAGATTACCTTGTTGATTTTTCTATGGTGTGTTTTGCTGCCTTGTGTTGGTATTTTCCACCCATTACCCTTTGCAGAGCTGGATTTTTGGAAAGATATTGTGAAAATTTGCTTTTGTCATGGAATGTCTTGTTTTCTCTGTCTATGGTAATTGAAAGTTTTGCTGGGTATAGTAGTCTGGGCTGACATTTATGTTCTCTTAGGGTCTGTATGACATCTGTGCAGGCTTTTCTGGCTTTCATAGTCTCTGGTGAGAAGTCTGGTGTAATTCTGATAGATCTGCCTTTATATGTTACTTGACTTATTTCTCTCACTGCTTTTAATATTCTTTGTTTAGTGAATTTTGTGTTTTCATTACTATGTGACGGGAGGTATTTCTGTTCTGGTCCAATCTGCTTGTAGCTCTGTAGGCTTCTTGTATGTTCATGGGCATCTCCTTCTGTATGTTAGGGAAGTTTTCATCTATAATGTTGTTGAAGATATTTACTGGGCCTTTAAGATGTAAATCCTTTTTCTTCTATACCTGTAATCCTTAGGCTTGGTCTTCTCATTGTGTCCCATATTTTCTGAATATTTTGGGTTACAAACTTTTTGCATTTTCTTTAAATGTTGAGTCCGTGGTTTCTATGTACTCCTCAACATCTGAGAGTCTTTCTTCTATCTCTTTTTTCTGTTGTTGATGCTTGCATGTATGACTCCTGAATTCTTTCCAAGGTTTTCTATCTTCAGAGATGTCTCACTTTGCGATTTCTTTATTGATTCTATTTCCAGTTTCAGATCCTGGTTAGTTTTGTTCAGTTCCTTCACTTCTTTGGTTTTTTTCCCTGAAATTCTTTAGGGATTTTTTTGTGATTCCTCTTTAAGGGCTTCTACCTGTTGACCCATGTTCTCCTGTATTTCTTTTAGGGATTTTTGTGATTTCTATTTAAGGGCTTATGCATGTTGACCCATGTTCTTCCATAATTCTTTATGGGATTTTTGTATCGCCTCTTTAAGGGGTTCTACATGTTGACCCATGTTCTCCTGTATTTCTTTATGAGATTTTTGTGTTTCCTCTTTAAGGGCTTCTACCTTTTGATCCATATTCTCTTGTATTTATTTAAGGGATTTTTTTGTGCTTCTACCTGTTGACCCATATTCTCTTGTATTTTTTAAGATAGTTATTTATGTCCTTGTTGAAGTCCTCCATCAACAATATGAGATGTGATTTTTAAATCTTGCTCTTGCTTTTCTGATGTGATGGAGTATGAAGGATTTGCTGTTGTGGGAGAAGTGGGTTCTGATGGTGCCATGTTGCCTTGGTTTCTGTTGGTAATAATCTTATGTTTGCCTTTGGCCATCTCATTATTTCTGGTGTTAACTGGTCTTGCTGTCTCTATCTTCTCTGTCCTGCAGGCCTGTGTTTCTGTACTCCTGGTATTCCCTTTCTCTTCAATGCCCTGCAAACAGCTGGTTCTCCAGGAAGTATCAGGTGATGGGGTCTCTCCTGTGGCATACTTGGCAAGGTTCGAATGCTGTGCAGGCTGGTATTTCTAAAATGTTCTGCTGCTGTCTGATTTCAAGCGCTCTTCAGATGCTGGCTCTTGAATGCACTACCAAACTTCTACCAGTTTGAATGCACCTACTGGTGCCAGTTCTCGAATGAACTTCTCCTGCCAGTTTTCAAATGCTGTGCTCCTGCCAGTTCTCTAGAGAGTATCAGGATGTAGGCTCTTCCCCATGTCAGAAGGGGCTCAGGTCTACCACATCCAAAGGAACAGGGTGATGGCAGTGGAGGAGGGAGGGGCAAAAGGGAAAGAAGAGGAGTTGTTATCTGGAGGCTGCTGGATAGTGAACAGCTCTGTGCCTCTAGGGGTGGGGGTGATTCTTACAGAATGCCCTGCTCCAGCCAGTTCTCTAGAGAGAAATAGGAAGTAGGATCTTCCCAGTGTCAGATGTGGCACAGGTCTACCACATCCGATGGATCTGTGCAGTCGCAATTAACCTTCTCCTGCCAGTTCTCTAGAGAGTATCAGGAAGTGGGATCTTCCCTGTGTCAGATGTGGCACAGGTCTCTGAGAGCAGGACTCCCTATAAGCACAGGACTCCCTGCAGGTCAAATGCTCCCTTGCAGGATATATGCCCAGACAGCTGTAGAGTTGCCCAGCTCCTATGTGCAGAAGGAACCCAGGTGGACCGCAGGGCCAGGGTATATTAATCTTGCTTCTATCCTTTCCCCTCAAAACAAAAGGTTATCATATAGTTCTTTCCCATTTGTTGTTCGCTGTCACTGCAGACCTAGATAAGAGCAGTGATCAGTAAGTGTGTCACAACTAAAATGCTCTCCTGTCTTGATATTTCCTATACTAAACAAATTAGTTCATTACTTTTGAATCCAGCCTTACTCAAGGTCTCATGAAATAGGCAGAATGTAGCCATATTCTCTGTTCAAATGAAACAAGAATGGCTTCTATTCCTGTCCCTAGGTGTAATTGTTTTGCATAGTAAACCTTGTGAGATAGTCTTCCACAGCTCTCATTTTCTCAGCATTCCATCCCTCCACACTTTTACCAGAATGCCCCATTAGACTCTGTTTATAGCACTCTAAATATTCTTCACTAATATCTCTAAAATCTTCTAGCAGATCAATTCCAAAGGTTAAGAATTTCAGTTAGATGTATCAAAATGGCCTCACTTTGTGTATAAACTTTCTGTATTGGTTACTTTTCTTGTTGTTGTGATTAAATATCAGACAGGAAACAATTTGAGTATTGAATGATTTATTTTGTTTCATAGAAGGAGGTGTTTTGGTTCACAATGTAGGGAAAGACACAGGGAAGGTGATGCCCAATGAAAGAGTTTTTAACTGGGAGACTTCTGATCTTCACACTTTCTTGGAACAGAAAGCAGACAGCAATAGTAGATTCATGCTAGAGCCTTACAAATACAGAGGCAGATGCTATCAGCCAATCATTGGTCTGGCCATGGGGGGTCCCCAATGGAGGAGTTAGAGGGTAGTCCAGAAGAGCAGAAGGGGTTTACAGCCCCATGGGAAGAAAAATGATTTTGGCCATCCAGATGCCCCATGATTCCCAGGGACTAAACCATCAGCCAAGGGGTACACTTGGTTTCCAGCCAAAAATGTGGCAGAGGAAGGCCTTGTTGGGCATCAGTGGGAGAAGTGGTCCTTGGTCAGGTGAAGGCTCAATAGATGCCCCAACAATGGGAAATCGAGGAGGGGAGGTGGGAGTGGGTTTGGTGGAGGGGCATATATGTGGAGGCAGGGAGTGGGATGAGGGGTTGGGGGTCTTTGGGTGGGTGAGAGAAATCAGGAAAGGTTTTACCATTGGCAATGTAAATGAAGATGATATTCAATAAAAAAAAAAAACAAAAACAACTCACCTCCTGCTCAAGTACCCTTAAGAAAGTAACTGTTTCCTTGGGCAAAGTTCTGTCCTATTTCCTAAAGAATTCAAATACATGAACCCATGGAGGTCTTTTATATTTGAAGTACAGCATTCCTCTTCTATTGCACCTAGTTGTTCTGCTCATCAGTTTGCTTTCTATTGTATATTATTTTATTTTATTTTATTTTTGAAAATGAGAAATTAAACTACCTGTTTTGATGCAAAATGCAAGAAGAATTTTATTTAATCAAGCATTCTGGGGTCGTCCTGTACATGGGGAGAGAACACAAGACCACTCACAGCCCATATAGTGGGCTTTTTATACAGTGCTCAGGGCAGCTGCCCCTAGGCACAATGTGATTAGCAAAACACTGTTACCATTAAACTAATTAGTTGTTAGGGGAAGAGGTGGGTGGCTAATGGTCTTGGAATAACTCTGGGCCTCCCTTAGCCACAGGGGCCTCCCTGTGGTCTGAAGAATGTAATTTAGCTTCTCCCTTCTGTGAGGGGCAAGTGTTCAATGATCTTTCCAAAGTTCCTAAGGTAACCCTTTCATTCCCCTCCTTTTCTTTGTGCATGCTTCAATCCTGAAGCAATTGCTGGTATTCTGATAGTTCATGCTCCTGGTCTTCTGTATCTAGTTCTTTGTATCTCTGCTGTAAGGTCACTAGTTGTACGGTACCTAAGTGTTTCTTAACAATAGCGACCAAGCAGTTCTAAATGTAGGGGCCAACAGTCAACAATAGCAGGAGAACTAAGGTCCTAACAGGGTGGATATGCAGGTGGTTAACTAAGGGGAGCAGTTAAGCCAAGACTCAAACCAGCCCTGTCTCTCTTCTCTCTCTTTTCTGCTTGGCTAGCCCTTTCCTCACCTTGGCCATTGACTCTTTAACAATGATCTATATAAAAGTAACACCACTTAGCTAAGGTAGCACAAAGCCCTCCTATTCTGTTGTACCTGATATCACAGTTAGTGATTCTTGAAGGTAACTGATGTAAGTTTTTATTTTCTCTGTATCTAAATCAATGACTGTCCCCAGACTGTCATAATTTCCCCTTGTAGGAAAAGAGTGGAAGTCCTGGTGGCTGCCCCAGCCATCCCCAACCCCAACAGAAAGGAGACAGTGAGTGCTGTAACCGGTGGACAAGCACATAAGATGGGGGAAGGAACCAGAATCCAAGGGTTCCACCAGACAGTCATGATCAAGGTTGAGTGATCTTGAGCTTGATTAGACTATCTATCTTCTGTACTGTCTAGCGTGGATCTCTGGAGAGTGAGGCATCTACAGGTTTCAGATGGGAAGCATGTACCCAGGCTGCAACACCTCCACCGTGAGGCCTGTGGGAATGCCCAGAAGCACCAGGAAGGGTACCTTCCATTAGAGTTCTAGCACTGTCCTCCTTATATAGATCCAGTCACCAGTTTGGAAGTGAGTGAGGAGTTTCTGGCATCTCTGGAGCATTTAAGGCAGACAGTTTGGGCCAAATCTCATGTTGTGGGATACCTCCTGGGCAAGCCCAGTGGACACCAAAGGAGTTGGGATACCAGAGAGGATCTCAAAAGGGGTCAGGTTAAAATGACAGGGGCTGTGGCAAAGGCATACCTGCTATCTGTGTGGATGTTAATTTTCTTGTTGGCTCCAAGTTCCAAGGTCTTGGTGAGAGCAATTAGCTCCACCTTCTGTGTTGATGTGCCAGGGGGTAGAGGTTCTACCTAGATGACATTTGTGCCATCCACCACAGCAGCACTGTTTGTCTCTGACCTTCATGGGGAAATCTGCTCCTGTCTGTAAACCAGGCAGCCTCCACTTTTGGCAAGGTTCATTCTGAAAAGTCTCTCCTTTTGGGCCTGTTAGCTATGGTCTGTCGGGCAGGAAATGTATCTGGGCCCCCATTTTGGAGAGTATGTCCCACCCCAACAGGGGGTAGGACAGTCTGCAGCGACCCTAAATGAATGGGCTATCCATCACATCCCTTGGTTCACTGTTTTTTGGGTAGTTCATGGATACATTCTGGTGCTAGTGGCTTCTTGGACCCAAGATCTTTTCTTGGAAATGGGGCCATTGGCTTGGAGGACTGAATATTGAGTCCCTGTGTCCACCAAAAATTGAGTGAGTTTCTCTTCCACTCTCAGAGTTACCCTGTGTTTGGGGAGGGGTTCCAAATCATGTCTTCCCTAATCACTGTCTTCACCCAGGGCTAACACCTTTGCCATTTGGGGGCACTTTTTCCAAGGCCTGGAATTTCCTGCTTCTTGCTTCTGTTTGTTAGGGTACTTTCAGGCCTAGTGGCCTCTCCCCTTACAGTATGTGCACTGGTCCTTTTCAAGGGTTTTCAGTCTCTCTCTGGTTGGAGTCTCTCTTCTCTGCTTTTCCTAAACACTGTAGCCAGGATTCTCTGTAGATTCCTTCCTTGTCACTTTTTTCTTTCTTTTTCTCTGTCCCCTCTCCTCCTTTGTCTCCCTGTCTGAGCAAACTGCACTAAATCCTTCAATGGCTTATCTTTTCTCTTTCTCCTCCTCTGTCTCCCTGTCTCAGCAAACTCCTAAATCTCACAATGGCTTATTCTTTCTCTCTAGCCTCTGAAGCTTTTCCCTGATCTCTCTATTAGCCTGGTCTATACAAGCCATTGTCCTATTAGTTTTATATTCCTTGCCCCTGGGCTCATAGGGTTTATATTGGCAGAATGCCTCTATGTTCCTCTCTAGAGAGGATGTGGTCCCTGTTTAACCTCACATACCTTGGTCAAATTTGTGGGTTGTTATGTGGCCCCCTTGAAACCTGCCTATTGAGTCTGGTGGTGGACCTTCAGGTGTCCCTTACCTTTTGACATGCTAAAGTCCCAGTCAGATCTAGTCAGGGAAATCCCACTGTTCATGTCAGGCTGTGTCTGAGGGAGTATTAGTTTTGGCTTCCTGTATCATAAGTAAAATAGTCTCAAAGAGATTAATCAGTCTCTTGGAAAATATGCCCTTAGTGAGAGAGCCACCACAGTACCAGGGAAGGTAGCTCTCAGATCTTCTCCTGCTTCTCCCTGGTCCCATATGGGCTGAGGATCCCAGAATCAGTGCTGACAGCTGGCACAGCAATGGGGGCAAGGGTAGGGAGATACAGGGAGGGTCTTAAAACAAAAGGTCAGTTGTTGAAGGGCCTTAGAGGGATTGAGTTCTCAGGTCTGGATCTCTCTTCTCATGCTTCCTTTTTTCTGAAGGCCAGAACCTGTGAGGTGGATCTTGGGGAAAGAAAAGCTTTTATCTATTATGGGGGAGGTGGGTCCTCCACCAGATTCTTCTAGGTAAGTATAAAGACTTTCTCTTCTACTGATTTCATCACCAGTAAGTCAAAGGTCCCTACAGGTAGGTCATTCAAAGAAGCAGAGATTAACTCACTTGCTTTTCAGTCAGTCTAATGTCCAAACAATGTCATCAGTCTAAGTCCAAGAACACGGAATGATATACCAACAAACACAGAGGAAACAACCAGCACACAATTAGCCCTTGATGGACCCAGTTACAGATATCAGGTGCTCCTGCCCTTATGGCAGGAAGCAGATAACAGAGTTGCTCAGCCAACTGCAGCCATGCTGAAACAAACTAGGTGCTCCTGCCCATACAGCAGGAGCCAGATAAACCAGGTTATAGCAAGACTTGGCTCCCACCAGTACTGTCTTGCCATTTCTAGAAGGAGCAGAGCCTTCCCAGCTCTCTCCTGGAGGCCTGAAGCATCTTCAGTCCCCCATGGTCTCAACTTATGGCACATCTGCCAGCTGAACTTGACTGCACCAGACACTGTAGGCTCTCTGAGCCTCTTAGACGCTTACAA
Organism: Apodemus agrarius; assembly: GCA_964023405.1. Lineage (NCBI taxonomy): Eukaryota > Metazoa > Chordata > Mammalia > Rodentia > Muridae > Apodemus > Apodemus agrarius. Next base: position 177,882,156 of record OZ030005.1, read on the forward strand.
GCAAACCAAAACATTCAGGCTTACAGAATCAGATTTTGACAAGCAGCAAGATAGACAAACAAAACAAAACAAAACAAAACAAACAAACAAACAAACAAAACCCCACTGTGTTACCTGCTCAAGACCTCCAACTCACTACTTCACTGTGTCCCTACCAGAAGTCAGATTCCTGGTCAACACATGAAATGTAAGACTCAGGGAGTCTTAACTTACCAGAGACCCCTCCTGAGTGAACAACGTGGAGACAGGAATTGATGCAAAATGAAAGAGGAATTTTATTTAATCCAGCATGCTGGGGTTGCCCTGAGCATGGGGAGAGAACGACTGACAAATTAATATACCTTAATAACATTTTGAAACCTATGATTTTCCAAATTGTTGTAACCAAGTTCTCTGAGGTTCATTCTTTCTTCATTATGGAGAACAAAATTGATTTTTATTTATGAGAATGATAAATGATATTTATTTCTGAGAATATCCTATTGTATTAACCTTGAAGTAATATAAGGTGTGTATATGATGTGGTACTTCTGGCTTTACAACAAGAGCAGAGGAAGTATAATAGGGAAATTTCCATTGTGGTATATGTTTTAGTTGGTGAGATTATTCTGACCTGTAACTAATTATGAATAACAGTGGTTATCAGATATAATTTAAATATACTTGGCATCTAGGAGTATGTGTTAAAATGACAGGTTTCCTGACAGAAAGTTCCTTTCCATATTTGAAATATAAAATGCTATCATCTATGTTTCTATCTTAAACTTTGTCTTATGATAAACATTATCCTCATTAGTTTAATTAAAAGCTTTTTAATTAAAAGCTTATTATATTATCATTCAATTATATGTTGTTTGATATGTTAGTGTCTTTGCAATATTAGTATATTATTTGAAAACTCATTTTATTGTATTATAGTGAAAGAATAGTTAATGTTAATATAAATGTTAATAGTTAATATAGTATAAAATCTTTTTATTTGCTAGTTATATTAAATATTAAATTTCTCTAATGTTATAAGTTCTCAAGTGCTCATTAACTTGAGAACTCAGAATTTTTCAGAACTTCCTGTTTTCTATCATGAAGTACCTTTATTGTTTCCCTTTTAATTGTGGCTACATATCAGAAAACCTTTTCACCTAAATATTTCAAACCCAACCCATTTTAATTAAGTCACAATCTACAGGATATGCTGTGATATAAAGGAGAGCAAAGGAGCCAGCACTTTAATCACTGTGTTGGAACAAAGTCCACTAGGAGGAGAGATTAAGTGTCGTTTCTGGTTGGTCTGTTTTGTATCAGAGTCACATGGGGGTATCAGCAGACTTCCTTATATAAGCTTTTGGTTGTATGTACAGTTATATCTTAAGAATAGAAGCAAACAATGGTTCTAGGTGTGTTTCTGGGGCTTCTTCTCACTTTTCTGCTTCTCCTTTCACTATGGAGGCAGAATTCTCAGAGAAGAAACCTTCCTCCTGGCCCCACACCTCTACCTATCATTGGAAACATTCTTCAGATAGATCTTCAGGACATCAGTAAATCTCTGAGGAATGTAAGTATACATTTGGTTTTCCCAGCAGCACTCAAAGGGAAGTAAATGGGCCAATGTTCATGTGAAAAATATGGCTGGGCATGCCCTCTATAATAGAGAATTGGAAACTTGTTACTGAAGCTTGATGTGCTAGTTATACTAATCATGTCATTGTCAGAAATTATAATATGATGAAATGTGGTGTGACTGGTTAAACATTAGAGGCTGTTTAGTAGAATGAAAATCACGGTGTGGCAAAGTGGCAGTTTTTCCTTCTTAATACCTTCAGTTAATGGCTGAAGGAAAAACAAATGAAGTAGTGTGAGATTTCCTTCACTTAGCCATGCATTATATATAGAATGGGAAAACAAATAGATATTCTGTGAAGAATTAACATCCATCTGATATTCAGAAAAAATAGCTATGTTTCTGAACAATATAAAAGATGATAAGAACAAGTAGTCATTCAGGGCTTAATAGTTGCCATTAGAATTCTTTTCAGTCTAAACACACCCTTTTCTGGAACCAAGGTTGTGGCATGTGTTAGAACCTGCTTCTGGAATATGCTGCATCTTCTAGAGATTTTCTTTTTTTTTTTTAAATCAATGAAATGATTTATTCAATGTTTAAAAAAATTTAATGTGCAAAATAAATTATTTTTCTGTAATTGCAAATTTGTTTGATTGAATGTAGCAATACATAGGTAATTTCAATAGTGAAAAAGATAATTTTAACCTAATTTTTTTCTTTTAAATTTACTCACTACCTATTTTAAATATGACCTTATATTTTGATATCTACACCAAGTTTTTTCCATTTTTTATTCTATATTCTTTGTTTACATTCCAAAGGCTTTCCCCTTTGCCAGTTCCCCCCCACCATACGTCCCATAAGTCCTCTCCCGCCCAACTATTCCCCAATCACCCCCCTTCCCCATTTCTCTGTTCTGGTACTCTCCTACAAAACTGGATTCAATTTTTTCAGGCCCAGGGTCCTCTCCTTTCTTCTTCTTGGGAATCATTTGACTTGCTAATTGTGCCTTGAGTATTTAAGGCTTCTGGGCTCATTAATATCCACTTATCAGTGATTGCATTTCATGTGTATTGTTTTGTGATTGGGTTAACTCGCTTAGGATGATATTTTCCAGATCTAGCCATTTGCCTACAAATTGCATGAATTCATTATTTTTAATTGCTGAATAGTATTTCATTGTATAAATATACCACATTTTCTGTATCCATTCCTTTGAGGGATATCTGGGCTCCTTCCAACTTCTGGCTATTATAAACAAGGCTGCTATGAACATAGTGGAGCATGTGTCTTTATTGTATGCAGGGGAATCCTCTGGGTATATGCCCAGGAGTGGTATGCCAGGGTCCTCTGGAAGTGACATGCCCAATATTTTGAGGAACCACCAAACTGATTTCCAGAGCGGTTGTACCATCTTGCAATCCTACCAACAGTGGAGGAGTGTTCCTCTTTCTCCACATACTCACCAGCACCTGTTGTCTTTTGAGTTTTTAATCTTAACCATTCTGACTGGTGTGTGGTGGAATCTCAGGGTTGTTTTGATTTGCATTTCCCTGATGACTAATGATGTTGAACATCTCTTAAGGTGTTTCTTGGCCATCTGAATTTCTTCTGGTGAAAATTCTTTGTTTAGCTCTGTACCCCATTTTTTGATAGGGTTATTTGGTTCTTTGGACTCTAACTTCTGGAGTTCTTTGTATATATTGGATATTAGCCCTCTGTTGGATGTGGGGTTGGAGATTTTCTATTTGCTTGTAATGTTTGTAGATAGCAAAGCAGCATGGGTGATGAAGACATTTGATATCGCTTAAAATACAGCATAGCTCATGCTGGAGTCACTGATTCAGGACTTCTATGAGTAGGGCTTGTAGGTAATGCTGAAACAGTCACCTGGGTATTGATTTCAAGGTGAAAAACAAAATAGTATTAAAATTTGGGATTTCAAAAAATATTGGGATTTCTAGTATTTAGAAGTTTGGACACTGGAAGATAAATTGTGATACTTCTGCTCTATTTTTTAATAATCTGATATAAATGTAAGTGCTGAATATGTAGATTTAATAGTTTAATGCAATCTGTTTACCAATTGGGTGGGCCATTGTAGGTCATTCATAAATGCAAATTGTTATTATTACAATTACAAAGTAAAATAATGATACAACATGTAGTAAAAAATGTAAAATTGTAATGACAGTATCTTTAGTAACTGAGCATATTGCATTGGAATAACAATGACATCTTTCCTTTTTAATGTTTTCATATGATGAAGAAATTATATTCAATTTTTCACTTTGGATTTAAGTTGCTTCCTATTTACACAGGACCTAATAATGCTTGTATTTCTATGAAAGGCAAATAATTACTTATGTTCTCCAAGATAACAAAATTACTAATTATATAGGATTTTTCTTTCCTTCTTTCCTTCCTTCCCCTTCCTTCCTTCCTTCCTTCCTTCCTTCCTTCCTTCCTTCCTTCCTTCCTCCCTCCCTCCCTCCCTCCCTCCCTCCCTCTCTCTCTCTCTCTCTCTCTCTCTTTCTTTCTTTCTTCCTTCCTTCCTTCTTCTCTCATGTAATACCTCCTGACCACCACTCCCCTCCCTCCACTCCTCCACTTTCTCCCCACCTACTCTTTCTCTCAGGCTCACTCTCCCTCCATTTCTCTTCAGCCACAGAAGGCCTCTAGAAGACATCAACCAAGCATGGTAAAACATGATATAATAAAGCAAGGCAAAAGCCCTGATATGGAGGGCTTTCAAGGCAACCTAATAGGAGAAAATGGTTCCTAAGAGCAGGCAAAATACCCAGAGACACACCCACTACCACTGTAATGAGTTCCACAGAAACATAAAGCTAATAGCCCATACCATACACACAGAGAATCTGGTGCAGACCTAGGCAGGATGAGCCTTGCTCAGTTAAGTTTGTAGTTCACATTCTCCTGGTGTCCTCTATCCCCTCTTATTCCCACAATCTTTTCTCCCCAACATCTATGAGGTTCCTTGCAGCCATGAGCTTTTCCATTTGGTTACTTTGTTCCCAGAAATAATGACTCTGAGACTTAATTATTTATGAAATAATGCCTAGATCATACACTTCAGCTCATTTCCCATCTAGCTCACAACTTATAACCCATTTATTCTATTCTATGTGTGCCACATGGCTGGTTACCTCTCCTTAGTTTCATGTGTCTGTCTCCTCAGATTTCAGGGTGAATCTGTTCCTGTGCCTTATTCTATCCCATAGTTCCTTTCTCCATACCAGAACTGTCACCTCTTATTTTATGCCTCAGCTAACAGACCATCCAAATTTTATTGACAGGCGATTCTTCTGTTCACTACACAAAAGATTGTATGTACATTTTTTTTTTGATTTCTGATAGGAGAGACCTGATGGAGACATCTGATTTAGACTCTCTTTCTGCATTTTTGTCTGTCTATGGGCATCTATACCCACTCCCATCAGCTGCTACAGGAAGGCTTTCTGATGATGACTGGACAAGACATTGATCTATGAGTATAGCAGAATACCATAAGGAATTATTTCATTGATTTTTTCCAATTGTATTCAGGTTATCCAGTATCTGGTTCCTGGCCATCAGTCCAGGCAGTGTTGGACTTTGGTTAAACCAAAGTGTTAGCCTTAAGTCAAACCAAATATTGGTTGAGCACTCCCATAATTTCTACACCACCATTGACCCAGCACTTCTTGCAGGCTGAACAGAACATAGGTCAAGTATTTTGAAGCTGGATTGGTGGGTGTTCAGGTTTCTTTTTCTGTAGTCTGCAGAGTATTTTTCTCACACACAGAGGCTAGAATGTAGAAGTGAATGTTCCATGTTCAAACTGGGTTGGCATCTTCCCTTTCAATAAGGTTTATGGATATTGTCCTTGGCAATGGGGACAGACAATCCTTGAACTGTCAGTTTTCAGAGTGACCTTCTGTCCTAGCATCAGCTTGGGTTGTTTAGCATTTCCAGAGCATACCCTCAGCCAACAACTCAACCAAATGCCACTCAGCCCCACCACTGGAAGCCTTTCCATGCCACAAAACATGGCCAGTTCAGACTTTGTATCCTCTGTAACCATGAGTCCGTACAGCGATTACCTTTATAGATTTAAGCAAGTCTACACTGCACTGTTTCCACTCCTTCATAATGAACCCCAGTTCCAGCTGTCTCTCTTCACGTTGTCTTTCCTCATCCTCTAAATAATCCTTCCTACTTCCATTCCAAGCTGTTCCCCATTCTCACATAAAATTTAATTTATTTTCATTTCCTAGGGATGTCCATGCATCTACCCTAGAGCTCTCCACATTATGTAACCTCTCTGAGTCTCCACATTGTCGCTTGGTTATCATTTACTTAAAAACTAATATCCATGTATAAATGAACAAATGCCATATTTGTCTTTCTGGGTCTGAGTTATATCATGCAGGATGATTTTTCTAGTTCCATTCATTTACCTTAAAATTTCATGATGTCCTTAAAAATTAGTCAATCTTGTATCACATTTAAAAAATCTATTCTTCACTTGGATATCTAGTTTGTTTCCAGTTTCTGGCAAGTATGAAACAAAAACTGCTATGAGCATAGGTGAGCAAGTGTCTTTGTGGTAAGATAGAGCAACTTTTGGGTATATGCCCAAGAATGGCATAGCTAAATCTTGAGGTAGGTCCATACTCAATTATCTGAGGAAGCACAATATTGTTTTCCATAGTGTCTGTACAGGTTTATATTCTTCTCAGCAATGGACGATTGTTTCCCCTGCTTCACATTCTTACCATAATGAACTGCCACTTGTGGTTTTTATGTCAGCCATTCTAACAGGTATAAGATAGAATTTCAAAGTAGCTCTGATTTGCATTTCTCTGATCACTTAAGATGTTGAACATTTTAAAATTGTGTTTCTCATACATTTGAGATTCTTTTACTGAGAGTTCTCTGTTTAAATGTATACCCCATTTTATATTAGATTATTTCTTGATATCTTAATTTATTTACATATTTGGATATTAGCCCTCCATCAGATGTATAGTTGATGCCTTTTCCTATTTTGCAGGCTGCCTCTTTCTTCAACTGATGGTGTGCTTTGCTTTATAGAAGCTTTTCAGTTTCATGTTGTTAAGTTCATTAAATATTGATTTTAGTGCCTGTGCTAATGATGTTCTGTTCAGGAGGTTGTTTCCTGTGCCAATGTGTTCAAGGTTGTTTACCACTTTCTCTCCTATCAGGTTCAGTGTATCTGGTTTTATGTTGAAATCTTTTATCTTCTTAGACTTGGATTTAGTGTGGGTTAATAAGTATAGATTAAATTAAATCCTTCTGTATTCAGACACATGGAGCAGCAATATTTGTTGAAAATGCTTTCTTATTTTCATTGCATATTTCTGGCTTCTTTAAAATAATAGATGTCCATAGGCATGAGGATTGATGTTTGAGTCTTTATTCAATTCCATTGATATACCTCTCTGTTTTTATTCCAATATAATGCTATTTCATTACTATAGCTCTGTAGTAGAGCTTGAAATTAGGGATGCTGATGCAACCAGAAGAGTTCTACAGGATTGTTGTAGCTATACTGGAGCTTTTGTTTTTCCATAAGAAGTTGATAATTGTGCTCTCAAAGTCTGAGAATAATTGTGTTGAAATTTTGAAGGAGATTGCATTGAATGTGTAGATTGCTTTTGGTAGTATGGCTATTTTTACTGTTAAGTTTAGCAATCCATAGGCATGGAAGGTCTTTCCATTTTCTGATATCTCCTTGAATGTCTTTCTTCAAAGACTTGAAGTTTTTATCATACAAGTCTTTCACTTGCTTTTTTAGTTATCACTAACCTTGAGATATTTTATATTATTTGAACCTATTGTGGAGAGTGTTGTTTTTCTGATTTCTTTCTAAGTCTATTTGATGTTCCTATATATAGAGAATACTGTTTTTGTGTTTTTTCTTTGAATTAATTTTGTATCAATCACTTTGTTGAAAGTGTTTCTTAGCTGTAGAAGCTCCCTAGTAGAATTTTTAAAATCACTCATGTATACTGTCATAGCATCTGCAAATAATAATATTTTGACTTCACTCATAATTGATCTGCTTCTGATAGGTCTACCTTTATATATTACCTGACCTTTTCCCCTTATTGCTTTTAATATTCTTCCTTTGCTTAGTGCATTTCCTGTTTTAATTATTATATGATGTGATGAATTTCTTTTCTGGTCAAATCTATTTGGAGTTCTGTAGGCTTCTTGTACGTTCATAGACATCTCTTTCTTCAGGTTAGAGAAGTTTTATTCTATAATTTTATTGAAGACATTTACTGGCCCTTTAAGTTGGAAATCTTCACTCTCTTCTATACTTATAATCCTTAGGTTTGTTCTTCTCATTGTGTCTTGTATTTCCTCAATGTTTTGGGTCAGGAACTTTTTTCAATTTGTATTTTCTTTGACTGTTGTGTCAATGCTTTCTATGGTATCTTCTGCATCTGAGATTTTCTCTTTTATCTCTTTTATTCTGTTATTGATGCTTGGATTCATGACTCCTGACTTCTTTCCTAGGTTTTCTATATCCAGAGTTGTTTCCCTTTGTGATTTGTATATTGTTTCTACCTCGATTTTTAGATCCTGGATGTTTTTGTTCAATTCCTTCACTTGTTTTGTTATGTTTTCCTGTAGTTCCTTTTCAGGGCATCTCCCTGTTTATTTGTGTTCTCCTGTATTTCTTTAAGGGAGTTATTTATGTCCTTCTTGAAGTCTTCTATCAGCATCATGAGCTGTAATTATAAATCCAAATCTTTCTTTTCTGGTGTGTTTGGGGGTATGCAGGTCTTGCTGTTGTGGGAGAATTGGTTTCGGATGGTGCGATATTGCCTTGATTCCTGTTAGTAATTTTCCTATGGTCTCTTTTTGCCATCTGGTTATCTCTGGTGTTAGTTGGTCCTGCTGTCCCTGGCTGGTGCTTATCCCTCCTGTGTGCCTGGAAGCCTATCTCAGTACATCTGGGTGAACAGTTTTATTTGTTAACTTTACTTAATTTGTTTTTTAGTTTTTTCTTGACTTTCTTTAATGTGTTCATTTATTTTCACCAATGTTTTGCATTTCTTGGCTTTCTTTGAATGATTTATTAATTTCTTCTACTTGTTTGTTTTTGTTTCATTGTATTTTGTTAAGCTATTTATTTTTCTCTAAGGATATCTATCATCTTCATATAGTTAGTTTAAGTTTTTCTTGTGTTTCAGCTATGCTAGACTATTGAGGTTCTGCTGTGGTAGTATAACTGGGTTTCAGTGGAGACATATTGGCTTAGCTGTTATAGATTGTGTTATTATAGGGTGTCTAGCCATCTGAATTGGCGTGATTATAGGTCTAGTTGCTAATGTCTTAGTTTGTCTTGGATGGGTGAGTCTTTTAGTCCTCGTTTCCTGCGTCCACTGTGGAATTTCACTGGAGAGTGTGTTTGTTGTATGTTGCCTGATTTTCTGGCTTGCTAAGCTTATGGATTTAAGGAGAACACATTCTGGTGTTGGAGGCCTGGGGAAGGGCAGTAAGGTGGAGATTTGTCTGTCATTGTGATAATCAAGACTTTGAGTATTGGGTCTGGATAATAGAGAGTAGGGTAGCCTACTTCACCTTCTGGTAGGCATGTCCTATGCTTGAGCAGGGTATATCTCTCTGAGTTGGGGGCTGGGATTCAGCAGAGTGGTGGTGAGGGTTGCCAAGGGTGGGGTGGTCTGTGGCATGAACAGTGGGAAGAGAAGCTTTAGCTTGCATTCTGTTGTAGTTCTAGGGGTTACCCTAAGAATTGCATTTTTGGTAAGAGACAGAGTGGGGAAGGTCTGAGGACAGCCTACATCATCTTCTGGCAGGTGTGTTCTGCCACTTACTGACTTTTTTTTTTTTACTATATGTTAATCTCTTTTATTGTTTTCCAGTTTTCAAAAGTCTATGGCCCTGTGTTTACTCTGTACTTGGGCAGGAAGCCTGCTGTCGTATTATATGGATATGAAGCTGTGAAAGAAGCCTTTATTGATCATGGGGAGGAGTTTGCTGGAAGAGGAGCCTTTCCAGTAGCTGATAAGATTGGCAAAAACTGTGGTAAATGTCCATGTACCAATATGTCCAGGTGCCTAAGTGTCCATGCATCCAACTTTTTTCATTCACCTATGTGTTCATATATGTGTGTTATAGTATGGTCATAGGGAATATGAGGATGGCAGGAAGACTTGAAACTTGTTCAATCCAAGCTTGGGTTTCTGGGTAGCAGCCACCCATCAGCACCCTTACTTACCTGGGAATTCCCTACTGTGTCTGCTCTTTGTCTTAGGGGTTGTTTTCAGCAGTGGAAGGACCTGGAAAGAGATGCGACGTTTCTCACTCATGACTCTGAGAAACTTTGGGATGGGGAAGAGGAGCATTGAGGACCGAGTTCAAGAGGAGGCTCGCTGTCTTGTAGATGAGTTGAGGAAAACCAATGGTGGGTGTCACTCATCTTAGATTTCTATTTTTTTATGAGATCCTCATAAGGCTGGCTAGAGCTTGCATTCTATGTTATACCTCAGTCTTCATACAGAAAGTATAATTTGTAGGAGAGCTTATGGTCTGTGATACTTGTTTCATGGTGGGATTGTGTCTGTTGTAGATGGTCTAGGCCATCATTTAATGTCAATCTTTTCCAACTGTTTTGTTTTCAAGTAACAAAATGATCATGTGAACTTATGTTGTGAACTTATTTTCTGATTATTTAAGGACACTAATTTTCATTGGTTAAATATTAATTTCACTAGCAAACATGTTGCATGTAATCACAGCATCACGCTTGAATATAAAAGGAACCTCATTGTACAATTGCCTTTAATTGGACTATATTGTAAAACTGATATATGTTACATCCATGCATAAAATCTGACAGAATGTTGCTGTGTAACATTTTTATTTAGCTATATGTTAATAAAGGTTTATTAGTTCATGTTCTTTTGAAACTGTAGTATAATTTATGAAAGACAGAATAAGTGATAGAGAGAAAAATCAGATTTATTCTCTGAGTCACGCATATATCAATGCTTCTTAAGTAAACTTTATTTTGTCCTTTGACATAACAAAATATTTATTGATACATTTCCAGCAATGCTATAGTGTTTCAAGCACATGAAATTCAAGTGACTAAAATTTCTTATTATCTAACATCCCAGTATTTCTCCAAAGTACTTTGATTCAAGTTATCTTTGTTTTAGGCTTTGAGTTTTCAAAGTGTTTTAGTGATTTGATTATAGTTCCTCCTCAAGGAATACACAAATGTTAAGTATAATAATGTTAGGAGATGATGGAAATGCTAATTACTTCTGTTGATGTGATAAAATACCCATCAAAAACATCCAAAGGAGGGCAATTTGGGATTAAAATTTTTGTTTATAGATTGATCATGATGGGATGTCACAGAAGGGGAACTCAAATCTCTTTCTGGTTACTCCATGATCCCTGACACATATGTAGCAGAGGACTGCTTTGTCTGGCCTCAGTGGGAGGGGATAGGCTTAAATGTGTAGAAACTTGATGCCCCAGGGCAAAGGGATGCTGAGAAGAGTGAAGTGAGGATGGGTGGATATGTAAGAAGTGAGGGTGGGTGGATATGTAAGGGGCGAAGGTGGGTGGGAAGCAAAGGAGAGGGGAAATGGAGTAAAGAACTTTAGAAGGAGAGACGAGAAGGGTGGGCAACATTTGGAATGCAAAAAAAATAAATAAAATAATTTATAAAAATAAATAAATATGGAGTACAATAGTGACAAAAATGCCCGTGCTTGGACAACTCCCTTCAATTCATGCTGTCTAGTACCTAAGCCTGTGGATTGGTGCTAATCAATGGGATGGATCTTCCCACTCTACTAACATGTCCAGAAGCCCCTCTTCTTGATGACATGAAATCCTGTTACTTTGGTAATCATCATTAAGCACCTCAGACATTTAGTTCCTTTATTATGGGGGGAATTTATACTGGACTTTTAGACATAGTAGAAAGAATTAAAACTTTACCTATTTCTTATTTTTGTTTACTTTCTTTTGGGGGCATATTTCAAACATCATTTCCCATCTTAATTTTGCTCTAAGAAATCAATTTTATATTTAATGCTTATGTATACAATTTTCATGTCGTGTAACATAGATGCATTTCATTTTCATGTTAGTTTTCCCAATACATGAACTTGACACACTCTCTATTTAGTGTATTCTACTGGCTGAAGTCATGAATCTTTTAACTGTTATATATAAGTGTTTCTAGGTTCCATAATCTCCCTCCCCTTTATTGAGGGGATGCTTTTTCCCTTTCATTTTGATTAGTTCAGTGCATTTTGATCATACTCATCCCCAAACTATTCCCAGATCTATACAGCCTTCCACTGCCATTCATCTTTGTACTGTGTTGTTTAGAGGCTTCACAAATAGGCATGACTAACTTCTAGTCTTGGATTGCTAAAGACTTGAAAAGTCTTTTTTCCCCTTCCACAAGAGCAGACACCTGGTATGAAAGGCTAGTCAATAGAAGTATGAGATGAAAACTGAGTATATATAAATTCATGACTTAGAGAAAAGGCCAGATCAGTGAACTTACATTAAATAAAAAAAATGATGCACAGGTGTAATGGACTACTGTTATGTCTATCAGGCCGTGTGTGGGTAAGCCTTGATTAAATTGTGATCAGTTTCTTTATCTGATAAGAGATATCATTTTATACACACATATATATTTCAGTAGCATTTTACAATTGTTCCCAATTCTTTAGGTGTGCCCTGTGATCCCACCTTCATCCTGGGCTGTGCTCCTTGCAATGTTATCTGCTCCATTGTTTTCCAGAATCGTTTTGAATATAAAGATCAGGAATTTCTTACCTTCTTAGACATCTTAAATGAAAATGTAGAGATTCTGAGTTCCCCTTGGATTCAGGTGAGTTCAAGTTTCTTTCTTTAAAACCAAACCAAACCAAACCAAACCAAACCAAACCAAACCAAACCAAACCAAACCAAACCAAACCAAACAAACCAAACCAAACAAAACAAAACCAACAAATACTCAGAGATATAGGTTTTGTGAAATTCCAAATATTTTTTTGAGAAATGAAGATTTTTAGAACACTATGCACAGATTTTCTATTAAACCTCCAATCACCTCTATAAATCATCAGGTCAATGCTTGGAAGATGCCTACATAACTCAGTGGACATTTATTTCATTGTTTAAAACTGTTAACCACAAGGCTTATGCACCATTAAATATTTTAGAGACCTGGTTATCAACACACTTAGTAGAAACATCACAATTTGCAATGAGATTATTTTCTTCAAATAGAGACAGTATTTTGGATTGAAACTGCTAGGAACCCTGGAGTATAACACTGGTATTTTATCAAGAGCTGACATCTTAAGTAATAATATAGGTGGCATAGGAGTGAAAAAAATGGATTCCATCAAATTTTCCTTGTGCTGAGTTTACATATATTACAATTTGTCTAAACACTGTATGATCTTGACAAAATCATCTAGCTGGACTTCACAGGTTCACAGTTGTAATACAAGAATCCTTGAGACTTTCCCTCCTAAAGTTCTTACTCCATTTTCCCTTAGATATTTTTATAATAAAAAAGAACTTCCATATAAAACATAAAGTCACTCATCAAGATGGATAACATATTATTTTTACTTGTATTTACTCTTCCTGGCCAAGGTGTACTATAAGGTACACATACATACATTCTGTGTTTTAAACTTCTATCATTTTCTTTTGTAGATTTGCAACAATTTTCCTGCTATCATTGATTATCTACCAGGAAGACACAGAAAATTACTTAAAAATTTTGCCTTTGCAAAACATTACTTTTTGGCAAAAGTAATACAGCATCAAGAGTCACTGGATATTAACAATCCTCGGGACTTTATTGATTGTTTCCTGATCAAAATGGAGCAGGTAAAATTTTAATAAAACTCCAATTTAGTTATTTGACTGCTTAAGCATTTTTTTGTTCCATGAATTATCTATGTTTACAGGAATATTTAAATGATTCAGCAAGCACTCTTTGACAAGCACTTCATGTGCTTAATGTATATATGGATTTGCAGTAAGCATTCCAGCATTCCATATTCAGTTCAGTAATTTGAATATACTGGCCCTATTTTTTAGACAAAATAATCTTGATGAAGAGTCACATAATGAGTCTATCAAATGAAAACATTTCCAAAATTCTCAGAAAAATGTCATGCCATAATATAAAGATGAATGCTGTCATTTTAGACAGTGTATGGAAAGTTAGAAAAGCAGCTCAAGATAGCTAGACTATCTACAACATCTGCAGATTGAATCTTAAAATATCAAATCTTGGCTCATTAATATCCACATATCAGTGATTGCATTTCATGTGTATTCTTTTGTGATTGGGTTAACTCACTTAGGATGATATTTTCCAGATCTAACCATTTGCCTACAAATTGCATGAGTTCATTATTTTTAATTGCTGAGTAGTATTCCATTGTATAAATATACCACATTTTCTGTATCCATTCCTCCTTTGAGGGACATCTGGGCTCCTTCCAACTTCTGGCTATTACAAATAAGGCTGCTATGAACATAGTGGAGCATGTGTCTTTATTGTATGCAGGGGAATCCTCTGGGTATATGCCCAGGAGTGGTATGACAGGGTCCTCTGGAAGTGTCATGCCCAAATTTCTGAGGAACTGCCAGACTGATTTCTAGAGCGGTTGTACCATCTTGAAATCCCACCAACAGTGTAGGAGTGTTCCTCTTTTTCCACATCCTTGCCAGCACCTGTTGTCCCTTGAGTTTTTAACCTTAGCCATTCAGACTGGTGTGAGGTGGAATCTCAGGGTTGTTTGATTTGCATTTCCCTGATGACTAATGATGTTGAACATCTCTTAAGGTGCTTCTCAGCCCTCTGAATTTCTTATGGTGAAAATTCTTTGTTTAGCTCTGTACCTCATTTTTTGATAGGGTTATTTGGTTCTTTGGGGTCTAACTTCTTGAGTTCTTTGTATATATTGGATCTTAGCCCTCTGTCAGATGTGGGGTTGGTGAAGATCTTTTTCCACTTTGTTGGTTGCTGTTTTGTCCTTCTGACAGTGTCCTTTGCCTTACAGAAACTTTGTAATTTTATGAGGTCCCATTTGTCAATTCTTGATCTTAGAGCATAAACTATTGGTGTTCTGTTCAGAAACTTTCCCCCTGTGCCCATGTCCTCCAGGGTCTTCCTCAGTTTCTTTTCTATTAGTTTCAGTGTGTCTCGTTTTATGTGGAGGTCCTTGATCCACTTGGAGTTGATCTTGGTACAAGGAGATAAGAGTTGGTCAATTCACATTCTTCTGTATGTTGACCTCCAGTTGAACCAGCACCATTTGTTGAAAAGGCTATCTTTTTTCCACTGGATGGTTGTAGCTCCTTTATCAAAGATCAAGTAACCATAAGTCTTTGGTTTCTTTTCTGGGTCTTCAATTCTGTTCCATTGATCTACTTGCCTGTCACTGTACCAATACCATGCATTTTTTTTAGCACAATTGCTCTGTAGTACTGCTTGAAGTGAGGGATATTGATTCCCCCAGAAGTCCTTTTATTGTTGAGAATAATTTTAGCTATCCTTGGTTTTTTGTTACTCCAGATGAATTTGAGATTTGCTCTTTCTTGATCTATGAAGAATTGATTTGGGATTTTGATGGGGATTGCATTGAATCTGTAGATTGCTTTTGGCAAGATGGCCATTTTTACTATATTGATCCCACCAATCCAAGAGCATGGAATATTTTTCCATCTCCTGATGTCTTCTTCGATTTCTTTCTTCAAGGACTTGAAGTTCCTGTCATACAGATCTTTCACTGGTTTGTTAAAGTCATGCCAAGATACTTTATATTGTTTGTGGCTATTGTGAATGGTGTTATTTCCCTAACTTCTTTCTCAGCCTGCTTGTCCTTTGAGTACAGGAAGGCTATTGATTTGCTTGAGTTGATTTTATAACCAGCCACTTTGCTGAAGTTGTTTATCAGCTGTAGGTGTTCTCTGGTGGAGTTTTTTGGGTCCCTTAAGTATACTATCATATCATCTGCAAATAGTGATAGTTTGACTTCTTCCTTTCAAATTTGTATCCCTTTGATTTCCTTATGTTGTCTAATTGCTCTCACTAGAACTTCAAGTACTATATTGAAAAGATTTGGAGAGAGAGGGCAGCCTTGTTTTGTCCCTGATTTTAGTCGGATTGCTTCAAGTTTCTCTCCATTTAATTTGATGTTGGCTACTGGTTTGCTGTATATTGCTTTAACTATGTTTAGGTATTGGCCTTGAATTCCTGTTCTTTCTAGGACTTTTAGCATGAAAGGATGCTGAATTTTGTCAAATGCTTTTTCAGCATTTAATGAGATAACCATGTGCTTTTTTCTTTTAGTTTTTTTTTATGTAGTGGATAACATTGATAGATTTCCTTATATTGATCCATCCCTGTATCCCTGGGATGAAGCTTACTTGATCATGGTGAATGATTGTTTTGATGTGCTCTTGGATTCAGTTGGGAAGAATTTTATTTAGTACTTTTGCATCAATATTCATAAGGGAAATTGGCCTGTAGCTCTTTTTCTTGTAGGATCTTTTTGTGGTTTTGGTATCAGCATAATTGTGGCTTCTTAGAACGAGTTAGGCCGTGTTCCTTCTGTTTCTATTTTGTGTAATAGTTTGAAGAATATTGGTGTTAGGTCTTCTTTGAAGATCTGATAGAATTCTGCACTAAAACCATCTGGTCCCGTACTTATTTTGGTTGGGAGACTTTCTGTAACCCCTTCTATTTTTCTAGGGGTTATGGGACTGTTTAGCTGGTCTACTTGATACTGATTTAATTTTGGTATTTGGTATCTGTCTAGGAAATTGTCCATTTCCTCCAGATTTTCCAGTTTTGTTGAGTATAGGCTGTTGTAGTAGGATCTGATGATTTTTTTGAATTTCCTTAGTTTCTGTTGTTATATCCCCCTTTTTATTTCTAATTTTGTTAATTTGGATACTGTCTCTGTGCCCTTTGGTTAGTCTGGCTAAGGGTTTATCTCTTGTTGATTTTCTCAAAGAACCAGCTCTTGGTTTTGTTGATTCTTTGTATGGTTCTCTTTGTTTCTACTTGATTGATTTCAGCCCTTAGTTTGATGATTTACTGTCTTCTACTCCTCCTGGGTGAATTAGCTTCCAGGGCCTTCAGGTGTGCTGTTAAGTTGCTAGTGCATGCTCTCTCCAGTTTCTTTTTGGAGGCACTTAGGGCTATGAGTTTTCCTCTTAGCACTGCTTTCATTGTGTCCCATACATTTGGGTACGTTGTACCTTCATTTTCATTGAAGTCTAAAAAGTCTTTGATTTCTTTCTTCATTTCTTCCTTGACCAAGGTGTCATTGAGTAGAATATTGTTCAGTTTCCATATGTATGTGGGTTTTCTGTTGTTTTTCTTGCTATTGAAGACCACTTTTATTCCATAGTGATCTGATAGGGGGCATGGGATTAGCTAGATCTTCTTGTGATTGTTGAGGTCTGTCTTGTGACCAATTATATGATCGATTTTGGAGAAGTAACCATGCCGTGCTGAGAAAAAGGTATATTCTTTTGCTTTAGGATGAAATGTTCTATATATATCTGTTAAATCCAATTGGTCCAAAGCTTCAATTAGTTTCACTGTGTCCCTGTTTACTTTCTGGTTTCCTGATCGGTCCATTGAGGATAGTGGAGTGTTGAAGTCACCCACCATTATTGTGTTAGGTGCAATGTGTGCTTTAAACTTTAGTAAAGTTTCTTTTATGAATGAGGGTGCTCTTGCATTTGGAGCATAGATTTTCAGTATTGAGAATTCTTCTTGGTGGATTTTCCCTTTGACCAGCAAGAAGAGACCTTCCGTGTCTTTTTTGATGACTTTAGGTTGAAAGTCAATTTTATTTGATATTAGAATGGCTTTCCTGAGACCATTTGCTTGTAAAATTGTCTTCCAGCCTTTTACTCTAAGGTAGTGTTTGTCTTTGACACTGAGATGCGTTTCCTGTATGCAGCAAAATGTAGGGTCCTGCTTCTGTATCCAGTCTGTTAGTCTATGTCTTTTTATTGGGGAATTGAGTCCATTGATGTTAAGAGATATTAAGGAATAGTGATTATTACTTCCTGACATTTTTGACGTTATTTTTTATATTTGAGTGGCTATCTTCCTTTGTGTTTGATGAGAGGGGGTTTCTATCTTGCTTCTTCTGGGGTAAGGTTTCCCTCCTTGTGTTGGTGTTTTTCCCCTATTATACTTTGTAGGGCTGGGTTTGTGGATAGATACCATGCAAATTTGGCTTTGTCATGGAATACCTTGCTTTCCCCATCCATGGCGATTGAGAGTTTTGCTGGGTATAGTAGTTCTCTTATACTCTGCATGAGATCTGCCTAGGATCTTCTAGCTTTCATGGTCTCAGGTGAGAAGTCTGGTGTAATTCTGATAGGTCTTCCTTTATATGTTACTTGGCCTCTTTTAATATTCTTTATTTAGTACGTTTGTGGTTTTGATTATTATGTGACAGGAAGTATTTCTGTTTTGTTTGGAGTTCTGTAGGCTTCTTGTATATTCATGGGCATCTCTTTCTTTAGGTTAGCGATGTTTTCTTCCATAATTTTGTAGAAGATATTTGCTGGCCCTTTAAGTTGTAGATCTTTACTCTTCTCTATACCTATAATCCATAGGTTTAGTCTTCTCATTGTGTCCTAGATTTTCTGAATGTTTTGGGTGACCAGCTTTTTGCATTTTGCATTTTCTTTAATTGTTGAGTCCATGGTTCCTATGGTATCTTCAGCATCTGTTATTCTTTCTTCTATCTCTTGTATTCTATTGTTAATATTTGCATCTATGACCCCTGATTTCTTCCCAAGGTTTTCTATCCCCAAAGTTGCCTCCCTTTTGGCTTTCTTAGTTGTTTCTACTTCTGTTTTTAGATTCTGCATGGTTTTGCTCAGATATTTTGCTTGCTTGTTTGTGTTTTCATGTAATTCTTTAAGGGATTTTTGTATTTCCTCTTTCATGACTTCTACTTGTTGACCCATGTTTTCCTGTATTTCTTTAAGTGATTTTTGTATTTCCTCTTTATTGGCTTCTAGTTTTTGATCCATATTCTCCTGAATTTCTTTAAGTGCTTTTTGTGTTTGCCTTGTAAGGGCTTCTAACTTTTGATCCATGTTCTCCTCTATTACTTTAAGAGATTTATCTATGTGTTCCTCTATCAGCATCCTGACCAGTGTTTTTAGATCTGAATCTTGTTTTTCTGGTGTGTTGGGGGTATCCGAGACTTATTGCTGTTGAGGAACTGGGTTTGGATGCCATATTGCCTTGATTTCTGTTAGTAATGATCTTACGTTTGCCTTTTGCCATCTGGTTATTTCTGGTGTTACTTGCTCCTGTAGTTACTAGCTGGTGCTTGAACCTTCTGTGGGCTCTTAAGGCTATTTCCCCATGACTGGGACACCTGAACCCCTGCTCTGGGGGGCTCCTGCTCACAGATCACTGTCTGGCGGCCCGAGTCCCCAAAGGTCTTAAACTCGGGAAATCTCGGGTACCTGGTTCTGTCTGCTAGATCCTAACCACCGTGAAGATGGTGGAGGCTGCAGGGAGTGCAGGGTCCCCCCTTAGGGCACAGAGCCCACGCCTGGCTGGGGCAGCTGAACTGCTGCTCTGCCCAGCTCTTCCTCACAGATCGCTGTCTGGTGGCCTGAGTCCCCAGAGGTCTTAAACTTGGGATATCTCGGGTACCTGGTTCCATCTGCTAGATCCAAACAGCCCAGTTTGCATTTTCTTTGACTGTTGTGTCAATGTCTTCTATAGTATCTTCAGCACCTGATATTCTCTCTTCTATATGTTGTATTCTGTTGGTGATGCTTGCATCTATCACTCCTGATCTCTTTTCTAGGTTTTCTGTCTCCATGGTTGTCGACCATGTGCTTTTTTTTTTAAATTGTTTCTCTTTCCACTATTGATCCTGGATGGTTTTGTTCAATGTCTTCACCTGTTTGGTTGTGTTTTCCTGTAATTCTTTAAGCATTTTTTTTTGTGTTTCCTCTTTAAGGGTTTCTACCTGTTTACTTGTGTTCTCTTGTATTTCTCTTAGGGAGTTGTTTATGTCCTTCTTAAAGTCCTCTATCATCATCATGAGATGTTATTTTAAATCTCAGTCTCCCTTTTCTGGTGTTTAGGGTATCTAGGACTTATTGTAGTGGGAGAACTGGATTCTGATGATGGAGACCCGGATTAACTATCTTTCTTCAAGCAGTATACTTGCCAAATGAGTCAGGGACCTTCCAGTTTTCTTTGCTATATTTACAATTGAGAACTTTATCTTCATGACTATCCCTCACATCACATGCTCTTTACTTTTTCTCCTTGTCATGTATGTTTTGAGTAAAACTTTTTTTTAACAAAAGGGAAATGGGCACCATTTTTTCTTTCTTTTGTTTCTGTTTTTTTTTTTGGGGGGGGAATTCAGTAAGCTGAATGTCTCACCTGGTTGAAGAGTCTCATGAAAGACTTACATACAAGACTGCATGATGCAGCAGGGGTTCTACATATCTCCTGAACACAGGTCAGTTTCTTCTGCTAAACTCTCCAAGGTCTGTCAGCTGAAATTGTCACATGTAAGTAATTTTATTCACTCTAATAAGTACATTGACAAATAATTTCCTGAATAACACAAACTATTCCTAGGAAAAGCACAACCCAAAGACGGAGTTTACTTGTGAGAACTTGATCTTCACAGCATCTGATCTGTTTGCTGCTGGGACAGAGACAACAAGCACAACCCTGAGGTACTCTCTGCTGCTCCTGCTCAAGTATCCAGAAGTCACAGGTAAGGACACAGGTGGGAATCAAATGAGTTTCAGAAAGAAATTAGAAGATATCCCTGGAGTCCTTCATTTTGTTTGTCTAAGGGAAGCCTCAGAATTTAACCTTTTGTGGTACTGCAATCTGCTACATTTATCAGTAGTACCAAATTGAGATATCTTAGTCCACAGTGTAGGAGGATGCTTCATAGAAGTCAAGACACAAGGCAGGAGCAAAAAGGACCAATAAAGTCCTATTCTATGACACAGATTTCATGGCAAGTAATTGTGTTCACACAAATTGTTTTAAAAACACAAGTTAGTCTAAATTGGAAAAAGCCATACTAAATAGTGGATATATTCTTGAAGATATTTTTCCTTATTTTTTTCTTTTTTTATTAAGTATATTCTTGATTTACATTTCAAATGTTGTCCCCTTTCCTGGCTCCCCCCCCTGAAAATCCCATAAGCCATTACCCCAACCCCAATCAACTTTCCCCCACTTCCCTGTCCCAGTATTCCTCTACACTACAGCATCAAGTCTTTCTAGGACCAAGGGCCTCTCCTCCCTTTGTTGTCTAACAAAACCATCCTCTGCTGCCTATAAGTCTGGAGCCATGGGTAACTCCATGTGTACTCTTTGGTTGATGATTTTGTCCCTGGGAGCTCTGGGAGTACTGGGTGACTCATATTGTTGTTCCTCCGGTGGTGCTGCAAACCCCTTCAGCTCCTTGGGTCCTTTCTCTAGCTTCCCCATTGGGGACCCTGTGCTCAGTTCAATGGCTGGCTGAGAGTGTCCCCCTCTGTATTTGTCATGCACTAGCAGAACCTCCCAGATGGCAGCTATATCCATCTCCAGTCAGCCAGCACTTGTGGGCATCCACAATATTGTCTGGGTTTTGTAACTATATTGGATGGATGACTGGGTGGGGTAGTCTCTGGATGGTTTTTGCTCTACCTTTTGACTCTGTATGTCCTTCTGTGAGTATTTTGTTCCCTTCCTACAAAGGACCCACATACCCATACTTTGTTCTTTCTACTTCTTGGGCATCATTTGATATGTGAAATGCGTCTTGGGTATTCCATGATTCTGGGCTAATATCCACTTGTCAGTGAATGCATATCATGTATGTTCTTTTGTGTTTGGGTTACTTCACTCAGGATGATATTATCCAGTTCCATCCATTTGTCTAAGAATATCATGAATTCATTATTTTTAATGGGTGAATAGTACTCCATTGTGTATATATACCACATTTTCTGTATCCATTCCTCCATTGAGGGACATCTGGGTTCTTTCCAGCTTCTGGCTATTATAAATAAGGCAGATATGAATATAGTGGAGCATGTGTCCTTATTAGATGCTGGAGAATCCTCTGGGTATATGCCTAGGAGTTGTATCCTCCGGTAGTATTATGCCAGTTTTCTGAGGAACTACCAAACTGATTTCCAGAGTGGTTGTACCAGCTTGCAATCCCACCAGCATTGGGGGAGTGTTTCTTTTTCTCCACAAACTCACCAGCACCTGTTGTCTCCTGAGTTTCTTATTTTAGCCATTCTGACTGGTGTGAGGTAAAATCTCTAGGTTGTTTTGATTTGCATTTCCCTGATGACTAAGGATGTTGAACATTTGTTTAGGTGCTTCTCAGCCAGATATTCCTCAGATGAAAATTTTTTGTTTAGCTCTATACCCCATTTTTCAATAGGGATATTTGGCTCTCTGGAGTCTTAACTTCTTGAGTTCTTTGTATATCTTGAATATTAGCCCTCTGTGGATGTAAGGTTGGTAAAGATCATTTCCCAATTTGTTGGTTGCTGTTTTGTCCTATTGATAGTATCCCTTGCCTTTCAGAAACTTTGTAATTTTATGAGGCCCCATTTGTCAATTCTTGATCTTATGGCATAGGCTATTGATTCTCTGTACAGGAAAATTTGCCCATGTGCCCATGTATTCACGGCTCTTCCCCAGATTCTTTTCTATTAGTTTCAGTGTCTGATTTTATGTGGAGGTCCTTGATCCACTTGGACTTGAGCTTAGTACAAGGAGATAAGAATGGATTAATTTGTATTTTTCTGCATACTAGCCATCAGTTGAGCCAGCACCATTTGTTTAAAAGGCTATCTTTTTTTCCACTGGATGGATTTAGCTCCTTTGTCAAAGACCAAGTAGCCACAGGTGTATGGGTTCATTTCTGGCTCTTCAATTCTATTCCATTGATCTACCTGCCTGTCACTGTACCAATACCATGCAGTTTTTTTAAACACTATTGCTCTGAGGTACTGCTTGAGGTCTGGGATACTGATTCTTCCAAATGTTCTTTTACTGTTGAGAATGGTTTTCAATATCCTGGGTTTTTTTGTTATTCCACATCAATTTGTGAATTGTTCTTTCTAACTCTCTGAAGAATTGATTTGGGATTTTGATGGGGATTGCACTGAATTTGTATATTGCTTTTGGCAAGATGGCCATTTTTACAATATTCATCCTGCCAATCCATCTTTTGAGGTCTTCTTTGATTTCTTTCTTCAGAGAATTGAAGTTCTTGTCAATAGATCTTTCAGCTGTTTTGTTAGTTACACCAAGATATTTTATATTATTCATGACTATTTTGAGGGGTGTTGTTTCCCTAATTTCTTTCTCAGCCTGTTTATCCTTTGAGTATAGGAAGGCTACTGATTTGTTTGAGTTAATTTTATATCCGGCCACTTTGCTGAAGTTGTTTATCAGCTGTAAGAGTTCTCTGGTGGAGTTTTTTGTGTCCCTCATGTATACTATCATATCTTCTGCAAATAATGATAATTTGACTTTCTTTCCAATTTGTATCCCTTTGACCTCCTTTTGTTGTCTAATTGCTCTAGCTAGAACTTCAAGTAGTATATTGAATAAATATGGAGAGACAGGGAAGCTTTGTTTAGTCCCTGATATAGTGGGATTGCTTCAAGTTTCTCTCCATTTAGTTTGATTTTGGCTATTGGTTTGGTGTATATTGCTTTTATTATGTTTAGATATGGGCCTCAAATTCCTGATCTTTACAAGACTTTTAGCATGAATTGATGCTGAATTTTGTCAAAGGCTTTTCCAGCATCTAATGAAATCAGCATGTGTTTTTTTTTTCTTTGAGTTTGTTTATGTAGTGGATTGCATTGATGGATTTCCGTATATTGAACCATCCCTGCATCCCTGGGATGAAGCCTACTTGACCACGGTGAATGATCATTTTGATGTTTTCTTGGATTTAGTTGGCAAGAATTTTATTGAGTATTTTTGCATGGATATTCATAAGGGAAATTAGTCTTAAGTTCTCTTTCCTTTTTGGATCTTCGTATGGTTTTGGAATCAGCCTAATTGTGGCTTCATAGAATGAGTTGGGTAGTGTTCTTTCTGTTTCTAATTTTGTGGAATAGTTTGAAGAGTATGGTGTTAGGTCTTCTCTGAAGTACTGATAGAATTCTGTACTAAAATCATAAGGTCCTGTCCTTTTTTTGGTTGGAAGACTTTCCATGACCACTTCTATTCTTTTAGGATTTATGGGAGTTTTTAGATGGTCTATTTGTTTCTGATTTAATATTTGTATTTGGTCATCTGTCGAGGAAATTGTCCATTTCCTCCGGATTTTCTAGTTGTTTTGAGTACAAGACTTTTGTAATAGGGCCTGATAATTTTTTGAATTTCCTCAGTTTCTGTTGTTATATCTTCCTTTTCATTTCTTTCGTTAATTTGGATACTCTCTCTGTACCCTCTGATTAGTCTGGCTAAAGGTTTATCTATTTTGTTGATTTTCTCAAAGAACCAGCTCCTAGTTTTGTCGATTCTTTGTATGGTTCTTTCTGTTTCTACTTGGTTGATTTCAGCCCTGAGTTTGATGATTTCCTGCCTTCTCCTCTTCTTGGGTGTATTAGCTTTTTTCTGTTTCCCAGCCATTAAGCTGCTAGTATATGCTCTCTCCAGATTCTTTTTGGAGCCACTCAGGGCTATGAGTTTTCCTCTTAGCAAGGATTTCATTGTGTCCCACAACTTTGTGTATGTTGTGCCTTCATTTTCATTAAATTCTCAAAAGTCTTTTGTTTCTTTCCTTATTTCTTCCTTGACCAAGTTATTGAGTAGAGCATTGTTCAGCTTCCATGTGTATGTGGGCTTTTTGTTGTTTTTGCTGCTATTGAAAACTACCCTTACTCCATAGTGATCTGATAGGAGGCATGTGAAAGTTATTTCAATCTTCCTATACTGGTTGAGGTCTATTTTCTGACCAATTATATGGTCAATTTTGGACAAGGTACCATAAGGCGCTGAGAAGAGTGTATATTCTTTTGATTTAGAATGAATGTTCTGTAGCTATCTGTCAAATCCATTATCTCTATAACCTCTGTTAGTTTCACTGTGTCTCTGTTTAGTTTGTATTTCCCTGATTGGTCCATTGAGGAGAGTGTAATGTTGAAGTCACCCACAATTATTGTGTGAGGTACAATATGTGCTTTGAATTTTAGGAAAGATTCTTTTATGAATGAGGGTGCCCTGGTATTTAGAGCATATTGTTCAGAATTGAGAGTTCATGTTGGTAGATTTTTCCTTTGATGAGTAAGAAGTATGACTTTTGGTTGAAAGTCAATTTTATCTGATATTAGCATGGTTATTCTAGCTTGTTTCCTGGGAGCATTTGCTTGGAAAATTGTTTTCCAGCCTTTTACTCTGACGTAGTGTTTTTCCTTGAAACTGAGGTACATTTCCGTATGCAGCAAAATGCTGGGTCCCATTTATGTATTCAGTCTGTTAGTCTATGTCTTTTTACTGGGGAATTGAGTCCATTGATATTAAGAGATATTATGGAATAGTGATTGTTGCTTCTTGTTATTTTTGATGTCATTTTTATGTTTGTGTGGTTATCTATTTTTGTGTTTGTTGAAAGAAGATTACTATCTTTCTCTAGGATGTAGTTGCCCTCATTGTATTGGTGTTTTCAATCTATTGTCCTTTGTAGGGCTCAATTTGTGAAAAGATATTTTGTAAATTTGGTTTTATCATGAAATATCTTGGTTTCTCCATCTATAGTGGTTGAGAGTTTTTCTGGGTATAGTAGTCTGGGTTGGCATTTGTGTTCTCTTTGAGTCTGTATGAGATCTGTCCAGGATCTTCTAGATTTCATTGTCTCTGTTGAGATGTCTGGTGTAATTTTGATAGGCCTTCCTTTATATGTTACTTGGCCCTTTTTTCTTACTGCTTCTAATATTCTTTCTTTGTTTAGTACATTTGGTGTTTTTATTCTTGACTGGAGGTATTTCTGTTCTGATCCAGTCTCTTTGGAGTTCTGTAGGCTTCTTGTATGTTCCTGGGCATTTTTCTCTTTAGGTTAGACAAGTTTTCTTCTATAATTTTGTTGAAGATACTTACTGGCCCTTTAAGTTGTAAATCTTTACTCTCTTCTATACCTATAATCCTTAGGTTTGGTTTTATCATTGTGTCCTGGATTTCCTGTATGTTTTGGGTTATAAGCTTTTTGCATTTTGTTTTTTCTTTGATTGTTGAGTCAATGCTTTCGATGGTATCTTCAGCACCTGAGATTCTTAATTCTATCTCTTGTATTCTGTTGTTGATGTTTGCATCTATGACTCCTGATTTCTTTCCAAGGTTTTCTATCTCCAAAGTTGTCCCCCTCTGTGATTTCTTAGTTGCTTCTACTTCCATTTTTAGGTCTTGGATGACTTTTCTTAGTTCTTTCACTTGTTTGTTTGTGTTTTCCTGTAATTTTAAAAATAATTTTTGTATTTCCTCTTTCAGGACTTCTGCCTGTTGACAAATATTCTCCTGTATTTCTTTAAGTGATTTTTGTGTTTCCTCTTTATGGGCTTCTATCTGTTGACCCATGTTCTCTTGTATTTCTTTAAGTGATTTTTGTGTTTCCTTTTTAAGGGCTTCTCCCTGTTGCCTTATGTTCTCTTGCACTTCTTTAAGGGAATTATTTATGTCTTTCTTGAAATCCTCTCTCAGCATCATGAGATGTAATTTTAAATCCAGGTCTTGCTTTTCTGGTGAGTTGGGGGTATCCAGGACTTGCTGTTGTTGAACTTGGTCCAGATGATGCAATGTTGTTTTTGTTTCTGTTGGTGATGTTCTTGGTTTTCCTTTTGCCAACTGGTTATTTCTGTCTTTAGCCAGTGTTGCTGTCTCTGACTGTGGTTTATCCTTCTCTCTGTGCACACTGATATGTAGGTACTTCTGTGAAACCCACTCTCTTGTGGTTGTATTTTGGTATGTAGTTCTGTGACCCCAATTAACTCTGGTTGCAGGCAGTAATTGGAACACTCCTGTCCCAGGCTGTCCCTAGGGTCTTGGGTCTTCAGGGTTCCTTGTTGTTTACTCTGAACAACAGGGGTGGTCCTATTTGTGATGACCAGCCTCTCTGCACTCTTAAGTGGTTAGTTACTTCCGTGTGTTACTTGGATATGGTATGTCGTGGCAGATGGTGGTCCCAAGCTGGAGAAGGAAACTGGAGGGTTTCTGCCAGAGTATTCTGGGTGTGATCCTCTGGCAAGGGTGGTTCTACCTGTGCAGGCAGGCTCCTCCACACTCCTGGGTCATTAACCTGCCTCTCTGTGCCACTTGCATATGGCATTCTGTGCCAGAGGATGGACCCAAGCTGGAGACAGAAACTGGAGGGCTTCCTCCAGAGGTTTCCTGGAGTGAACCTCTGAGCAGCAGGCTTGGTTTCACCTATGCAGGCCACTTTCTCTGCACTCCTGGGTGTTTAAGCTTCCTCTCTGTGCCACTTGGGTATGGCACACTGTGCTAGAGGATAGACCGAAGCCAGAGACAGCTTTCTTTATTCTTATAATTTGTTCATTGTTATAGAAACTTTTTTATAGAAAAATATCAATCTTAAAATTTAATGAGAAAACATTTCAATTTAGGCAGAATTTCCAGAAAACTGCCACATCTGTTATCTTAGAAATCTGTTTTTCTATAATACTCTTTAACATAGATCAAAATATTGAGGAACTATGCATTTTTTTAAATAAAAAATTTTCTATGTATATGATTGTTTTGCCTACATTTATCTCTGTGTACCACGCACATACCAGGTGTCCACAGAGGCTCGAAAACAGAATAAAATATCTAGAAATATAGTTTAAACATGGTTATATGCCACTGTATGATTAATAGGAATTGAATCCATGTACTCTGCAGGAGCACAATTGATCTTAACCTCTGAGCCAATTATTTTTTATTTTTATTAAATTTATTTTTATTCAATTAACATCCCAAACATAGCTTCTCATCTCAGTCCTTCCATCACAGAGTCCCTCCCATCTTCCATTCTCCTCTATGAGGGTGAGGTCCCGTGGGTTTTCCACAGCCTTGGCACCTCAAGTCTTTGCCTGACTAGGTGCATTCTCCCACTCAGGCCAGATAAAGTAGCCATATAAATTTATCTGTTACAAACATCTTTATAATTTTTCTTAAAGAGAACCAAACATGAGCACTCAGATGGATAAATGAGAAAAGGTGTTTGCTGAAAATATATATTCCTTGCTCCTAGATATATGGTGGAAGGAGAGAACAGACTCCTGGATATCATGTGTCATTTTCCACATATACACTATAGAATATGCATAATTGCACAAATACATGTCTACATTCATGTCCTCATATGCATGCACTCAAGCACAAACACACACAAACAACACAGAATAAAAAAGTAATAAAGTAACTTCAGCTGTGCCACACATGTGAAAAACACATTGCAATTGTTCCACAAATCCACTCAAGTGACAACCATAATTTCTTTCTTCTTTCTTTTATATTATTTTATTTTTTATATTTCAAATGTTGGAATTTTTTCCAGCCTTTTATTCTGAGGTAATGTCTGTCTTTGTAACTCAGATGTGTTTCCTGTATGCATCCAAATTCTGGGTCCTGTTACATATCCAGTCTTTTAGTGTATATGCTTTTATTGGGGAATTGAGTCCATTGATGCTGAGATTATTGCTTCTTATTTTTTGTTACAGGTGAAATTATGTTTGTCTGGTTCTCTTATTTTGGGTTTGTTGTGAGAAGATTAATTTCTTGGTTTTTCTTGGGTGTATTTCCCTCCTTGTGTTGAGGTTTTCTTTATATTATCCTCTGTAGGGCTGGATTAGTGGAAAGAAATTGCTTAAATTTTGTTTTCTCATGGAATATCTTGGTTTCAATCTATGAGAGTTTTGTTGGGTATAGTAGCCTGGGCTGACATTTTTGTTCTCTTAGGGTCTATATGACATCTGTCCAAGTTCTTCTGGCTTTTACAGTCTCTGTTGAGAAGTCTGGTGTAATTCTGATAGGTCTGCCTTTATATGTTACTTGGCCTTTTATACTTGCCACTTTTAATAGTCTTTCTTTGTTTTGTGTATTTGGTGTTTTGATTATTATATGACAGGGGGAATTTTCTTTACTGATCCGTTCTATTCAGCATTTTGTAGGTGTCTTGTATTCTTATGAACATCCCTTTCTTTAGATTAGGGAAGTTTTCTTCTATGATTTTCTTGAAAATGTTTACTGGCTTTTTTATTTGGGAATCTTTGCTCTCTTCCTTACCTATTATTCTTTGGTTTGGTCTTTTCATTATGTCCTGAGTTTCTTGGATGTTTTGGATTAGGAGCTTTTTGCACTTTACATTTTCTTGGACTATTGTGTCAATGACTTCTATAGTATCTTCTACAGCTGAGATTTTTTTCTTCTATCTCTTGTATTCTGTTGCTGATGCTTGTATCTATGAATCATGACCTCTTTCCTAGGTATTCCATCTCCAGGGTTGTCTCCCTTTGTGATTTCTCTATTTTTGCTATTTCCATTTTTAGATCCTGCACAGTTTTCTTCAATTGTTTCACCTGTTTGGTTGTGTTTTCCTGTAATTCTTCAAGGGATTTTTGTGTTTCCTCTTTAAGGGCTTCTACCTGTTTACCTGTGTTCTCTCTATATTTCTTTAAGGGAGCATTTATGTCCTTCTTAAGGTTCTCTATTGTCTTCATGAGATAGGATTTTAGATCAGAATATTGCTTTTCATGTGTATTAGGATATCCAGGGCTTGCTGTGGTGAGAGAACTAGGTTCTGACATTGCCAAGTAGTATTGGGATCTGTTACTTATATTCTTTCACTTGCTTCTCACCACTTGGTTATCTCTGGTGTTAACTGGCCTTGCTGTCTCTGACTGGAGCCTGTCCTTCCTGGGAACCTGGTTATGTTGGGTCTCCTTGGCTCAGGCTGTCTCTAGATATGGATGGAGGTCTAGAGAACCTGATCTGTCAGCCTGGCTATGTCAGAACTCCTGGAGATCAAGCTGTTTCTGGATGTGGATGGTGTGTGGTGGGGCGTTTCAGCACAAGATCTGCTCCTAGTCTCAGATATCTCTGGCAGAGCAGGAGTTCCTGCATCCTCTGGGCCCCAGGGGAGGCTCCTAGTTGTGCCAGGTATTGGGATGGGTGTGGTAGACTCACCTGTGAGCCTGGGGGTGTCAGAACTCCTGGGATCAAGGTTTCTCTGGGTGTGGGTGGGTGGAGGAGCACAGTATCTGCTCCTGGGTGCAGATTCAAGTTGTAAGGAACTTGTGTCTCTCGCAAGGTGGGACATTCTGCATCCTCTGGGCCCTGGGGTTCCCAGTTAGGTCAGGTATTGGGGCAGGGGTCGGGGACACACCTGTGAGCCTGGGTGTGTCAGAACTCCCGGGGGGTCAAATTGTTTCTGGGTGTGAGGGTGGTAAAAACCAACCATGTCATTATTTACTCCTAGAAAAGAAGGGTGCTTTCCACATAGTTGCCCTATTGGACTCAGGGAAATTTGTTTATATTCAATACATCCATAAAATATGAAACCCGTATTCCCACATGAAGAATTAAATTTCTCCGGTGATAGATAAGTATGAAATAGTTATTATATGTAAACATGAATTTCAGGAGAAATTTTTAGAATGTGCCCATATTTGGAAAGTTAGACAGTATTACATACCTTCAGAAAACTACATACAAGCATTCGCACAATACCATTAAAATTTATTTTTAAGTATATTGCATTGTTTTAGTATAAACATAATATTTGTTTAATAGTTTTCTTCTATAAGAACTGTTTTTCTTTACTTAATATTCTATTTTTAGAGGAAAATGTTTGCTAATAGTCTTGTATATTACTGTCAGATGTTTGTTATCAAAGATCATGTTTTGCGTGGTCTTATTTGCATATGGACTTTTTAAAAAATTATTTACTTTTTATACATTCCATATTTTATACCCCCCATCCATCCTCTGACTGTTACATGTTCCATACCTCCTCCCCACTCCCCTGTCTCCATGTGGATGCCCCCACCCACCACCCACCTAATCTCTAAACTCCCTGGGTCCTCCAGTTTCTTGAGGGTTAGGTGCATTACCTCTGAATGAACACAGACCTGGCAGTCCTCTACTCTTTGTGTGTTGGGGGCCCCACATCAGCTGGGGTATACTGCCTGTCTGGTGGTCCAGTGTTTGAGGGATCTCATGGGTCCAAATTGAAACTGCTGGTCCTCCTACAGGATCGCCCTTCTCCTCAGCTTCTTTCAGCCTTCCATAGTTCAACAACAGGGATCAGCTGCTTCTGTCCATTGCTTGGGTGCAAATATATTCATCTGACTTTTTCAGCTGCTTGTTGGGTCCTCTGGAGTGCAATCATGCTAGGTCCCTCTTTGTGAGCCCTCCATAGCCTCAGAAATAGTGTTAGGCCTTGTAACTTCCCCTTGAGCTGGAGCTCACTTTGGGCCTGTTGCTGGAGCTTTTATCCCTCAGGCTCCTCTCCATTTCCATTCCTGTAATTCTTTCAGACAGGAACAATTATGGGTCAGAGTCATGACTGTGGGATGCCTCCCTCTCCCTCATTTGACACCCTGTCTTCCTGCTGAAGGTAGGCTTTATAAGCTCCCTCTCCCAACTGTCAGGCATTTCATCTAAGGTCCCTTCCTTTGACTCCTGAGAGTCTCTCATCTCCCAGATCTTTGGTTCATTTTGCAGGGTCTTCCCTCAACCTCTTACCTCTTGAGGTTGCCTGATTCCATTCTTTATGCTGGACCTCAGGGCTTAAGTCCTTTTTCCTTACCCAATACCAGATCAGGTTTTCCACTCCCTTCCACTCTCCTACCCCTTCCAATTTCCTTCCCAGGTTCCTCCTTCCCTCCCCACTTGTGATTGCTTTCTTCTCCTTCCCAAGTGGGACTGAGACATCCTCATTTGGGCTCTTCAGTTTGTTGACCTTTTTTTAAGTTCTGTGGCTAATATTAACTTATTGGTGAGTACATACCAAGCATGCACCACTTTTGAGTCTGTGTTACCTCACTCATGATGATATTTCTAGTTCCATCCATTTGCCTGGAAAATGCAGGATGTCCTCATTCTTAAAAGCTGAGTAGTATTTCAATGAACCACATTTTCTGTACTCATTCTTCTGTTGTGGAACATCTAAATTGTTTCCAGCTTCTGCCTGTGACATATAAGGCCACTATGAACATAGTGGAACACGTGCCCCTGTGGCATGGTGGAACATCTTTTGGGTATATTCCCAAGAGTACTATTGCTAGGTCTTCAGGCAGGTTTATTTCCAGTTTTCTGAGTAACCTTCAGAGTAGTTTCCAGATTGGTTGTACCAGTTTGCAATCCCACCAGCAATGGATGAGTGTTTCTCTTTCTCAACATCCTCTTCAACATGTGTAGTCACCTGAGGTTTTGATCTTAGCCATTCTGATTGGTGTAAGGTGGAATCTCAGTGTCATTTTGATTTTCATTTCTCTGATCACTAAGGACTTTGAACATTTCTTTAGGTGCTTCTCAGCCATTCAAAATTCCTCAGTTGTAAAATCTCCGTTTAGTTCTATACCCCATTTTTTGATTGGGTTGTTTGGATTTTTGGTGATTAGCTTCTTGAGTTCTATATAAATTTTGGATATTTACCCTCTATCAGTTGTGGGATTCATGAAGATTTTTTTCCCAATCTGTATGTGTCCAATTTGTCTTATTGACTATGTTCTTTGCTTTACATTACATAACCTTTCCAGTTTCATGCGGTCTCATTTATCTTTTTTTTTTTTTTTTGGTTTTTCAAGACAGGGTTTCTCTGTATAGTGCTGGCTGTCCTGGAACTCACTCTGTAGACCAGGCTTGCCTTGAACTCAGAAATCTGTCTGCCTCTGACTCCCAAGTGCTGGGATTAAAGGCATGTGTTACCACTGCCCAGGCTCCTTTATCAACTCTTGATTTTAGAGCCTGAGCCATTGGACCTGTCTAGGAAATTTCCCCCTGTGCCAATGAGTTCAAGACTCTTTCCAACTTTCTCTTCTATTAGATTCAATGTGTCTGGTTTTATACTGAGGTCCTTGATCCACTTGGACTTGAGGTTTGTGCAAGATGACAAATATGGGTCTATTTTCATTTTTCTACATATAGGCAACCAGTTAGAACAGCACCATTTATTGAAGATTCTTTCTTTTTTCCATTGTATATTTTTGGATTCTTTGTCAAAGATCAAGTGTCCATAAGTGTGTGGTTTTATTCTGGGTTTTCAATTATATTCCATTGATCAACATGTCTATTTCTGTACCAAATACCGTGCATTTTTATTATGATTGCTCTGTAGCAAAGCTTGAGGTCAGGGATGGTGATTTCCCCAGCTGTTCTTTTTTTATTGAATATATTCTTCATTTACATTTCTAATGTTATATCTTTTCCTAGTTTCCCTCTCCCAGAAAGCTCCCAACCCATCCTCCCTCCCCCTGACTCCAAGAAGGTGCCCCTCTGCCCAACCCACTCCCACCTATTCTTCAATTTTGCATGCTTGGGCATCTATTGAGCCTTCATAGGACCAAGGACCTTTCCTCCCACTGATGCCTGACAAGGCATTCCTCTGCTGCAATTGTGGCTCAAACCACTTGTATTCCTTGGTTGATGGCTTAGTCCCTGGAAGTCCTGGGGGGGGAGGGGGTCTGGTTGGCCCACATTGTCGTTCTTCCCATGAGGCTGCAAATCCCTTAAGCTCTTCCAGTCCTCCCTCAAACTCAGTTCAATGATTGGCTGCTAGCATCTGCCTCTGTATCTGTAAGGCTCTGGCATGGAACCTCAGGAGACAGCTATAACAGATTCCTTTTGGCAAGCACTTCTTGGCATTCACAACAGTGTCAGGGTTTGGTGACTGTTTATAGGATGAATCTCCAGGTAGGGCAGTCTCTGGATGGCCTTTCCTTCAGTCTCTGACCCACACTTTGTCTCCATAATTGCTTCTGTGAGTATTTTGTTCCTTTTCTCAGAAAAACAAAGCATCCACACTTTGGTCTTCCTTCTTGAGCTTCATGTGGTCTGTTAATTGTATCTTGTTTATTCTGAGCTTTTGGGCTAATATCCACTTATCAATGAGTGTATACCATGTGTGCTCTTTTATAATTAGGGTACTTCACTCAGGATGACACTTTCTACTTCCATCCATTTGCTTAAGAATTTCATGAATTCATTGTTTTTAATAGCTGAGTAGTATTCCGTTGTGTAAATATACTACATTTTCTGTATCCATTCCTCTTTTGAAGGACATCTGGGTTCTTTCCAGCTTCTGACCATTATAAATAATGCTGCTACAAACATAGTGGTGCATGTGCCCTTATTATATGTTGGAACATCTTCTGAGTATATGCCCAGTAGCTGGATCTTCAGGTAGTAATATGTTAAATTTTCTGAGGAACCACCAGACTGATTTCCAGAGTGGTTTTACCAGCATGCAGTCCCACCTGCAATTGAGAAGTGTTCCTCTTTCTCCAAATCCTCACCATCATCTGCTGGCCACTGAATTTTTCATCTCAGCCAATCTGACTTGTGAGAGGTGGCATCTCAGGGTTGTTTTGATTTGCATTTCCCTGATAACTAAGGATGTTGAACATTTCTTCAGGTGCTTCACAGCCATTCAAGCTTCTTCAGTTTAGATTTCTGTGTTTAGCTCTGAACCACATTTTTAATGGAGTTATTTGACTCCCTGGAATCTAACTTCTTGAGTTCTTTGTATATATTTTAGCCCTCTATTGGATGTAGGATTGGTAGAGATCTTTTCCCACTCCTTTGCCTTACAGAAGCTTTGCAGTTTTATGAGGTCCTATCTGTCCATTCTTAAGAGTATAAGCCATTGGTGTTCTGTTCAGGAAAATTTCCCTTGTGCCTATGTGTTCAAGGCTGTTCCCTACTTTCTCCTCTATAACTTCAGTGTATCTGGTTTTATGTGTAGGTCCTTGATCCACTTGGACTTGAGCTTTGTACAAGGAGATAAGAATGGGTCGATTTGCATTTTTCTATATGCTGACCTCCAGTTGATAACAGCACCATTAGTTAAAAATGATGCTTTTTTTTTTCAACTGGATGTTTTTAGCTCCTTTGTCAAATATCAAATGACCATAAGGGTATGGGTTCATTTCTGGGTCTTCAATTCTATTCCATTGATCTTCCTGCCTGTCTATGTATCAATACCATACAATTTTTTTGTCACTATTGCTCTGTAGTAGAGTTTGATGTCAGGGATGGTGATTCTCCCAGAAGTTCTTTTGTTGTAGATAATAGATTTTGCTATCCTGTTTTTTTTTTTTTTGTTATTCCAGGTGGATTTGCAGATTGCTCTTTTTAGTTCTATGAAGAATTGATTTGAAGTTTGATGGGTATTTAATTCAATCTGTAGATTGCTTTAGGCAACATAGCCATTTTTACTGTATTAATCCTGCCAGTATATGAGCACGGGACATCTCTCCATCTTGTAAGATCTTCAATTTCTTTCTTCAGAGGTTTGAAGTTTTTGTCACACAGATCTTTCACTTGCTTGGTTAGAGTTATACCAAGGTATGTAATATTAGTTGCAACTATTGTGAAGGGTGTCCTTTCCATAATTTCTATCGCAGCTTGTTTATCTTTTGAATAGAGAAAGGCTACTGATTTGTTTGAGTTAATTTTGTATCCAGCCACTTTGCTGAAGTTGTTTATCAGCTTTAGGAGTTCCCTGGTGGAATTTTTGGGGTCACTTAAGTATAGAATCATATCATCTGCAAATAATGATATTTTGACCTCTTTCCCAATTTGTATACATTTGACCTCCTTTTGTTGTCTAATTCTCTAGCTAGAACTTCAAGTACTACATTGAGTAGACAAGGAGAGAGTGGGCCTTGTCCCAAATTTTAGTGGGATTGCTTCAAGGTTTTCTCCATTAAGTTTGATGTTGTCAGCTCATTTACTGTATATTGCATTTACTATGTTTAGATATGGGCCATGAATTCCTGATTTCTCCAAGACTTTTTAACATGAAGGGATATTGAATTCTGTCAAATGCTTTTTCAACCTCTAATAAAATGACCATGTGGTTTTTTCTTTGAGTTTGTTTATATAGCGGATTACATTGATGGATTTCCATATATTGAACTGTCCCTGCATCCCTGGGATGAAACCTACTTGATCATGGTGAACGATCATTTTGATGTATTCTTGGATTAGGTTGGTCAGAATCTTATTAAGTATTTTTGCATCGATATTCCTAAGGGAAAATGATTTGAAGTTCTCTTTCCTTGTTTGTTCTTTTGTGGTTTAGGTTTGTTACTGTGGCTTCATAGAATGAGTTGGATAGTGTTCCCTCAGTTTCTATTTTGTGGAATAGTTTGAAGAGTATAAGTATTAGATCTTCTTTGAAGATCTGATAGAATTCCCCGCTAAACCCATCTGGCCCTGGGCTTTTTTTTTTGTTTTGTTTGGGAGACTGTTAATGACTCCTTCTGTTTCCTCAGGGCTTCCGGGACTAGTTAGATGGTCTATCTGATCCTGATTTAACATTGGTGCCTAGAATATTGTGTCTAGAATATTGTCCATTTCATCCAGATTTTCCAGTTGTTTTGAGTATAGGCTTTTGTAATAGGATCTGATGATTTTTTGAGTTTCCTGTTCCTGTTTCATATCTCCCTTTTCATTTATTATTTTGTCAATTTGGATACTGTCTCTGTGCCCTCTGGTTAGTCTGGCTAAGGGCTTATCTATCTTGTTGATTCTCTCAAAGAACCAGTTCCTGGTTTTGTTGATTCTTTGTATAGTTCTTTCTGTTTCTACTTGGTTGATTTTAGCTCTGAGTTTGATTTCCTGCCTTCTACTCCTCTTGGCTGTATTAGCTTCTTTCTGTCCTAAAGCTTTCAGGTGTGCTGTTAAGCTGCTAGATTATGCTTTCTCCAGCTTCTTTTTGGAGGCACTCAGAGCTATGAGTTTTCTTTTTAGCACTGCTTTCATTGTGTCCCATAAATTTGGGTATGTTGTGGCTTCATTTTCATTAAGTTTTAAAAGGTCTTTGATTTCTTTCTTTATTTCTTCCTTGTCCAAGGTATCAATGAGTAGATCATTGTTCATCTTCCATGTGTATTTGGGTTTTCTGTTGTTTTTTGTTGCTATTGAAGACCACCCTTACTCCATAGTGACTTTTTAGGAGGTATGGGATTATTTCAATCTTCTTATATCTGTTGAGGTATGTTTTATGATTAATTATATGGCCAGTTTTGGAAAAGGTACCATGAGGTGCTGAGAAGAAGGTATATTCTTTTGATTTGGGATGAAATGTTCTATAGATATCTGTTAAATCCATTTGTTCCATAACCTTTGTTAGTTTCACTGTGTCTCTATTTAGTTTGCATTATCTTGATCTGTCCATTGATGAGAGTGTGGAGTTGAAGTCACTCACAATTATTGTGTGAGGTGAAATGTATGCTTTAGCTTTAGTAACATTTCTTTTACGAATGAGGGTGCCCTGCATTTGCAGCATAGATGTTCAGAATTGAGAGTTCATCTTGATAGATTTTTACTTTGATGAATATAAAGTGTCCTTCCATGTCATTTTTTGATGACTTTTAGTTGAAAGTCTATCTTATTGGATAAAATAAAAAACTATCCCAGCTTGTTTCCTGGAACCATTTCCTTAGAAAATTGTTTTCCAGCCTTTTACTCTGAGGTTGTGTTTGTCTTTTACACTGAGGTGCGTTTCCTATATGCAGCAAAATGTTGGGTCCTGTTTATGTACCCAGTCCGTTAGTCTATGTCTTTTTATTGAGGAATTGAGTCCATTGATGCTAAGAGATATTAGGTAACAGTGGTTGTTGCTTCCTGTTATTTTTGATGTTATTTTTATGTTTGTGTGGTTACCTTCTTTTGGGTTTGTGAAAGAAGATTACTATCTTTCTTTTTCTAGGGTGTAATTTCCCTCCTTGTGTTGGCATTTTCCATCTATTATCTTTTGTAGGGCAGGATTTTTGGAAAGGTATTGTGTAAATTTGATTTTATCATGGAATATATTGGTTACTCCATCTACGGTGATTGAGAGTTTTGCTGGGTATAGTAGAATGTGCTGCCATTTATGTTATTTTATTATCTGTATTACTTCTGCCCAGGATCTCCTTGCTTTCATGATATCTGGTGAGAAGTCTGGTGTAATTCTGATAGGTGTTTCTTTACAAGTTAATTGGCCCCTTTCTCTTACTGCTTTTAATATTCTTTTTTTGTTTAGTGCATTTGGTGTTTTTATTATTATGTGACAGTAGGAGTTTCTGTTCTGGCCCAGTCTGTTTGGAGTTCTATAGGTTTCTCCTATGCTCCTGGGCATCTCTCTCTTTAGGTTAGGGACGTTTTCTTCTATAATTTTCTTGAAGATATTTATTGGCCCTTTAAATTGTAAGTCTTTGCTCTCTTCTATACCCATAATCCTTAGGTTTGGTGTTCTCCTTGTGTCCTGGATTTCCTGTATGTTTTGGGTTACAAGCTTTTTGCATTTTGTATTTTCTTTGACTGTTGAGTCGATGCTTTCTATGGTATCTTCAGTACCCGAGATTCTTTCTTCTATCTCTTGTATTCTGTTGTTGATGTTTGCATCTATGACTCCTGATTTCTTTCTAAGGTTTTCTGCCTTCAGAGTTGTCTCCCTTTGTGATTTCTTTGTTGTTTCTTCTTTCATTTTTATATCCTGTATGGTTTTATTCAGTTCCTTCACTCGTTTGTTTGTCTTTTCTTGTAATTCTTTAAGGAATTTTTGTGTTTCCTCTTTCAGGGCTTCTGCCTGTTGACCCATGTTATCCTGTATTTCTTTAAGTGATTTTTGTTTTTCCTCTTTATGGGGCTTCTATCTGTTGACCTATGTTCTCTTCTATTTCTTTGAGGGATTTTTGTGTTTCCTTTTTAAGAGCTTCTCCCTGTTGCCTCATGTTCTCCTGTATTTCTTTATGGTAGTTATCTATGTCTTTCTTGAGGTCTTCTATCAGCATAATGAGATGCGATTTTAAATCCAGATCTTGATTTTCAGGTGTGTTGGGGTATCCAGGATTTGCTGTTGTGGGAGAACTGGGTTTGGATGATGTCATGTTGCCTTTGTTTCTGTTTGTAATGTTCTTGCATTTGCCTTTTGCCATCTGGTTATCTCTGGTGTTAGCTGGTCTTTCTGTCTCTGAGTGTGGCTTATATTTCTTTCAAGCCTGTGTATCTGTACTCCTGGGATTCTAGTTCTCTCTGTGCACACATGTATGTTGGCACTTCTGGGAGACCAGCTATCTTGTAGTGGTATTTGTGTATGTAGCTCTGTAGTGCAGGATCAGCTCTGTGCTCTCAGGCCTCTCCACTGTCCTGAGAGGTTAGTTATCTTTCTGTGCCTCCTGTGTAAGGTGCATTGTGGCAGAGGATGGTCCCAGCTGGAGACAGAAGCCATAAGGCTCCAGCCAACTGCTCTGAGTGCAGCAGGTTCTCTAGGATGGATCAGGAGATGGTGTCTTCACTGGAGCAGAGCAGACAAAAGTCTGCCCCAGCAGAAAGGACAGGCAGCAGAAGAAATGGAAGGGGAGTGTTATTTGGGAGTGTGGGGCTTTTGGTGGTTGATGGGTGGGGAGTCTGCCAGGCCCCCAGCAACAGCTCTGGGGCTACAGAAGCAGGAGAGGTTTTTTCCAACTGCTCAGATTGCAGCAGGTTCTCTAGCATGGATCAGGAGATGATGTCTTCACTGGAGCAGCCAAGTGTCTGCCCCAGCAAACAGGACAGATTGCAGAAGGAACCCAGCTGTTTTTTTTTCTTATTCTTGTTTTTTTTTTTTTTTTTTTTTTTTTTTTTTTTTTTTTTTTTTTTTGCCTTTCCATGTAAAGTTGAGAGCTGCTCTTCCATGTCTTGGAAGAATTGTGTTGGGATTTTGATTGGGATTGTATTGAATCTCTAAATTGCCTTTGGTTGGATCATCATTTTTACTATGTTAATTCTGCCAATCCATGAACAAGGGAGATCTCTCCATTTTCTGAGATATTCTATTTCTTTCTTGACAATCTTGAAGTTATTGTCATATAGGCCTTTCACTTGTTTAGTCAGAGATACCCCAAGAAATTTTATATTATTTCTGGCTGTCGTGAAGGTAGTTGTCTCCCTAATTTCTTTCTTATCCTGTTTATCACTTGTATAAAGGAAGTCTACTAATTGACTTCAGTTAATTTTATATCTGGCCACTTTGCTGAAGTTGTTTATCAGTTGGAGAAGTTCTCTGGTAGAATTTTTGGGGTTGCTTATGTATACTATCATATCATCTGTAAATAGTGATACCTTTATTTTTTTCTTTGCCAATTTGTATACCCTTGATCTCTTTCTGTTGTCTTATTGTTCTAGCTAGCACTTTGAGTACTATATTGAATAGAGATGGGGAGAATTGGCATCCTTTTTAATCCCTGATTTCAGTGAGATTCCTTCAAGTATGTCTTCACTTAATTTTATATTGACTGTTGGTTTGCAGTAAATTGCTTCTATTATGGTTATGTATTGGCCTTGAATTCCTGATCTCTCCAATACTTTTAACAAGAAGGGGTGTTGTATTTTGTCAAATGCTTTTTCTGCATCTAAGGAGATGATCATGTGATTTTTTCCTTTGAATTTGTTTATATAGTGGATTACATTAATGGATTTTGTATATTAAACCAACCTTGCATCCTGTGATAAAGCCTACTTGATTGTTGTGAACGATGGTTCTGATGTGTTCTTGGATTCAGTATGCAAGAATTTTATTGAGTATATTTGCATCAGTATTAATAAGTGAGAAATGGTCTGAAGCTCTCTATTTTTGGTTGAGTCTTCATGTGGCTTAGGTATCAGAGTAATCGTGGCTTCAGAGAATGAGTTAGGTAGTGTCCCTTCTCTTTCTCCTTTATGGGATAGTTTGAGGAATATTGGTATCAGGTCTTCTTTGAATTTCTCGTAGAATTCTGCACTAAATTCATCTGGCCTTGGGCTTTTTTTTTTTTTGGTTGGAAGATTTTTAATGACTTCTATTTTTTTTGTGTGATATAGGTCTGTTTAGATAGTTTACCTGCTCTTGATTTAGCTTTGGTATGTGGTATCTGTCTAGAAAACCATCCAATTCATTTAGATTTTTTTCAGTTTTGTTGAGTATAGGCTTTTATAGTAGGATTTGATGCTTTTTTTCTTTACTCCATTTCTGTTGTTATGTCTCCCTTTTCATTTCTGATTTTGTGTATTTTCATACTGATTCTTAGCCCTTTAGTTAGTTTGGCTAGGGGTTTTATCTATCTTGTTGATTCTGTCAAAGAACCAGCTTCGGATTTTGTTGATTCTTTATATTGTTTTCTTTGTTTCTATTTGATTGATTTGGGCCCCAAGTTTGACTGTTTCCTGCCTTCTACTCCTCTTGGGTGAGTTTGCTTATTTTTGTTCTAGAGTTCTCATGTGTGCTGTTAAGTTGTTAGTATAAGATCTCTCCAGTTTCTTTACCAGGGCACATAGTGCTATACACTTTCCTTTTAGCACTGCTTTCATTGTGTCCCATAAGTTTGAGTATGCTGTGTCCACATTTTCATTAAATTCCAGGAAGTATTTAATTTCTTTCTTTATTTTTTCCCTAAGTTATCATAGAGTAAAGATTTGTTCAGTTTCACATGTATATGGACTTTCTGGAGTTTTTGCTATTATTGAAGACCAGCCTCAGACCATGGTGATCTGATAGGATGCATGGTATTATTTCTATCATCTTGTATTGGTTGTGGGTTATTTTGTGACCAATTATATGGCCAATTTTGAAGAAGAAACCACAAGGGGTTGAGAAGAAGGTGTATTCTTTCGTTTTAGGGTGAAATGTTCTGTAGATATCTGCTAAATCCATTTGGTTCATGACTTCTCTTTGTTTTATTGTGTCTCTGTTTAGTTTCTGTTTCAATGACCTGTCCATTGGTGAGAGTTGGAAGTTGAAGTATCTCACTATTTTTGTGTGTTTTGAGCTTTAGTAAAGTTTCTTTTATGAATGTGTGTGCACTTGCATTTGGGGCATAGGTGTTCAGAATTCATACTTTCTCTTAGTGCATTTTCCTCTTGATAAATATGAAGTGTCCTTTTTTAGCACACTTAATAACTTTTAGTTGAAAGTCTATTTTATTGGCTATTAGGATGGCAGCTCCTTGCTTGTTTACTGGGATCATTTTCTTGGTAAACCTTTTCCTATCCTTTTACTCTAAGATAATGTCTGTCTTTGTTATTGGTGTCTTTCTTTGTTATTGATGTGTTTCCTGTATGCAGCAAAATGCTGGATCTTATTTGCATATCCAGTATGTTAGGTTATGTCTTTTTAAAGGTGAATTGAGTCCATTAATATTAAAGAGAGATAGATGAGCATTGGTTCATGATATGTTTATTTTTGTAG
Source organism: Apodemus agrarius (assembly GCA_964023405.1). Classification (NCBI taxonomy): domain Eukaryota; kingdom Metazoa; phylum Chordata; class Mammalia; order Rodentia; family Muridae; genus Apodemus; species Apodemus agrarius. The sequence continues at coordinate 177,924,249 of OZ030005.1, forward strand.
GTGGCTTTATGTGCTTGTGGTTCTCTCCTTTTGTCTTTGTTGTGAGATGCTTAATATCTTGTCCTTTCTTTGGTCCAGGTACCTTACTTGTGTTGGAGTTTTCCTTTTAGGATATTGTTTGAATTTTGTTTTGTCCTGGAATATTTTCATTTCTTCATCTATGGTAATTGAGAGTTTTGTTGGGTATAGTAAACTGGGCTGGCCTTTGTGCTCTCTTAGCATCTGCATTACCACTGACCAGGCTCTTCTGGCTTTCATAATCTTTCTTGAGAAGTCTGGTGTAATTCTAATAGGTCTACTTTTGTATGTTACTTGGCCTTTTCCCCTTGTTCCTTTTAATATTCTTTCTTTGGTCTCTGTGTTTAGTGTTTTGATTATTATGTGACAAGAGAATATTTTTGGTTCCATTTATTTGGTGTTCTACAGGCTTCTTATACCTTTATGGCCACCTCTTTAGGTTGAGAAAACTTTCTTCTATGATTTTGTTGAAGACATTTTCAGGTCTTTTGAGTTGGGAATCTTCATTCTCCTCTATTCTTATTATTAGATTTTGTCTTTACATTGTGTCCTGAATTTCCTGGCTGCTTTGACTTAAGATTATTTTTTAAGTTTTTGAATTTTCTTTTACAGTTATGTCAATCTCTTCTACTATGGTATCTTCTACACCTGAGATGCTCTCTTCTATTTCTTATTGTCTATTGATGAAACTTAAAGCTGTAATTTCTGACCTCTTTCCTAGGTTTTTCATTTCCATTATATCTCCATTTATGCTTTCTTTATTGTTTCTACTTCCCCTTTTTGGTCTTGGATAGCTTTATTCAATTACTTCAGCTATTTACCTGTGTTTTTCTGTATTTCTTTCAGTGAGTTATTGATATCCCCCTTAAAGAACTCTATTATCTTCATGAGATAGGATGTTAGGACAGAATCCTGATTTTCAGGTGTGTTGTTGAATCAGAACTTCCTGTGGTGTGGGAAATAGATTCTGATGATGCCCATGTATTTTGAGTTGTTTCTTATGGTATTGCCTTTGCCTTTGGCCACCTGGATATCTCTGCTGTTAGTTGGTTTGAGTGTCTGGAGTCTGCCTCTTTTGTCCCTGGGTTGCTTCATGACTCCTGGTAGGCCTCCTGGTAGGTTGGCTGCAGCAGAACATTTGTGGGGCCAACCAACTGGGGCCCTTCACTAGGGCAGAGAATCTGCTGATCTGTTTCCCTGGCTGCAGTAGATCTCCTGCGAGGCCTTCTGACTGTTGTGACTTCAGTGGAGCATCCAAACTGTTGTCCAAGGGCTCTGTGTGCAGCCGATCCTCAACTGCTCTGAGTGCATCAGGTTCTCAATTGCCCTGAGTGCAGCAGGTTCTCTCAGATGGGTCAGGATATTGTATCTTCACAGGGGTAGACCAGCTAGGAATCTGCCCCAGTAGAAAGGAATAGATGGAAGGGGTATGAGGGATAGAAGGGGAATGATACTTAGGACGGCGGGGGTTTTGGTTCCTGATGGGTCCTGAGTCAACCAGGCTACCAGCAGCAACTCTGGAGCTCAGAAGCTGGGGTGGTGGTGGGGTTCTTACCAACTGCTTGAGTTTAAGGGGTCCTCTCGCATGGGTCAGGATTTGGAGTCTTCACTGGAGCAGACTAAGATTCTTCCCCAGGAGAAAGGAAAGGGCAGAAGGGCCTTAATATTCTCAATATTTGAAATCAATACTGATATTGATTTTTAAACTATGCTAATATATATATATATATGTATACATACATATATATACCTAATATGTAGGATACTAGTATTTATATCATAGCTGTCACTTCATTAGCATATATTATGCTTTCAAAATATTGACAGGCATCTTTATCTTGCTACAATTAACCCTGTGTTGTAACCAGTATGCCATTTCTTTCCATTTCTGTCATTTTTCACTTTGTTGAAACAGCCAAAGTCCAGGAAGAGATTGACCGTGTGATTGGTAGACATAGGAGCCCCTGCATGCGAGACAGGAATCACATGCCCTACACTGATGCTGTGTTACATGAGATCCAAAGATATATTGATCTCCTTCCCACTAGCCTTCCCCATGCAGTGACCTGTGACATTAAATTCAGAGATTATCTCATTCCCAAGGTAAGCTTCCTTCTTCTACACTGTGCCATAATGCTCTTGATCTCAAATGAATGAATGAAATTAGATCATTGGCCTAAAATATTGGCTCTTGCAATTTCAGATTACCAATGTTAAAGAGAAAGTTATAAAAACCATTAAGGGAGTTTAGGAGATTAAGCCAACTAAACCACAGATAATATATTCAAAATCAGACTGTATTAGAATTAAGAATTTACCAAGTTGAGGATTGCAATGTTCTGTCCCCACAATATAAAAAAATACAAACACTTTAAATAGGGAATCTAGATAGACTTTATGCTATTTTCAGAAGAGCTTATAAATTTTTAGATTAAGTCTTAGTTTGTGGCACTTTAGGCCGTTCAATTTTTTTCTTGGTTGTTTGTAGTTTCAAATAAAATTTAAAGTTCAGATTGTCTGTCTTTGAAAAGACTTTTAGGATTTAATCAGAATTCTAAGAAGTATAAAGGTACTGTAGGCCTTTCAAATTTTCTTTTGGCTGTTTGTGGTTTCAAATAAAATTTAAAGTTCAGATTGTCAGTCTTTGAGAAGACTCTTCTAGGATTTAATCAGAATTCTAAGAAGTATAAAGGTACTTTTAGAATAATTCATATATTGACCTATTAAATATTCCAGTTCATATATGTATGTCCTCTGTTTCCAGGCTGGTTTGTGTGTCATTTTCCTCTAACAGTTTGTTCCCAGTTATAACTTTGGCAGAAAAATGGACAAAGGAGATCCTACAGGGCTCACATGTTGTAAGGCAAGCTAGAGGATGTTAACTATGCTGTTAGTGGATATGCCGACTTCTTGTCTTAAAGTGACATTCAAATCTCTCTATTATAGAAGTTCTGTTCTTTTCATAATTAATACAACTATTGTATAGCTCACTGACACCTTGTGAATATCCCATTTTTGTTAGTCATCTGACCAGTTTTGCAGTTTCAGTGTTTATACTCAAGTAAACTGATCACCCTGATTGGAATTCTTAGAAAATCAGGACATTTTAAAGTCTGTCATCTGTTTAGTTTTTTCCAATTGTCCTAACTGTGAAAAGACCTCATGTATATTTTAAAATTAAGGCAAATAAATTTTGTGGCAGGGAAAACTCTAAATAATTTGGCATTTTTCATGTTATTCCTCAAAACATTGTTGATTTTATCAGACATTCATGCAACATTGCTATGAGCAGATACTTCTAATTTTTCATATAAATTTTACATTTGAAGATATATTTCAAGTATTCATGATGTAATAATAACAGTTGTGAAACAGAGACATGGGTAGTAATGCATAACAGTGTTAAGCTTGTTGATAACAGAATATCCCGTTACTTTATTGGAGGACACTGTATCAAGATTTCTGCCTCTGGACCATTTCTAACCCATCCCTGTGTATTACATGATCTGTCTGTTTAGTTATCCCTCTGCTCTTGTTTGGACATGATTTCTTCATAAGCTTTGACTACACCATGCATATTGTTTCTCTTACTTTTAAAACCTTTATATAAATGACTTATCTGTTTTTATTTCTAGGGTACCACTGTCATAGCATCACTGACTTCTGCGCTATATGATGATAAAGAATTCCCCAACCCAGAGAGGTTTGATCCAAATCACTTTCTGGATGAGAGTGGCAAGTTTAAGAAAAGTGACTATTTTTTCCCTTTCTCAACAGGTAAGCAAAATTATTTCCTGGTCTTTTGAATCTTACAACATTTCTACCCCCTCTTGTGCAATGCTGCCTGAGCCTTAGCTGCAGTAGTTGTGTTGTGGATATGTCCGCTGGGGATAAGTACCCAATGCTCAATTGTTCTTTGCATTTTGATCAGTTATGTTTTTTTTTATAGGGGTTGTTATTTGTTGCAAAGACAAGTTTCTTTGATGAATGTAAGACAGATACTTGTCTGCAAATATAGATAAGTAGAACTATGTCCTCACTATCTCAGAGAAGTTGAGTAGGTTTTCAGTACCAGGCAATATTTTCCTCCTGTTGAGGGGGCTTTAAGCCATATTAGACAGGTACTGTTTACCAACACAATGTGTTTATGTCACTATTGAAAATATATTTGGGAATATTTTGACATGCTTGGAATTATCGAAGGTCAGCAATATCACAGCTAGGTAGAAATATTGGCTGCCTCTTTCCCGTATGAAATTGTGTCTCCTAGAAACGACAGGGAAACTTGACCCATGATATCTCAGGAATACTGCTGCCTAAACAAGAGACCTGTGCACGTACAGCTCCAATAGGCATACTAACATGAAACAGGGAAATCTCATGAGGCTCCATCCCTAAACAATGAACTATAGACAACTAAAGAATGCTGAGTGGCAAAAAAATAAAAAAAACTTTGTCCCCATTGATAAGCCTCCTAATTGATTTATAATACTAACTGGTTAGCTTTTAAATCGTATGCATACAAGTAACACTAATGCAGTCAGCATGGTATATTTTTATGTCTCTCTCTCTATGTTACATTTACATGAAACAAAAACACAGAAAAAGAGGCCATGCTTGAGGAGCAAGCAGGGTATAGAAAAGTTTACAGAAAGTAATGGGAAGGAGTAAATTTTGTAATTACATTCCTATATTTGAATTTCAAACAAAATATTTTCCAGGTAATAGAGCAACTTGTATATATCCCTTGAAACTTACATGTTTTTCTTTTGGGATAGTAGACTAGATTTGATCTGATTATTATTCCCAATGTCCATGCACTTTCTCTGAGACAAAATGTATCTTCAGATCCACATCAGTGGGATGTTAGAATGCTAATCCATCATTTCCAAACTCAGCAACCTATACCACAGTGTGGTTGTATTGTATGTCTAGATATATCACTGAGCTATTGTAGAAGTTTTTCTAGACATTAGGACACCTTGCACTCTGTGAGGAAGGCAGCCAGTTCTCATGATAGCCCACACCTTTGTAGCAGTTTTCTGTACAAGTTACTTTTCCTGTTTTTAAGTATAAATACTGGTTAAGAAGTACCTTTAGGGTTTATTTTGGCTCCAAGTTTTGAGGGAGAATAGTCTATAATGGAGGGAGGGGCATGACACAGAAGCCTTATTTTTGGTAGAGAAGTAATGGTTCCTTAGAAACTGCACAATTCCTGCAGCTGGAACTACAGAAGGGCAGAAGACAACCCCTGTTACTTGGTGGGAAACTTGAGAAACTAGCAATATGTGGCTCTAGAGTCTTGAAAGATTTAGCTCATATTTTGGCTGAATATAAAACAGATGACAGGCTGGAAGCTAGAGAGACTATAAACCTCCAAGACATCTTCAGTGACTGAGTTTCTATCCTAAGCTTCCATCTACTAAAGTTTCCACAACATAAAACAGCACTGCAAACTGTGAACTATATATTTAATGAAATTCATGAGCCAACATAGGACATATTGTATTTAGTACATGTTACAGAGTAAGCAATTGTCTCTGGTGACCACTGCCTGTCCAGCTATAACTATGGACTGTCCATCTGTGGTGACTCAGTTTGTTATGATGTCAGGTTTTCTAGTCCCCAGAGCAGTTTGATTTTTTACAAATTTTCATTATTATTAGATATTTGCTTTATTTATATTTCAATTGGTATCCACATTCCATATTACCCCTCAAAATTCCCCTATCCCATCCTCCCTTCTTCTGCTTACCCCACTACCCCCACCCAATTTCCTGAGTTGCATTCTCCTGTTATGGAGAATTGAGCCTTCACAGCACCCATGGCCTCTCACTGATGTCTGAAATGGTCATATTCTGCTACATATGTAGCTAGAGTCATGGGTCCCTTCATGTGTACTCTTTGGTTGGTCGATTAGTCCCTGGGAGCTCTAGGTATACTGGTTGGTACATATTAATGTTCCTCCTGCAGGGCTGCAAACCTCTTCAGGTTTTTGGGTCCTTTCTCTAGCTGCTCCATTAGGGATCCTATGTTCATTCTATTGGTTGGCTGTGAGCCATGAGTGTTTTAATCCACTTTCCAATAAGGATCAAAGTATGCACACTTTGGTCTTCCTTCTTCATAGGCTTCATGTGGTCTGTGAGTTGTATCTTGTGTGTTCTGAGCTATTAGATTCAGTGTATCCAGTTTTATGTGGAGGTCCTTTATCCACTTGCCCTTGAGCTTTGTACAGGGAGATAAGAATGGATCAATTTGTATCCTTCTACATGTAGACTGGCAGTTGACCCAGCACTATTTGTGGAAAATGCTGTCTTTTTCCCACTGGATGGTTTTAGCTCCTTTGTCAAAGAGCAAGAGACCATAGGTCTGTGGGTTCATTTCTGGGTCTTCAATTCTATTCCATTGATCTTCCTGCCTGTCTCTGTACCAATATACCATACAGTTTTAAACACTATTGCTCTGTAGTAGAGCTTGAGGTCAGGGATGGTGATTTTGCCAGAAGTTTTTTTTTTTTTTTTTTATTGTTGAGAATAGTTTTAGCTATCCTGGGTTTTTTGATATTCCAGATAAATTTGGAAATTGCTCTTTATAACTCTATGAATAATTGAGTTGGAATTTTGATGGGGATTACATTGAAATTGAATATTGCTTTAGGCAAGATGGCCATTTTTACTCTATTAATGTTGCCAATCCAAGAGCATGGGAGATCTTTCCATCTTCTGAGATCTTCAATTTCTTTCTTCAGAGACTTGAAGTTCTTGTCATACAGATCTTTCACATGCTTGAGTCATACCATGGTATTTTATATTATTTGTGGCTATTGTGAAGGGTGTCATTTCCCTAATTTCTTCCCCAGCCTCCTTATCTTTTGAGTACTGGAAAGCTACTGATTTGAGTTTATTTTATATCTAGCCACTTTGCTGAAGTTGTTTATAGGTTTAGTAGTTCTCTGGTGGAGTTTTTTGGGTCGCTTAAGTATACTATCATATCATCTGTAAATAGTGATATTTTGACTTCTTCCTTTCCAATTTGAATACCTTTGACCTCCTTGTCTAATTGCTCTGGCTAGGGCTCTGTATACTATATTGAATAGGTAGGGAGAGAGTGGACAGCCTTGACTTGTCCCTGATTTCAGTGGGATTGCTTCAAGTTTCTCTCCATGTAGTTGTTGTTGGCTACTGGTTTGCTGAATAATGCTTTACTGTGGCCTTGAATTCCTGATCTTTCCAAGACGTTTATCATGAAGAGGTGTTGGATTTTGTCAAATGCTTTCTTAGCATCTAATGAAATGATTATTTGTTTTTTCCTTGAGTTTGTTTATGCAGTGGATTACATTGATGATTTTCCATATATTGAACCATGCCTGCATCCCTGGGCTGAAGCCTACTTGATCATGATGGATGACCATTTTATATGTTCTTGGATTCGGTTGGCAAGAATTTTATTGAGTAGTTTTGCATTGATGTTTGTAAGGGAAATTGGTCAAAAATTCTCTTTGTTGGGGCTTTGTGTGGTTTAGGTATCAGAGTAACTGTGGCTTCATAAAATGAGTTGGGTAGTTTTCCTTCTGTTTTGATTTTGTGGAATAGTTTGAAGAGTATTGTTGTTAAGTCTTCTTTGAAGGTCTGGTAGAACTCTGTATTGAGCACATCTGGTCCTGGGCTCTTTTGGGTGGGAGACTATTAATGACTGATTCTATTTCTTTAGGTGTTTTGGGATTTTTTAGATTATTTATCTGATCCTGATTTAACTTTGGTACCTGGTATCTGTCCATTTCATCTAGATTTTCTACTTTTGTTGAGTATAGGCTTTTGTTGTAGAATTGATGATTTTTTTATTTCCTCAGTATCTGTTGTTATGTTTCCCTTTTCATTTCTGATTTTGCTGATTTGGATACTGTCTCTGTGCCCTCTGGTTAGTTTGGCTAAGAGTTTAACATCTTGTTGGTTTTTTAAAGAACCAGCTCCTGATTTGGTTGGTTCTTTGTATAGTTTTTCGTGTTTCTACTTGGATGATTTCAGTCCTGAATATGATTATTTCCTGACATCTACTACTCTTGGGTGTATTTCCTTCTTTTTGTCCTAGAGCATTCAGCTGTGCTGTTAAGCTGTTAGTGTATGTTCTTTCCAATTTCTTTTTGGATGTACTCACAGCTATGAGTTTTCCTCTTAGCACTGATTTCATCAAGTCCCATAAGCTTGGGTATGTTGTGCCTTCATTTTCATTAAATTCTAAAACGTCTTTAATTTCTGTCTTTATTTCTTCCTTGACCAAGTTATTGTTGAGTAGAGTGTTGCTCATTTTTCTTGTGTATTTGGGCTTTGTGTTGTTTTTGTTGTTATCAAAGACCAGCCTTTTTCCGTGGTGATCTGATATGGTGCATGGACTTATTTCAATCTTCTTATATATAATGATGTCTGTTTTGTGACCAAGTATATGGTCAATTTTGGAAAAGGTACTATGAGGTGCTGAGAAGAAGATATATTCTTTTGTTTTAGGATAAAATGTTCTATAGATATCTCTCAAATCCCTTTGGCCCATAACTTCTGATAGTTTCACTGTTTTTCTGTTTACTTTCTGTTTCCCTGATCTGTCTATTGATGAGAGTGAGGGTGTTGAAGTCTCCCACTATTATTGTGTGGGGTGCAATGTGTGCTTTTAGATTTATTAACATTTCTTTTGTGAATGTTGGTGCCCATGCATTTGGAGAATATATGTTCAGAATTGTGAGTTCATCCTGGTAGATTTTTCCTTTGATGAATATGAAGTGTCCTTTATTATCTTCTTTGATTACTTTAGGTTGAACGTCAATTTTAGTCAACATTAGAATGACTACACCAGCTTATTTCTTGGGACCATTTGATTGGAAAATTATTATCCAGCCTTTTACTCTGAGGTAGTAAATGTCTTTGTGCTTGAGGTGGATTTCCTGTATGCAGCAAAATGTTGTGTCCTGCTTATATATCTAGTCTGTTAGTCTATGTCTTTTTATTGGAGAATTGAGTCTATTGATATTCAGAAATATTAGGGAGAAGTTATCATTGCCTCCTGTTATTTTTGTTATTAGAGGTGGAGTTTTGTTTTTGTAGCTGTCTTCTTTTTGGTTTGTTAAAGAAAATTAATTTCTTGCATTTTCTATGGTTTAGTTTCCCCCCTTTTGTTGGTGTTTTCTACTCATTATCCTTTGAAGTGCTGAATTTGTGGAAAGATATTGTGTAAATTTGTTTTTGTCATAGAATACCTTGGTCTCTTCATCTAAGATAATTGAGAGATTTACTAGGTATAGGAGTCTGGGTTGGCATTTGTGTTCTCTTAGTGTCTGTATGACATCTGGCCATGATCTTCTGGCTTTCATAGTCTCTGGTGAGAAGTCTGGTGTAATTCTGATAGGTCTACCTTTATATGTTACCTGACCTTTTTCCCTTATTGCTTTTAATAGTCTTCCTTTGCTTAGTGCATTTCCTGTTCTAATTATTATATGATGGGATGAATTTCTTTTCTGGTCAAATCTATTCAGAGTTCTGTAGGCTTCTTATATGTTCATAGACATCTCTTTCTTTAGGTTAGGGAAGTTTTCTTCTATAATTTTTTGAAGACATTTACTGGCCTTTTAATTTGGAAATCTTTACCTTTTTCTATACCTATAATCCTCAGGTTTGGTCTTCTTATTTTGTCCTGTATTTCCTGGAATCTGTGGGTCAGGAGCTTTTAGCATTTTGTATTTTCTTTGACTGTTGTGTCAATGCTTTTTATGTTATCTTCTGTATCTGAGATTGTCTCTTCTAACTCATGTAATCTGTTGTTGATGCTTTCATCCATGACTGCTGACTTCTTTCCTAGGTTTTCTATTTCCAGGGTTTTTCCCTTTGTGATTTCTTTATTGTTTCTACCTCTTTTTCTAGATCATTTATGGTTTTGTTCAATTCATTTACCTGTTTTGTTGTGCTTTCCTGTAATTTTTTAAGGGCTTCTACCTGTTTACTTGTGTTCTCCTGTATTTCTTCAAGGGAGTTATTTATGTCCTTCTTGAAGCCCTCTATCTACATCTTGAGCTGTGATTTTTAAATCCCAATCTTGCTTTTCCAGTGTGTTGGGGTATCCAGCATTTGCTGTTGTGGGAGAATTGGGTTCAGATGGTTCCCTGGCTGGGCAGTGCCAGAGCACTCTGTGCCAAGAGAAAGCCAGCCACCCAGGGGTGCTGAGACAGGCTTGCAGGCACACGGTAGCGACAAGCACCAGCCAGAGACAGCAGAACCAACTGAAACCAAAGATAACCAAATGGTGAAAGGCAAACGCAGAAATGTTACCAATAAAAATCAAGGCAACAGGGTACCATCTGAACCCAATTCTCCCACAACAGCAAGTGCTGGATACCGACAACAAACTCCCCTGAAGAAATACAGGAGAACACAAGTAAACAGGTCTAGAAACATGATCTAGAAAAAGAGGTAGAAACAATAAAGAAATCACAAAGGGAAAAACCCTGGAAATAGAAAACCTAGGAAAGAAGTCAGCAATCATGGATGAAAGCATCAATAACAGATTACATGAGTTAGAAGAGACAATCTCAGATACAGAAGATAACATAGAAAGCATTGACACAACAGTCAAAGAAAATACAAAATGCAAAAAGCTCCTGACCCACAGATTCCAGGAAATACAGGACAAAATAAGAAGACCAAACCTGAGGATTATAGGTATAGAAAAAGGTAAAGATTTCCAAATTAAAAGGCCAGTAAATGTCTTCAAAAAATTATAGAAGAAAACTTCCCTAACCTAAAGAAAGAGATGTCTATGAACATATAAGAAGCCTACAGAACTCTGAATAGATTTGACCAGAAAAGAAATTCATCCCATCATATAATAATTAGAATAGGAAATGCACTAAGCAAAGGAAGACTATTAAAAGCAATAAGGGAAAAAGGTCAGGTAACATATAAAGGTAGACCTATCAGAATTACACCAGACTTCTCACCAGAGACTATGAAAGCCAGAAGATCATGGCCAGATGTCATACAGACACTAAGAGAACACAAATGCCAACCCAGACTACTATACCTAGTAAATCTCTCAATTATCTTAGATGAAGAAATCAAGGTATTCCATGACAAAAACAAATTTAGACAATATCTTTTCACAAAATCATCACTTCTAAGGATAATGAGTAGAAAACACCAACAAAAGGGGGGGAACTAAACCATAGAAAATGCAAGAAATTAATTTTCTTTAACAAACCAAAAAGAAGAGAGCTACAAAAACATAACTCCACGTCTAATAACAAAAATAACGGGAAGCAACGATCACTTCTCCCTAATATTTCTGAATATCAATAGACTCAATTCTCAACTTTGGTTATCTCTGGTTTCAGTTGGTTCTGCTGTCTCTGGCTGGTGCTTGTCGCTACCGTGTGCCTGCAAGCCTGTCTCAGCACCCCTGGGTGGCTGGCTTTCTCTTGGCACAGAGTGCTTTGGCATTGCCCAGCTCCTGGATGCAGGTTAGGCCATGGAGGACCCTGTCCCAACTCATCTGGCACTCATGTGTTCCTTGTCCTCCTGGCTGTACCTGCCCATTCAGTCGAAGGAGCGAAAATGGCCTGATTTTTACAGTTTAGGAATATCCTTAAAATGGCTGCTGGCCATAGTTCTCTGAGTATTTCCTAAGAGAAACATTAAGGTTTTCTTTAAAGCTCCCTGCTTGGGAAAGGTTATTGTTATCTGTTTACTTAAACTATTTTTTTTTTGGTGGTTTGGTTGTAGCCTTATGTCCATGTTGCCCCATTTTCTATTTTTCCTTTTCCCATCTTTGATGGTAGTCTCACATTATTCTGGTCTTTTTTCTATAGCATGGCATGCTGCCTCTTCTGTATTCTCAATATTCTCTGGATTACACCCTCTGTCCTTTTGTGCTCCATTATATACTAGGGTTTACTAGCACTCCTCACCTCCATGAGCAGTTAAATAAGTGTTTGTTTTCATCATGTGGATAGGAAGTCCAATGTTCAGTGCTGCTATTTTACCCTCCATAGCTTTTTATACAACTATTTAATACTGTGTTTTCTAGAATTAGTCATGGAGAAAAGTATGTCAATCATTTTTACATTTATCCACTCAAATGACCATCCATCCATCCATCCATCCATCCATCCATCCATCCAATCATATCAAAGAGTGACAAAGATTCTCTTTTAGTATAGTTGCAAGCACAGTCCTTATCCCAGTCAAGCATTAAGAGTTAATTACATTCTGTGTTTTTTGATTTCAGGAAAACGGATTTGTGTGGGAGAGGGTCTGGCTCGAACAGAATTATTTTTATTCCTGACAACCATTTTACAGAACTTTAACTTGAAATCTCCAGTCGATCTGAAAGACCTTGATACCACTCCAGTTGCCAATGGATTTGTTTCTGTGCCACCCAAGTTCCAGATATGCTTCATTCCCATCTAAATGTATTTCCCCCTTAAAACCCTTTCCTTGAGAGTATAGTTTACCTCTTTTGTTAGGCATGTCTCTTTGACCCTACTACCCAAGTTTTGGTATTCCATATATATGCCTTCATAATGTGATCTATGTCTTTATTCATAAGGCAAGTATGTATTAACATTAAAATAATGTCCCAAGGTATTTCTTCAAAATAATTCATACAAGGAAATCGTGACATCTCCGAACTTCTATCTCTTGAAGATACAGGAAATGCCTATCTTCTATTTGAGGCAAATTTTATGAGCACTGCAAACCAAGTCTGTAGTTCTCTATGCTGTGCAATGATTTATTGACTTCAGCACTGTTAGTTTTTATCTGATTGTGAATTACTAATATATTATTATTTTAAACGTGAGAAATGTGACAGTTTTAAAGCCCTGTGTGTTTTAAATAAAAGTATTATAATTCTGGTCTGTTTTCAAAGTTTTGTTTTCTTTTTTGGTATGGTCTCATCTAGACCTAAACTCACTATGTAGCTGAATGTAACTTTAAATTTCAAATTACCTGCTCTAGCACATGAGATCTGGGATTCCATATATATGTCTCACAAACTGATTCATTGTCTTTCTTTGTTCATAAGGCAAATAGAATAAATTAAAATAATGTCCCAAGATATTTTTGTTTCTTTAACATAATACATACAAAGAAAGTAAAAGTGTGTGGTAGGAAGGCTCTTTAGCCAAGTCTCACTTATAGTAAGTGCAGTGTTGGTTGAGAATGAGAAAAATTATGTTATAAAAGAACATATAGTGGAGACTCCACAGCCTTCTGTGATCAGTGGAGCAGCTGGGACAGAAGTCTTCTTCTCCCCAGAGATGATGAAAGTTAGAAGATCCTGGGCAGACCTCATACAGACCCTAAGACAACACAAATGCCAGCCCAGGCTACTATACCCAGCAAAACTCTCAATCACCATACATGGAGAAAACAAGATATTGTATGACAAAACCAAATTCACATGATAACTGTCCACAAATCCAGTCCTACAAAAGATAATTGATGGAACATGCCAACACAAGGAGGGAAACTACACCCTAGAAAAATCAAGAAATTAATCTTTCAACAAACCCAAAAGAAGATACCCACACAAACATAAAAATAACATAAAAAATAACAGGAAACAACAATCACTATTCCTTAATATCTCTTAACAACAATGGACTCAACTCCCCAATAAAAAGACATAGACTAATGAAATATATCTCATGTAAATCTTCAATTTTATCACAAAATGTTTGTAATTCCCCTTTTAATTAATTTAGTAATTTCCTTTATGTCTACCATTTTATCTGCATTATTTTTCATGATAATCTTCAATTTTAATATGTCTTTCTATATACTTCCTTTATTTTATCAGAAATGTTTTCAATGTAAATCTTTGATTTTATCACAAATGTTTCTAATTCCATGTTTGATTAATTTAGAAAGAGTTTTTACATCAACCATTCTTTATGTAAAATTTTCCATGAAATAGTCAATTTTAACGTGTTTGTCTATTTCTTGAATTTTACCAGAAATATTTTGCATGTAAATCTTCAATGTTATCTGAAAATGTTTATAATTCCACCTTCAATCAACTTAGAATTATCTTTTTTTGTTTGAGTAAATTATATTTTTTTCTTTTTTTTAATTTTTATTTTCTATATTCTGTGTTTACATTCCAAAGGCTTTCCCCTTTCCCAGTTCCCCCCCACCATACGTCCCATAATTCCTCTCCCCCCCAACTATTCCCCAATCATCCCCCCCCAATTTCTCTGTTCTGAGTCTACAAAACTGGATCCAATCTTTTCAGGCCCAGGGTCCTCTCCTTTCTTCTTCTTGGGAATCATTTGACTTGCTAATTGTGCCTTGAGTATTTAGGGCTTCTGGGCTCATTAATATCCACTAATCAGTGATTCTTTATTGACATTTCATTTCCCTTTCCTGGCTCCTTGCACCCCAAAGGTCCCATATGCACTTTTCCCTCCCCCTATTCCCCCATTCTCCCCTTCCCAATTCCCTGTTCTGGTATTCCCCTACACTGATGCATTGGCCTTTCCAGATCCAGGGTCCACTCCTTTCTTCTTCTCGTACATCATTTGGTATGTGGATTGTGTCTTGGGTGTTCCAAGATTCTAGGCTAATATCCACTAATCAGTGAGTGTATACCATGGGTATTCTTTTGAGACTGGGTTACCTCACTTAGTATGATGTTCTCCAGCTTCATCCATTTGTCTAAGAATTTCATGAATTCATTGTTTCTAATGGCTGAATAGTACTTCATTGTGTATATATACCACAATTTTTGTATCCATTTCTCCATTGAGGGACATCTGGGTTCTTTCCAGCTTCTGGCTATTATAAATAAGGATGCTATGAACATATTGGAGCATGTATCCTTATTGCATGCTGGGGAATCTTCTGGGTATATGCCCAGGAGTGGTATGGCTGGGTCCTCTGGAAGTGTCGTGTCCAGTTTTCTGAGGAACTGCAGACTGATTTCCAGAGTGGTTGCACCAGCTTGCAATCCCACCAGCAGTGGAGGAGTGTTCCTGTTTCTCCACATCCTTGCCAACACCTGCTGTCTCCTGAGTTTTTAATCTTAGCCATTCTGACGGGTGTGAGGTGAAATCTCAGGGTTCTTTTTTTTTTCTTAATATCTCCTTTTTTTCCTTTTTTTATTGGATATATTCTATATTTTCAATTCATTTCCCCTTTTCTGGTTCCCCACCCCCCCAAAGGTCAGGGTTCTTTTGATTTGCACTTCCCTAATGACTAATGATGTTGAACATTTCTTAAGGTGCTTCTCAGCCATCTGAAGTTCTTCAGGTGAAAAGTCTTTTTTTAGCTCTGTACCCCATTTTTAAATAGGGTTATTTGGTTTTCTGGGGTCTAACTTATTGAGTTCTTTGTATACATTGGATATTAGCCCTCTGTCAGATGTAGGGTTGGTGGAGATCTCCCAATTTGTTGGTTGCCAATTTGTCCTTTTAACCATGTCTTTTGCCTTACAGAAACTTTGTAATTTTATGAGGTCCCATTTGTCTATTCTTGATCTTAGAGCATAAGCTATTGGTGTTCTGTTCAGAAGATAATAATCACAGGAGGCTGAGAGAGAGAGGGAGGAACTTTGGATGGGAAGGGGATAAAGAGGAGAAAAGGATACAGGATCACATTTAGGGTGGGGAGACAGGAGAGACCAGAATGAATGGAAATATGCAACCTCAGAGGATGGGACATGGGGTTACCCTCTAGAAAGTACCAGAGATCTGGGAGGTGAGAGACTCTCGGGACTCAAAGGGAGGGACCATAGATAAAATGCTAAACAATGGGGAGAAGAAACTCAAAGAGTCCACCTCCACTAGAAAGACAGGGCATCAAGTGTAGGGCTGATGTTGCCATGCCATAGCCAAAAACTCAGACCCAGGATTGTTCTTGTTTAAAAGAACTGCAAGTAGAAAAATGGAGAAAAGACTAAGGGAAAGGCAGTTCAGTGACCAGCCCAAATTGTGATCTATCTCAAGGGGAGGCATCAAGACCTGGCATTATTACTGATGCTATGGTGTTCTTACAGACAGCAGCCTAGTATGGCTGTCCACTGAGAAGCCCAACAAGCAACTGACTGAGACAAATGCAATACTTACTGCCAACCAATGAGCTGAAGTTGGGGACCCCTATGGTTGAATTAGGGAAAGGCTGGAAGAAGCTGAAGAGGAGGGTAACCCCATATGAAGACCAGCAGTTTCAAGTAACCTGGAATCCTAAGATATCTCTTTCACTGAGCCACCAACCAGGCAGCATATATGAGCTGATCTGAGAAGTGCCTAATCTTGGAGAGACTTAAGGTCCTGGGAGTATGGAGATCAGGTAGGGACATGGGTGGACAGAACATCCTCTTGGAGACAGGGAGAGGAGGAATGGGATAAGTAACTGTGAGAGGGTGGACCAGGAGGAGGTCAATGACTGAATTGTAAAAACAATAAAAGTAATAACAAAAAATAAAATAAAAAAAGTAAAATATAAAATCCTATTGTGGAAGCTCTAGTCTACCACAATGTGTCCCAGAGTACACCCTTTTATTCACACATCTCTACTAGCAAATGTTTATTGCAATGAGTCATTGGTCTTGTTGAAGGCCTGTGGCTTCTGCTACAGCATCAATAATGGATCCTGACAGGGACTCCTGTCAGATACCCTGTTGGTGCCATGTGTCATAGAGATCCTGTAGCTTTGGATCAGCAGGACCTGACCTTTTACACACTCCAGGAATGTTGTGATAGGCAAATTCAAAGCCCTGTATTTGGGCCTAGGTGGTAGCTAAGTTGGTCATCTCACAGCTCTCCTGAGCTCACACCACCAGAACAAGCTCTTCAGCATTGCTCCAGCTAGTTCACCCAATGCTGTGGTCAACAAGGGAGAGGGGACAGCTCTTAGTCTCATACTGTAGAAGCTGGCCCACCCATGCCATTGCCATCAGGGCCAGCTCTACTGTGCTTCCCAAGCAAGATGCAGGGCCTCTCTCCCAATGCTGCAGCTATGGGGAGGGGCAGCTCTCCCAACCCCATGACCCCATGGCCATTTCTCCCAACTGTGGCAGGTAGAAGGCATCTCCCCAGTGCCTATGCCACCTCATGGCAGGCAAGTGGCAGGGCCAGCTTTCTCACTCTCACACACTCAAGGCTGATGCACTCATAAGCAACCAGGCCCAGCTCTACTGTACTTTCTGGGTAAGGTGCAGAGCCTACTCTCAGAGGGCTGCAGCTGGAAAGCAGTGGGGCCAGCTCTTCTGCTTTGATACCTTCAGGGACAGCTCTTCCACAAGGTCCTTGCAAAGAATGAGGCCAGTTCTGCACAGCCCTCACACATCAACATGGCCACAAATAGCAGGGACATCCTCCTGGCCTTTAGTGATAACAGACTAACAGAGCACACACACACACACACACACACACACACACACACACACACTGCACACTGTTTCAGGTTCATAAACCTAGATAGTCATTGGTAGCAGCACAAGCAGTCAGGACCTCACTTTGGCCTTAGGTAGCATCGCCATCTATTCATATCAAGCTGCTCCTCACTACTGTGGAGTCTCCAGTTCTGCCTCTTCATTATGCTTGCATCCTTCTACTTCTCTTTTTTTTCCATCTTTCCACAACTTACTGGCTTATCTTAGTGACACTCAAGGCCATTGGATGTCTAGGGTTGCCTCAGCAGTTCTATGGCTCACACATGCTACATAGTACCAGGCTGAAGGTCCTTTAAGACTTGCTTAGATGGGACACATGGGATTGGACAGGGGTTGTCTTGGGTAAAATTAGTTTGTGGAAGGAAACAGCTGTGTATGAAAGTGACATCTAATTGAGAGGAAGACAAAGTGATGCATCAGAAAAGATTTCAGAGTTAGAGATAGAATGCACCCAACTCTCATGAGAATGGGACAGGAAAGAGGAGCTATTTAAGAGCAGTGAAAGGAGAGTTAGTCAGTTCTATGTAGAAAAGTTGAGTGAGTTTGGAGGCAGAGCAGTAAGTGCCGTGCAGTAGAATTGAGTTTGTTCAGCAGTTCAGTGCAGGTCAACAGAGGCAGTTGAAGCCAGAGAACAAGAAGAAGCCAGAAGATTAGAATACATTCCCAGAGTTAGTTTCAGGCCAAGCAGTGCCATTCAGAAAGATGAGAAAAGCCATATTGAGTCGATCAGTTTGGAGAGGACTTTGGGTCAGAATATCTGAGTTGAACCAGCCATCCAGAGTTCAGAAAGAACTAGAAAGGGTGAGCTTCTTTAATAGTAAGCCTCCAAGACAGCAATTACATCTGATGAATAAAAGTTGTATTTACATAGAAAATAGCAAAAATAAAACCAACACAAAAATGAGTTCAAATTTAATTCCATATAAATGTGCATATATATATACATATATGTATGTGTATATATATATATATATATATATATATATATGGCATGTGTTGGAAGTAAATTGTAAAAGTGCTCATGTATATGTGCAGATATATATGTATCTAAGCATTAATATATTACATTAATGAGTGGTATCAAGTTCTTTTGGGTAACTGGAGATTTCAGGTTAAAGTTCTATAAAATGGGCCCTCGGGTGAGCACCTAAGCTGCGTCCTGCAACCAGCTCACCGGCCCCTAGACCAGCGGTGTAGCGGCGGGCCTCCATATTGCAACCAGGACACAGCTGGAAAGGCCCAGGGTCTCGGAGCCAAGCAGGCAGAGTCCCGCCTAGGCTCTGTGGGACATCCCCGAGCCCTCTGGTGAGCACCAAGGCTGCTTCTGCAACCAGCTCGCCGGCCCCTGGACCAGCGGTGTAGCAGCGGGCCTCCATATTGCAACCAGGACACAGCTGGAAAGGCCCAGGATCTGTGGGACATCCCCGCCCTCGGGTGAGCACCTAAGCTGCGTTCTGCAACCAGCTCGCCGGCCCCTAGACCAGCGGTGTAGCGGCGGGCCTCCATATTGCAACCAGGACACAGCTGGAAAGGCCCAGGCTCTGTGGGACATCCCCGCCCTCGGGTGAGCACCTAAGCTGCGTTCTGCAACCAGCTCGCCGGCCCCTGGACCAGCGGTGTAGCGGCGGGCCTCCATATCACAACCAGGACACAGCTGGAAAGGCCCAGGCTCTGTGGGACATCCCCGCCCTCGGGTGAGCACCTAAGCTGCGTCCTGCAACCAGCTCACCGGCCCCTAGACCAGCGGTGTAGCGGCGGGCCTCCATATTGCAACCAGGACACAGCTGGAAAGGCCCAGGGTCTCGGAGCCAAGCAGGCGGAGTCCCGCCTAGGCTCTGTGGGACATCCCCGAGCCCTCTGGTGAGCACCAAGGCTGCTTCTGCAACCAGCTCGCTGGCCCCTGGACCAGCTGTGTAGCGGCGGGCCTCCATATTGCAACCAGGACACAGCTGGAAAGGCCCAGGCTCTGTGGGACATCCCCGCCCTCTGGTGAGCACATAGGCTGCGTTCTGCAACCAGCTCGCCGGCCCCTAGACCAGCGGTGTAGCGGCGGGCCTCCATATCACAACCAGGACACAGCTGGAAAGGCCCAGGCTCTGTGGGACATCCCCGCCCTCGGGTGAGCACCTAAGCTGCGTTCTGCAACCAGCTCGCCGGCCCCTAGACCAGCGGTGTAGCGGCGGGCCTCCATATTGCAACCAGGACACAGCTGGAAAGGCCCAGAGAAACAACAGGTGAGCCCAGCCTCACAGGAGATTCAAACACCAGCCACTGACAACAAGGCCAACTAAAACCAGAAATAACCAGATGGCAAAAGGAAAACGAAGGAACGTTACTAACAAAAATCAAGGCAACATGACAGCATCTGAACCCAGTTCTCCAACAACAGGAATCCCTGGATACCCTAAAACACCAGAAAAACAAGACTTGGATATAAAATCACTGGTCAGGATGCTGGTAGCTGAACACATAGAAAAATCTCGTAAAGAAATAGAGGAGAAAATGGATCAAAAGTTAGAAGCCTTTACGAGGCAAATACAAAAATCACTTCAAGAAATGCAGAAGATGGATCAAAGAGAAGAAGACAATAAGGAAGAAAGACAAAAGTCACTTAAAGAACTACAGAAGAACGTGGGCCAACAAGTAGAAGCTATGAAAGAGGAAGCACAAAAATCTATTAAAGAAATACATGAAAACACAATCAAGCAAGCGAAAGATCTGAGCACATCCATCCAGATACTAAAAACAGAAGTAGAAACAACTAAGAAATCACAGAGGGAGACAACATTGGAGATAGAAAACCTGGGGAAGAAATCAGGGGCCATAGACGCAAGTATCAACAATAGAATACAAGAGATAGAAGACAGAATCTCAGAAGCCGAAGATAACATAGGAACCATTGATTCAACAGTCAAAGAAAATACTAAATGCAAAAAGGTGGTAACCCAAAACATCCAGGAAATCCAAGACACTATGAGAAGACCAAACCTAAGGATTATAGGTATAGACGAGAGTGAAGATTTACAAGTTAAAGGGCCAGCTAATATCTTCTATAAAATTATGGAAGAAAACTTCCCCAACCTAAGGAGAGAGATGCCCATGAATATACAAGAAGCCTATAGAACCCCAAACAGACTGGACCAGAACAGAAATACATCCCGTCACATAATAATCAAAACTCCAAATGTAATAAACAAAGAAAGAATACTAAAGGCAGCAAGAGAAAAAGGCCAAGTAACATATAAAGGAAAACCTATCAGAATAACACCAGACTTCTCACCTGAGACCATGAAAGCTAGAAGATCCTGGGCAGATATCATGCAAACTCTAAGAGAACACAAACTTCAGCCAAAACTACTTTACCCAGCAAAACTCTCAATTGCCATTGATGGAGACATCAAGGTATTCCATGACAAAACCAAATTTGCAAGATATCTCTCCACAAATCCAGCCCTACAAAGGATAATAGGGGGAAAAC
This sequence comes from Apodemus agrarius, assembly GCA_964023405.1. Lineage (NCBI taxonomy): Eukaryota > Metazoa > Chordata > Mammalia > Rodentia > Muridae > Apodemus > Apodemus agrarius. Next base: position 177,945,178 of record OZ030005.1, read on the forward strand.
ACCAAGACAAGGACTGAAACTACACCCGGGAAGAAGCAAGATAGAAACCTCCTCTCATCAAACCCAAAAGAAGATAACCTCTCGAATATAAAAAATAAATAAGATAAATAAATATAATTTCAAAAATGTCTGGAGGTAATAATTACTATTCCTTAATATCTCTTAACGTCAATGGACTCAATTCCCCAATAAAAAGACATAGATTAACAGACTGGATACGGAAACAGGACCCTACATTTTGCTGCATACAGGAAACACATCTCAGTGTTAAAGACAAACACTACCTTAGAGTAAAAGGCTGGAGGACAATTTTACAAGCAAATGGTCTCAGGAAACAAGCTGGAGTAGCCATTCTAATATCAGATAAAATTGACTTTCAACCTAAAATCATCCAAAGAGACTCAGAAGGTCACTTCTTGCTGGCCAAAGGGAAAATCCACCAGGAAGAGCTCTCAATACTGAACATCTATGCTCCAAATGCAAGGGCACCCTCCTTCGTAAAAGAAACCTTACTAAAGCTTAAAGCACACATTACACCTAACACAATAATTGTGGGTGACTTAAACACCCCACTCTCCTCAATGGACCGATCAGGAAAGCAGAAACTAAACAGGGACACAGTGAAACTAATTGAAACTCTGGACCAATTGGATTTAACAGATATATATAGAACATTTCATCCTAAAGCTAAAGAATATACCTTTTTCTCAGCACCGCATGGTACCTTCTCCAAAATAGACCATATAATCGGTCACAAGACAGATGTCAACAAATACAAGAAGATCGAGCTAATCCCATGCCTCTTATCAGATCACCATGGAGTAAGAGTGGTCTTCAATAGCAACAAAAACAACAGAAAGCCCACATACACATGGAAACTGAACAATACTCTACTCAATGACACCTTGGTCAAGGAAGAAATAAAAAAAGAAATCAAAGACTTTTTAGAATTCAATGAAAATGAAGGTACAACCTACCCAAATCTATGGGACACAATGAAAGCAGTGCTAAGAGGAAAACTCATAGCTCTAAGTGCATACAAAAAGAAACTGGAGAGAGCATACACTAGCAGCTTAATGGCACACCTTAAAGCCCTGGAAGAAAAACAAGTTAATTCACCCAGGAGGAGTAGAAGACAAGAAATCATCAAACTCAGGGCTGAAATCAATCAAATAGAAACAAAGAGAACCATACAAAGAATCAACAAGACCAGGAGCTGGTTCTTTGAGAAAATCAACAAGATAGATAAACCCTTAGCCAGACTAACCAAAGGACACAGAGACAGTATACAAATTAACAAAATTAGAAATGAAAAGGGAGACATAACAACAGAAACTGAGGAAATTCAAAAGATCATCAGATCCTACTACAAAGGTCTATACTCAAAACAACTGGAGAATCTGGAGGAAATGGACGATTTCCTAGACAGATATCAAATACCAAAATTAAATCAGCATCAAGTAGACCAGCTAAATAGTCCCATAACCCCTAAAGAAATAGAAGGGGTTATAGAAAGCCTCCCAACCAAAAAAAGTACGGGACCAGATGGTTTTAGTGCAGAATTCTACCAGACCTTCAAAGAAGACTTAACACCAATACTCTCCAAACTATTCCACAAAATAGAGACAGAAGGGACACTGCCCAACTCATTCTTCGAAGCCACAATTACGCTAATACCTAAACCACAAAAAGATCCAACAAAGAAAGAGAACTTCAGGCCAATTTCTCTGATGAATATAGATGCAAAAATACTAAATAAAATTCTTGCTAACCGAATCCAAGAGCACATCAAAACGATCATCCACCATGATCAAGTAGGCTTCATCCCAGGGATGCAGGGATGGTTCAATATACGGAAATCCATCAATGTAATCCACTACATAAACAAACTGAAAGAAAAAAACCACATGGTCATCTCATTAGATGCTGAAAAAGCATTCGACAAAATTCAGCATCCTTTCATGCTAAAAGTCTTGGAAAGAGCAGGAATTCAAGGCCCATACCTAAACATAGTAAAAGCAATCTACAGCAAACCAGTAGCCAACATCAAAATAAATGGAGAGAAACTTGAAGCATTCCCACTAAAATCAGGGACTAGACAAGGCTGCCCTCTCTCTCCATATCTTTTCAATATAGTACTTGAAGTTCTAGCAAGAGCAATTAGACAACATAAGGAAGTCAAAGGGATACAAATTGGAAAGGAAGAAGTGAAACTATCATTATTTGCAGACGATATGATAGTTTACCTAAGCGACCCAAAAAACTCCACCAGAGAACTTCTACAGCTGATAAACAACTTCAGCAAAGTGGCAGGTTATAAAATTAACTCAAGCAAATCAGTGGCCTTCTTGTACTCAAAGGACAAGCAGGCTGAGAAAGAAATTAGGGAAATAACACCCTTCACAATAGCCACAAACAACATAAAGTATCTTGGCGTAACTCTAACCAAACAAGCGAAAGATCTGTACAACAGGAACTTCAAGTCCCTGAAGAAAGAAATCGAAGAAGACCTCAGAAGATGGAAAAATATTTCTTGCTCCTGGATTGGCAGGATCAATATAGTAAAAATGGCCATCTTGCCAAAAGCAATATACAGATTCAATGCAATCCCCATCAAAATCCCAACTCAATTCTTCATAGATCTAGAAAGAGCAATTCTCAAATTCATCTGGAGCAACAAAAAACCCAGGATAGCTAAAACTATTCTCAACAATAAAAGGACTTCTGGGGGAATCAATATCCCTGACTTCAAGCAGTACTACAGAGCAATTGTGTTAAAAACTGCATGGTATTGGTATAGCAACAGGCAAACAGATCAATGGAACAGGATTGAAGACCCTGAAATTAACCCACAGACCTATGGTCACTTGATCTTTGATAAAGGAGCCACAACCATCCGATGGAATAAAGATAGCCTTTTCAACAAATGGTGCTGGTTCAACTGGAGGTCAACATGCAGAAGAATGCGAATTGACCCACTCTTATCTCTTTGCTCTAAGATCAACTCCAAGTGGATCAAGGACCTCCACATAATACCAGACACACTGAAACTATTAGAAAAGAAACTTGGGAAGACCCTGGAGGACTTGGGCACAGGGGAAAATTTCCTGAACAGAACACCAATAGCGTACGCACTAAGATCAAGAATCGACAAATGGGACCTCATAAAATTACAAAGTTTCTGCAAAGCAAAGGACACTGTCCGAAGGACAAAACGGCAACCAACAAAGTGGGAAAAGATCTTTACCAACCCCACATCCGACAGAGGGATAATATCCAATATATACAAAGAACTCAAGAAGTTAGACCGCAAAGAACCAAATAACCCTATCAAAAAATGGGGCACAGAGCTAAACAAAGAATTTTCACCAGAAGAAATTCGGAGGGCCGAGAAACACCTTAAGAGATGTTCAACATCATTAGTCATCAGGGAAATGCAAATCAAAACAACCCTGAGATTCCACCTCACACCAGTCAGAATGGCTAAGATTAAAAACTCAAGAGACAACAAGTGCTGGCGAGGATGTGGAGAAAGAGGAACACTCCTCCACTGTTGGTGGGATTGCAAAATGGTAAAACCACTCTGGAAATCAGTTTGGCGGTTCCTCAGAAAATTGGGCATGTCACTTCCAGAGGACCCTGCCATACCACTCCTGGGCATATACCCAGAGGATTCCCCTACATGCAATAAAGACACATGCTCCACTATGTTTATAGCAGCCTTGTTTATAATAGCCAGAAATTGGAAGGAGCCCAAATATCCCTCAAAGGAGGAATGGATACAGAAAATGTGGTATATTTATACAATGGAATACTACTCAGCAATTAAAAATAATGAATTCATGCAATTTGTAGGTAAATGGTTAGACCTGGAAAATATCATCCTGAGTGAGCTAACCCAATCACAAAAGAATGCACATGAAATGCAATCACTGATAAGTGGATATTAATGAGCCCAGAAGCACTAAATACTCAAGACAGAAATAGCAAGTCAAATGATTCCCAAGAAGAAGAAAGGAGAGGACCCTGGGCATGTAAAGATTGCATCCAGTTTAGTAAAGAAACCGAGGGGGGAGGGGGAATGATTGGGGAATAGTTGGGGGGGAGAAGAACTATGGGAACTATGGTGGGTGGGAACTGGGAAAGGGGAAAGCCTTTGAAATGTAAACATAGAATATAGAAAATAAAAATAACTAAAAAAAAATAAAAAAAAGTTCTATAAAATGGCAGTGAAGAATAAAAATAACTTCATTTGAGCCATGTCATCTCTCATACAAATATATTTTCCTGCAAAAACAAATTATATAATTAACTTCTTATATTTGAGTGGAACAGGCACTGTGTTTGCAGCTATAACAAAAAGAATGGCAAGTAGCTTCCTTTGAGAAATAAACTTTAAAAGGCTAATGACTGTATTGGAGTGATGACTCAGTGATTAATAGTACTACTGGCTGTTCTTTCAGAGATCCTGAGTTCAATCCCCAGCATGGTGACTCACAACTGTCTATAATGAAATCTATTGCCCTCTTCTGGCATGCAAGCACACATACAAATTGATATGTGTATGCATGTGTGTGTGTGTGTGTGTGTGTGTGTGTGTACATTTTAAAGATCAATGGCTGATATAAGGTTGAAAGAAATGAAAATGTTAACCAGAACTTAATGATATCTGAATATACATTTGTGTGTTTTCTAGTGATCCAATGATGCTAATGACTTCAGACTCAGAATCAAATTACCATAGTTCTTATGGATATAACAAAATTGTGGAAATTTGAAAAAGTAATTGATGAGATTTAAAGATCTCTGGTCTTATTTGGGAGAGAAGGATAATTCATACAGCACATGATTTCCAGTGTGGAAGCATAGATTTATACTTGGTTATAGCTAAGAGTCATAGACTGAAAAGACCATACCAAATGTTATGTTCAGAGTAATATCATCTCAGGGACAGGAATCATGACAGATAATGTGCCATCTTCCCTATGTTGGGCCTTTTCTATATGTACTTTTATACCATCATTTTTCTCATTCTGATCCACCCCTGCACTTACTTTTAATGAGACTTGGCTAAAGAGCCTTCCTACCAATTACTCTTCCTTTCTTTGTATGTATTATGATGAAGAAAGAAAACCATCTTGGGACATTATTTTAATTTAATGCAAATTTACTATTTCCCTTATGAACAAAGAAGGAAAATGAATCAGTTTGGGATACACACACACACACACACACACACACACACACACACACACACAAGTACACTGTAGATGTCTTCAGACACACCAGAAGAAGGTGTCAAATCTCATTATAGATGGTTGTGAGCCACCATGTGTTGCTGAGAATTGATCTCAGGACCACTGGAATAGCAGTCATTGCTCTTCTTTCTCCAGCCCAAATCTACCCTCTTTTTAAGTGCTAGAAGAATACATATGTATCACCACACCCAGTATAAAATCTCCCCCAATTTTAATCTATTTAATCTAAGCTAAGTAAACTCTTAGTCCCAGTTCCTTTTTTGAATAGATATATTATTTATTTATATTTCAAATGCTTTCCCTCTTCCTGGTTCCCCCCTTCCTGAAAGTCCCATAAGACCTCTTCCCTCCCCCTGTTCCCCAATCAACCCCTTCCCGATTCCCTATCCTGGAATTCCCCTACACAATTGCATCAAGCCTTTCCAGTACCAAGGGCTTCTTCTTCCTTCTTGGACATCACTTGATATGTGAATTGTATCTTGGTTATTCTGAGGTTCTGGGATAATATCCACTTATCAGTAAGTACCTACCATGTGCTTTCCTTTCTGATTGGGTTACCTGACTCAAGATTACATTTTCGAGATCCATCATCTGCCTAAGAATTTCTTGAATTCATTGATTTTAATAGCATAGTTAAGTAGTATTCCATAGGGTATATTTACCACATTTTCTGTATCCATTCCTCCAATGAGGGACATATGAGTTCTTTCCAGCTTCTGGCTATTATAAATAGGGCTGCTATGAACATAGTAGAGCATGTGTCCTTATTACAAGCTGGAGAACCCTCTGGGTATATGCCCAGGAGTGGTATAGTGGGGTCCTCCAGCACCATCATGCCCAGTTTTCTGAGGAACTGCCAGACTGATTTCCAAAGTTGTTGTACCAGCTTGCAATCCCACCAGCAGTAGAGGAGTGTTACTCTTTCTCCACATCCTCACCAGCACCTGCTGTCTCCTGAGATTTTTGATCTTAGCCACTCTGATTGGTGTGAGATGAAATCTCAGGGTCGTTTTGCTTTGCACTTCCCTGATGAGTAAGGAGATGTTGAACATTTCTTTAGGTGCTTCTCCGAAATTCAATATTCCTCAGATGAAATTTCTTTGTTTAGCTCTGTACTGCATTTTTAATAGGGACATTTGGCCCTCTTGGGTCTAACTTCTTGGATTTCTTTCTTCAGAGCCTTGAAGTTCTTGTCATACAGATCTTTCAATTCTTTGGTTAGAGTCACACCAAGATGCTTTATATTGTTTGTGGCTATTGGGAAGGGTGTCATTTCCCTAATTTCTTTCTCAGCCTGTTTATCCTTTGAGTGTAAGAAGACTACTGTTTTGCTTAAGTTAATTTTATATCCAGTCACTTTTCTGAAGTTGTTTATCAGCTCTAGGAGTTATCTGGTGGAGTTTTTTGGGTTGCTTAAGTATACATTCATATCATCTGCAAATAATGATAATTTATTTCTTCCTTTCCAATTTGTATCATTTTGACCTCCATTTGTTGTTTAATTGCTCTAGCTAGAACTTCAAGTACTATATTGAATAACTATGAAGAGAGAGGGCAACTTGTCTAGTTCCTGATTTTAGAGGGATTGTTTCAAGTTTCTCTCCATTTAGTTTGATGCTGGCTTCTGGTTTGCTGTATATTGCTTTTATTACATTTAGGTATGGGTCTTGAATTCCTGTTCTTTCCAAGGCATTTAACATGAAATGATGTTGAATTTTCTCAAATGCTTTTTCAGCATCTAATGAAATGACTATATGTGTTTTTTTTATTTGAGTTTGTTTATGTAATAGATTACATTGATGGATTTATATATATTGAACCATGAATCCACCTGCAGATTTTTGAACAGTTTCCTGGGGTTTGCAGTGAGGACCTAGGGGCAAGAGGCATGAGAAATGGAGCCAAGGCAGGATTCTGATCAAGTCTTGTTTAATGCTGGTTCACATAGTTGTTATATGGTAAAGCATTTAGCAGCAAAATATAAAACAGAATGTGGTAAGCAAACAGCAAAGCTAAACAATCTGGCCTTCACAGGGAATCTAATCTAAAGTATATATCAACACACTGTGTCTCATCAAGAGTTCAGGGTACAGTCAGCAGCAACAGTTCCAGACTGACCAGACCACTTCGCATGACTAATGCCCCCTTCTAGACCCCATTAGACCTGAGAAAGACATATCTGACTCCAGTGGTCTCCTACATCTCTCCCTTTTGTAAAATAAAGTAAAACCCAATGGATGAGAGCCTGTCTTAGTTTATGTGGTGCAATCAACCTCAGGTCATGTTTGTAGCTGTCATTGAATGAACATTCAGCAAAGGTATGCCTCTGTCTTAACTCAAAAATGTGATTCCTCTGTAAAGATATCACCATAAGGATTACCTGTCATTAACTACTCATCAGCAAAGGCTAGACACTGATAATGAATTTGTGTAGGTTTAGATTGAATTTGATCAACCTGTTGTTTCAGAAAGTTCATCAGCTTATTGAATAAAACTAGACCAAGGGACAATAGGATGATCAGACCTAACAATGGCCCAAGCAGAGAAGGTAGAAAAGTAGTTAGCCACATGGAATTGCGGAACCAAATCTGAAACCATCCTGCATCCCTTTCCTCAGCCTCTTATGAGACTGTAACCCTCTGTGCACTTTGGCTAGAGAATCTACTATGACTCCAGTGTGATTAGCATTAAAAACAACACTCTTCCTCTAGGGCAGCACATAAACCTCCTTGCTGCAAAAATAAAAAATCTAACCCCCTTCTATTTTTAAGAACTTCCTCAGATAAGGATGTTATAGAATTTCTCACGAGAGACATAACTACTTCTAAGTTCTCTAAATCTTCATCTATGACTACTCAAAGCTCATTATAATGTTTGTTTTGCAGAACAAATGAGGAAATACCAGTGCCAGTTCCTATGATTCCAACCCCAGCAAAACAGCCATAGTCACAGCAGTGACAGGTTCTCTGGTCCTTCTACTAAGAACCAGGGTGTCATCGGGGTCTCAGGCATCTAAAAAGGTCTGACCATAAAAAAAACAGTAACATGTAGAACAAGTTGCACTAGAATACAAAAATCATAGTTTTCAAAAACTCCAAAGAAACAGGGAGTAATGGTGCTGTTGCAAGTCCACTAGAAATTTTCTGGTGGCACCAAATAGTCAGTAGTATTGAACACCCTATGGATGGCACAAAAATGACCATAGTCTCTGGATAATTGACCAATGCACAAATCAGTACCCACTATGGACAAAAGGATAACTCTTTCATGAGATTGACACCATTGACAAGCAGCCTGATCAGAAGCCAGCCTGATGGTTCCATTAGAGGCTACAGTTTCATGAAATGGGGTATTGGAGGAAAGGCAGAGCCAACAGTCTTCAGTAAAGTTAGGTTGAGAAAAATTCAATGCTGAAAAGGATTCACTGATAAGCTTGAACAATCCCTCATGAGAAGAGGACAAAATGATCCCTGAGAGGGAATCGGGGTAGAATGACTCACCGAAAATGAATTTGGAGTAATATAATCTGGATGCAGTAAAGGTGGAACAAGAAGTTCATTTGGACCAAGGCCTTGCATAGGTAGAACAGCCTGCTTGGCCAAATTCTGAAAGTATTACCAACATCATAAACTCCTGATATGTAGACTCGAATACCCCACAAAAAAACCCCTGACCAATTTACCCTTGTCAGTTAGTGAAATACCTAACTAAGGTGGGATAGACAGTATTGCTTCCTTTACAAGAATAGAAATTATTCATGGACACAAAGCATTTATATCTCATAGAGATGCTAGAATCTTGTTCCCTGAGATACATAGTAATAAAGTCTCCACCTTAGCCTTCCAGTAGATGTGCCCAGAAGTTTCACTGCCCCAAGATGCACAATAAAAATAGTCACTAGAGACACAAGAATTTTCATCAGAATCATGAGCAGGAAATATGTAAAAATGTACTTTGGGTGACTGAGTCCAAGTGGCACAGCTAAACAAGTCCTTCCCAGAGAGAGTGGATTCTGGAAACTAGGTTTCAGGAGTTGTTGTTCTTGTCACTGATATAAGTTTTCTTCCCTTTCCATCTTTTATGATACATGTCAGCGCCATTGGTTCATGCAGTGCAGGTATGCAGGAAGCATCCACAACCATCTGGATCATGATGCTCTTCATCTGAAAACACATAAAACATATTTTCTCAGGGACTCAGCCCTGGGTCAATCATTAATTTATTTCACCAATCTTTCTGGTAGCCATCTTGCAGAGTTAGCTTGATGATCAAAAATACAAGCAGATCCTCGACCCCATATGAGAACAGGGAAGGGTCCATTCCAAACATCAGACAATGTATCCTTCAATATGTCCTTTGCATATGTAGATTTGTCATCTGCCTGCCAAAAGCAATCAGCTTCAGATTTACCATCCTTGTCTACATTTGAAAAACTCAAAATGAAAAGAGAATGGTGAAGTATATTTAGAGGTCTTCCTCAGCAGTACCATCCCCCCTTTACTTTAATAAAAAGACATTTTAAAATGCCATTGGGTCTTTTCACAATACCTTGACCTTATGGGTTATAAGGTATACCTGATTTTAAAGTAATCTGTAATTTACTACAGAAGCTCTTTAAACTACATGAGCAATAAGCAGGTGCATTATCAGTCTTAATACAAGAAGGTAGACTTATTATGGAAAAACAATATAAGAGATGTGTTATGACTTTATTCACTGCCTCTCCCATATGTAGGGAGGCTAAAACAAATCCACTAAAAGTATCTACACAGACATGAAGAATTTTTTTTGCAAGTTAGGATGATTTAATAAATGATTACAGTACTATATAGAACTTTTCTATGAATAAACAATAAAACAAAGAACGTACAATATAATGAAAAATATTCTCAAATAGAGAAAATAATATTTGTAACATTATTCTCAACAGTGAGCAAGGCTTCAACATTACACCATCACTAAATTTACTGAAACTGAATAGGTGTGTTGCAAACCAACAAAACCAAGCAACAACAAAATAAGTGGCAACAGTAGACATCAACATAGAAATAGAAAACCAGGGTCCCTGATTCACTTATAGTGGAAAACTACATTAGTGTAGTTTTAAAGAACTACTTCTGAATATTTAATAATGTTGACTTGATTTCTTTTTTTTTATTTTGTTACTTCTTTTGTTTTTTTTTCAAAAAATTTTTTAATTGGATATATTCTATGTTTACATTTCTGTATTAGTCTGGGTTCTTTAGAGTCACAGAATGTATGGGTAGTCTCTATGTAATTAGGGAATTTGTTGATGACTTACAGTCTATAGTCCAACTCCCCAACAGTAGTCAGCAGCAGCTGTGAATGGAAGTCCAAGGATCTTGCAGTTGCTCAGTCCCACGAGGCAAGCCGGCAAGGAAGAATCAGTCTTCCTTCTTTCAATGTCCTTATATATGTCTCCAGTAGAAGGTGTAGCCCAGATTAAAGGTGTGTGTATCCATGCCTTTAATCCCAGATGATCTTGAACTGGAAACCATGCTTCAAGATCTCCATGCTAAGTCCAGGTCAGAAACTTATATCTCTGAGCCTCCAGATTAGGATCATAGGTGAGCCTTCCAATACTAGATTGTAGTTCATTCCACATATAGTCAAGTTGACAACCAGGAATAGCCACTACAATCCACCCCTTGTCAACTTGACACAGATAATATCTCATGTCCACATGAAACAATAACAAGGTCATGAATATGCCTAACACGATATAACTATTCCTCGTACAATTGCAAACACATTTATAAATTTACAATGGGGCAATGTCCCTTGGGAACATTCTTTTAGTGTCTCAATTACCAATTGATGTTAAAGGAATTGGAAGAAAGACAAATGTATCCTTAACAAAATAAGATAGAAGCATTCATATTACTTATAATCCTTGTTTCTGCAACTGGTTACGTGGCCTTAGCTAGTATTTATAACTACCTTCCTCTGCTACCCATTCTGTATTTCCTTCACCTTCAGCAAGCACCTCAGCAGGTCTTGGCTCTTTTCCTGGAGGATTGACCCATACCTTCATTCCTGATGGGCCATCCTTCCTCATCCTGCTTGGATTAGGCTGTTGTAGTTTCCCATTGACTTAAATCACAGGACATGGTAGTACTAAGAGATGCCCTAGGGGATCTCCTGCTCTCCAGACATAATCCTGCTTACCTCCATTGTAGAGAGGCAATCCAATTTCCCCACTGTAATCTGGATCTATCACCCCTCCTAACACAGTTATTCCTTTCTTAGACTGATGGTTTAAGGGCATTAGAAGCCCAAAATGGCCAGGGGGAAATCTGAGCTTCCAGTTCAATGGAATGTTTGTTGTGGCTCCAGGTAGGAGCACTCACCCCTCTGGAACCAAAACTTCTAGGCCAGCAGAACCTAAAGTTGTGGGGACAGGAAGCAAAAATTTTCCTAGCGGGTCACTAGGAGTGATAGTGAGTAGAACTATTCCCTTTTCCACCCCTTGATTCCTGGACCCATGAATCCTGGCTATGGGAGAAACTGTACCATATATTGAATGCTGATTCAAAGCATATACTGCCTTCTGAAGAACTCTGCCCCAGCCCTCCATGCTGTTGCCACCTAATTGGCGCTGTAACTGTGTCTTCAAAGGGCCATTCCATCTTTCTATCAGACCAGCTGCTTCAGGATGATAGGGAACATGGTAAGACCAGTAAATTCCATAATCGTGGGCCCACTGTCGCACTTCTCTGGCTGTGAAATGAGTTCCTTGGTCAGAAGCAATACTGTGTGGAATACCATGACAATAGATAAGGCATTCTGTGAGTCCACGGATGGTGGTTTTGGCAGAAGCATTATGTGCAGGAAAGGCAAATCCATAACCAGAATAAGTATCTACTCTAGTAAGAACAAAACGTTGTCCTTTCCATGGGCAAAGTAGTCCAATGTAGTCAACCTGCCACCAGGTTGCTGGCTAGTCACCTCGAGGTGACCTTTTTTTTGTTTTTGTTTTTCCCCTTTTTGGTTTCCCACCCCCCTAAGGTCACACATACCCTTTTCCCTCCCCCTGTGTCCTCATCCACCCCTTCCCACTTCCCTGTTCTGATATTCCCCTACACTGATGCTTTGATCCTTTCCAGCACCAGTGTCCATTCCTTTCTTCTTGTCAGACATCATTTGGTATGTGAATTGTGTCTTTGGTGTTCCAAGATTCTAGGCTAATATCCACTTATTGGTGAGTGCATACCATGGGTATTCTTTTGAGACTGGGTTACCTCACTTACAACACCAATAGCTTATGCTCTAAGATCAAGAATAGACAAATGGGACCTCATAAAATTACAAAGTTTCTGCAAGGCAAAAGACACTGTCAAAAGGACAAATCGGCAACCAGCAAATTGGGAAAAGATCTTCACCAACTCCACATCCGACAGAGGGCTAATATCTAATATATACAAAGAACTCAGGAAGGTAGACCCCAGAAAACCAAATAACCCTATCCAAAAATGGGGTACAGAGCTAAACAAAGACTTTTCACCTGAAGAAATTCAGATGGCTGAGAAGCACCCTAAAAAATGTTCAACATCATTAGTCATTAGAGAAATGCAAATCAAAACAACCCTGAGATTTCACCTCACACCAGTCAGAATGGCTAAGATTAAAAACTCAGAAGACATCAGGTGTTGGTGAGGATGTGGAGAAAGAGGAACACTCCTCCACTGCTGGTGGGACTGCAAGCTGGTACAACCATTCTGGAAATCAGTCTGGCGGTTCCTCAGAAAACTGGACATGATACTTCCGGAGGACCCAGCCATACCACTCCTGGGAATATACCCAGAAGATTCCCCAGCATGCAATAAGGATACATGCTCCACTATGTTCATAGCAGCCTTATTTATAATAGCCAGAAGCTGGAAAGAACCTAGATGTCCCTCAATGGAGGAATGGATACAAAAAATGTGGTATATATACACAATGGAATACTATTCAGCCATTAGAAACAATGAATTCATGAAATTCTTAGAGAAATGGATGGAGCTGGAGAACATCATACTAAGTGATATGAAGAATTTTTAATTATCCAAATTCAGGAAAATGTGTAACATCCATTTGCCATAAAGCATTGGGAGTCAGTTCTCAAGTTTTCACTCCAAAACTAGGGACACATAGCAATTTAGCACAATTTGTGCATTGTTTAACAATTTGACAACTCTGATCTCGAGTTGGACAAAATTGAAGTCATAGTGGTCTAGAATGTAAATGTAATTTATGAGCTTCTTGAGCTTCCTGTAATTTAACAAAGAAAGTTTTTCTAGTGGCAGCATCAGCTTTAGCATTGCCAAGAGATAAGGCATCTGGGAGATTAGTGTGGGCTCTAAGATGTCCCAAGAAAAACTTTTTGGTACATGTTCTAATAGCATCCACACAGTGTAAAAATATAGGATCAGCTAGATTATCAGACTTAAAGGTGCCTAAAGTCTCCAAAAAGAGTACAGAATGGACTACATAATGAGAATCATAATAGATATTAACAGTGGTATTAGCAAACTATTAAAATACCTCCAACACTGCATAGAGCTCAGTTATTTGAGCAGAAGATATAGGAACATCTAAAATAATAGTATTATCTTTATAATGATACACAGCCTTGCCATTAGCAGAGCCATCAGTATAAATTGCCAAAGCATTTTCCAAAGGCGAAAAAGAAGTGATAAGAGGAAATAAAAAGTAATGCTCATTAGTGAATTGAATTAATTTATCTGGAGGGTAATGATTATCAATATCGCCATTAAAACTGATACAAGATAACAACCATTGCTGTTCATTAACTGTAAGCCATTGTACTTGTTATCCATTAAAGGGTACAATGATTTTTGCTGGTTCTTTGCCAAAGTATTTTACACTCTCAGTTTTGCCCATAATAAGGTCAGCAACTGATAAATAATAGGGATAAATAACTCTCTTAGGTGAAGAAGTTAGATGAAGCCATAGCAAAGGTCCTTCCTGCCATAAAAGTCCTGTGGGTAAGATTTCTGTCTTGCAAATAATTAATATGATGGGAAGGTCATAATTAACATATTTGACTCGTTGATTTTGAATAGCTTGATTTACTAACTCTTAAGCCTGCTTAGCTTGTATGGTCAGAGTTCTACAGATAAAAGATCAGAATCACCTTTTAAAATGTTAATTAAAGGCTGTAACTGTCCTATAGATAATTTTAAGTAAGGTTTCAACCAATTAATGTCCCCTAACAACTTTTAAAAGTCATTTAAAATATGTAAATGCTCAGTTCTAATCTTAATTTTAAGAGAATGTAGATCTTGAGGAAAAAGCTGAAAACCTACATATGAATAAGGATATTGTAATTGATTTTTTTTTGAGCAACTACGAACCCAAATTCGTCTAAATGAAATTTCAGGTCTTTTTTAAAATTTTTTATTTATTTATTTATTTATTTATTTATTTATTTTTATTTTCTATATTTTTGTTTACATTCCGAAGGCTTTCCCTGTTTCCAGCTTCCCCTTCACCCTATGTCCCATAAGTCCTCTTCCCTCCCTCCCTGCTGCTGCCTCCTGCCTACTCTCCCATAATCCTCCCCCATTTTTTCTGTTCTGGTACTCTCCTAAAAAAATTGGATCCAGTCTTTTCAGGACCATGGTCCTCTCCTTTCTTCTTGGGAATCTTTTCATTTGCTAATTATGCCTTGAGTATTCAGAGCTTCTGGGCTCATTCATATCCATTTATCAGTGATTGCATTTCATGTGTATTCTTTTGTGATTGGGTTAACTCACTTTGGATGATATTTTCCAGATCAAACCATTTGCCTACAAAATGCATGAATTCATTATTTTTAATTACTGAGTAGTATTCCATTGTATAAATATACCACATTTTCTGTATCCATTCCTCCTTTGAGGGACATCTGGGCTCCTTCCAACTTCTGGCTATTACAAATAAGGTTGCTATGAACATAGTGGAGCAAGTGTCTTTATTGTTTGCAGGGGAATCCTCTGGGTATATACCCAGGAGTAGTATGACAGGGTCCTCTGGAAGTGTCATGCCCAATTTTCTGAGGAACCGCCAGACTGATTTCCAGAGTGGTTGTACCATCTTGCAGTCCCATCAACAGTGGAGGAGTGTTCCTCTTTTTCCACATCCTTGCCAGCACATGTTGTCTCTTGAGTTTTTACTCTTAGCCATTCTGACTGGTGTGAGGTGGAATCTCAGGGTTGTTTTGATTTGCATTTCCCTGATGACTGATGATGTTGAACATCTCTTAAGCTGCTTCTCGGCCATCTGAATTTCTTCTGGTGAAAATTCTTTGTTTAGCTCTGTACCCCATTTTTTGATAGGGTTATTTGTTTCTTTGCGGTCTAACTTCTTGAGTTCTTTGTATATTTTGGATATTAGACCCCTGTTGGATGAAGGGTTGGTGAAGATCTTTTCCCAGTTTTTTGATGGCTCTTTTGTCCTTCTGACGATGTCCTTTGCCTTACAGACCTTTGTAATTTTATGAGGTCCTATTTGTCAATTCTTGATTTTAGAGCATAATCTATTGGTGTTCTGTTCAGAAACTTTCCCCTGTGCCCATGTCCTCCAGGGTCTTTTCCAGTTTCTATTAGGTTCAGCGTGTTTGGTTTTATGTGGAGGTCTTTGATCCACTTGGAGTTGATCTTAGTACAAGGAGATAAGAGTGGGTTAATTCACATTCTCCTGCGTGTTGACCTCCAGTTGAACCAGCACCATTTGTTGAAAAGGCTATCTTTTTCCCACTGGATGGTGGTAGCTCCTTTATCAAAGATCAAGTGACCATAAGTCTGTGGGTTCATTCTGTGCCCTCAATTCTATTCCACTGATCTACTTGCCTGTCGCTGTACCAATACCATGCAGTTTTTAACACAATTGCTCTGTTGCACTGCTTGAGGTCAGGGTTATTGATTTTCCCCGGAAGTCCTTTTATTGTTGAGAATAGTTTTAGCTATCCTGTTTTTTTCTTTTTCTTTTTCTTTTTTTGTTATTCCAGATGAATTTGAGAATTGCTCTTTCTAGATCTATAAAGAATTGATTTGGGATTTTGATGGGGACTGCATTGAATCTGTAGATTGCTTTTGGCAAGATGGCCATTTTTACTATATTGATCCTGCCAATCCAAGAGCATGAAATATTTTTCCATTTCCTGAGGTCTTCTTCGATTTCTTTCTTCAAGGACTTGAAGTTCCTTTCATACAGATCTTTCACTTGTTTGTTAAAGTCACGCCAAGATACTTTACATTGTTTGTGGCTATTGTGAACGGTGTTATTTCCCTAACTTCTTTCTCAGCCTGCTTATCCTCTGAGTACAGGAAGGCTACCGATTTGCTTGAGTTGATTTTATAACCAGGTATATTGTTGAAGTTGTTTATCAGCTGAAGAAGTTCTATGGTGGAGTTTTTTGGGTTGCTTAAGTATACTATCATGTCATCTGAAAATAGTGATAGTCTGACTTCTTCCTTTCCAATTTGTATTCCTTTGACTTCTTTATGTTGTCTAATTGCTCTCACTAGAATGTCAAGTACTATATTGAAAAGATATGGAGAGAGAGGGCAGCCTTGTCTTGTTCCTGATTTTAGTGGGATAGCTTCAAGTTTCTCTCCATTTAGTTTGATGTTGGCTACTGGTTTGCTGTAGATTGCTTTTACTATATTTAGGCATGGGCCTTGAATGCCTGTTCGTTCCAGGACTTTTAGGATGTTGAACTTTGTCAAATGCTTTTTCAGCATCTAATGAGATGACCATGTGGTTTTTTTCTTTTAGTTTGTTTATGTAGTGGATTCCATTTTTGAATTTCCATATATTCAACCATCACTGCATCCCAGGGATGAAGCCTACTTTATCATGGTGAATGATCATTTTGATGTGCTCTTGGATTCGGTTGGCAAGAATTTTATTTAGTATTTTTGCATCGATATTCATAAGGGAAATTGGCCTGTAGTTCTCTTTCTTTGTTGGACCTTTGTGTGGTTTGAGGATCAGCATAATTGTGGCTTCATAGAATGAGTTGGGCAGTGTTATTTCTGTTTCTATTTTGTGGAATAGTTTGAAGAGTATTGGTGTTAGGTCTTCGTTGAAGGTCTGATAGAATTCTGCACTATAACCATCTGGTTCCATACTTTTTTAGGTTGGGAGAATTTCTATAACCCCTTTTATTTCTCTCGGGGTTATGGGGCTGTTTAGCTGATCTTATAGATCCTGATTTAATCTTGGTATTTGCTATCTGTCTAGTAAATTCTCTATTTCCTCCAGATTCTCAAGTTGTGTTGAATATAGGATTTTGTAGTAGGATCTGATGATTTTTCCTCAGTTTCTGTTGTTATATCACCCTTTTCCTTTCTAATTTTGTTAATTTGGATACCGTCTCTGCCATTTGGTTACTCTGGCTAGGGGTTTATCTATCTTGTTGATTTTCTCAAAGAACCAGCTCTTGGTTTTGTTGATTCTTTGTATGGTTTCTTTGTTTCTACTTGATTGATTTCGGCCCTTAGTTTGATGATTTCCTGTCTTCTACTCCTCCTGGATGAATTAGCTTCTTTTTGTTCCAGGGCTTTCAGGTGTGCCGTTAATCTGCTAGTATATGCTCTCTCCTGTTTCTTTTTGGAAGCACTCATGGCTATGAGTTTTCCTCTTAGGACTGCTTTCATTGTGACCCATAGATTTGGGTAGGTTGTACCTTCATTATCACTAAATTCTAAAAAGTCTTTGTTTTCTTTCTTTATCTCTTCCTTGACTAAGGTGTTGTTGAGTAGAGTATTGTTCAGTTTCCATGTGTATGTTTCCATGTGTATGTAGGCTTTCTTTTGTTTTTGTTACTATTGAAGACCACTCTTACTCCATAGTGATCTGATAGGAGGCATGGGAGTAGTTCGATCTTCTTGTATTTGTTGACATCTGTCTTGTGACCAATTATATGATCAATTTTGGAGAAGGTACCTTGCGGTGCGGAGAAAAACATATATTCTTTTGCTTTAGGATGAAATGTTCTATATATATCTGTTTAGTCTAATTGGTCCAAAATTTCAGTTAGTTTCACTGTGTCTGTCCCTATTTAGTTTCTGCTTTCCTGATCGGTTCATTGAGGAGCATGGGGTATTGAAATCACCCACAATTATTGTATTAAGTGCAGTGTGTGCTTTAAGCTTTAGTAAAGTTTCTTTTATGAATGAGGGTGCCCTTGCATTTGGAGCATAGATGTTCAGTATTGAGAATTCTTCTTGGTGGATTTTCCCTTTGACCAGCAAGAAGTGACCTTCTAGGTCTCTTTTGATGGCTTTAGGTTGAAAGTCTATTTTATCTGATATTAGAATGGCTCTTCTGGCTTGTTTCCTGAGACCATTTGCTTGTAAAATTGTCTTCCAGCCTTTTACTCTAAGGTAATGTTTGTCTTTGACGTGTTTCCTTTATGCAGCAAAATGTAGGGTCCTGTTTCTGTATCCTGTCTGTTAGTCTATGTCTTTTTATTGGGGAATTGAGTCCATTGATGTTAAGAGATATTAAGGAATAGTAATTATTACCTCTTGACAGTTTTGAAATTATATTTTATATTTGAGAGGTTATCTTCTTTTGGATTTGATGAGAGGAGGTTTCTATCTTGTTTCTTCCTGGGTGTAATTTCCCTCTTTGTGTTGGTGTTTTTTCCCTATTATTCTTTGTAGGGCTGGGTTTGTGGAAAGATATCATGCAAATTTGGTTTTGTCATGGAATACCTTGGTTTCTCCATCTATGGTGATTGAGAGTTTTGCTGGGTATAGTAGTTTTGGCTGAAATTTGTGTTCTCTTAGGGTCTGCATGAGGTCTGCCCAGGATCTTCTAGCTTTCATGGTCTCAGGTGAGAAGTCTGGTGTAATTCTAATAGGTCTTCTTTTATCTGTTACTTGGCCTTTTTCTCTTACTGCCTTTAATATTCTTTCTTTGTTTAGTACATTTGGGGTTTTGATTATTATGTGACGGGATGTATTTCTCTTCTGGTCCAGTCTGTTTGGAATTCTGTAGGCTTCTTGTATATTCATGGGCATCTCTCTCTTTAAGTTGGGGAAGTTTTCTTCCATAATTTTGTAGAAGCTATTTGCTGGCCCTTTAACTTGTAAATCTTCACTCTTGTCTATACCTATAATCCTTAGGTTTGGTCTTCTCATTGTGTCTTGGATTTCCTGGATGTTTTGGTTACAAGCTTTTTGCATTTAGCATTTTCTTTGACTGTTGAATCAATGGTTCCTATGGTATCTTCGGCATCTGAGATTCTTCTATCTCTTGTATTCTATTGTTGATATTTGCATCTATGGCCCCTGATTTCTTCCCAAGATTTTCTATCTCCAAAGTTGTCTCCCTTTGTGATTTCTTAGTTGTTTCTACTTCTGTTTTTAGATCCTGGATGGTTTTGCTCAGAGTTTCATTTGCTTGTTTGTGTTTTCATGTAATTCTTTAAGGGATTTTTGTGTTTCCTCTTTTATAACTTCTACTTGTTGCCCCACATTCTCTTGTATTTCTTTAAGTGATTTTTGTGTTTACTCCTTATTGGCTTCCATTTTTTGATCCATATTCTCCTGTATTTCTTTAAGTAGTTTTTGCATTTGCCTTGTAATCGTCCCTACCTTTTGATCCATTTTCTCCTGTATTTCTTTAAGGGATTTATCTATGTGTTAAGCTATCAACATCCTGACCAGTGATTTTAGCTCCAATTCTTTTTCTGGTGTGTTAGGGTATCCAGGACTTCTTGTTGTCAGCAAACTGGATTCAGATGCTGTCATGCTGCCTTGATTTCTGTTAGTAACATCCCTACGTTTTCCTTTTGCCATCTGGTTATCTCTGGCATTAGTTGACCTTGTTGTCACTGGCTGGTTTTTGAACCTCCAGTAAGGCTGGGCCTGCCTGTTGGTTCTCTACTGATGACCAGGCAGCAAGATGGAGACTGCTTCTGAGAGTGATGAGAGGACCTCTGAGTAGTCGGTTCCCAACCGAGTTGGTTCAAGGCCCGGCAGCTGTAGAGATGTCCCACTGGGCCGCCCAGGCACTGGACACTGGCAAGAGCCTGGCAGAATTCCACCGGAGTGATGGTACCAACAAATTAAGTCTGCTCTCTGGCCCTCTCTACTAGTGACCTAGCGACAAGATGGAGACTGTCATTGTGGGGGCCTGGGAGAACCATGGGGAAAGCAGCTCCCAGCCACGCTGTAGAGATGTTCTGCCAAGCTGCCCTGGCTCTGGTTACTGGCCTGAGCCTGGCAGGTTCCTGCAGGAGCAATGGCAGGCCCCCATTAGGTCTGGATACCTGCACCTCTCTGCTGGTGACCAGGCACAAGATGGAGACCATCAGTCGAAATTTCAGGTCCTTAAAACCTGTTTGTAGATCATCATAATTAGGATAAGCTAGCAATATGTCATCCACATAATGAATTATATATGCATCTGTCCATTTTTAATGAACTGGTTGAATAGCAGCAGCAACAAATTTTTGACAGAGAATAGGACTGTTATCCATCCCTTGAGATAGTACTTTCCATTGAAATGTATGCATAGGTTCTTTAAAATTCATAGCAGGTAAAGAAAAGGCAAGTCTCTTCTTACCCTCTTCAGCGAGAGGAATAGTAAAGAAGCAATCTTTAAAATCTATAATAATTTTTATGAAAAATTTCAGGAACTGCAACAGGTGTGGTCAACCCTGGCTGCAGAGTACCAATGAGAACAATCGTGCTATTTACAGCTCAAAGATCCTAAAGCAATCTCCATTTACCAGACTTTTTCCAATAGACAAAAATTGGTATATTCCAAGGGGTAGTTACTGACTTCAAGATGACCTGCTGCCATTTGTTCCTGCACTAACATATGAGCAACTTCTAGTTTTTCTTTAGTAAGGGTCCACACTAACTTTAGTAAGTTGATCAATCCACACTGCATCATCACTTTTCCAAGTTATAGGATCAGCATGGAGTATAGAAATGTTGGCGGCCTGTAGAATGAATATCCAAGTCCTTTGGTATCAATTTGACCTGAGGGAAAAATAGGCTCAGAAATCACTTTCTGGACTTTGTCATGTCCTTGTCCAGGAACAAATCCTGTTTTAAGCAGTTGAGCTATAGCTACATCATTGGGACTTTTCATAATAATACCCAGTTGAGATAAAAGATCTCTTCCCCAAAGATTAATGGGCAGTCCATCCAGTACATATGGTTGAATGGATCCCTAATTTCCCTCAGCATCACTACATACTAACAACAATTCTGATGAGGATTTTGACTCTGACCAATGCATTTAAGGTGAGTAATAGTTGGTGTTAAAGGCCAAGAAGACGGTCATTCAGATCCCCTTATTATGGTAATATCAGCTCCAGTGTAAATGAGCCCAGAAAATCTTTTTCCATTATTCCAGATATTTAATAGAGGCTTTTCCAGTCCAATTTGTGTAACCCAATAAATATGAGAATCCAAATTCACCACAGCCTCGAGTGGGATTAACTTGTTTATATTCTGAGTGTAGTAAAGGCTACCTCAGACTGCAAAGTAATAACTGCATTCTACTGACCAGCATTAATAGTTATTATGTCTTTAGTAGCAGTGGCCATAATTTTAATTTCCCCTTTATGCTCTTGGTCAATGACTCCAAGAAACACCTGCAATCCCTTCATGGTAAAGCTATTTCTACCTATGATAAAACCCAAAACTCCTTTTAAAGTGCCAAAGACCATTTACCTGTTTCCTTACATCCATCATGATATTCTGATTTTCAAAGAAGAAAATGACCCCCACTTAAGACAGTCTTAACCGAAGTCTAACAATCTTGAGGTGTGAGCTATTCAGCTGTGCTACTCTCTAAAAGGGCCATAATAAAAGGATCATTGGAACCATATTGAGAAACTGCAGTTTTTAATTCCTTTATGAATTTTAAATTGAATCCATGAACCTCTCAAACCACTGTGTCATCTGGCTGAATAGTCACCACAACAGGGAAGACTAGCTGATTCTGATGTCTATTCTTAGAGTTTGAGTGACACCCTTCAGTTCTGGTTCCTTGCTAGCAGCGAAGATCATATAATTGTTTAATGCCTGATTCTCCTTTTTTAATTGGGTCTGCATATGGAGCTGCTTGTTTTGTTGACAGAGTTCTTTATGAACATCTACAGCTCCCACAACCGGCCCATGAGGGCTATAAGGAGGTGGCCAATTAAAAGGAGGCCAATCTATATTATATCTGAAAGTCTCTTCTTCTAACTCTTCTGCATTTCCTGGGTCTAAATCACTTTCGTCTGTAGTTTCAGAGTCCTTAATGGCCTCAGCAATTGTCTTCTTTTTCTTATTAATGTTAGAAATCTTCTGCTTGCCTTCCCTGGTGCCATTATTCTTTCTAACATTATCTTCATTTGTACCTTTTGAAGTTTGTGAGAGTTCTTCCTTAAGACTAACCTCCAGTTATTGTAAATCAGGGTAAATATTTTGTTTTGATTTCTTTTTCTCAACTTCCCTTTTTTGATTCTGCAGACTTAGACTGGCTCTTCATGACAAACTCATGTTCACTATCTAAACTAATTAAATCTGAATCTTTTTTCAAGTCAGAAGTTGACTTTTTTTCTGTAATAATTTCTGACCCTCTGTTAAAACTGCCAAGACTGAAACAGACAGATTTTTCAAAAAGTCATTAATTAGACTCCAATAGGAAAAACCTGTTACATGAACTTTATCAGGTCCCATAGTTCTATAAAAATCTTCAAAAGCATCTCCTTCTAGATTCCAATGTTTTTGATCACTTGTAACTTTATAGAGAAACCAAGGACACATTTCCTTAACAAAATCAAAATTTTTTCTTAAATCCTTAATTTTGACCTTTACTCTTCGCATCTGAAGTTTCCTTTAACTTTTAACTGTCTTGTGTATTCTTCATCCTGACTTATTTATGTCTTGCCTTATGACTACTGACACAAAAAATTGCCAGGTTAACAATTACTTATTTTCACTTTAGTCCATGCTGCCACACTTTCTCAGAAGTCCTTCACACAACTCACCTTAATTCAGATCTCTCATTCCAGTGCCAAGTAAACCTGCCTGCAGCTTCTTGAATAGGTTCCTGAGGGATGCAGTGAGGTCCTAGGGGCAGAGGCATGAGAAATTGATACAAGACAGGATTCTAATCCAGTCTCATTTAATACAGGTTCACATAGCCATTATATAGTAAAGCATCTGGCAGCAAAAAGTAAAACAGGATGTGGTAAGGAAACAGCAGATAGACAACCTGACCTTCACATAGGATCTAATCTAAGCTGAGGCCCGAGAAAGACATGTCTGACTCTAGTGGCCTCCTACAGAACCATCACTGCATCCCTGGGATGAAGCCTACATGATCATGGTGAATGATTGTTTTGATGCGTTCTTGGATTCAGTTGGCAAGAATTTTGTTGAGTATTTTTACATCGATATTCATAAGGGAAATTGGTCTGAAGTCCTCTTTCTTTGTTGGATCTTTGTGTGATTTTGGTATCAGTGAAAGTGTGGTTTCATAGAACTATTTGGGTAGTGTTCCTTCTGTTTCTATTTTGTGGATTAGTTTGGAGAGTCTTGGTGTTAGATCTTCTTTGAAGGTTTAGTAGAATTCTGCAATAAAACCATATGGTCCTGTGCTTTTTTTGGTTGGAAGACTTTCTATGAACTCTTCTATATCTTTAGGGGTTATGGGACTGTTTAGATGATCTATTTGATCCTGATTTAATTTTGGTATTTGGTATCTGTCTAGGAAATTGTCCATTTCCTCCAGATTCTCTGGTTGTTTTGAGTATAGGCTTTTGTAGTACGATCGGATGATTTTTTAAATTTCCTCAATTTCTGTTGTTATTTCTCCCTTTTCATTTCTGATTTTGTTAATTTGGATACTGTATCTGTGCCCTGTTGTTACTCTGGCTAAAGGTTTATCTATCGTGCTGATTTTCTCAAAGAACCATCTTCTGGTTTTGTTGATTCTTTGTATAGTTCTTTTTGTTTCTACTTGAGCCCTGAGTTTGATGATTTCCTACCTTCTACTCCTCTTTGCTATATTAGCTTCTTTCTATTCAAAAGCTTTCAGGTGTGCTGTTAAGCTGCTAGTGTATGCTCTCTCCAGCTTCTTTTTGAAGGCACTCAGAGCTATGAGTTTTCCTCTTAGCATTGCTTTCATTGTGTCCCATAAATATGGGTATGTTGTTTTCATTTTCATTAAATTCTAAATAGTCTTTGGTTTCCTTCCTCATTTCTTCCTTGACCAAGTTATCATTGAGTAGAGCACTGTTCAGCTTCCATGTGTATGTGGACTTTCCGTTGTTTTTGTTACTATTGAAGACAACCTTTACTCCATAGTGATCTGATAGGAGATATGGGATTAGTTCAATCTTCTTATATCTGTTGAGGTCTGTTTTGTGACCAATTATATGGTCAATTTTGGAGAAGGTCCCATAAGGGGCTGAGAAGAAAGTATATTCTTTTGATTTAGGATGAAATGTTCTATAGATATCTATTAAATCCATTTTGTCCAAAACTTCTGTTAGTTTCTCTGTGTCTCTGTTTAGTTTGTGTTTCCCTGATATGTCCATTGAGGAGAGTGGGGTATTGAAGTCACCGACAATTATTTTGTGGGGTGTGATGTGTGCTTTAAGCTTTAGTAAAGTTTCTTTAACATATGAGGGTGCCCTTGTATTTGGAGCATAGATGTTCAGAATTGGGAGTTCTTCTTGCTGTATTTTTCCTTTGACCAGTAAGAAGAGTCCTTCCATATATCTTTTGATGACTTTAGGTTGAAAGTCAAATTTATTTGATATAAGAAAAGCAACTCCAGCTTGTTTCCTGAAACCATTTGCTTGTAAAATTGTTTTCCAACCTTTGACTCTGAGGTAGTGTTTGTCTTTGACACTGATGTGTGTTTCCTATGCAGCATAATGTTGGGTCCTGTTTATACATCCAGTCTGTTATTCTATGTCTTTTTATTGGGGAATTGAGTCCATTGATTTTAAGAGATATTAAGGAATAATGATTGTTGCTTCCTGCTATTTTTGATGTAATTTTTATGTTTGTGTGCATATCTTCTTTTGAATTTGTTGAAAGATTAATTTCTTGCTTTTTCTAGTTTGTAGTTTCCCTCCTTTTGTTGTTGTTTTCTATACATTATCCATTGAATGGCTGGATTTGTGGAAAGATATTGTATAAATTTGTTTTTGTCATGGAATACCTTGCTTTCTCAATCTGTGGTAACTGAGAGATTTGCTGGATATAACAGTTGGCATTTGTGTTCCCTTAGGGTATGTATGACATATTCCCAGGCTCTTCTGGCTTTCATATTTTCTGGTGAGAAGTCTGGTGTAATTCTGATAAATCTACATTAGTGAAGTTTTGTATAGATAAACCCAGTCAATACTTTATCTTCCGTACTAGCACCTATAATAATCCTAGTTCCATTTTTATGACCTTTGGTTATAAATTATATGGTTATATATTGTTTTATAACCTCTTGGAATGTGCTCTGAGTAGGAGTCTGGTTGGAGCAATTAACTGGTAACACTTGGGAGACTAGCAGAGTTCTGATTGCCATTTTGACTATCAGCAAAAGACCTAATAGCAGTCCAACTATAAAAGGACTTAGTAATCACAGATACAATTTTAGGAGTTCTTATAGGATCATCATTAACACTTAAGTCATCTATTTGTCTTCATAGCATCACTATAAGAGTGCATCTTCATGGATCTGCATAGATCTGCTCCAAAGGGGTGTGCTATTACTTATTGATTATTATATATCTTTAATAATAACATGAAAAGCATATTAATAGTGGGAATCTTTCCTAAAATTAGTCCCTACAGCCTTGCTTAATGAGGGCTCACCTATTGCAGATTACATAATAATCCAAAGCAGGCCATTTCAGGATGATCACCTGCTAGTATATTAGCTTGTCCCATTATGACTCCTGACATTATCCCCTTTCCTGCTTTTCCCCACATCCAGATCCCCCTGTGACAGAACCCATCACCTGGATTCTATAAGAGTGTTCCCCCACCCACCTACTCTTGCCTCCATGCCCTGGCATTCCCCTAAACTGGAGTATTGAGCCTTCCCAGGACCCAGGGCTTCTTCTCCCACCGATAATAACCAACAAGTCCATCCTCTTCTATATATGCAGCTGGAGCCATGAGTCCCTCCAGGTGTACTCTTTGGTTAGTGGTTTAGTCCCTGGGAGCTCTGGGGTCTGGTTGGTTGATATTGTTGTTCTTCCTTTGAGGTGGCAAATCCTGTCAGTTCCAGTACTTTCTCTAACTCCTCATTGGGGATCCCATGCTCAGTCTGATTGGTATCTATCTGCAAGCATCTGTCTCTGTATTTTTCAGGCTCTGTCAGGGTCTCTCAGGAGAGAGCTGTATCAGGGTCCTGACAGTAAGTACTTCTTGGCATCCACAATAGTGTCTGGGTTTGGCATGGATCCCCAGGTGGGCCATCTTTGGATGGCCTTTCCTTCAGTTTCTGCTCCACACTTTGTCTTCATATTTCTTTCCATGAGTATTTTGTTCCCTTTTTCTAAGAACAACCATTCTTATCTCCTTGTGCAAAGCTCAAGTTCAAGTAGATCAAGGATCTCCACATAAAACCAGATATTCTGAAACTAATAGAAGAGAAAGTGGGAAAAAGTCTTTGAACACATTGCCGCAGGAGAAAATTTCCTGAACAGAATACCAATGGCTCATAATCTAAGATCAACAATCGACAAAGGGGATCTCATGAAACTGAAAAGTTTCTGTAACACAAAGGACACTGTGAATTGGACAAAATGACATCCTATAGATTGAGAAAAGATCTTTATCAACCCTACATGTGATAGAGTACTACTATTCAAAATATACAAAGAACTAAAGAAGTAGAAGTCCAGAAAACCAAATAATCCAATTAAAAATGGGGAGCAGAGCTAAACTAAGAATTCTCAATTGAGGAATATCCATAGGCCAAGAAACACCTAAAGAAATGTTCAACTTCCTTAGTCACCAGGAAATGCAAATCAAAATAATCATGAGATTCCACATCATGCCAATCACTCTGGCTAGATCAAAACTTCAGGCAACAGCAGATGCTAATGAGGATGTAGAGAAATAAGAATATTCCTTCATTGCTGGTAGGATTGCTAGATGGTACAATCACTTTGGAAATCAATGTGGAACTTCCTCAGAAAATTGCAAATAGCTCTACTTGAAGATCTAGCTATAACACTCCTAGGCATATAACCAAAATTTTTCCAGCACATAACAAGGGCAGGTGCTCTGTTATGTTCACAATAGCCTCATTTATAATAGCCAGAAACTGGAAACAACCCAGATGTCCCTCAATGGAAAATGGATACAGAATTTGAGATCCATTTACAAAATGGAGTACTCAGCTATTAAAAACTACAACTTTACAAACTTTGTAGGCCAATGGATAGAACTAGAAAATATCATGCTGAGTGAGGTAACTCAGACCCAAAATGAAATAAATGGTATGTACTCACTAATAAGTGGATATTAGCCAGATGTTCAAATTTCCCATGATACAATGCAAAGATTGTTTGAAGCAGAATGTTTAGTATCAAAAGCATAAGTGACAGGTCATGGTGATAAGGATGTGGAACATAGGGAATTCTCAATTGCTGGTAGAAATGGAAACTTGTATGGTCACTGTAGAAATCAATATGAAAGTTTCTTAGAAAATTGGGAGTCAATCTACCTCAAGACCCATCTATTCCACTTACTGGCTGAGAGGTAAATCAATTGAACACTGGAGTTGTATTTATTTCCTTTGGGTGAATCAGAGATTTCAGCTTAAAGATCTGTAAGATCATGGTCAGGAATAAAAGTAGCTCCATGTGGGACAGGCCCTCTTCTACACACATCTGTTTTCCTGAGAGGGAAATGTCAAAAAGGATCATTTTTCCTTGTATACAAGTGTTAGCCTGAAATGCGTTGCACTGATACAAATACAAGACAACACTAACTGCTGAATTAAAGAGTACATGGTTAGATAAATGGACAGATGAAGGGAAAACTTTTTAGACATATAAACAAAGAGGGTCATATTTCCAACTAACATATATATAAGAAATATATCTTTCAAAATAATTCAGCTAGATGTGCTTGATTATACCTTTGTTCAAAGCACCAGGGAAACTGTGAAGAGATTTTTAATTCTTTTATAAATGTCATAGAACTAAGGTAGCACACATATTGCAGGAAAGTATTCAATATCAACTGTTCATATCCTGAATTTGGGGGAGGGAGAACCCTGAGTCTACTGCAGGGCATTATAGCATGTATAAAATTTCTCCATCATCCCAAGGTGATCTAGAAAATTTTGAACAGAGAAAAAGTGTTCTGTTCCAGTGGTTAGGGCACTTCAGTGAAATGATTCCCCATTTTCTTTTGAATATTTTTTGTGACCTATGTCCTTTGAGGAAGCTAGGCATCTTTTTATGAGAATGCTGCTCTATGTTTTTTTCAAAGTGTGATGTATGAAAGAACAAGGTATGAACTTCTCAACAACCCTCCAGTTTTGATATATATGATAATCTCACTTGCATTAGTCCAACTGCATTAACATGAAGTACTTAGTCAACTGTTTCCCAAACATGCTTAGGCCCCTTGGTACTTTTCTGTGTTTTTGTAGACATAGCTTATTGTTCAGCCTGGAGGTGAGTTAGAACAAAGTCATGAACTTAAATTATGAATAAGTCTCCATTTTCATGGGGAGTGAGTAAAATGTAAGTGAAGTTTGGTTTTTAGGGTGGTATCTTCAATATTTCTGTGATGTACCCAAAGAAAGAAAAAAATTACCTTCACTCTAGGTTTCTCAATTTCTGAACAATCAAAGCCTCATTTTCATAGCCTGACAGAGAGGGTGGTCCTCATAAAGGAGAATGCATGGTCAATTCAAGTCATGCTCCTGGATCATGGCACTTCAATTTGTGGAGTTCAAAGGCAGTTTTTACAGGGACAAATTTACAAAGGCAGGTTACAAAGAGAACATGTAAGATACATGTAAAGGCAGAATGAGTCAGAGAATAAGAAAGAGCCAGAAGATTAGAATAGATTGGCAGAGTTAGTATGAGGCCAAACAGAGTAATTCGGTGAGAATCTAAGAGAACTCAGATTGAATCAGTCAGTTTGGAGAGGAGTTTGGGCCAGACAAACTGAGTTGAACAAGCCAAGAAGAGTTCAAAAAGAACTAGAAAGAATAATCGTATTCAGCAGTAAGCATAGGTGACAATTACATTAGGTGAATAAAAGTTACACTTACAAAGGTCATATCAAAAACATTATCCAGGAGGGATCCAGGAAAGGGAAAATTATTTGAAACATAAGTAAAGAATATTTTGAATAAAAACATAAAACAAAAAACAAAAACAAACAAACAAAAAACATTATTCATCACAACCAATCTGGTTTAATTCCAGAGATCCTGGCACGACTCTCCCCAAAACAGAATACCTCTCATACTCATGAGAAAAAAATCATACTGAGGTCAACTCAAAGATTCAAATGCTATGTTTTCTCTCACTTGAGAGTCTTAGCTTAAATAATTTGTTTGTTTTGAATTTTTATTGGATATTTTCTTTATTTACATTTTAAATGTTACCCCCTTTTAAGGTTCATCCCCTGGAAGTCACATCCCATTACCCCTCCCTCTGCTTCTATGAGGGTGTTCCCCTACCCACCCAAACCCACCTCCCTGCTCTGGTATTCCCCTATACCAGGGCATAATGCCTTCACACTACTAAGGGCCTCTCCTCCCATTGGTGCCCAACAAGGCCATCCTCTGCTACATATGTGGCTGGAGCCATGGGTCTATCCATGAGTACTCTTTGGTTGGTGTTTTAGTCCTTGGGAGCTCTGGGGTCTCTAGTTCAGGTGATGTTTTCGTTCTTCCTATGGGGTTTCAAACCCCTTCAGTTCCTTCAGTCCTTTCTCTAAGTCTTTCATTGGGGACCCCATTCTCAGTCCAATGGTGGCCTGCAAGCATCCTGTTTTGTATTTGTCAGGCTCTGGCAGAGTCTCTCAGGAGACAGATATATCAGGATACTGTCAACTAGTGCTTGTTGTCATCCACAATAGTGTCTGGGTTTAGTGACTGTATGGCATGGATCCCCAGTGGAGGCATTCTCTGGATGACCTTTCATTCGGTGCCTGCTCCACACTTTGTCCCTGTTTTTGCTCCCATGATTATTTTGTTCCCCCTTCTAAGAAGGACGAAAGGACCCACACTTCGGTCTTCCATTTTCTTGAATTGAATCTTGGGTATTCCGAGTTTTTGGGCTAATATTCGTTTATTTGTGAGCACATATCATGTGTTTTTTTTTTGTGACTGGGTAACATTACTCAGGAAGATATTTTCTAGTTCCATGCATTTGCCCAAGAATTTCATGAAGTCATTGTTTTTTATAGCTGAGTAGTATTCCATAGTGTAAATGTACCACATTTTTTGTATCCATTCCTTTGCTGAGGGACATCTCAGTTGTTTCCAGCTTCTGGCTACTATAATAAAGCTGCCATGAACATAGTGGAGCATGTGTCCTTGTTAAATGTTGGAGCATATTTTTGGTATATGCTCAGGAGTACTATACCTGGGATAAGGCAATAGTATGTCCAATTTTCTAAAGAAACTCTAGACTAATTTCCAGGGTGGTTGAACCAGCTTGCAATCCCACCAACAATGGAGAAGTGTCCCTCTATCTCCACATCCTTGACAGCATCTGCTATTACCTGAGTTTTTGATCTTAGCCATTCTGACTAGTTTGTGGTGTAATCTCAGGGTTGTTTTCATTTTCATTTCCCTGATGACTAAGGATGTTGAACATTTCTTTAGGTGCTTCTTGGCCACTTGCTATTCCTCAGTTGAAAATTCTTTTTTTATGTCTCTACCCCATTTTGTAATAGGGTTATTTGGTTCTCTGGAATCTAACTTCTTTAATTCTTTGTATATATTGGATATTAGCCCTCTATCAGATGTAGGATTGGTTTAGATCTTTTCCAAGTCTGTTGGTTTCTATTTGTCCTATTAACTGTCTCCTTTGCTTTACAGAAGCTTAGCAATTTTATGAAGTCCCATTTATCGATTCTTGATATCAGAGCATAAGCCATTGGTATTTTATCAGGAAATTTGCCCTGTGTTTGAGGCTCATGTGTTTGAGGCTCTTTTCCACTTTCTGTTCTACTAGTTTCAGTGTATCTGGTTTTATGTGGAGGTTCTTGATCCACTTGGACTTGAGCTTTGTACAAAGAGATAAGAATGGATTGATGTGCATTCTTCTGCATGCTGACCTCCAGTTGAACCAGCACTATTTGTTGAAAATACTTTCTTTTTTACACTGGATGTTTTCTCAGAAGATGGAAAGATCTCATATGCTCATGAATTGGAAAGGTTATTATAATAAAAATGGCCATCTTGCCAAAAGCAATCTACATATTCAATGCAATCCCCATCAAAAATTTCAACTCAATAGCATTAGAAAGAGCAATTTGCAAATTCATTTGCAACAACAAAAAACCCAGGATAGACATATCTATTCTCTACAATAAAAGAAATTCTGAAAGAATCACCATCCATGACCTCAAGCAGTATTACAGAGCAATAGTGATAAAAACTGTATGGTATTGTGTAGAGAGCCTTATTGGGGTGCCATGCTACCTGTCAGGAACTTGACATCGACCAATGTGAAGTTCCTCTCCCAGCCTTTGAGGGGGAACTTCTGTGTTAGCCATAATCCTCTCCACCTAGGGTGGGGAACTCAGACCAAGGTGAAGCCCATTGTTCTTCAAGGACCTGCAGTTTCCTGAAAAATACTAGCCACCTGTTGAGTAACTGAACCCATTCTGCTGAGAAGATTCCAGCCTTTGGGGGAAGGATTTTCCCCTGCCTATATATTTGGAGTTCTCCATTAAACTTTGAGACCTTGAACAGCTATGTTGTCTTGGTCTCCATCTCTTTTTGCTGCCTTCCCATACATCCCAAGATTTCCTTCCAGGTAACTCATTCGATGTAACTTCGGGCAGTTACAGTATTGGAAGAGAGGCATGCAGGCAGATCAATGGAAGAGAATTGAAGGCCCAGAAATGAACCCATACACCTATGGTCACTTGATCTTTGTTTTGTGTTTTTAACTTATGGTGTTTATGGAAACTAGGTATTTAAATGCAGGTCACTGTCAATGATGGATGCATGTGGGTTAATAGAATACAGGTAAAATGTAAACAGAAAGGAAAGTACTGGGTTCAGGATTCAAGCAGGTTAGTGAAATGATATGAATGGGAAAGTGGGTAGCAAGTGAAAGGTTTAAACAAAAGTTAAGAAACATAAGAAGTTACGTGGGAATGTGTATAAGATCTCTACAAGGGGATCTCACAGTTCAAATAAGTGAAGATTTAAACAAAATGCAAGGCATAAAAGAAGTTATGTGGGAACCTACATAGCATCCATAATGGGAACCTTGAAGTACAAATTAAAAACGATAATAAAAGGGGATTGAATTGAATCTACTATCAAAGAACAGGGTGAGTATGCTAGG
The DNA here is from genome assembly GCA_964023405.1 of Apodemus agrarius. Taxonomy (NCBI): domain Eukaryota; kingdom Metazoa; phylum Chordata; class Mammalia; order Rodentia; family Muridae; genus Apodemus; species Apodemus agrarius. The sequence continues at coordinate 177,977,983 of OZ030005.1, forward strand.
AGTGAAAAGTTCAAGCATGGATAGAGAATAAGGAAAAAAGAAGTAAGGGGCAATGTCTAATCATATTCTCAATTCTCAGGAATCATCATGAAAGAGTGGGCAGAAAGAATGTAGGAATCAATGGGAAAACATGACAGAAGACTGGAGCACAGAGCACAGAGGTGCAGCAGAGAAAAGAAAAGCTTACCTTGGGGATGAGGTAATTCTAGAACCTTGAATGTCCCAGGTCACTGCATGTGGCAGGTTGGTAGGGATGAGGTCAATGAACCTCTGGACCTCATGAATCATTGCATCTATGTAGGGCATGTGGCTCATGTCCTGCATGCAAGGGCTGCGATGTTTGCCAATCATGCAATTAATCTCTTCCCGGACTTTAACTGGTTGGTCACAGTAAAAATAGGGGAAATGAGAAAGATGTAAAATGTTTATTACAGTACATGACTACATGATGCACAAAAAGTGCTTCAATAGCACTATAAATGTACTTTGTATCCAGGAGTATATTAAGACATGCAGAGACGCTACATGTAGATTTATAATGCTATCTTACCAATAGTTGTTATGATATATCAGTATGTACTTATAAGAGCAAATAAAATAGGATTAAGTAAATATTTCAAATAGCAAAACAATACAACTAACCATCATATCATAGTCTGATAAAGGACAATTATAAATCAAACACTGAACTTTTGTCAAAATGCAGTATCTTCAAAAAACCTTGTGTGTTTATGTGTGTGTATGTGAAATTTAATGTAATATGACGCTCAAAACAGGACAAGTTCAAATTAAACAGATGCTTCTGAAAAATTACCATATTTGTAAATAATTAATGTTTCCTATATTCACACCTATATGAATTAGCTATTATTCTCTGTTGCAAAAATGAAAAATGTGAATTCCAATTATATTCCATATACTAAAAGACATCTACAAATCAATAAAGCAAACATACAGTAGACGCACACACATACACACACACACACACACACACAGACAAACACACACACACTTCCTTTTACTTCATGAACAATGTGTTGGATTTCAGGATTTAATCATTCCAATTTTCATTGTGAGATTCAATAATGGTATATAAATATTCTATATCATGAAAATTATGATTATCTTCAATTAGTAGTAGACATTTTGTTGGTTTTTTTCTATTTAGTTTGTAATCTTCCATTTCATGAGTTGGAATAAAAGCTCAGTGGATATGGGCATCAGACAACATTTTACTTCTCATTTGTCCCTCAATCTCTGCTCATGCATGCAGCATCCACATGGTAAATACAGAATAGAGAGCTGTGTAGATCTTGTGCCAAGAAACCTATCCTATAATCATATCCCCCTATGTGGGCTATTCAGATTCCTGGAGCCCATGACTTCCCTGACCCTGCTTCAGAGAAGTAGGTAAAAATATTCAAGTGTTTCATGAAGAAAGGAAAGTTGATACAACACTGAGGTCGAGGCCTACATTTTTGTTTAGCAGTCTCACAGCAAATATTTACATGTGACTCAGGGTTCTCTCTAAAGTATGTTATATTTGTATTTAGTCCTAGTGTTCTGATACTCCATGACTGTTTCTTGGGTTAGTGGTTTAATTCTATCCATTTTGAAGAGTGTTTGGAGATTTCTATTAAGATGATACAATGTAGATGTAATTACAGATACTAACTTATCTAAAAGATAGGTCTTGCCACTGAAATTCATAAACAAATTGAACAAAGGTGCTCTGATCTCAATTCTGGGACTAGAACACCATCACTCTTCCTGCTTTTGTCCCTATATATTGCTCTTTCTCTGTCAGCAACTGGAAATCTTTTAATACAGGGCTTTGTACACTCACTTTTAAAGTTCAATTCTGCCTTCTTCCATTGGGGCAACTCAGTTACTGTTGGATTGTGGTGGGGAAGGTGCCCTGGCAAGAGGAAACTCCTTTTATAACCATTTTTTTTCTTAACTAAGTCTTTCAGTAACTTTATTTCATCTTCCTTGAAGAGCATTAAGTAACATTTGCTACATTTCAAAAATTATACAACTTAAAGCAGTGAGCTTACCACTTCTTTAAATTACAGCGAAACTAGAAAACCAGATCGCGTGTTTGAAAATGCCTGTAAAATAATACATGCTTGAGGGATCTGGATGGTTTTTCTACTGAATTAAATTAAGGGGTGGGAGGTGTGCTCTGCAGGGAATCCTAGTGAGGGTAATCTTTGTGATTACACACAGGAGGCCATGCGAAACAAGGAAAGTTAATTCATCATGAATGTCACTAGAGACGTTGAGAGAAATACACTTCTGATTTTTTAAACGGTGTCAGCACTGGAGATTGCTATCAGTCCATGTTCCAACATACCAGACTTCTAATCAGAGTTTCTCTGAAAATGGCAGGAGTTAGTTAGCATAAACAAAGGACAAACAAGGCATTTGCATTCCGAGGCCTCAGGTCTTTAGGCTCTCGCCTGGCCTCCCAGCAGACTTCCATTTCCTGCACCTTTGGATTGCCACAGGCTTACTTCTGTATATCTGGGTTAAGGATTCATGTCTTCAACAGTTAAAGCTAAATTCTGAGGCAAATTCAAATGTTAAAAGTTCAGCTTCTACCTCAGTCTGGCCTTGAAGCTCCATCAATCTGTCAATGGCCAAGTTAGGTGTGGCAGATGATTAATTTTTGTAAACGGCTTTGAATAGGTATGGTGTTAGTGATAGGACAGACACAAGCAAGCTCTGTGGTGATGGAAAGGTAGCAGCAGGGCTGACTAGCAGCTGGAGCCACTAAACACATCGCAGTCCCAACCATGCAACAGGTCTACTTGCGCAGTGCCCCAGTGGCAAGAACCTGGGCACCTGCAGCAGCTCTCCTGCCCAGCACCCCAATGCTGCCATGGGGCCTTGAAGCCTACAAAGCACCATCTCTGCAGAGTACAGCCCACAGAGATAAGGCCAGGAGCACATTCCTTACAGTTGCCAAGATACTAAAACTTACTTTCCCGCTGCTGGGTGGGTCCCAAAGTCCTTTGAGACCTACTTTAGCCCAAAATGAGGAGCTCTGGAACACTAGCCTGAGAACTGTCTGCTACCCGATTGCCCCAGGGCATGATGGAGCCTTTTTTTTTAATTGAATATAATGTTCAGTACATTTCAAATGGTAAAACCTTTCCTGGTTTTCCCCCTTCCAGAAAATCCCCAAGCCCTCCTCCCACCCCCTGCCTCCAAGTATATGCCTCTCCACCCAACCCACTCCCACCCCACCTCAATTTCCCTTTGTTGGGCTATCACTTGAGCCTTCACTTGACCAATATGCCACATTTTTTGGCTGGAGCTATATGTACCCCTTGGTTGATGGTTTACTTCCTGGGAATCCTGAGGCATGGCCTAAATCGTTGTTATTCCTATGGGGCTGTAGACCCCTTCAGCTTCTCTAGACCACCTTCCAACTCCTCCATTGGGGACCCCACACCTAGTCCAGTGGTTGACTGCTAGCATCTGCCTCTGTATGAGTAAGGCTCTGGCGGGCCCCCTTCAGAGTTGGAGTTGTTGTCCATAATAGTGTCAGGGGTTTGGTGACTATTTATAGGATGAATTCCCAGGTAGCTGGCCTTTACTTCAGTCTCTACACTTTGTCACCTTTATTGCTGCTGTGAGTATTTTGTTCCCTTTCTCAGAGGAACCAAAGCACCCTCACTTCAGTCCTCCTTCTTGGACTTTCTGGGGTCTGTGAATTGTAACTTGTTTATTTTGAGCTTTTGGGCTAACATCCACTTAGCAGTGAGTGCATACCATGTGCATTCTTTTGTGATTGGGCTACCTCACTCAGGATGACACTTTCTAGTTCCATCCATTTGCCTAAGAATTTCGTGAATTCATTGTTTTGAATAGCAGAATAGTAATCCATTGTGTAAATATACCACAGTTTCTGTATCCATTCCTCTGCTGAAGGACATCTAGGTTCTTTCCAGCTTCTGGCTATTATAAACAAAGGAGCTATGAACATAGTGGAGCGTGTGTCCTTATTACATGTTGGAGCATTTTCTGGGTATATACCCAGGAGTGGTATAGTTGGGTCCTCAGGTAGTATTATGTCTAATTTTCTGAGGAATGGCCAAACTGATTTCCAGAGTGGTTTTACCAGCTTGCTATTCTACCAACAATGGAGAAGTGTTCCTCATTCCCCACATCCACTCCAGCATCTGCTGTCTCCTGAGTTGATGGGGCCTTTTATAACCATTTTATAATCCTATGTTGACTTCTTGTTTTCAACCAAGATCCATACTGTGATTGTAGAAATACAGCTCCCATGTTCATCTGACATCTATGTTACGGTGTCATCTTCCCTGCCCCAGTTTTCCTCATGTCTCATTATACTATTGTAGTTCAGTATTTTTGTGAAGCCTTCTTGGGTCATTTGCCATTTTCCTCCCTTCCTACTTTTTAATTACTATTTGTTATTCATGTTTATGCTAGTGTCACTTCAATGTAAATTATATATGCTAAAACATTAAATGTATTTTAAAGTAACTGTCAGGCCCGTTCAGATGCTCTCTCCTAGAGACACACTCCCTTTTGAAGAGGAAACAGAGGGAACTGCCTCTGCTTTGGAAGATATTAAGAGACTTCTCATGAGTGCTGTATTTCTTCTGGTGACAATAATGTAAGAACAGTTTTCCCCACCTTGTTTTTTGCTTTGTTGCTATCTCAAGATTTTATACTGATGAAAGCATTAAAACTGAATACATACCATGTGTGCATATGAAATATTTGAAGCTATCTGATCACCTAAGTGTCATAGGAAGACTTTTGTTTAAGCCAGTAATACATTGTATCTTAACATTTAGGTGATCAAATATTCATAAGCATAATATATAACTTAATAATACTGTAAAAACAAAAATATAAAAGTACATTTCTACATTAGTATTATTTTAAAATAAATGCTGTTGATACAGCTGGAAGAAATATGTTCAACAGAACTTGCTTTGAAATGGAATTTTCAAATAATGACATTCCTTTTTCTAGAACTATTGCCTATATGAAAATCATGTTCTAATGAATTGACCTATTTTCATTCTCAGATTGGACATTATATCAGGTAGGCTTGGGAAATTCCAGGATTCATGCTTATGTTTCAGTAAAGTAAGTTTTTACCTCTTTGCACTAGAATTAGATTTATTAGAAAATAAGTAAGTAAAACAGATTACACCTACACAGAAAAACTTCACAAGTCTGTTCTCTAGAACGATAATAGTGTTTGGGCTCTTTTAATGCCTTATTACTCATTTTACTTTCTAGTCACTAAATGTTGCATACCAGACAATAACTATGTGCTAGATACCCAGGTTTATAAGTCCTCTTGACAGTGTATCTGGATCAAAATGAGGCCTTAAGAAGCTGATCACGTACTATGCCTTCTTATTTCATTGCCAATGGAATCCAAGGATTTAAATCATTTAAATGATCCATATAATCTTGATTGGTTTCATCTTACATACTCCTTGGAAGTCTGTCTTCCTCTTAGTTTACAATGCAGAGCACAAAATATTGGTGTTCACAGAGTTCAGCATTTGAACTCAAAACAGTCATTCCAGAGAAAGTATTAAACGATATTAAGATTTCACAGTTAAGTTAAAATGATCACATATATATGTCAGCATTATAGGCATTTCACATAATTAGTAGTTTTCTACTGCAAATAATATGTGGAAACCTCACCTTGACATTTTGTTTCCAAAAAAAAATAATAATCTGTGTTCCTGGGTGATTGTTCATAGGTGCTCAATACAAAGAATTGATGGCAGTAAAGACAATAAAACTGACTTACACTTCTTTCTGGTTAACTTAATTTTCTTGGGTAGTTTTCAAGTTCATTTTCCATCTTCATCTCTACTTTGCACCTTTCCTAATTGACTCAGATTTATCTAGTCTTGCTCATTGTAACTTGTACTGAGTTTTTCAGCTCCTGCTCTCTGGTGGTCTTAGTCCAGAATAGCTTCGACTTCCACTCAGATCCATAGCTTCCACTACGAAGGATTGAGAAACTTCTCCCTCACCCGTGAGCCTCACACAGAGCAATATCTCATCCCTACTCTTAATCTGGAACCTCTGGGCTTTATCCCTGGTCAGTTCAAGTCACAATCCTTGATTTGCTCTGGTGCAATACAAGTATGACTATTACTAAGTACCTACTACTTTCTGATTAGTTTTAAAGCCTGAAGCAGGGAATTTCATAACCAGAAATAAGATTCTGATTAAAAGCCCATGGATGAAAAGGTCAGAGTCTTTAGGTTGTAACTTACTCATGCTATTTTGTTAATGGTCATATTGTTTAGCTGCTGTGTAAATGTTTATGTGGATCTGCATAAACCTGGGCTGTTATAAATTTAGGTCCATGAAGCTTGTTTGGAGATTATAAATCCATCCAGAGATGTGTAAATCATAAAAGTGCAAGAGAGAGAGAGAGAGAGAGAGAGAGAGACTTAGCACATCGCCCTGAATCTAATATCTTTATCAACCCCATCTTCCTTCTAAGATGTGTAAAAGGATGGGAAGGACAGCAGTAAAGTGAAACTTTCTCTGCATGACACAGACTTGAATAAAATAATGCCACTCAATCTTCCAGCATTGATTGGGAAAGGCCTATTCAGGATATATTATTTTTAACTAAAAAGCTATTGGCAAATAATAACTAGTGGGGAGAGATATTCTTTCTTTTGAATATATGACTACTGATAGATTTTCCATTATGTAGTAGTGCGTGACCCAATGCAAATATGGTGGACATGTAGTGGAATTAATGGTTAGTAGAAGGAGAGAGAGGGGGGAGGGGGATTAAAGGGAGGGGGAGGGAGAAAGGGAGAGGGAAAGGGAAGGAAAGAAGAAAGGAAGAAAAGAAACAAAGATAAAAGTAAAGAATGAAAAAGTAAGGGAATGAACTTGGGAGAGGATTACTACTGTAGGGAAGATATAGGAAAAATGGAGAGGAAATGGGGGATAATGACTATATCTAATTGTATATATGTAAGAAATACTCAAGAATGAAAAAATTAATGGAAAAAGTCCTTTTCAATATACCTATCCTACAAGAAATGTTACAGACATTCAATAATCAAGTAAACATGACAATAATGACATGCTAAATAATAAAATATTCATTAAGAATGCCTTAAAAGATAAGTTCAGAGGTTGCCACCATCTTTGTTCCTGTGACCAAGGAGCCAGCTCAGCCAGGTATGCAGGGAACACCAAAGTGAAAGATCACTCGGGACACAGCCTGCCTGGGCTCCACATGTACCTAGGGGCTGGGCAGCCCCACAGCTGTCTGGACACTTATCCTACCAGGGAGTATCTGACCTGCAGGGAGTCCAGTGGTTAGAGGGAGTCCTGCTTTCAGAGGCAAGGCCACCACCATCGTTGCTCCTGTGACAGTGGGGAGGGGCAAACTGATAGGCAGGGATCACCAGAGTAGATGATCCACTAGGGATACAGCCTGCCAGGACTCAGCCTACAACCAGGAGCTCAGCAGCAACACAGTAATCTGTGCCAGGGGAAAGCAGGTCACCCAGGTTTGCTGAGATAGGCTTGCAGGCAAGCAGGAAGGACAAGCACCAGCCAGTGACAGCAAGACCAACTAACACCAGAGATAACCAGATAGCAAAAGACAAACATAGGAATGTTGCTAACAAAAATCAAGGCAATATGGCACCACCTGAACCCATTTCTCTCACAACAGCAAGTCCTGGATACCCCAACGGACCAGGAAAGCAAGACTTGGATTTAAAATCACAGGTCATGATGCTGATGGAGGGCTTCAAAAAAGGACATAAATAACTCCCTTAAAGAAATACAGGAGAACACAAGTAAACTGGGTGAAGCCCTTGGAAGAACTAAAGGAAAGCACAACAAAACAGGTGAAAGAATTGAACAAAGCCATCCAGGAACTAAAGAAGGAGGGAAAAACAATAATGAAATCACAAAGGCAGACAACTCAGGGCAACCTAGGAAAGGAGACAGGAATCATGGATCCAAGCATCAACAACAGAATACAAGAGATAGAAGAAAGAATCTCAGATGCAGAAGACACCATAGAAAGCATTGATACAACAGTTAAGGAAAATGAAAAATGCAAAAAGCTTCTGACCCAAAACATCCAGGAAATCTAGGAAAAAAATGAGAAGACCAAATCTAAGGATTATAGGTGTAGAAGAGAGTGAAGATTTCCAACTAAAAGGGCCAGTAAATGTCTTCAATAAAATTATAGAAGAAAATTTCCCTAACCTAAGGAAAGAGATGCCTATGAACATACAAGAAGCCTACAGAACTCCAAATAGATTTGACCAGAAAAGAAATTCCTCCCATCACATAATAATTAAAACACCAAATGTAATAAACAAAGAAAGAATATTAAAAGCAATAAGGGAAAAAGGTCAAGAAATATATAAAGGCAGACCTATCAGAATTACACCAGACTTCTCACCAGAGACTATGAAAGCCAGAAGATCCTGGATAGATGTCATACAAACCCTAAGGGAACACAAATGTCAACCCAGATTGCTATATCCAGCAAATCTCTCAGTTACCATAGATGAAGAAACCAAGGTATTTCATGACAAAAACAAATTTACACAATATCTTTCCACAAACCTGTACTTCAAAGGCTAATGAATGGAAAACACCAACAAAAGGAGGTAAACTACATACTAGAAAAAGCAAGAAATTAATCTTCTTTCAACAAACTCAAAAGAAGATAACCACACAAACATAAAAATTACATCAAAAATATCAGGAAGCAACAATCACTATTCCTTAATATCTCTTAACATCAGTGGACTCAATTCCCCAATATAAAGACACAGACTAACAGAATTGATACATAACAAGACCCAACATTTTGCTGCATACAGGAAGCACATCTCAGTGTCAAAGACAAACACTACCTCAGAGTAAAAGGATGGAAAACAGTTTTCCAATCAAATGGTCCCAGGAAACAAGCTGGAATAGCCATTCTAATATCCAATAAAATAGACTTTCAACCAAAAGTCATCAAAAAAGATGGAGAAGGACACTTTATACTCAACAAAGGAAAAATCTACCAGGAAGATCTGTCAATTCTGAACATCTATGTTTCAAATACAAGGGCACCCACATTTGTAAAGGAAACTTTAGTAAAGCTTAAAACACACATCGTACCCCACACAATAATTATGGGTGACTTAAATACCCAACTCTCCTCAATGGACAGATCAGGGAAACAAACTAAACAGAGACACAGTAAAACTAACAGAAGTTTTGGACAAAATGTATTTAATAGATATCTATAGACATTTCCTCCTAAATCAAAAGAATATACGTTTTTCTCAGCACCTCATGGTACCTTCTCCAAAATTGACCACATAATTGGTCACAAAATAGACCTCAACAGATATAAGATCAAACTAATTCCATGCCTCCTATCAGATCACTATGGAATAAAGGTGGTCTTCAATAGCAACAAAAACAACAGAAAACCCACATACACATGGAAACTGTACAATGCTCTACTCAATGATTCCTTGGTCAAGGAAGAAATAAGGAAAGATATAAAAACCTTTTTAGAATTTAATGAAAATGAAGGCACAACATACTCAAAATTATGGGGCACAATGAGAGCAGAGCTACGAGGAAAACTCATAACTCTGAGTGCCTCCAAAAAGAAGTTGGAGAGAGCATTCACTAGCAGCTTAATAACACACCTGAAAGCTTTAGAACAGTAAGAAGCTAATACACCCAAGAGAAGTAGAAGGCAGGAAATCATCAAACTCAGGGCTGAAATCAACCAAGTAGAAACAAAAAGAACTACACAAAGAATCAACAAAACCAGGAGCTGGTTCATTGAGAAAATAAACAAGATAGATAAATCTTTAGCCAGAGTAACAATAGGGCACAGTATCCAAATTAACAAAATCAGAAATGAAAAGGGAGAAATAACAACAGAAACTGAGGAAATTCAAAAGATTGTCATATCCTACTCCAATAGCCTATACTCAACACAACTGGAAAATCTGGCTGAAATGGACAATTTCCTAGATAGATACCAACTACCAAAGTTTAATCAGGATCAGATAGACCATCTAAATGATTCCAGAATCCCTAAAGAAATAGAAATGATCATTGATGGTCTCCCAACCAAAAAAAAAAAAAAAAAAAAAAAAAAAAAAAAAAAGCACAGGACCAGATGGTTTCAGTGCATAATTCTATCAGACCTTCAAAGAAGACCTAAGACCAATTGTCTTCAAACTATTCCACAAAATAGAAACAGAAGGGACCCTACCCAATTCATTTTATGAAGCCACAATTTCATTTACACCAAACCACACAAAGATCCAACAAGGAAAGAGAACATTAGACCAATTTCCCTTATGAATATCGATGCAAAAATACTCAATAAAATTCTTTGGAATCAAATCCAAGAACATATCAAAATGATTATTCACCATGATCAAGTAGGCTTCATACCAGGGATGCAGGGATGGTTCAATATACAGAAATCCATCAATGTAATCCACTACATAAACAAATGCAAAGAAAAAAAAACACATGGTCATTTCATTAGATGCTGAAAAAGCATTTGATAAAATTGAGCATCCTTTCATGTTAAAGGTCTTGGAAAGAACAGCAATTCAAGACCCATACCTAAACATAATAAAAGCAATATAAAGCAAAGTAGTAGCCAACATCAAACTAAATGGAGAGAAACTTGAAGCAATCCCACTAAAATCAGGGACCAGACAAGGCTGCCCTCTATCTCCATATTTATTAAGTATAGTACTTGAAGTTCTAGCTAGATCAATTAGACAACAAAAAGAGGTCAAAGAGATACAAATTGGAAAAGAAGAAGTCAAATTATCACTGTTTCTAGATATGATAGAATACTTAAGCGACCTAAAAAACTCCACAAGAGAACTCCTAAAACTGATAGACAACTTTAGCAAAGTGGCTGGATATAAAATCAACTCAAACAAATCAGTAGCTTTCTTATACTCAAAAAGGATAAACGGGCTGAGAAAGAAATTAGAGAACTGACACCCTTCACAATAGCCACAAAGAACATAAAGTATCTTGGTGTGACTCTAACCAAACAAGTGAAAGATTTGTATGACAGGAGCTTCACATCTTTGAACAAAGAAATCCAAGAAGGCCTCAGAAGATGAAATAATCTTCCATGCTCTTTGATTGGCAGGATTACTATAGTAAAAATGGCCATCTTGCCAAAAACAATCAACAGATTCAATGTAATTCTCATCAAAATACCAAGTCAATTCTTCATTTTTAAAGAGCAATTCTCAAATGCATCTGGAATAACAAAAAACCCAGGATAGCTAAAACTATTCTCAACAGTAAAAGATCTTTTGGGGGAATTAGTATCGCCGACCTCAAGTAGTACTATTGAGCAATCGTGTTAAAAACTGCATTGTATTGGTATAGTGACAGGCAGGTAGATCAATGGAATAAAACTGAAGACCCAGAAATGAACCCATACACCTATGGTCACTTGATCTTTGACAAAGGAGCTACAACCACCCAGTGGAAAAAAGATTGCCTTTTCAAGAAATGGTGCTGGTTCAACTGGAGGTCAGTATGCAAAATAATGCAAATCGATCCATTCTTCTACTTATCTCTTTGTACTAAGCTCAGCTCCAAGTGTATCAAGGACCTTGACATAAAACCAGACACACTGAAACTAATAGAAAAGAAACTGGGGAAGACGGTTGAGAACATGGGCACAGGGGAATAGTTCCCGAACACAACTCCAATAGTTTATGCTCTAAGATCAAGAATGACAAATGGGACCTCATAAAATTACAAAGTTTCTGTAAGGCAAAGGACACTGTCAAAAGGACAAAACAGCAACCAACAAATTGGGAAAAGGTCTTTACCAACCCTTCACCCAACAGTGGGCTAATATCCAATATATACAAAGAATTCAAGAAAAAAAAAGTGGGGTATAAAAATAAACAGAGAATCCACTACAGAGGAATCTCAAATCATGGAGAAGCACTTACAGAAATGTTCAAAGTCCTAAGTAATTAGAGAAATGCAAATCAAAACAACCCTGAGATTCCACTCTGCACCAATCAGAATGGCTAAGATCAAAAACTCAGGTGACAGCACATGTTGGTGAGGATGTGGAGAAGGAGGGACCCTTGTCCATTGCTGATGGGATGACAAACTGGTACAATCACTTTGGAAATCAATGTGAAGTTTCCTCAGAAAATTGGAAATAGACCTACCTGAAGACCCAGGTATAACACGCTTGGGCGTATACCCAAAAGATGCCCCATCATGCCACAGGGGCATGTGTTCCACTATGTTCATAGTGGCTTTATTTGTGATAGAGAGAATCTGGAAACAACCCAGATGTCCCACAATAGAAGAATGGATAAAAGGAACATGGTTTATTCACACAATGAAATACTATTCAACTATTAATAATGAGGACATCCTGAGTTTTGAAGGAAAGTGGATGGAACTAGAAAATATCATCCGGAGTGAGGTAACTCAGACCCCAAAGGATATGCATGGTATGTACTCACTAATAAGTGGATATTAGCTAAAAATAACAGATTACACAGAATACAGTTCACAGAATGCAAGAGTGTTAACAAGCCTAAGGGCCTAAGTGAGGATGCCTCAGTCCCACTTGGGAGGGAGAAGAAAGCAATCATGGGTGGTAGAGGGAGGAAGGAACCTGGGTGGGAAAGGAGACAGGGACACATAAAGGGGAACATAATCAGGATTTGGGGGGACAGGACTAAAGCCCAGAGGGCCAGCCAAAATAATAGAAACAGGCAAATTCAGGAGGTAGGGGAGGACCATCTCAAATCCTTCAGAGACCTGGGAGGTTAGAGACTCTCAGGACTCAAATGGAGAGAACTTAGATGAAATGCCCTACAGTGGGGAGAAGGGAATTGTAGAGTCCACCTCCAATAGCAAGACAGGACATCAAATAGAAAAATGGAATTACTATCCCACAGTTCAAAACTCTGATCTGGCATTGTTCCTGCCTGAAAGAATAGCAAAAGCAAAAGTGGAGAAGAGCTTGAGGGAAGAAGAGCTTGAGTGAATGGGGGTCCAGTGACAGTCCCACATTTAGATCAGGCTCAAGGGGCTAAGACCCGACACTATTACTGATGCTGTCATGTTCTTTCAAACAGGAGCATGGTATGGCTGTCCTCTGAAAGATCCGACAAGCAGCTTAAAGGGTCAGATGCAGATATTTACACCAAACCAATGTACAGAAGCTGGGGACCCCTGTGTTGAATTGGGGAAAATCTGGAAGAAACTAAGGAGGAGGGCGACCCCATAGGAAGACCAGAAGTCTCAACTAACCAGGACCCCCTATATCTCTCAGACATTGCACCATCAACTAGGCAGCATACACTAGGTGATATGGAGTCCCTGATATGAATGCAGCAAATGATTGCCTGGTCTGTCCTCAGTGAAAGAAGATGCACCTAACCTTCAAGAGAATTGAGGCCCCAGGGAATGGGGAGGTCTGGTACAGTTGGTGTGAGGAAGGCATCCTCTTGAAGATTGGGGTGGGGAAAAGTATTGAATGAGGAACAATCAAAGGACAGACAGGAAGGGGGACAAAAACTGTACTGTAAAAGAATAACAATAAAAAACAACAGTAAAATAAATTAAAAATATTTTTTTCTGTTTGAAAATGCTTAAGGCACAGATCGATAATTATATATGAATACCTTTCTTACACAATATGTTAAATACACAGTAAATGAAAATCACATAATTGGGTGGATTTGGAAAAGCAGTGAAAGACAGAGAATGCAGTAGCTTACATTCTATGACATGATTGAAGTCAGTTTCCATCTCTCCTGCTCTTTGTATTGTCTTTCTCCTCCATTATATTGCTTTTCTATGTGAAGATAAATGTCAATGTGTTCTAATTAACCAAGTCCATTTCTGTGTTTCTGAATCCATCGTGTGTTCTCACATATCCAATAAATATTCAAATTCATTTTCTAATGACACTGAACTGAGGTTTTATATATCTCTGGCAAATATGTAAGCATTCAGTGAATGGGGAAATACTTGAAAAATCAAATAAATAGGTGTATGTCGATTTTACCTGCTTCCACTTAATCAGTTAATAAAGTCCTGAGGATTTGTGACATCCCGTCATTCTTGATGTTCTTTTGTTTTCTACAGAAGGTATTTGTTAATATAATAAACATGAGTAGCTGCTGTCTTATGACTTTCTGGACAATGATAAATGAGAACAGGAAAAGTATTGTAGAACTACAAGAAAAAAATCAAGAATTTATTAAATACATTAGGTATAATAAAAATATACATACATACTATAATATAACAAGCCTGATTTAGATTTATAGTTATATATATGACTCATGTTCACCTGGAAGTAGAGTTGCTTCATTTTATATAGTAATTTTCTATGCTAATAGAATAGAGGTAGAAAATCCTGCCCATATAATCAATGTTCATAATAAATTTTTCCACATTTAGTAATAATTCAATTTTGCCTATAAATTTGAAATATCATATGGCATAAATCAATGAAATTCATACATTTTAGATGTCAGTGGCTGTTAAGACAATAGGGTAACTGATTGATTGCAGAAAGGTTTCCATTCAGCCAACCTCTGACATGAAACGAATATATAGAAGTGAATGTGCCTCTAAGGATGCCTTGACAATAATTTCATACCTTTATTGACTTCTCTATGGTCTATAATTACTATATAGGCAGAGAACCGGAGATGCTAATTCTTCACAGGGAAAAATTGTGAAGATATTTGCTATCCACATGCCATAAAACCTTTAATATTTTTTTGAGACAGGGTTTCTCTGTATAGTCCTGGCTGTCCTGGAACTTACTCTGTAGACCAGGCTGGCCTCAAACTCAGAAATCCGCCTGCCTCTGCCTCCCAAGTGCCAGGATTAAAGGCGTGCACTGCTGCCACTGCTGCCACCACCTGGCACCATTCATATTGTTATTTATTCCTGTTCCATTGTCAGTGAGGATCTAAACTAAAGCAGCAAACATTTGAATGATTTCATTTTGAATCATTATTCCAAAATTTCCTGTTTGCTTTCATGAGGGAAGGAATTTTTCTACACCTGTATCTAGGGAGTGCTCAGAATCTTGGTGTTCTGAGTTTTTCCATCAAGATAAGAAAATCCTGATCTTTATAATCAAAATGAATCTGGAAAATAATGGAGGAGATTACATTGTATGGAGCACAGCCCAGGATGAATTTGGGATCATAGGGTGAGCCTGAAGAATGGGAAAATTGTAAAATGTTATTAAAATATACCAAGAGGGCACTTTATCCTTGTTAAAGTCCCTTTAGAAATACTAAGCAGTATTTTATCTACAAAGTCCTCTAATAGCTAAATATTCAGTATACATAGAAAGAGCAATAACTTTTATTTTTAATACGAATTAACTTAACTCAAATATGACTTTCCTTCTTCTCTTCACTTTATTTTGAAGAAAGAACTTAACGAAAAGATTCTTCAGAATTTAATCAGATACCCGAGTCTTCTCTGATAGGTACTTCCTGGATGAGTAGCATTCACAATGACAGCAAATTAAAATCTGCTCATCCTCTAAGACAAAAGAGTGGCAGCAGAGAGAAATGATGTACAGAACAGAAGACACAACTGTAGTACACTTAGAGAAAAATGAGATAGTGCTAATGTAAGCAGGTCAAGTTTAGTGAAACAAGTCATGTTAAGTTAGTTTGTATGGGTTCTAGTCCAACTAGAGCTCAGCATGTAGAGGAATACAAATTGATCCAATCTTATCTCCTTTTACCAAGCTCAAATACAAGTGGATCAAGGACCTCCACACTAAACCAGATACACTAAAACTAATAGATGAGAAAGCGGGGGATGAGCCTCAAATACATGGACACTAGAAAATTTCCTGAACAGAACACCAATGGCTTATGCTCTAAGATGAAGAATTGACAAATGGGACTTCACAAAATGCAAAGCTTCTGTAAGGCAAAGGACACTGTCAATAGGACAAAATGGCGACCATCAGATTGGGAAAAGATGTTTACCAACCCTACATCTGATAGAGGGCTAATATTCAACATATACAAAACTAAAGAAATTAGACTCCAGACAATCAAATAACCCTATTGAAAATGGGGTAGGGGGCTAAACAAATAATTCTCAATGGAGAAATCTGAATGGTCAGGCAAAGCTATGGGTAATTGTCACTTGTCAGTGTGTAAAATGTACCCTGTGATGACCCAAGCAGTTGAAATTTAGATTACAGTGAACTATTACATCAAAATATTCAGCAGTTCTCTTGATCCTATTTCAATAACTAACTGAGGCAAGAGTTTTCCAGATTCTTTCTGGAGATGAATTACTCATTAGTAAAAAGAACCCCATTCCATGGGCAGTCACCAAATCCTGTAAAACTTTTCCTATGCAACTTAGGCCCAGGTAAAATAGAGGAAGTCCATAGTGAGGAAGCTAAGATCATTCTATCATTACTACAAATGTGGAGAGTGGGTACCACTGAAGCTGAACACAATGTGGGCATCTATTAAAAGAACAAAATCTTAACCTGGGGCATTCATGGCCCTGGTCACCAAATAGAACTCAATGTGCATAGTATTGAATATGTTTAGTTTTCTTATTTATGTGTTGCTCTACATCTATAGATATTTTGTCTTAATAAAACATCAGTTGTCCAGAGAACTTCAGTACCAAATTCTAATGCCAATAAAAACCTATATGTAAAGTGCTACCTGACCTGGTGGATGATGCAATATTCCCTTTTCAGAGACTTTTAGCAAAACAATGTGGAAAACAGCAATAAAATAAAGATGGGAAGGAGTATACATAATTTTTGCAATTTTGAATATGTTATTATAATATGCAAAGCAGCAAATGTTCTCTAATTTACAATAGCAATCTCTTTTTTCTCAATTTCTGATGAGGACAAAAAAATGCAACTTTACAGGTTTTTAACTCCATGATTGATTGCAATACTCTTTTGTCTGGTTCTAAAAACATCTGCAAAAATAGCATTATACAAACTATACAGGTTATATTTAGGAATATATGTAAATAAATGTGCACATATGCATGTAACAACAATTAATAAAAAGAGTAGGCCATGGGTTTCATAAAGAACAATATGGAGTATGTGGTAGGGCTTAGAAGGAGAAAAGAGAAGGAGGAATATATTACAATCTTGCCACATTAGCTCCAATAGATCCTGTGAGATAAAGTTCTACAGACTGAGATGGGAAATGTCTCTTGGAGCCTGTGGAACACTCCTAATTAGAAGCCAAAATCTCACTTGGAAAATTGCTTTCCTCCCAAACTTCCCCTCTTCCTAGTAGCCAGAGCTGAGAAAATAAGAGCAAGTAAATTGTAATCCATTCTTTGAAGTAAAATCACTGGCCACAAACTTCTTTTCCTAGAACTGCTATGCTTTGCCTCTGTCATTTACATAATTACATTTACCTCCCAACAGTATGTAAATGAGAGTGACTCTGACACTATGGTATGAAAAGCATTGATTAGCACAGTGAACCTCAGGCTTTTGTGGACAAAAGCTGTCAGGTAAAGTTTACTCACAGAGACTCTTTTAGACTCAGGGGGTCTGACAAACATCCTTTGAAGTCTCATTAAAAATTTATATCAGGAAGATTGATGTTGTCTGTGTTTGAGCTTCTAAATTTGTTACACGGGAAATGTTTTACCTGATTGATTTTACATTTCCTTGTGCCAAATGGTTATGCTAATTGTTACCTGTGCCTCCTTTGCTGGATACATCTTTTGATATGGAATTACCTCATGCTTAAAAACTCTTGACTCAAAGTAGAAAAATACACTCAGATTCTAAACCACCTCTGCGTTTGGTGTCTGTGTGTCATTTGCCGAATCCGTACCTGCATGGACCAAAAGAACCCTGGTTTTCCCTCAACAATTCGTGGCTGGGTTTGGTCTGCGCACAATCTAAAAATAAAATTTCTGTAATTATAATCTTAAGATGAAAAGAATTTTTTAAAAGAAGAGGTTATCTTTCCTTGCAAGAAACAACGGGACCATAAGGCATACCCACACTCATTAAGAACTTGGTGATGTACATTGCATCTAGCTGGAAGAAATTGCCAATAATTGGGAGACCAGTAGGGCCAGGAGGGAGCTTCCCAGTCCTGGAACTCTGTCTTCATAGTGAGTAGAGAATGAGACATGAGAGGGTGAGCACCAAGACCTTGACCAGAACCATCAAGCTCCTCCTTCCTGAGACAGCTGTGATCAGGCAGTCCAGAGCTTTTATTGTGTGCCTGCAGAATCACTATGACATCATAATTGACTAATCAGTTACCTGCTGCTCTTTGATCTAGCTTTTACATGGGGTTTATCCTAGTGATAATGACAAAAATGAGCTGTTTTTCAAGCTTAAAGATTTCATAATGTAGCTCAAACTATCTACTCATCTACTATATCTTCCTATAGAAGTCTATGGCTGAGCAAATATGCCCAGGTTTAACTGTATATTTAAAATATTTATTTGTTACTCTAAACATTTACAGGTGCATTCGGAATAAGAGTAGCTTTATAAGTATGGTTTTTTTGTTTTTTTGTTTTTTCTTTAACCAGTGGCAAATAATATTTGTTTTTTAAAAGTTTTTTTAAATTTTATTTTCTATATTCTTTGTTTACATTCCAAATGATTTTCCCTTTCCTAGTTTCCCCCTCCCCATAAGTCCCATAAGCCCTCCTCACTCTGAATGCTCTCCAGTCAACCCCCTCTTTCTTGTCTGTCCTGGTAATCCCCTACATTGCTGGATCAAGCCTTTCCAGGGCCAGGGACCTCTCCTCCCTTCTTCTTGGGAATCATTTGATATGAAAATTGTGTCTTGGGTATTCAGAGTTTCTTGGCTAATATTCACTTATCAGTGACTGCATTCCATATGTGTTCTTTTGTGATTGGGTTACCTCACTTAGGATGATATTTTCCTGCTTTATAAGTATTTAACAGACTCTGCCAAATACAACTAAGTAAATAAACTGTGTCTAGTGTTACTCAGACATCTTGAATAAAAGACTATGAATTACCCTGTCCTTCACCACTATACAACACAAGCCATGGAAATTCAAGACTGTTGTTGTTTGTTCTAATGGTAAAAAGACAAACAGAAGAACATTCAATGTCAAACAGTTCATAGAAAAAAATGAATTCAATGAGATTTTTTTTCTTCATAGCAATAGTAACAATAATTTAGACAAGAATAAAAAAACCCAAAACACCTTTTTGGGGGTAAAAAATATAGTCAAGGATTCATAATCCTTGTAATACAATGTTTACTCACTGTTTTTATTACATTTTTAAATTGAAAATAGATTCTTTTCTAACACCATACATCCTTCCACTTCTCCTTATTCTTTCCACTTCTCTCTCTTCCCCAGATTTATTCCTCCTCTGTTTTCTGTAGAGAAAAAGGCAGTCCTCCAAGAGATGACAGTCAAACTGGCAAGGCAAGATATTGTAAGACAAGATAAGAGCCCTCATATTGAGCCTGGATTAGATAACAGTAGGAAGGAAAAGAGTTTCAAGGTCAGGCAATATAGCCACTCCCACTGTTAGGAGGTCCACAAAACACCAAGTTAACAGCTTTATGACTATTGTAGAAAGGGAATGGAATTGTCTGTTTTATATCACTCTGGGCAAGAATCTAGTTCAGTATAACTGACCACAAAGACATCAGATAACTCCTGAGAAAATACTATGAATCCTTGACTATATTGTTTACCCCCAAAAAGGTGTTTTGGGTTTTTTATCCTTGTCTAAATTATTGTTACTATTGCTATGAAGAAATATAACCAAAAACAATTTAGGGAGGATGTTTAATTGGTTTACAATTCCACAACATGGTTCTTATTGGAAGAAGCCAAAATATGAACTCAAGCAGGGCAGGGTTCATGAAGCAGGATTTGATGCACTGGTCATTGAGGGATGCCACTTATTGATTTGTTTCCATGGTTTGGTCATCCTGCTTTCTCCTAAAACCCAGACCACTATCCCATGAATGCCCTCACCCATCATAAGCTGGGTACTCTTCAATCAATCAGTAATTAAGAATATTCCTATAGCCAGAGCATTGGGATATTTTTCCCAAATGAAGTTCTCTCTTTACAACTGACTCTATCTTGTGTCACAAAGACATAAACATCATCATCATAATTCTATAATTGATAAGAATAAAACATTACTGTATAATAAATAAGGAAGGTCAAATATAGTATAGTTTCTGTGTTTTTAATAAATGATAGGTTCTTGGGGATGTTAGAAATCATGGTATATTAAGACTCCTCCATTGCTGGTGGGATTGCAAGATGATACAACCACTCTGGAAATCAGTTTGGTGGATCCTCAGAAAACTGGGCATATTACCACTGGAGGACCCTGTTATACTACTCCTGGGCATATACCAAGAGGATTCTTCAGCATGTAATAAGGACACATGTTCCACTATGCTCATAGCAGCTCTATATATAAATAGCCAGAAGCTGGAAAGAACCCAACCATCCCTCAACAGAGGAACGAATACAGAAAATGTGGAATATTTACACAATGGAATATTAGCTATTAAAAATAACGAATTAATGAAATTATTAGACAAATGGGTAGAATTAAAAAAATATCATTCTGAATGACGTAACCCAATCACAAGAGAACAAAAATGGTATGCCCTCACTGATATGTGAATATTAACTCAGAAGCTTGGAATAACCAAGACACAATTCACATATCAAATGATGCTCAAGAAGAAGGAAGAACAAAGTATGGATAGTCTGGGCCCTCTTAGAAGGGGAAACAAAATTTCCCCCAAAGACAAAGTGTAGAGCAGAACCTGAGGGAAGGACCATCCAGAGATTACCCTCCTCAGTGATCCATCCGATATACAGTTACAAAATCCAGACACTATTATTGATGCCTACAAGGACTTGCTGATTAGAGGCAGATATCGCTGTCACCTGGGAGGCTCTTAGCCAACCATTGGACTGAGCACAGGGTCCCCAATGGGGGAGCTAAAGAAAAGATCCAAAGAGCTAAAGGGTTTTGCAACTCCATAGCAGGAACAATATGAGCCTCAAAGTACTCTCAGAGCTCCTAGAGATCAAAGTATCAACCAGAGAGTGCATATGGAGTTACCCATGACTCAAGACACATAGGCAGTAGAGGATGGTCTTGTTGGACATCAAAGGGAGGAGAGGCCCTTGGACCTGGAAAGGCTAGATGCTGCCATGGGGGAATGCTCAGACAGGGAAGTGAGAGAGGGTTTATTGAGAAGGAGGGGAGATGGTTTATAAGACTTTGAGGAGGGGGGGAACCAGGAAAGGGGACAACATTTGAAATGTACATGAATACATCAAATATAAAAGAAAAATAAAAGAAATGTAAATAAAGAAAATATCCAATAAAATAAAAATAATAAAAAAATAAAAAAAACACTTTTTTAAAGAATGGAATAAAAAAAGAAATCATATTATAAAATGACCAGGCTGTTCAGAATGGAATATAACAGAGACATAAAAATTCAAATATTAATGGAATGATATGTGTTATTTTCGCATTTTTGACCTCCATATCAAAGAATGATGATCTAATTATTAACTAGGTTTGAAACATCATGAAGATCAAACTTTTCTGAACTCTAGGTCAAAAATGTTGATGTAATTATTAACTAAACTCATATTTGTTTTGAATAGGTGTCATTATGTGTGTCATTATAATGGCAAAGTTCAATCAAAGTCTTAATATTTAGAGAGAGCATGAGAGTTATTCTATGACTAAGCAGATTTTTCTATGCTCTTTTAGCTCAGAAAATTGTCTTTTAAGACTATGTCTTGCAGTATTTCATACATCATACACAAGTTTTGTGGATTTTTTAAAAATGCTCACATCAATTTTTATTCTGATTTCCTCTACTTTTTTGTCTAAGTAACATTTTTTCCCACTGGTGATTAAAAGCTGAGCCTTGGAGATTCTGTCCTTTGGCTAGGCTGACAGAGACTATGGGTAGTAGAGCCAGGGTTTGAGTCCTTATCTTACACTTTTTTCCTCCACATAGACATTCAGTACTATCATAAACCAACCTTAATGACTGTGTATTGTGATTTAATATCAACCATATTTAGTCCTATTCAAAATAAACATGAGTTTAGTTAATAATTACATCACCATTTTTTGATATTGAGTTCATAAAAGTTTGATGTTAATGATGTTTCAAACCTAATTAATAATTAGATCATCATTTTCTGACATGGAGGTCAGAAAAGTTCTATTTTAATAATCTTTAGGCCATTGGTGACCCAAAGTCATTTTGCCCTGTTATCTTGTATAAGGTAAGCAGAATTTGTTGCCTGAACCATGTTAATCTAAAATCCCAAAGAAACAAATTTCCATTTACTAAACATAGGCTAGACTAAAAAGCATAAGAATTTATATTGGTCTTTATATTGGAAGTTGCAATACTGTTAAATTGATGAGAACATAATGGCTTCAATGTACAGGGTACTAGCTGAGGACTGAGCCTAAGAAATAACGACATGTGTCCTGTTTCATTTACCAGCAGAATAATTGTGGGTGGCTGATAAAAATCTTGAGTTACACATCACTCTCAGAAGTATCAGTACATAAGCAGCATGATTTTGGTTCTCCCCCCTTTACCAAACTGGTTTCAGAACTGGTCTGAGCTATGGGTTCAGGATGGGTACAGCATAGAGCATTGGTTTTCAAAGGGCTGCCCACACCATATTTTCCCCAACATCAGGAAGCACAATAGAGAGCAATCAGGTTAAAAGATATAACATAAAAGATTAATTTTATAAGGTACCCACAATTAAGTCTGCTCAGACGTTGGTTGAAGTCAATAGAAAATCTATTAGCCATCTGATTTCTACATTGGATTTCAGTGTAGTCCTGATCCTTTCTCATGATGATCTTTAAAGCTAAACAATGATATTTTGTGTTGACATACTTCAGTTTACAAGAATTATTAGCTGGAAGCAGACCTCCAGAATCCAAAAAGCAAAGTTAATACATTTAGAGACTTTCCTATAACTGGACTTTGATTACTAAAGTCTCTTTGGGGTTTGGGGTTTATGTTTTTTTTAAAAGTTTTTGTTTTGTTTTGTTTTAAGTTTGGCTGATAGTATTGTCTGTAATTTGATTTTTATGTCATAAATGGTACTTCCATGGTAATGTCAGTTGTGCCGTTCTGTGGGAACCTCCATTGAACAAACAGAACAATTCTATTTGCACCAAAACACATATAAACAGGCTTCATGCCAGCTTCCCCCACAGCCTCCTTGCTCAACCACAAAGGATAATAAAAACATGCTCCCCTTGTGCATACATCATTAGCTTCATAGCATTACCAACGATGACAACTCCTGAATACTAAAATCCAATGTCTTATGGCAAATTGTTGTCACCCATGTGTCTCTGATTGGTATACATAACTATGTTTTTGTTGCAAGAGATACATATTCATATTTTATATGGGCTACTGCCTAAACAAGTTATAACTCTAAAAGTTTACTTCATCATTTGCTCTATATTTCTGCCACCATGGGCTTTCCTAATCAGATCAAAACTGATAATTGTCCTGCCTTCAATAGCTCTCAATTCAAATCCTTCTATACATACTGGGAAATTCCCACCATACAGGGATTCGTCATAAATCTCAGGGACAAAGTAGAGTAGAAAAATACACCAAACCCTAAAAGCCCAACTTCTAAAACAAAAGAGGACCATATGTCCCCCTAATGTACAATTACTAGTAGCCCTGAATACATTGCACATTTTTAACATATAAAAAAAATCCATACATCCTCCTTTCTACCTCCATCAACACACACCGAAATTAACTCCCCCTACCTAGTATGAGGATATCATGCTTCAGTTGAATTTGGTAGGGACCAGACAATCTCCTTAAAACTAAAAGTGTTTCACTTATGTTTTTCAACAGGAGCAGCCTAAACCTATTCGTGTTCCTATCATAAATGTCTAACACCACAAAAACCAACCAAATAGATGGGCCACCTCTCTATGGAAGATCAAAGACAATGGAGGAGGCAGAGAAGGAATAGGAAGAGGAAGCACCAAACTCAGAGCAACAAGATCTCCTGTAAGGATATCCATGACTTGGTGATGGCTGCCTAGGCCATGTTTCTTCCACAATCTCCCTTCTCCTCTATTTTCTTGGCTATTTTTATCATTCTTCATACTCACTCTGCTATTGTACAGCCTCCTCCTAGAATTCAAAACACATATACCACCAAAGAGTCTTCACTATGGAAACCTTCAATGGACACAACAAATTTATAGGAATGCAGGATTGCCCACTTGAATGATACTGGATCAGAATTGAGATATCCCCAACACCTGGATTTCATGTACACTACATTCAGCCTCAGAGACAGTAAAACCATGCCAAGAAAGTTGGTAAGGTAGACTGGATTTGAGCCCTGAAGACTTGATGGGCACACACCTGAGAATTAGGCAACTCCCTATTCCCTGCCCGATTTTCAGCCTGGAACAAGTGCCATACTCACCACATAAGAAAATGTGATCTGTTTTCATGTAGGCCCATAACAGAGTTCTCCATGGTAATGAAGTACCTAGAGACTTTGATGGGTTAGCCAATAAGCTTCTCTTCCCTGATATTCCTTCCTGCAGCAGGTATTTAATCATGGATATACCCTGAGAAGTTTATATCTTATGGTGTGCAGCTAGTTTCTGCCATGAACATTCAATAAGAAGCATGGACTTTTTCCTTCATTAAGATCCACTCTGGAGAGCAATGGAGAAGGCATTCAACTATTAAACCACAGCTTAATTCTCTTCTAGAAGGCTTCTCTGTACTCCTAGCCATGACTACCAAGGACAATAATCTCTAAAACAGGCCAGAGCTCCCCTTCCCTCCAGCACCAGTCGAGACACTACTGTTCAAAGTTGAGTATGGAGTGTCTTTATTTTCATTGAATTCTAAAAAGTCCTTTCTTTGTTTCTTTCTTTGTTTCTTTCTTTGTTTCTTTGTTTCTTTGTTTCTTTCTTTCTTTCTTTCTTTCTTTCTTTCTTTCTTTCTTTCTTTCTTTCTTTCGTCCCTCCTTCCTTCCTTCCTTCCTTCCTTCCTTCCTTCCTTCCTTCCCAAAACCGAAGACTATTGAGTTGAGAGTTGTTCAATTTCCATGAATGTGTATGTTTTCTGGTGTTTCTGTTGTTGAAGCTTTTATCCATGCTGTTCTGATAAGATACAAGTTGTTATTTTACTTTTCTTGTATATATTAAGGCTTGCTTTGTGAGCAACTATCTGAGTTATGATCAACTTTGGATAAGGATCCATGAGTTTTAGAGAAGAAGGTATATTCTTTTGTGTTTGGGTGAAATATTCTATAGGTGTTTGTTAGGTTCATTTTATTCATAATTTCTCTTAGTTTCATTATTTCTCTGTTCAGTTTTTGTTGGGATGACCTGTCAATTGGTGAGAGTGGGGTATTTGGCATTACCATTAAGATAGAGTTTACCCATGACTCTGGTTCACCAATATTCACCCCATGAGTTACTGATGTAAAGCTGAAAATGAGTTTTAACATTGACCATGGTGCTGCCTTGACTGGTGAATTCGATTTTGTAGTTCCAGTATCTGCAACCACCACATGTGGAGACCTCCTGGAAATATTCACCTGTATTTTGTTAAGAAAAGCAGATTAAAGGGCTGGTGTACTTTCACATTCCACTCAGAATGTGAAATGTGGGGAGTATGATTACACTTACTGCACACCACTAACACTAGCTGGGTTCTGGGCTTCAGGGAAGGTTGGAGGCACTGCTCCAGGATTGGGAAACCTCAGTGTGAGAGGTGGGAAGCTAGACTTGGTTCAGTGACTCCAGGCCTGCAATGAGGCCATGGTGGTGGGGTTCTCAGACTCTTGGACATCCATGAATCAAGTGAGAGTTGAGGAAGAGCCAAGAATGGAATTGTAGCTTACAAGCTGAACAGTAGTGTCTAGCCCAGGACTGGGGGAAATAGTTGCTCTGGCTTGTTTCATAGGTGATTGTCCTCAGTTTGGTGGTGGTTGTGAGTGGGAGTACAGGGAAGCCTTCTAGAGGAGAATTAAGATGTGGTTCAATAGTTGAATGCCTCCTCCATTGCTCCCCACAGTAGATCTTCATGAAAGAGACAGTCCATGGTTCTAAACTGTTTATTGACTGTGTATTGCAGAAATTAGAGGCATACCATGCAATATCGACTTCTTAGGGTATATCCAAGTTTAAATACCTTTTGCAGGGAGGAATATCTGGGAAAGACAGCTTATTGGGTAAACCCTCATGGTCTCTATTTACCTCATTAGCATGGAGAACTCTGTTTTGGGCCTACATGATCACAGGTTTCATTTTCTTTTTTAATTTTTTTAAAATTTTCTATATATTTTTTTTTCATTCCAAAGGCTTTCCCCTTTCCCAGTTCCCCCTTCACCATATGTCCCATAAGTCCTCTTCTCCCCACCCATTCCCCAATCACCCCCCCCCCCGACCAATTTTCTTTTCTGGTACTCTCCTACAAAACTGGATCCAGTCTTTTCAGGACCAGGGTCCTCTCTTTCCTTTTTCTTGGGAATCTTTTGATTTGCTAATTGTGCCTTGAGTATTCAGTGCTACTGGGCTCCTTAATATCCACTTATCAGTGATTGCATTTCATGAGTATACTTTTGTGATTGGGTTAACTTACTTAGGATGATATTTTCCAGATCCAACCATTTGCCTACAAATTGAATTAATTCATTATTTTTAATTGCTGAGTAGTATTCCAATTGTATAAATATAGCACATTTTCTGTATCCATTCCTCCTTTGAGGGACATCTGGGGTCCTTCCACCTTCTGGCTTTTATAAATAAGGCTGCTATGAACATAGTGTAGCATGTGTCTTTATTGGATGCAGGGTAATACTCTGGGTATCTGCCCAGGAGTGGTATGCCAGGGTCCTCTGCAAGTGTCATGCGCAATTTTCTGAGGAAACACCAGACTGATTTCCAGAGTGGTTGTACCATCTTGCAATCCCATCAACAGTGGAAGAGTGTTCCTCTTTCTCTACATCCTACCCAGCCCCTTTTGTCTCTTGAGTTTTTAATCTTAGCCATTCTGACTGGTATGAGGTGAAATCTTAGGGTTGTTTTGATTTGCATTTCCCTGACGACTAATGATGTTGAACATCTCTGAAGGTGTTTCTCAGCCATCTGAATTTCTTCTGGTGAAAATTCTTTGTTAAGCTCTCTACCCCATTTTTTTTTTTTTTTTTGGTTTTTCGAGACAGGGTTTCTCTGTGTAGCCCTGGCTGTCCTGGAACTCACTCAGTAGACCAGGCTGGCCTCGAACTCAGAAATCCACCTGCCTCTGCCTCCCAAGTGCTGGGATTAAAGGCATGCGCCACCACTGCCAGGCTCTCTACCCCATTTTTAATAGGGTTATTTGGTTCTTAGGGGTCTAACTTTTTTAGTTCTTTGTATATATTGGATATTAGCCTTCTGTCAGATGTGGGGTTGGTGAGGATCTTTTCCCAATTTGTTGGTTGCTGTTTTGTCCTTCTGACAGTGTCTTTTGCCTTACAGAAACTTTGTAATTTTATGAGGTCCCATTTGTCAGTTCTTGATCTTAGAGCATAAGCTATTGGTATTCTGTTCAGGAACTTTCCCCCTGTGCCCATGTCCTCCAGGGTCTTCCCTTCAGTTTCTTTTCTATTAGTTTCACTGTGTCTGGTTTTATGTGGGGGTCCTTGATCCACTTAGAGTTGATCTTAGTACAGGGAGATAAGAGTGGATCAATTCACATTCTTCTGCATGTTTACCTCCAGTTGAACCAGCACCATTTGCTGAAAAGGCTATCTTTTTTTCCACTGGATGGTTGTAGCTCCTTTATCAAAGATCAAGTGACCATAACTCTGTGGGTTCATTTCTGGGTCTTCAATTCTATTCCATTGATCTACTTGTCTGTCGCTGTACCAATACCATGCAGATTTTAACACAATTGCTCTGTAGTACTGCTTGAGGTCACGGATATTGATTCCCCCAGAAGTCCTTTTATTGTTGAGAATAGTTTCAGCTATCCTGGGTTTTTCGTTACTCCAGATGAATTTGAGAATTGCTCATTCTAGATATATGAAGAATTGATTTTGGACTTTGATGGAAATTGCAGTGAATCTGTAGATTGCTTTTGGCTAGATGGCCATTTTTACCATATTGATCCTGCCAATCCAGGGCATGAAATAATTTTCCATCTTTTGAGGTCTTCTTCGATTTCTTTCTTCAAGGACTTGAAGTTCCTGTCATACAGATCTTTCACTTGTTTGGTTAGAGTCATGCTAAGATACTTTATATTGTTTGTGGCTATTGTGAAGGGTGTTATTTCCCTAACTTCTTTCTCAGCCTGCTTATTCTTTGAGTACAGGAAGGCAGCTGATTTGCTTGAGTTGATTTTATAACCAGTCTCTTTGCTGAGTTGTTTATCAGCTGTCGGAGTTCTCTGGTGGAGTTCTTTGGCTCGCTTAAGTATACTATGATATCATCTGCAAATAATGATAGCTTGACTTCTTCTTTTCCAATTTGTATCCCCTTGACTTCCTTATGTTGTCTAATTGCTCTTGCTAGAACTTCAAGTACTATATTGAAAAGATATGGCAATTGTGGTACGTGTTCTAGGTTGGTAATCTGGCAGAGAACAGGAAGTTGCCAAAGTCTCAGGTGTATATAAATCAAGTCTTCTGGTCTCAAATGCACTTTACCTTACCAAACTTCCTGTCATGATTTTACGGTCCCCCACGCTGTGTGTATTGAAGATGAAATCCAGCTGTAGGGGGATCTCTATCCTGATACAGCATTGTTCAAGTGGGCAATCCTGCAATCCTATAAATTTGTTGTGTCCATTATGTTTTCCTAGTGAAGAATCTATGGTATTACGTGTTGTTAAGGTCATGGAGAGAGTGTATAGTAGCAGAGTGAGTATCAAGAATGACAAAAAAGCCAAGAGAAAAGTATGTGTAGAAGAATTTGAATTGAGAGGTATTGAAGGCAGAGCCATTATCAGTTTTTATATGTTAAGGAAAATCCATGATGGCAGTGGTAGAAAGCATATGGTGAATCAAGTTTTTTCAGTTTTTACTTATTTAGGCTCATATATACTCATATATAAATATGAGTATGTACCTTTTTTTAACAAAAACATACTTATGTATAACAAATTGAAAAATATCAATGATATCAATTTGCCATAATGCCTTGGATTTGATTCTTCAGGAGTTGTTGTCATTTGTTAGGCTATGATGGCAATAATGGATGCAGAAGAGGAGCATGCTCTTATCATCCTTTGGAGTTAAGCAGGAGGTTGTTGGTGAAACTGGCATGAAACAGCTGTATGTTTGTGTGTGTGCAAATAGAATATGTCTGTTCAAAGGAGTTCCCCACAGCTTAACACAACTGACTTCATTATGGAAGTACCATTCAGAACATAAAACTCAGAGCACAGAAAAACTATTTGCCAAAATGAAAACAAAACTAAAACTAAAACTAAATAAACCCCTCAAACCCAAAAATCAAAACCCCAAAAAGAACTTTGTAATCAAAGTCTAATTCTGAGAAATTCTCTAAATATATTAACCTCATTTTTTGATTTTGCAGTTCTGCTTTAAGCTAATCATTCTTGTTAACTGAAATATGTCAACATAAAATATGATTTTTGCATTTAAAACTCATCATGAGAAAGACATAGCACTACAACGATATCCAGGACAACCAATGTAGTTAACAGCTGGCTAATAGACTGTCTATTGGCTTCAACCAATGTCTAAGCAGTCTTCCTTGTGGGTACCCTATAATAGTAATCTTTTATGTTACATCTTTTAACCTGATTACTCTCTATATAGCCCTTCAAAAACTCATGATCTATGTTGTATCCCATCCTGAACCCATAGCTCAGACCAGTTCTGAGACCAGTTCATTAAAGGGGAAGGACAAAAGTCATACTACAGAAGTATCATGTAGTGATACTTCTGAGGGTGATGTGTTGTTCAAGATTTTTATCAGCCACTCACAATTATTCTGGTGGATAAGATAACAGGCTAGACCATATATATTTATTCCATAACCTCTGTCCTCAGATAGTACCCTGGGCATTGAAGGCATTATGATCTCACCAATTCAACAGTTTACCAAATTCCAATATAAAATCCAATATAAATTTTTATGCTTTTTCGTCTAGCCTACGTTCAGTAAATATAACTTAGTTTCTTTGGGATTTTGTGTCAACAGGGGCCAGGGAACAAATTCTGCTTACACTACACAAGATAATAGGGCAAGATGACTTTGGATCACCAAAGGTCTAAAGATTATTAAAATAGAACTTTTCTGACCTCCATGTCAGAAAATGATGATTTAATTATTAACCATATTTGAATTATTAAGATAAAACTTTTCTGACCTTTATATAAAAATGATTATGTAATTATTAACTAAACTCATGTTTGCTTTGAATAGGACTAAGTAAGTTTGATATTGAATCACAGTACACAGTCAGCAAAGGTTTCTTGATCATAGTACTGAATGTCTATATGGAGGAAAAAAGTGCAAGATAAGGACTCAATCCCTGGTTCTACTACCTATAGTCTCTGTCTACCTACCTGAAGGACAGAATCTCCAAGACTCAGCTTTAGTACACAGTGGGAATAAATTGATTTAGACAAACAAAGTAGAGGGAATCAGAATAAACCCTGAATTTAAATTTTAAGAAAACTCAAAGAACTTGTATATGATTTATGAAATACTGTATAACATAATCAAAAATGACAATTTTCTGAGCCGAGCAAGCTTGGTAATATCTGCTTAGGCTATTTAGAATAACTTTGATGCCATCTCTACCGATCAAGACTTTCCTTTAGTTTTGTCATTCTAATTAGAATAACCTATATCATTCCATTAATATCTGAAGTTTTGCATTTCTGTCTTATCATATTCCATTCTGAACAGTCTGGCCATTTTATACTATGATTTCTAACATCCCCAACTACCTACGATTTATTTATTTATTTTTTTGAGACAGGGTTTCTCTGTGTAGCTCTGGCTGTCCTGGAACTCACTCTGTAGATCAGGCTGGCCCCGAACTCAGAAATCCACCTGCCTCTGCCTCCCTAGAGCTGGGATTAAAGGTGTGCACCACCACCGCCCGGCTTACTTATGATTTATTAAAGTCAAAGAAAGTGCTCTGTATTCGACTTTCCTTGTTCATTATATAGTAATGATTTCTTCTTATCAATTACAGAATTATGATGATAAAGCTTATGTCAACTTGACACAGGTAGAGTCATTTGGAAAGAGGGAACTTCATTTGAGAAAATGTATTCCTACAATGTCACTGTGGGCATATTTTTGATTAGTGATTGTTTGAAGAGTCCCCAGCTCATGATGGGTAAGGCCATGCATGGGATAGTGGTGCTGGATTTTAGCAGAAAGCACCATGAGCAAGCCATGGAAGCAAACCAGTAAGAGGCACACCTCAGTGATCTCTGCATTGGATCCTGCTTCCTGAGCCCTGTCCTGCTTGAGTTCCTATTTAAGCTTCTTCCAATGAAGAACCATGTTGTGGAACTGTCAACCAATTAATGCCTTTTCTACACAATTTGCTTTGGTAATGGTATTTCATCATAGCAATAGTAACTAATTTAAGCAAGAATAAAAAAATACAAAACTTTTCTGGGCAAGACAATACAGTCAAGGGCTCACAGTAATTTTTGTGCTGTTATCTGATGTCTTTGTGGTTAGTTATACTGAGCTGCAGGATTCTTGTCTAGAGTTATATGAATGGAGCAGTCACAATCCTTTCCTTAAGTAGTCATATAACTGGTAGCTAGTTTTGTGGTACTCCTAAAATTGGGAGTGGATCTTTTGCCTGATATTGAAACTCTTTTCCTTCCTACTGTTTTCTTATTCAGACTCAATGTGAGGGTTCTTGTATTGTTTTATTTTATCTTGATGTGTCCAGTTTGCTTGTCATCTCTTGGAGGCCTCCGCATTTATGAACAGAAAATAGAGTGGTATAAATAGTGGCATTTATGAACAGAAAATAGAGTGGTATAAAATAGTGCGGAGAGGAGATATGGGAGGGATGAGTGGCCTGGATGTATGGTACTAGACAAAAATCTACTTAAAATTAAAAAAATGTAATAAAACCACAGTGAATATCTATGGCCATAAGAAAATCTCTTTGAATTCATTTTTTTTTTACTTTGTATGAACTATTTGACATTGAATGTTCTTCTGTTTTTCTTTTCACCATTAGAACAAATAACAATAGTTTTGATTTTCTATGGCTTGTGTTGTACAGTGTGAAGGACAGGATAATACGTTGTCTTTTATTCAAGATGTCTGAGTAACACTAGACACAGTTTATTTCCTTAGGTGTATTTGTCAGAGTCTGTTAAATACTTATAAAGCTACACTTATTCAGAATGCAACTGTAAATGTTTAAGGTGAGAAATAAATATTTTAAATATATACTTAAACCTGGTCATAGTTGCTCAGACATAGGAAGATATAGTAGCTGAGTAGACGGCTTGAGGTATATTATGAAAGGTTTAAGCATGAAGAGCAGTTTATTTTTGTCATTATCACTAGAATAAAGTCCATGTAAGCACAGATTCAAGATCACCAGCTGATTAGTCAATTGTGATGTCATATTGATTCTGCAGTCACAGGATAAAAGCTGTGTGCTGTCTGATCACAGCTGTGTCAGGAAGGAAGAGCTCAATGGATCTGGTCACATTCCTGGTGCTCACCCTCTCTTTTCTCATTGTCTCTCACTCTGGAGACAGAATTCCAGGACTAGGAAGCTCCCTCCTGGCCCTACTGGTCTCCCAATTATTGGCAATTTCTTCCAGCTAGATGCAAAGAACATCACCCAATCCTTAACAAATGTAAGTATGCTTTATGCTCCCATAGCAATTTGAAAGAGAAGATAAATCAAACTCTTCTTAAAAATTCTTTTCATTATGAGATTATAATTACAGAATTATTATTTTGAAATTATAATATATTCTTCCTTTCCTTTTGTCTTTCCAATTCCTCCCACACACTCCTTACAAGTGTTATAAAATCCATGGCTTAATTTTTTATTAACTGTTATATGCATATATGTACATTTATATACGTTTGTATATTGTTATTTTTGCATATTTTTAGGACTGACCCAAAAGAGTATTGAAATCAATGATTGTGAAGTTAAAAACCTGTAAAGTTGCTCCTGTTTAAATGGCTCAGTGGTTAAGAGCACTAGCTGCTCTTCCAAAGGTTCTGAGTTCAATTCCCAGCACCTGTGTGGTGACTCACAACCATTTGTGATGGGATCTGATTCCCTCTTCTGGGTGTGTGTGTGAATGCAGATCACTCATATACATGTAAATAAATTTTGCCAGGCGGTGGTGGCGCACGCCTTTAATCCCAGCACTTGGGAGGCAGAGGCAGGTGGATTTCTGAGTTCGATGTCAGCCAGGTCTACAGAGTGAGTTCCAGGACAGCCAGAGCTACACAGAGAAACCCTGTCTCAAAAAACCAAAATAAAGAACATGTAAAGTTGCATTTCTTGTTCCCATAAGAAACTGAGGAAAAAACAATTTTCTATTGTGAAGTAGAGAACTTTTTGTTCCTTGCATTTTATAATAATATTTTCAAAATTGCAAAAATTGTGATATGTTTTTATTGGCATTAGCATTTTGAACTGATTGATGTTCTTTGAATGACTGGTGCTTTTTATTAAGAGAAAATATAGATGTATAGTAATACTTTAAATAGGAGAACTAACAGAATTTGATACTATCCACATTTAGTTTTATTCTGTGACCCAGGCCATGAATGCCCCAGGCTAAGAAATTT
The DNA here is from genome assembly GCA_964023405.1 of Apodemus agrarius. NCBI lineage: Eukaryota > Metazoa > Chordata > Mammalia > Rodentia > Muridae > Apodemus > Apodemus agrarius. Next base: position 178,011,959 of record OZ030005.1, read on the forward strand.
TTCTCTTAGCAGATGCCCCTGCTGTGGTACCCACTCTCCACATTTGTAGTAATGATAGAATGAACTTAGCTTCCTCATTATGGACTTCCACTCTTCTTCCTGGGGCTAAGTTCCACAGGAAAAGCTTTGCAGGTGTTCCTGAAACAATCATCTGTGCATTGATTCTTATTTTATCATTGACTGAACATGAAATTAGATTGTCCAGGCATCAACTGATAAAAAAGCCTAGTACTAATATTGAGTATTTCTTTTTCTTTTTCTTCTTCTTTTTCTTCTTTTTCTTCTTCTCTTTCTCCTTCTCCTTCTCCTTCTCCTCCTTCCCCTTCTCCTTCGTCTTCCCCTTCCCCTCCTCCTCCTCCTCCTGAGGAGGCATCCTGATGCATCAGGCATCAACTGATAAAAAAGCCTAGTACCAATATTGAGTATTTCTTCTTCTTCTTCTTCTTCTTCTTCTTCTTCTTCTTCTTCTTCTTCTTCTTCTTCTTCTTCTTCTTCTTCTTCATTATTCATGACCAAATGTTGCCTATCATTCCCCTTCAAAGAGTTCTCTACCAATTCCCTCCTTCATTTGTTTCTGTAAGGGTTATCCTTATTCTTCCTCCTCCCTGGGTTATCAAGTCTCTATAGAACTAGGCACATCCTCACCCACTGATGTCAGATAAGGTATTTCTCTGCTATATATGTGCCAGAAGCTTTTGACCAGCCTATATATGGTACTTAGTTTGTCTCTTAACCTCAGAGAACACCCAGGGGTCCAAGTTAGTTTACCCTATTGCTCTTTCTATGGGGTTGCCATCCCCTTCAGTTCCTGCAACCTTCCCCTACTTTTCTTTTCTCTTCCTTTCAGTCCAATGCTTGACTGTTAAGTATCTGCATTTTTCTCAGTAAGCAGCTCATAGATCCTCTCAGAGGAAAGCCATGCTAGTTTCCTGTGTGTAGGCACAACAGAGTATCAGTAATAGTGTCAGGGTTTGGTGACTGCCCATAGAAGAGGAATATTTTACTCATGAGCAATTCATCCCAGAAAGAATCTGGAAAATTCCTCAGTTATTGAAACAGGATCAAGACTCTTGCTGAATGAATATTTTGATGTAAAAATTAACTGTAATGTAAATATCAACCGCCTGGGTCATCATAGGGTACTTTGTACCCAATGACAAGTGACAATTACTCATTGCTTTGTTTTCCAATTTTTAGTTCTCAAAAGTCTATGGCCCTGTGTTCACTCTGTACTTTGGCATGAAGCCTACTGTGGTGTTGCATGGGTATGAAACAGTGAAAGAAGCCTTGATTGATCATGGGGAGGAGTTTTCTGAAAGAGGAAGCTTCCCAGTAGTTGAACAAGTTAATAAAAAACTTGGTAAGTAAGTGTGCATGTTCATTTGTGAGCTGGGCAGCATTTATAGTTCTTCTTGGTGGATTTTTCCTTTGACCAGCAAGAACTGACCTTCTGTGTCTCTTTTGATGATGTTTGGTTGAACATCAATTTTATCTGATATTAGAATGGCTATGCCAGCTCGCTTCCTGAGACCATTTGCTTGTAAAATTGTCTTCCAGTCTTTTACTTTAATGTAGTGTTTGTCTTTGACCCTGAGTTGTGTTTCCTGTATGCAGCAAAATGTAGGGTCCTGTTTCCATATCCAGTCTGTTAGTCTATGTCTTTTTATTGGGGAATTGAGTCCATTGATACTAAGAGATATTAAGGAATAGTGATTATTTCTTCCTGTCATTTTTGATGTTATTTTTGTTTTTGAGTGGTTATCTTCTTTTGAGTTTGATGGAGGAATGTTACTATCTTGCTTTTTTTCCAGGGTGTAGTTTCCCTCCTTGTATTGGAGTTTTCCTCCTATTATCCTTTGTAGAGCTGGGTTAGTGTAATGATATTGTGTAAATTTGGTCTTGTCATGAAATATTTTGATATCTCCATCTATGTTGATTGAGAGTTTTTCTGGGTATAGTAGTCTTGGTTGACATTTGTGTTCTCTTAGAGTCTGAATGAGATCCACCCAGGATCTTCTAGCTTTTATGGTCTCTGGTGAGAAGTCTGGTGTGATTCTGATAGGTCTTCCTTTATATGTTACTTGGATACATACTTTTTCTCTTTTTTCTCTTACTGCCTTTAATATTCTTTTTTGTTTAGTACATTTGGGGTTTTAATTATTATGTGACGGGAGGTATTTCTGTTCTGGTCCAGTCTGTTTGGAGTTCTCTAAGCTTCTTGTATATTCATGGGCATCTCTCTCTTTAGGTTAGGGAAGTTTTTTTTTTCCATAACTTTGTTGAAGATATTTGCTGGCCCTTTAAATTGTAGATCTTCACTCTCATCTATCCCTATAATCCTTAGGTTTGGTCTTCTCATTGTGTCCTGGATTTACTGGATGTTTTGGTTTACAAGCCTTTTGCCTTTTGCATTTTCTTTGACCATGGAGTCAATGGTTACTCTGGTATCTTAAGCATCTGAGATTCTTACTTCTATCTCATGTACTCTGTTGTTGATATTTGCATCCACACTCCCTGATTTCTTCCCAAAGTTTTCTTTCTCCAACATTGTCTCCCTTTGTGATTTCTTAGTTGTTTCTACCTCGGTGTTCAGATTTTGGATGTTTTTGCTCAGTTCCTTCACTTGTTTGTGTTTTCCTGCAATTCTTTAAGAGATTTTTGTGTTTCCTCTTTCATGACTTCTGCCTGTTGACTCAATTTCTCCTGCATTTCTTTAAGTGATTTTTTTCATTTCCTCTTTATTGTCTTCTGTCTGTTGATCCATGTTCTCCTGGAATTCTTTAAGTGATTTTTGTGTTGCATTGTAAGGGCTTCTAACCTATTCATGTTCCCCTGCATTTCTTTAAAAGATTTGTTTATGTCTTTTTTGTGTTCCTCTAGCAGCATCATGACCAGTGCTTTTATAACCAACTCTTGTTTTTCTGGTGTGCTGGGGTATCCAGGGCTTGCTGTGGTTGGCGAATTGGGTTCAGATACTGCCATATTGCCTTGATTTTGTTTGTAATGTTCCTACGTTTGCCTTTTGCCATCTGTTTATCTCTGGAGTTAGTTGGTCTTGTTCTTAGTGGTTGGTGTTTGAGGCTCCTGTGTACCTGGTGTTTTGCACTGCTGTCGTAGTGGGAGTCCGAGCTCCCGAGGTGGAGACCAGGAGGTTTCAGTTACTGGGCTCTCAGTTACCTCCTCAGCTCTGTTGTGCCGGATATAAGTCTTCCAGAGGCTCCCTGCTGGACCTGCAATTGGTCTCCCACTGTCTCCTCCTGGCCTGCCTCGTTGCTAGCTCTTAAGAATCAGATTTTTTTTCCTCCACTGATCTGGGCTAGTCTGTTAGATCTTTATGGTGTCCTGGGTAGTTCTTGCTTTTCTGATGTGATGGGGTATGCAGGATTTGCTGCCCTGGGAGAACTGGGTTTTGATGTTGCCATTTTGCCCTGGTTTCTGTGGGTAATGATCTTGCGTTTGCCTTTGGCCATGTCATTATCTCGGGTGTTAGCTGGTCTTGCTGTCTCTATCTACTCTGTCCTGCAGGCCTGTGTTTCTGCACTCCTGTGATTCCCTTTCTCTTTAATGTCCTGCAAGCAGCTGGTTCTCCAAGAAGTATCAAGTGATGAAGTCTCTCCTGTAGCAGGCTTGGCAAGGGTCAAATGCCCTGCTGGCTGGTAATTCTTAAATGTTCTGCTGCTGCAGGTTCTCGAATACTCTGCTGATGCTGGTTCTCGAATGACCAGCTTTTACCAGTTCAAATGCCCTACTGGTGTCAGTTCTCAAATGACCTGTTCCTGCCCGTTCTCTAGAGAGTATCAGGAAGTAGGCTTTTCCCAGGTAATCTGCTCCTGCCAGTTCTCTAGTGAGTATCAGGAAGTGGGATCGTCCTCATGCCAGATGTGGCAGAGATTTACCACATCCAACAGAACAGGGCACTGGCAGTGGAGGAGCTTCCCCTCCTTATATTGGTGCTTCCATCTACTTTTCTTTGTAGGGCTAGATTTTTGGAAAGATATTGTGTAAATTTTGTTTTATCATAGAATATCTAAATTTCTCCATCTATGGTAATTGAGAATTTTTCTGCGTATAGTAGTCTTTGCTGGGATTTGTGTTCTCTTAGGGTTTTGCATGAGATCTGCCTAGGATCTTCTTGATTTCATGGTCTCTGTTGAAAAGTCTGGTGTAATTTTGGTAGATCTTCCTTTATATGTTACTTGGACCTTTTCCTTTACTGCTTTTAATATTGTTTATTGCATTTGTTATTTTGATTATTATGTGATGTGAGGAATTTCTGTTCTATACCAGTTTGTTTGGAGTTCTGTCAGTTTGTTTGGAGTTGTATGTTCATGTGCATCTCTCTCTTTGGGGAAGTGTTCTTTTATGATTTTGTTGAAGATATTTACTGGCCATTTGAATTGTACATCTTCACTCTCTTCAAACCTATAATCCTTAGATTTGGTCTTCTCATTGTATCCTGGATTTCTTGGATTATTTGAGTTACAAGCCTTTTGCATTTTTCACCTTTTGACTCTGAGTCAGTTTTCTATGGTATCTTCAGCACATGAGATTCTTCTATCTTGCATATTCTCTTAATGATGCTTGCATCTATGACTCCTGATTTCTTTCCAAGGTTTTCTATCTCTGGTGTTGTCCCCCTTTGTGATTTCTTCATTCTTTCTACTACCATTTTTAGATCCTGGATGTTTTTTATTCAGTTTCTTCACTTGTTTGTGTTTTCCTGTAATTATTTAAGGAATTATTTGTGTTTCTTTAAGGGCTTTTACCTGTTGACCCATCTCCTGTATTTCTTTAAGGGATTTTTGTGTTTCCTTTTCAAGAACTTCTACTTGTTGACTCATGTTCTCCTGTATTTCTTTAAGGGATTTATTTATGTCCTTGTTGAAATCCTCTATCAGCATCATGAGATGTGATTTTAAATCTATATCTTGCTTTACTGTTGTTTTGAGGTATCCAGGACATGTTGTTGTGGGAGAACTTAGTTGTGATTGTGCCTTGTTGCTTTGGTTTCTGTTGGTAATGTTCTTATGTTTGCCTTTTGCCATCTGGTTATCTCTGGTGTTAATTGGTATTACTGTCTCTGACTGTGGCTTATCTGTCATGCAAGCGTCTGTGTCAGTGCTCCTGGGAGACTCTATCATTTTTGTACACAGGTATATAGGTATTCCTTCAAGACCTACTCTCTTATGGTTGTATTTGTGTATGTAGTTCTGTGGCACCAATCAGCTCTGGGTGAGGGCAGAAATTCAAAGACTCCTGTCCCAGACTTCTCCTAGGTTCTAGTGTTCCCTGGGTTTCCAGCTGTTTCCTCTGAGCAGCAGGGGTGGTCCTATCTGTGCTGTCTGGCCTTTCTGCACTCCTAAATGTTTAGTTACCTCCCTGTGCCACTTGGATATGGTATGCTGTGGCAGAGGATGGTCCCAATCCAGAGACAGAAGCCAGAATGTTCATACCTGAGGATTATGGATGTGATCCTTTGAGCAGCAGGGGAGGTCCTACCCATGCTGACAGGCCTCTTTGCACTCATGGGTGTTCAGCTATCTACCTGTGCCACCTGGATATGGCACACTGTGGCAGAGTTTGGTCCCAAGCCAGAGACAGAAGCTGGAAGGCTTCTGCAAGAGGGTTCTGGACTTGATCCTCTAAGCTGCAGGCATGGTTCTATCTGTGCTGTCAGGCCTCTCTGCACTCCTGGGTGGTTTGCTACCTTCCTGTGCCACTTGGGTATGGTGTGCTGTGGCAGAGGATGGTCCCAAGCCCTCTTTCTTTCTTTTCATGCTTCATTGTTTCCACCTTCCTTCCTACCCTCTTTCTGTCTCTCTTTCTCTCTCTTTCTTTTACCAACCAGTAATTCCAGTAAATGTTCCCCATAATTGCACTGTGTCATTCACTACTACATCATGGGAAATCTCTCAGTAGCCATATATTCAAAAGTAGGATTCTTTCTCCCATCTAGTTATTATTTGCCAATAGCTTTTCAGTTAAAATAATAATAATAATAATAATAATAATAATAATAATAATAAAGTCATGAATCGCCCTTTCCCAATTGCTGCTGGAAGTTTGGTGTACTTTTATTCATGTCTGTTTCATGTTCAGAAGAAGGTTGCATTTCAATATTCTCCCTTCCATACTCTTGTTTTTATAGACCTTACAAGAAAGATGGAATTGATCAAGATGTTAGGGCTATGTAGGGCTATGGACTCCTCTCTCTCTCTCGTTCTCTCTCTCTCTCTCGTTCTCTCTCTCTCTCTCTCTTCACTTTAATTATTTACACATCTCTGGATAGACTTCTAATCTGCAAAAACAGCTTCTTGGACCTAAAATTATAACATTCCAGGGTTATACGCAAACATGTGCACAGCTTCTGGACAATATGAGCATTAACAAAATAACATCAGGAAGTTGTAAGCTAGAGTCTCTGACCTCTCCATCCATGGACTTTTTTTTTTTTACCAGAAACACATTTCGGGGTATTAAATTCCCTGCTGTAGGCTTTAAAGATAATCAGAAAGTAGTTAGAAACTTTGTAATAATCATACTTTATTGGACCAGAGCAGATCTGGGATCGTGACTTTATCTGACTAGTGATAAAGCTCAGAAGTTCCAGATTCAGAGTAGGGATGAGATATGACCCTGTGTGAGGTTCATAGGTGAGGGAGGAGTTTATCAATTCTTGGTAGTGAAAGCTATGGACCTGAGTGGAAGAAAAAGCTATTCTGGACTGAGATTCACAGAGAGCAGGAGTTGAACAACTCAATGTAATTTGCAAAGAGCAAGATTACTTTTTATATTCAGTGAGCTAAATCTGAGTCAATTAGGAAAGGTGCAGAATAGTAGATATGTAGATGGAAAATGAACTGAAAACTACTCAACCAAAATTAAATTAACCATGAAGCAAGTGTAAGCCAGTCTTATTGTATTTAATGCCACTAATACTTTATATTGAGCACTTATGAATAATCACCCAGGATCACAAGTTAATTTTGTTTGGAAAAATGCCAAGGTATGGCAGTCACTTTATTATTTGCTGTAGAAATCTCCTAGCTATGTGGTAAGTGTGCTTATTATACTGACATACATATGTGATCTTTTTAACTTAACTGTGAAAGCTTAATATCATCTAAAACTTTCTCTGAAATGACTGTTTTGAGTTCAAATGCTGACTTCTGGAACACTAATATTTTGTGCTCTGGAATGTAAACTAAGAGGAAGACTTCTAACGAATATTTAAGATGAAACCAATGAAGATAACATAGATCATTTAATAATTTAAATCCTTGGATTTCATTGGCAATGAAATAAGAAGGCATAGTATGTGATCAACTTCTAGAGTCCACATTTGGATCCACACACACTGCTGAGATGACTTAGAAACACAGTTACAGTCTAGTGTGCAACATTCGGTGACTAGAAAGTAAAATGAGCAATAAAAGTGTTAAAAGAGACCAAACGTTATTATTGCTCTAGAGAAGAGAGTTGTGAAGTTTTTCTGTGTGGGGTTCAGCTAGTGGATATTTTAGTTTCCATAGAATGAACATATTTGGCCACAGTCATTTGGTATGGCACCATCTTTCTCTCTAAACATAGACAGCTGGATTTGATGTGATGTCATAAAAATGTATGAGTGCGGGTGCAGTGTCTAATTTCTCTCTTATGCTATACTTTGGTGTTTGGACTAAAGAATTAATGAATTCAGGCAAAATAAAAAGGGGTGTATGGGAAATGAAATGTAGATCCTCTGTATCAGTTTCAGCAATGCTGTGCTATTTCTGGAACTATCTTTTTCAAGTTCTGTGTGGCAGCAATGAAAAATGGTCTGATATTGAAGAGTCGTTGTTATCATAGGTGCTAGTAAACAATTTACCAGATAAATACATCAAATAATCCTTAGGAAATCCACAATCGACACTCGGAATTTACCCTTGAAAACTTAACAACCACTGTGACTGATTTGTTTGGTGCTGGGGCGGAGACAACAAGCACAACACTGAGATATGCTCTCTTGCTCCTGTTGAAGTATCCAGAAGTCACAGGTAAGGACATAGTTGATGAACCATTGCATTCTTATAGGATGCTGGGAAGACATTGTTAGTGTTCTGTGTATTATCATTAGAGATGTGTCAGTCCTTAACCTTCTTTGCCACTGGTCATAGAGAGTAAGATGAATAAGAGGAATGAAGGAACTGCAGATGTAGGAAAAGGAATCAAATGCTGATCAGTGTGTTCCTTGGGAGATAACCAGTTTCAGGCAATGCCAGCTTTCTTTGGCTTGTTTTACCTATACATTTAGTCCCCAGATTAGATTTTCAGAGCACTCAAGCTTTTGCACTTATATTTTTTAAAATAAATCTAATTCTGGTGTACAGAGGTAAAAACTTACTTCTCTGAAACATAAGCACGAATCCTGGAATTTCCAGAGCCTACCTAAGATAATGTCCAATCTGAGGAATGAAAATAAGTCAATTCATTAGAATGCTATTTCCATATGGGCAATACTTGTAGAAAAAGGAATGTTATTATTTCAAAATTTCATTTAAATGGAACTTCTGTTGAACATATTTTTTTTCTAGTTCTACCTACAGACAGCATTTATTTATAAATAATATTATTTTAGAAATTTACCTCTATTTTTTGTTTTTACAGTATGTATTAGGTTGTATATTATGCTTATGAATATTTGTTCACTTACATGTTTAAAAACCATGTATTACTGGCTGAAACAAAATTTGTCCTATGACACACTTACGTTATCAGAAAGCTTAAAGTATTAAATATGCATTCATGGTATGTACACAGTTTTAATGCTTTCATTAGTATAACATCTGCAGATAGCAACAAAGAAAATAACAAGGTGGGGGCAGTCTTTGGTCCTATATTATTGTCACCAGAATAAATACAGCACTCATGAGAACTCTCTTAATTTGTTCCAAAGCAGAGGTCATCCCCTCTGTTTCCTGTTCAAAAGGGAGTGTGCCTCCAGGAGACAGCATCAGAATGTGCCAACTGAGCATTACTTTAAAATACATTTAGTGTTTTAACATATATAATTTTCATTGAAGTAACACTAGCATAAACATGAATGACAATTAGTCTTAAAAGGTAGGAGGAAAGGAAAATGGCAAATGACCAAGAGAGCGTCAAAAAATACTGAAATACAATAGTGTAATGAGGCATGAGGAAAAATGGGGCAGGGAAGATGACACTGTAACAAATGTCTGATGAACATGTGAGTTGTATTTCTACAATTGCAGTATGGATATTGGTTGAAAACAAGGTGTCATCATAGGGTTATAAAATGGTTATAAAAGGAGTTTCTTCTTGCCAGGGCCCCTTCCTCTCCACAATCCTATAGTGACTGAGGTCCTCCCATGGAGGAAGATAGATTTAAGTGTTAAAAATCCCTGTATTAAAAGGTTTCCAGTGGTTGACAGAGAAAGAGCAATGTATAGGGACAAAAGAAAGAAGAGTGAGTGTGTTCTAGTCCCAGAATTGATAGGATTAGAGGACCTTTCTTTAATTTGCTTATGAATTTCAGTGGCAAGGCCTATCTTTTAGGTATTATCTGTAATGATATCTAAATTGTATCATCTTAATAGAAATCTCCAAGTACTCTATAGAATGAAGAGAATTAAACCCTAACCCATGAAAGAGTCATGGAGTTTCAGAACACTAGGACTGAATATAAACACAACATACTTTAGGGAGACCCCTGAGTCACATTTAAATTTGATGTGAGACTGCTAAACAAAAATGTAGGCCTCAACCTCAGTGTTGTATCAACTTTCCTTTCTTCATGAAACACATGAGAATATTTTTACTTACTTCTCTGAAGCAGGGTCAAGGAAGTCATGGATTCCAGGAACCTGAATAGCCCTCATAGGGGGATAAGATTATATGAAAGGTTTCTTGGCACAAGATTGACAAAACTCCCTATTCTGTATTTACCATGAGGATGCTGCATTCATGAACAGGAATTGAGGGACAAGTGAGAAGTAATATGTGGTCTGATGCCTATATTCATGGAACTTTTGTACAATAGCTTCTCATGGAATGGATTACAAACTGTGATGGTTTGTATATCATTGGCCCAGGAAGTGACCTCATTAGGAGGTGTGGCCTTGTTGGAGTAGGTGTGTCAATGTGGGTGTGGGCTTAAAATCCTCACCCTGGCTGCCTGGAAGTCAGTCTTCCACTAGCAGCCTTCAGATGAAGATGTAGAACTCTCAGCTCCTCCTGCACCATGCCTGCCTGGATGCTGCCATGTTCTGCCTTGATGACAATGGACTGAACCTCTGAGCCTGTAAGCCAGCCCCAATTAAATGTTGTCTTTTATAAAACTTGCATTGGTCATGGTGTCTGTTCACAGCAATAAAACCCTAACTAAGACAGAAGTTGGTACCAGGGACTGGGGTATTGCTGTGATAGGCCTGACCATGCTTTTGTTCGGAAGAATGTGGATTTTGGGACTTTGGATTTGGAAAGCCATGGAATTCTTTAAGTGGGGCTTAATGGGCCAGACTAGTAGGAATATGGAAGACAGTGGTGCTGAGGGTCATTTGAACTGTGTAGGCCTGACGGCCCAAGAGGTTTCAGTGGAGAAGAACTTTAATATGTGGCTGAGAGACTGTTTTTGTGATGTTTTGGTAAAGAACATGGCTGCTTTTTGCCATTGTCTGAAGAGACTGCCTAGGACTAAGGTAAAGAGATTTATATTAATTGCATCTGCAAAGGAAGTCTCAAAAAAGCCCAACAAAGACTTTGTTCTCTGGTTAAGTCTGATAAAGAGAATTTTGAACCAACATAGCAAGCTGAGAAAGGAAAAGTACAAAATATATAGTTTGAGTATTAAAGGAACTCCAGGAAGTGAAATGAAGCTGAATTAAAGGATATTGAATTAAAGGAGTGGCGACCTTGGGGCAAGATTCCACCCAGCTAACTTTAGGTCCAGGCATGGTAGTACAAGCCTTTAATCCCAGGAGGCAAAGATAAGCAGATCTCTGAGTTCAAGGCCAGCCTAGAACAGAGTAAATTCTAGGTGAAGAAAAACTTTAATCCAGGCTTGGTGGACCACACCTTTAATCCCAGTGCTTAGAAGACAGGCATGCAGATCTCTTGAGTTCAAGGTCAGTCTAAGGAGCAAGATTCAGGACAGCCAACTTAGGCAGTGAAGGAGCTGGGGAAAAGGAATCCAGTGATAATGTAATAGAACAAGGGGGTCAATGTTCCAGCTCCTGCAAGCAGCAGAACTCAGCAGCTTCAGCCATGTGTCTCTGGCTTTATATACAAAATGAGAAGGAGATTACTGGGACAATTGATGCTGGTTAGCTGGAGCTAAGAAATTAGTGGTGATTAAGAAAAGACCAGCATCACTGAGATGAAATATGGGAAGTGTTTTCTGAGAGCACAAAGAAGCTGTACTTCAGAGATAGCCAAGTGTTCCTCATGCTGCAGCTGTACTTGGTAACATGTAAGAATCATCCAGGTGGTACTGGTTTTGAAGGCACGAAGGCATCATGAAGAACAGCTGAGGCTTGGTACTGTGAGAGGCCATGAAAGGCCATTGGTGAAAGTGTACCCTCAGTTGTAATTGACAGCCCATGACTGAAGGGGTCATGCAAAGGAGTTGAGGCTTGGTACTATGAAGAGAGCCTATGAGAGGCTTTGGTGAAGTATAGTTGCAGTGGAAGACCCTAGCATATTGGAGATGCCAGTACCACGGGATGACCACCAAGAACAGCAGTGGCAGTGGAGTGGATCAATCTGAACTTAGAGTGCTACAGAGGGCAGAACTGGAGAAGTGACACCAGCTCTTTGGAGATACACAGAAGATCATGTGTGGATCTCAGACTTTGGAACAATAAGCTGTGAAGCTGAAATTGACTTGGGGTACCAAAGATGTTAAAGATGCCAGAGCCACAGGATGCCTGCCAAGGAAAGCTGCTAACAGGGAGTGGAACAAGCCCAGGAGAAATTACCTTGTTGAAGTATACAAAGATGAAAAAGGAGTTGGATATCTGAAGACAGCTTTGTCATCAGACATGGAGATGCAGAGTTTGGACTTTTCCCAGCTGGTTTCCTGTTTTGCTTGGGGGATTACAGTTAAGTGATTGGATGAATCTCAAAAGAGACCTTGAATTTTGGACTTTTAACACTGTTGAGACTGCTATAGACTACGGGGACTTTTGAAGTTGGACTAAATGTATTTTGCATTATGCTATGTTTAAGTATGGCCCCCATAGACTAATGTTTGAACAAGCCTATGGGGGCCAGGGAGTGGAATGTGATGGTTTGTATATCATTGGCCCAGGAAGTGACCTCATTAGGAGGTGTGGCCTTGTTGGAGTAGGTGTGTCAATGTGGGTGTGGGCTTAAAACCCTCACCCTGGCTGCCTGGAAGTCAGTCTTCCACTAGCAGCCTTCAGATGAAGATGTAGAACTCTCAGCTCCTCCTGCACCATGCCTGCCTGGATGCTGCCATGTTCTGCCTTGATGACAATGGACTGAACCTCTGAGCCTGTAAGCCAGCCCCAATTAAATGTTGTCTTTTATAAAACTTGCATTGGTCATGGTGTCTGTTCACAGCAATAAAACCCTAACTAAGACACAAACTAAAAACAGAAAATCTAGTCATAATGTCTACTACTAATAGAAGATAATAATAATTTTCATGATAGAGAATATTTATATACCATTAATGAATCTCACAATGAATATTGGAATGACTAAATCCTGAAATCCAACACACTGCTCATGAAGTAACAGGAAGTGTGTGCCTATACATATATGTTTTTTTTATTTATTTGTAGATGTCTTTTAATATAGGGGATGCAATTATAACTCACATTTTTCTTTTTCCAACAGAACATATTCGATATTTAATTAAAAGAGTATATAGGAAACATTATTTACAAATATGGTAATTTTAAGAAGCAACTGTTTAATTTGAACTTATCCTGTTTTGAGCATCATATTACATTAAATTTCACACACACACACACACACACACACACACACTCACACACACACACACACAGAGATACACACACAGATACACACAAGATTTTTTTAATGATATTGTATTTTGACAAAAATTCCATGTTTGATTTCTATTTGTTCTTTACCATTATATATTATGTTTAATTGTATTGTTTTGCTATTTGAAATTTACTTAGTTTTATTTTATTTGCTCTTATAAGTACATACTGATATAACAGGTATTTGTAAGATAGTCTTATGAATCTATATGTAGCATATCTGCATGTCTTAATATACTCAATATAAAATTCATTTCTGGTGCTATTGAGGCACTTTTTGTGCATCATGTAGTCATGTACTGTGATAAACATCTTACATCTTTCTCATTTCCCCTCTTTTACTGTGACCAACCAGTAAAAGTCTAGGAAGAGATTCATCGTGTGATTTGCAAACATCACAGCCCTTGCATGCTGGACAGAAGCCACATGCCCTACACAGATGCCATGATTCATGAGGTCCAGAGATTCATTGACCTCTTCCCTACCAACCTGCCACATGCGATGACCACTGACATTAAGTTCCAGAATTACTTCATCCCCAAGGTAAGCTTTTCTTTTCTCTGCTGCACCTCTGTGCTCTGTGCTCCAGTCTTCTGTCATACTGTCCCTTTGATTCCTACATTCCTTCTGCCCACTCTTTCATGATGATTCCTGAGAATTGTGGATGTGCTTGACCTTTGCACCTTATTTCCTTTTTTCCTAATTCTCTATGCATGATTGAACTTTTCACTCCTAGTATACTCACCCTGTTCTTTGATAGTACATGTGTTCAATTATCCCCTTTTATTATATGCTTTTCACTTGGACTGCGAGGTTCCCATTATGGATGCTATGTAAGTTCCCACATATCTTCTTATGTATCCTGCATTTTGTCTGTCTTCACTTTATTTACCCTGTGAAATCCCCATGTAGAGATCCTATATACATTCCCACATAACTTCTTATGTTCCTTGCATTTTTAAGTCTTCCTCTTGCTGCCCACTTTCCCATTCATATCACTTTGCTGCCTACTTGAATCGTGCACCCACTATTGTCCTGTCTACTTTCTTTTTTTTTGTTAATTTCTTTTTTTCTTTAATTTTTATTTTCTATATTCTATGTTTACATTCCAAAGGCTTTCCCCTTTCCCAGTTCCCCCCCACCATATGTCCCATAATTCTTCTCCCCCCAACTATTCCCCAATCATTCCCCCCCATACGATTTCTCTGTTCTGGGTCTACAATACTGGATCCAATCTTTACAGGCCCAGGGTCCTCTCCTTTCTTCTTCTTGGGAGTCATTTGACTTGCTAATTGTGCCTTGAGCATTTAGGGCTTCTGGGCTCATTAATATCCACTTATCAGTGATTGCATTTCATGTGTATTCTTTTGTGATTGGGTTAGCTCACTTAGGATGATATTTTCCAGTTCTAACCATTTACCTACAAATTGCATGAGTTCATTATTTTTAATTGCTGAGTAGTACTCCATTGTATAAATATACCACATTTTCTGTATCCATTCCTCTTTGGAGGGATATCTGGGCTCCTTCCAATTTCTGACTATTATAAACAAGGCTGCTATAAACATAGTGGGGCATGTGTCTTTATTGTATGCAGGGGAATCCTCTGGGTATATGCCCAGGAGTGGTATGACAGGGTCCTCTGGAAGTGACATGCCCAATTTTCTGAGGAACCGCCAAACTGATTTCCAGAGCAGTTTTTCCATTTTGCAATCAGACCAACAGTGGAGGAGTATTCCTCTTTCTCCACATCCTCGCCAGCACCTGTTGTCTCTTGAATTTTTAGTCTTAGCCATTCTGACTGGTGTGAGGTGGAATCTCAGGGTTGTTTTGATTTGCATTTCCCTGATGACTAATGCTGTTGAACATCTCTTAAGGTATTTCTCGGCCATCCAAATTTTTTCTGGTGAAAATTCTTTGTTTAGCTCTGTACCCCATTTTTTGATAGGGTTATTTGGTTCTTTGTGGTCTAACTTCTTGAGTTCTTTGTATATATTGGATATTAGCCCTCTGTCGGTTGTGGGGTTGGTGAAGATCATTTCCCACTTTGTTGGTTGCCATTTTGTCCTTCTGACGGTGTCCTTTGCCTTACAGAAACTTTGTAATTTTATGAGGTCCCATTTGTCAATTCTTGATCTTAGAGCATAAGCTATTGGTGTTCTGCTCAGGAACTTCCCCCCTGTGCCCATGTCCTCCAGGGTCTTCCCAAGTTTCTTTTCTAATAGTTTCAGTGTGTCTGGTTTTATGTGGAGGTCCTTGATCCACATGGAGTTGATCTTAGTACAAGGAGATAAGAGTGGGTCAATTCGCATTATTCTGCATGTTGACCTCCAGTTGAACCAGCACCATTTGTTGAAAAGGCTATCTTTTTTCCACTGGATGGTTGTGGCCCCTTTATCAAAGATCAAGTGACCATAAGTCTGTGGGTTCATTTCTGGGTCTTCAATCCTATTCCATTGATCTACCTGCCTGTTGCTGTACCAATACCATGCAGTTTTTAACACAATTGCTCTGCTTGAGGTCAGGGATATTGATTCCCCCAGAAGTCCTTTTATTGTTGAGAATAGTTTTAGCTATCCTGGGTTTTTTGTTGCTCCAGATGAATTTGAGAATTGCTCTTTCTAGATCTATGAAGAATTGAGTTGGGATTTTGATGGGGATTGCATTGAATCTGTAGATTGCTTTTGGCAAGATGGCCATTTTTACTATATTGATCCTGCTAATCCAGGAGCAAGAAATATTTTTCCATCTTCTGAGGTCTTCGTTTTCTTTCTTCAAGGACTTGAAGTTCCTGTCATACAAATCTTTCGCTTGTTTGGTTAGAGTTACACCAAGGTACTTTATGTTGTTTGTGGCTATTGTGAAGGGTGTTATTTCCCTAACTTCTTTCTCAGCCTGCTTGTCCTTTGAGTACAACAAGGCTACTGATTTGCTTGAGTTAATTTTATAACCAGCAACTTTGCTGAAGTTGTTTATCAGCTGTAGAAGTTCTCTCGTGGAGTTTTTTGGGTTGCTTAAGTAGACTATCATATTGTCTGCAAATAATGATACTTTGACTTCTTCCTTTCGAATTTGTATCCCTTTGACTTCCTTATGTTGTCTAATTGCTCTCGCTAGAACTTCAAGTACTATATTGAAAAGATATGGAGAGAGAGGGCAGCCTTGTCTAGTCCCTGATTTTAGTGGGATTGCTTCAAGTTTCTCTCCATTTATTTTGATGTTGGCTACTGGTTTGCTGTAGATTGCTTTTACTATGTTTAGGTATGGGCCTTGAATTCCTGCTCTTTCCAAGACTTTTAGCATGAAAGGATGCTGAATTTTGTAGAATGCTTTTTCAGCATCTAATGAGATGACCATGTGTTTTTTTCTATTAGTTTGTTTATGTAGTGGATTACATTGATGGATTTCCGTATATTGTACCATCCCTACATCCCTGGAATGAAGCCTAGTTGATCATGGTGAATGATCATTTTGATATGCTCTTGGATTCGGTTGGCAAGAATTTTATTTAGTATTTTTGCATCAATATTCATAAGAGAAATTGGCCTGTAGTTCTCTTTCTTTGTTGAATCTTTTTGTGGTTTAGGTGTCAGTGTAATTGTGGTTTTGAAGAATGAGTTGGGCAGTGTCCCTTCTGTCTCTATTTTGTGGAATAGTTTGAAGAGTATTGGTGTTAAGTCTTCTTTGAAGGTCTGGTAGAATTCTGCACTAAAACCATCTGGCCCCATAATTTTTTTGGTTGGGATACTTTCTATAACCCCTTCTATTTCTTTAGGGGTTATGGGACTGTTTAGCTGATCTACTTGATGCTGATTTAATTTTGGTATTTGGTATCTGTCTAGGAAATTGTCCATTTCCTCCAGTTGTTTTGAGTATAGGCCTTTGTAGTAGGATCTCATGATCTTTTGAATTTCCTCAGTTTCTGTTGTTATATCCCCCTTTTCATTTCTAATTTCGTTAATTTGGATACTGTCTCTGTGCCCTTTGGTTAGTCTAGCTAAGGTTTTATCTATCTTGTTGATTTTCTCGAAGAACCAGCTCTTGGTTTTGTTGATTCTTTGTATGGTTCTCTTTGTTTTTACTTGATTGATTTCAGCCCTTAGTTTGATGATTTCCTCTCTTCTACTCCTCCTGTGTGAATTAGCTTCTTTTTCTTCCAGGGCCTTCAGGTGTGCTGTTAAGTTGCTAGTGTATGCTCTGTCCAGTTTCTTTTTTGGAGGCATTTAGGGCTATGAGTTTTCTTCTTAGCACTGCTTTCATTGTGTCCCAAAGATTTGGGTATGTCGTACCTTCATTTTCATTGAAGTCTAAAAAGTATTTGATTTCTTTCTTTATTTCTTTCTTGACCAAGGTGTCATTGAGTAGAGTATTGTTCAGTTTCCATGTATGTGGGCTTTCTGTTGTTCTTCTTGCTATTGAAGACCACTTTTACTCCATAGTGATCCGATAGGAGTCATGGGATTAGTTCGGTCTTCTTATATTTGTTGAATTCTGTCTTGTGACCAATTATATGATCAATTTTTGAGAAGGTACCGTGTGGTGCTGAGAAAAAGGTATACTCTTTTGCTTTAGGATGGAATGTTATATATATATATATATATATATATATATATATATATATATATATATATCTGTTAAATCCAGTTTGTCCAAAGCTTCAATTTGTTTCACTGTGTCCCTGTTTAGTTTCTGCTTTCCGGATCGGTCCATTGAGGAGAGTGGAGTGTTGAAGTCACCCACAATTATTGTGTTAGTTGCAATGTGTGCTTTAAGCTTTAGTAAAGTTTCTTTTATGAATGAGGGTGCCCTTACATTTGGCGCATAGATGTTCAGTATTGACAATTCTTCTTGGTGGATTTTCCCTTTGACAAGCAAGAAGTGACCTTCTGAGTCTCTTTTGATGACTTTACATTGAAAGTCAATTTTATCTGATATTAGAGTGGCTACTCTGGCTTGTTTCCTGAGACCATTTGCTTGTAAAACTGTCTTCCAGCCTTTTACTATAAGGTAGTGTTTGTCTTTGACACTGAGATGTGTTTCCTGTATGCAGCAAAATGTAGGGTCCTGTTTCTGTATCCAGTCTGTTAGTCTGTGTCTTTTGATTGGGGAATTGAGTCCATTGATATTAAGAGATATTAAGGAATAGTAATTATTACTTCCTGACATTTTGGGCATTATTATTTATTTTTTTGTATTTGAGTGGTTCTCTTCTTTTGGGTTGGATGAGATGGGGTTCCTATTTTGTTTCTTCTGGGGTGTAGTTTCCCCCCTTGTGTTGGTATTTTTCCCTATTATCCTTTGTGGGGCTGGGTTTGTAGATAAATATCGTGCAAATTTGGTTTTGTTGTGGAATACCTTGGTTTCCCCATCTATTGCAATTGAGAGTTTTGCTGGGTATAGTACTTTTGGCTGAAGTTTGTGTTCTCTTAGAGTCTTCAAGAAGTCTGCCCAGGATCTTCTAGCTTTCATGGTCTCAGGTGAGAAGTCTGGTGTAATTCTGATAGGTCTTCCTTTATATGTTACTTGTCCTTTTTCTCTTACTGCCTTTAATAATCTCTCTTTGTTTAGTACATTTGGGGTTTTGATTATTATGTGACGGGAAGTATTTCTGTTCTGGTCTAGTCTATTTGGGGTTCTATAGGCTTCTTGTATATTCATGGGCATCTTTCTCTTTAGGTTGGGGAAATTTTCTTCCATACTTTTGTAGAAGATATTTGCTGGCCCTTTAAGTTGTAGATCTTCATTCTCATCTATCCCTATAATCCTTAGGTTTGGTCTTTTCATTGTGTCCTGGATTTCCTGAATGTTTTGGGTTACCAGCTTTTTGCATTTTGCATTTTCTTTAATTGTTGAATCCATGGTTCCTATGGTATCTTCAGCATCTGAGATTCTGTCTTCTATCTATTGTATTCTATTGTTGATATTTGCATCTATGACTCCTGATTTCTTCCCAAGGTTTTCTATCTCCAACGTTGTCTCCCTTTGCGATTTCTTAGTTGTTTCTACTTCTGTTTTTAGATTTTGTATGGTTTTGCTCAGATCTTTCAATTGCTTGTTTTTGTTTTCCTGTAATTCTTTAAGGGATTTTTGTGTTTCCTCTTTTATGACTTCTACTTGTTGACCCATGTTCTCTTGTATTTCTTTAAGTGATTTTTGTTTCTCCCCCTTATTGGGATTCATTTTTTGCTCTATATTCTCCTGGATTTCTTTAAGTGATTTTTGTGTTTGCCTTGTATGGGCTTCTAGTTTTGATCTATTTTTTCCTCTACTACTTTAAGAAATTTATCTAATTGATCCTCTATCAGCATCTTTACCAGTGATTTTAGATCTGAGTCTTGTTTTTCTGGTGTGTTGAGATATCCGAGATTTAATTTTGTTTGCCTTGTAAGGGCTTCTAGCTTCTGATCTATTTTCTCATGTATTACTTTAAGAGATTTATCTAAGTGTTCCTCTATCAGCATCCTGACCAGTGATTTTAGATCTGAGTCTTATTTTTCTGGTGTTTCGGGGTATCCAAGATTTATTGCTGTTGGGGAACTGGGTTCGGATGCTCCCATACTGCCTTGATTTCTGCTAGTAATGATGTTACGTTTGCCTTTTGCCATCTGGTTAACTCTGGTGTTAGTTGGTCCTGTAGTTACTAGCTGGTGCTTGACCCTCCTGTGGGCTCCTAAGGCTATTTCCCCATGACTGGGACACCTGAACCACTGCCTTGCAGAACTCCTGCTCACAGATTGCCGACAGGTGGCCTGAGTCCCCGAGATCTTAAACTCAGGATATCCCAGGTACTTGTTTCCGCCTGTTGGGCAGCTGCTCTGCACTGCTCCTGCTCAGGGTTTGCTGTCTGGTGTCCTGATTCCCCAGAGGTCTTAAAGCGGGATATCTCAGCTATCTGGTTCTGCCTGCTGGTCCAAAGCTGCTGGGAAGCTGGCTGAGGCTGGCTCCTCTGCTGCCGGCTGGATGGGAAGCAGCTGGCAAGATGGCGCTGACTGCAGGGAGTTCGGGGTCTGCCCTGCGAGCACAGAGCACAGGCTCAGCCGCTATCCCCCAAACAGCTACTCTGTGCGCAGCTCCAGCTCCAGGCCTGAGTCCCCAAAGGTCTTAAACTCAGGATATCTCGGGTACCTGGTTCCGCAGGCTGGGTCTGAGCACCTGGGAAGCTGGCTCTTTTTTCATTTCTTGTTGCTCGTCCTGTCTACTTTCATTTCACCCATATTCTACTAGCCCTCATAAATCCCCCATTGACAATGACCTGAATTTACCCACCTAGCTTCCACATATACCATAAGTTAAAAACACAAAGAAAACAAATGTTTTAAGATAAGCCTCTCACGTGAGAGAAGACATTTAGCATTTGAACCTTTGAGCTGGGTGACCTAAGTATATATTTTTTTTTCTCATGAGTACGAGAAATTTTTTTTTTTTTTATACTTTGTGTAAAGTCATGCCAGCATCTCTGGGATTAATCCAGCTTCGTTGTGCTGAATAAAGTTTTTGATATGACATTTGTAAGTGTAACTTTAATTCACCTGATGTAATTGTCATTTAGGCTTACTGATGAATAAGCTCATCATTTCTAGTTCTTTTTGAACTCTGGTTGGCTGGTTCAACTCAGTTTGGCCCAAACTCCTCTCCAAACTGACTGATTCAATCTGAGTTCTCTTAGATTCTCACTGAATTACTCTGCTTGACCTCAAACTAACTCTGACAATCTTTTCTAATCTTCTGGCTCTTTCTTATTCTCTGACTCATTCTGTTTTTACATGAGTCTGATTTGTTCTCTTTGTAACCTGCCTTTGTAAATCTGTCCCTCTAAAAACTGCTTCTGACCTCCACAAATTGAAATGCCATGAACTCCTTTCCTTTCCCCTGCCTTTCAACTCACCGAGTTAGCTGAACTGATTGACTAGAATTCAGAGATTTACATGTTTCTGTCTCCTGAGTACTGGGATTAAAGGTGTGTACCACCATACCTGGACATAAGCATTTCTTTACTTGAAACTTGCTCTATACCATACTGGCCTTGAACTCAGAGTTTTGCTTGCCTTTGTCCCCTGGAATTAAAGGCATATCTGTATTCCATATCTATGTGTCCTGATCACAGAGACCTAGAAGGTGTTTGCATATGATCTCTTGACAGAGCAGCCATATTGCTGGATTAAAATTCCTCTACAAATGATGATTTCAGTATTCAAATAGTGACCTAAAATTGGACTCAAGGCAATTTAAGAACATCACTGTTACTGTAATCACACTCTACCTGTGCTCTCTCTGTCAGAACAATCCCTGATATTGTTTATACTTAACCCTATCGATGGAACAGAAGGTTGAACTATGTTATTTTCCATTTTCCTTACATGCCATGATTTCTTTCTAATGTGCTTGTTTGTTATTCTTCTGTGTGTCATTGCAGGGAACAACAGTACTAACATCACTATCATCAGTGCTGCATGAAAGCAAGGAATTCCCCAACCCAGAGATGTTTGATCCTGGCCACTTTCTAGATGAGAATGGAAACTTTAAGAAACGTGACTATTTCATGCCTTTCTCAGCAGGTAATAGAAATTTATTACCATGGTTCCCCTGGCATGAAGATCTGTGCAGACTTACAATGTGACTCCACAAAGGCTGATAGATTTGCAGTTTGTGAATGATCCGGAACATGACTTGCATTTTCCATGCACTCCTCTTTATGAGGACTACCCTCTTTGTCAGGCTATGACAATGACGTTTTTGAGTGTTCAGAAACTGAGAACCCTAGAGTGAAGGGAATTTGTATTATTTCTTTAGGTACATCACAGAAGTACCAAAGATACCATCTTAAAAACCAAAATTCACTTATACTTTACTTACTACCTCATGAAAATGAAGACTTATCCCTATTCTAAGTTCATGTCTTTGACCTTACTTACCTCCAGGCTGAACATTAAGCTATGTTTCAAAAACCAAAGAAAATTACTAAGGGGCCTAAAGCATTTTTGAGAAAGATGTCTGAGTCCTTCATGTTAATGCAGTTGGACTAATGCATGTGAGATTATCACATATATCAGAACTGTAGGGTTGCTGGCAAGAAGCTCATACCTTCCTCTTTAATGCATCACATTTTGTACAAAACCCAAAGCAGCATTCTCAAAAAAAGTCTAGCTTCCTCAAAGGGCATAAGTCACACAAATTTTTCTAAAGAAATGGGGGATCATTTCACTGAAGTGCCCTCACTACCAGAACAGAACATTTTCTCTCTGTTCAGAATTTTCCAGATCACCTTGGTGTGATGGAGACATTTTAGACATGCCATGATACCCTGCAGCGGCTTCAGGTTTCCTTCTTCCTCAAATTCAGGTTATGAACAATGGACATAGTATTTATTTCTGCAATATGCATGAAACCTTAGTTTTATGATCTTCATGAAAAATTAACAATCTCACCTCCACATCTTCCCTTGTGCTTTGAGTACAAATATAGTCAAACACATCTAGTGGATAAATATTTTTGAATGATATATTCCTTAATACCATATAATAGTTGGAAAAATGACCCTCTTTGTCTATTTGTCTAAAAGGTTTTTATTTCATTCATCCATTTATCTAACCACATAGTCTTTAACTCAGCAGTTAGCTTTTTTTGTCTTGTATTTGTACCAGTGCATCTCAGGCTAACACTTGTATACAAGGAATAATTATTTTTTCGCAATTTCTCTCCCAGGAAAAAGGATATGTGTAGGAGAGGGTATGGCCCGCATGGAGCTATTTTTAGTCCTGACCACAATTTTGCAGAACTTTAAGCTGATATCTCTTGTTCATCCAAAGGACATCAATATATCTGCAGTGGTCAATGGATTTGCATCTGTTCCACCATTTTATGAGCTGTGCTTCATTCCTCTCTAAAGAGATCAAATTGCTTGGCTTGTGATGTGTTTTCCTTTCTCCCTTCAAATAACTCATATCCTTCAAGACTCAAGAAATATCCACATTCCATTTTTCGATTACTGGCATCACTGCAAACATATACATGCACTTTCCTATTCTCTGTAACACTCTTTCCATCCCTTGTGCCTATGTATATCAATATTTGACTTCTTAGTGTGGTTTAGCTGTAGTCCCACAGAATTATCTTGTTATAATTCACAGTAAATTTTCTTCCTTATGCTCTCAATAATAAAATTGTTTGAGTGATATGTCTTTGCACAGTGTTTCATTATAAGTCAGGCTAGAAACAATATACTGTAGATTCTCAAAATATCCCATTGCTCCATACAATGAGAACAGAGTATGGAAAATGTGAGTGCTGGGGATAGAGCTTTGGTGCCTCTTGTTGTCCATGTCATTAAAGCCCGAGGACCCAAATTTTATCTCCAGTGCATATCTCAAAGTCTAGTCATAGTGACATATACTCGTTATACCAGAATTTAGGAAGCAGACCCAAGAACATCCCTTGAGCTTCCTGGCCACTTATACTAGGTTAATAGCCATGCCAGGGAGGCACACTGTCTCACCTAAAAGGAGAAGTTTCTGAGAAACAATACCTAAGTTTTACTTCTGGCCTCTACACATATATGATTGTGTTCCCAAACATGAGACTAGTCATGCACACACTCTCCTTCCTTTCTCCAATAAAAAAGAGAATGTGAAAGGGAGGATGATAATAACGCTCTTTTACTGAGTGTTAACTATAGTCACTGGCAATATCTGTGTTTAAAACAGATGAACTATGATTGGAAGCAGAAGCACTTTGTAGAAAAACAGTGAAGACAAGTCATAGGGAGGGATAGCAATGCAGGTTGGTGTTTTCACCTGGGTTTGCTTTCAACAACAACAACAACAACAAACCTTTTAATGTGTTTTCTTTTTAAATTCTTTCTTCATACATCCTTAATGCAGTCCTCCCCCCCACTTCTACTTCTCCCAGTGCCTCCACTACGATTCTTCTTAACTAGATCTAGTGCTCCTCCATTTCCCTTTAGAAAATAGGCTTCCCAGGGATATCAGCTAAACATTGCATAACAAGATGCTATAAGACTAGGCACAAAAACTCACATCATGGTTAGATTCAGCAATCCAGGAGGAGGAAAAGGTTCCAAAGAGCAGATAGAAGAGTCAGAGACACCCAAACTCCCATTATTAGGAGGCCCTCAAAACACTAAGCTGTACAGCTACATCACATATGCAGAGGACCTAGTGCAGACACATATAGTATTTGTTTCAGACTATGTGAGCTACTATTTGCCCTGTTTATTTGATTCTGTAGGCTATGTTCTAATGATTTTTTGTGTGTGTATATATGTGCTTTTAGGACTGACCACTTGTTATTTGTGCTGGTTAGTCTTTTTTTAAAACATTTTTAAACTAATCATTACATTTGTTTATAACTCAAATGATGTCTCTCTTCCTGGTTAACCCTCTACAACCTCCTCCAACCCATATCAACTTCTCAAATGATCTTCCATTTCCCATTTACCCTGCCACAAACTCCCTTCCTACATTTGCTCTGTCTCTAATCCCCTTTGCCTCTATGAGAGTGCTCCCCACCCCCACCCCCACAACCGCCCCACTACTGCAGCATCCCTCTATGTTGGGGCATCAAACCTCCACCTGACTACCAACCTGCCCTCATCATTGATGCCATTCAAGGCCATCTTCTGCTACATATGTATCTGGAGACATGAATCCATTCCTGTACACTCCGTTTGCTGGTCTGGTCCCTGGGAACACTGGGTGGTAGAATCAGTCCACATTGTTCTTCCTATGGTATTGCAACCCACCTTTGCTTCTCCAGTCCTTTTGCCAGCTCCAAAACCAGGGTCCCAGAGCTCAGTCTGATGGTTGGCTCCAAACATCCACATCTGCATTGGTCAGGTGCTGGCAGAACCTCCCAGGGAGCATCCACACCTGGTTCCTTTCAGCAAGCACCTCTTGGCAACAGCAAGAGTGTCAGGGTTTGGTTTATGCAGAGAGGATGGATTCTCAGGTGGAGTAGTTCCTGGTGGCCCTTCCTTTAGTCTCTGTTCCATTTTTGTCCTTGTCTCTCCTTTGGACAGAAACTTTTTTGCGTTAAAACCTTTGAGGTGAGTGGGTGGCCCAACCATCGACTGGAGACTGTGATTATCTACTGGTCATGGTCTCTCTAGGTTCTACCTTCCCTTCACTGCACATTTTGGCTAAAGTCATTCCCATTGGGTCTGGGAGCCTCTTGATTCCTTGGAGTCTGTGACCCTCCAGTGGCTACCTCTGGTTCCTCATCTCCCACTGCTACATATCTTTAATTTATTTCTTTACTCTCTGTTCTCCTCTCCCATCTCCTCTAGTACCTCCTCCTGCTCCCACTTTTCCCTCCCACTCCTCTATTGCTCTGAGATAACCCCTCCTCTACCTCCTGAGATCTACCTTTTCCCCACTCTATGCAGGACTGAAGTATCCACACTCTGGTCTTCCTTCCTCCTACGATATATATGGTCTTTGGTTTGTATTATGGGCAATTTGCATTTTTAGGCTAATATCCACTTATCAATGAGTATATACCATGTGTGCTCTTTTGTGACAGGGTTACTTCACTCAGGATGATACTTTCTAGTTCCATCCATTTGCCTTCAAATTTCATGAAGACATTATTTTTAATAGCTGAATACTACTCTATTGTCTAAGTGTACCACAGCTTCTGGCTATTATAAATAAGGCTCTTATAAACATAGTGGGGCATATATCCTTGTAATATGTTGGAGCATCTTTTGGGTATGTGCTCAGTAGTGGCATAGCTAGGTTTTCTAGTAGAAGTATTTCCAATTTTTTCAGGAACCATCTGGTGACTCACAGTCCTTCCTCCCTCTCTTCTGCAAGGTTCATGGGCTCCCTCTAGTGTATTGAGGTGCCTCTCTGCATATTCTCCAAACAGCTACCAGAGGAAGCCTCTCTGAAGACAGTTGGACACAGTGCTAATCTGAATGCATCAAAATATTGTTAGGGGTCATTTCCTTGACTTATTTCAGGAGAAGGGCCAGTTGTGTTTGGCCTTACCCTTGGTATGTAGTTGGCTTCTTTTTCTTGGACATCAGACAACGCTGGGCAGAGGTTTCTTCTCATGGTGTGGGTTTCAAGTTACAGGAGTCATTTGCAGGAAACTTCCATAAGCTGTGGGCCCCCATTCCTGCAGGACATTTTTCAATCAGGACAGGTTAGGGTCAAAGGTTGTTTCTTCTCCCTCCCAGAAGAGAGGGAAGATGGACTGTTTTCATTTACAATTCAAATGCTATCCCCTTTCCTCATTACCCCCCCACCACCACCACCACCACCATGCCTGTTTATCAGGTTTAGGAATTCTCTGGTGGAATTTTTGGAGTCACTTAAGTATACTATCATATCTTCTGCAAATAGTGACACTTTGACTTCTTCCTTTCCCACTTGTATTTATTTGATCTCCTTTTGTTGTCTAATTGCTCTGGCTAGGACATCAAGTACTATATTATATAGGGAGAGAGAGAGAGGGGTCATCCTTGTGTAGTCCCTGATTTTCATGGGCTTGCTTCAAGTTTCTCTCCATTTAATTTGATGTACTACTGGGTTTCTGTATATTTCTTTTACTATGTTAAATATGGTCCTTGACTTCCTGATCATCCGAAGACTTTTACCATGAAGGGGTGTTGAATTTTGTCAAATGCATTCTCAGCATCAAATGTGATGATTATGTTTTTATTTCTGTTTGTTTATGTAGTGGGTTATATTGATGGACTTCCATATATTTAACTATCCCTTCATCACTGGGATGAATCCTACTTGATCATGGTGAATATTCATTTTCATGTATCCTTGGATTCAGTTTATGAGACTTTTATTGAGTATTTTTGCATTGATATTCATAAGGGAAATTGGTGAGTTGTACTGTTTCTTTGTTGGGTCTTTGTGTTTTAAGTATCAGAGAAAGTGTGGCTTCATAGAACGATTTGAGTAGTGTTTCTTCTGTTTCTATTTTGTGTAATAGTTTGAAGAATATTAGGATTAGATCTTCTTTGAAGGTCTGAAGGTCTGAAGGTCTGATAGAACTCTGTGCTTAAACATCTGGCTCTATGCTTTTTTTTTTGGTTGGGAGACTATAAATGACTACTTCTAAATGGTCGTGGAACTGTTTAGATTATTTATCTGATCCTGGATTAATTTGGGTACCTGGTATCTGTCTAAAAAATTCTCCATTTCATTGTTTTCCAAGTTTTGTCTATTATAGGCATCTGATAATGCCTATATAACCATCAGAGCAGATACAAGATTTAGAGACACCCAAACTCTGATTGTTAGGAAGCCCTCAAAACACTAAGCTGTACAACTAAATCATGTATGCAGAGGATCAAGAGATGACAGTCAAACTGGGCAAAGCAAGATACAGTAAGGCAAGGCAAGAGCCCTCATATTGAGCCTGGATTAGATAACAGTAGGAAGGAAAAGAGTTTCAAGATCAGGCAAAATAGCCACTCCTACTGTTAGGAGGTCCACAAAACACCAAGCTAACAGTTCTATGACTATTCAAGAAAGGGAATGGAATTGTCTACTTTGTATCACTTTGGACTAGAATCTAGCTCAGTATAACTGACCACAAAGATATCAGATAACTGTTCAGAAAGTACTATGAATCTTTGACTATATTGTTTACCCACACAAAGGTGTTTTGTGTTTTTTATTCTTGTCTAAATTAGAGTTACTATTGCTATGATGAAATATCATAACCAAAAGCAAACTAGGGAGGAAAAGTTCTAATTGGTTTACAATTCCACAACATGGTTCTTCATTGGAAGAAGCCAAAAATAGGAACTCTAGTAGGGCAGGGTTCATGAAGCAGGATTTGATGCACTGGTCATTGAGGAGTGCCACTTATTGATTTGTTTCCATGGTTTGGTCATCCTGCTTTCTCCTAAAACCCAGGACCACTATCCCATGAATACCCTCACCCATCATAAGCTGGGTACTCCTCAATCACTAATTAAGAGTATTCCTACAGCCAGATCATAGGGATATATATTCCCAAATGAAGTTCTCTCTTTACAATTGACTCTATCGTGTGTCACGAAGACATAAACATCATCATTATAATTCTATAATTGATAAGAATAAAACTTTACTGTATAATAAATAAGAATGGTCAAATATAGTGTAGTTTCTATATCTTTAACAAATCATAGGTTCTTGGGGATATTAGAAATCATGGTATATTAAGATTACTCCATTGCTGTTGGGATTGCAAGTTGGTACAACCACTCTGGAAGTCAGTTTGGTTGATCCTCAGAAAACTGGGCATATTACCACTGGATGACCCTGTTATACCACTCCTGGGCATATACCAAGAGGATTCTCCAGCATGTAATAAGGACATATGTTCTACTATGCTCATTGCAGCCCTATTTATAATAGCTAGAAGTTGGAAATAACCCAAACATACCTCAACAGAGGAATGAACAAAGAAATGTGGAATATTTACACAATGGAATAATACTCAACTATTAAAACAATGAATTAATGAAATTATTAGAGAAATGAGTAGAATTAAAAAAATATCATTCTGAGTGAGGTAACCCAATCACAAAAGAACACAAATGGTATGCACTCACTGATATGTGGCTATTATCCCAGAAACTTAGAATACACAAGACATAATTCACATATCAAATTATGCCCAGAATAAGGAAGAACAAAGTATGTATACTCTGGTCCCCCTTAGAAGGGGGAACAAAATTCCCACAGAAGGAGAAAGACAAAGTGTAGAGCAGAGTCTGAGGGAAAGACCATCCAGAGACAACACCCATAGTGATCCATCCCATGTACAATTACCAAAGCAAGACACTATTATTGATAGCCACAAGGACTTGCTGATTGGAGCCAGATATAGCTGTCACCGGGGAGGCTCTGCTAGTGCTTGACAAATCCAGAAGTGTCATTATCATCCAGCCATTGAACTGAGAACAGGGTCCTCAATGGGGGAGGTAGAGAAAGGATCCAAGGAGCTGAGGGGTTTGCAAGTCCATAGGAGGAGCAATATAAGCCTTCAAGTACTCTCAGAGCTCCCAGAGACCTATCAACCAGAGTGTGCATGACTCGAGACACATAGGCAGTAGAGGATGGCATTGTTAAACATCAAAGGGAGGAGAGGCCCTTGATCCTGGAAAGGCTAGATGCTGCAGTGTGGGGAAATGCTGGGACAGGGAATTGGGAGAGGGTTTAT
This sequence comes from Apodemus agrarius, assembly GCA_964023405.1. Taxonomy (NCBI): domain Eukaryota; kingdom Metazoa; phylum Chordata; class Mammalia; order Rodentia; family Muridae; genus Apodemus; species Apodemus agrarius. The sequence goes on from OZ030005.1 coordinate 178,041,190, forward strand.
TGGGGAGGTGGGGAGATGGGTTATGAGAGTTCAAGTAGGGTGCAAACCAGAAAAGGTGACATTTGAAATGCAAATGAAGAATACATCAAATATAAAAGAAAAATAAAAGAAATGTAAATAAATAAAATATCCAATAAAAATAAAATAATAAAAAACACATTTTTAAGACTGGAATAAAAAAAAGAAATCATCTTATAAAATGACCAGACTGTTCAGAATGGAATATAATAACAGGGCCATAATAATTGATATATTAATGGAATGATATGTGTTATTCTCATTATAATGGCAAAGCTCAAGCAAAGTCTTAAATTTTAGGGATGGCCTCATAGTTATTCTATGACTAAGCAGATTTTTCCAAGCTCTCTTAGCTCAGAAAATTGTCTTTTAAGACTATGTCTTTTCTCCACTGGATGGTTGTAGCTCCTTTATCAAAGATCAAGTGACCATAATTCTGTGTGTTCATTTCTAGATCTTCAATTCTATTCAATTGATCTACTTGCCTGTCACTGTACCAATACCATGCAGTTTTTAACACAATAGTACTGCTTGAGGTCTGGGATATTGATTCCCCCGGAAGTTCTTTTATTGTTGAGAATAGTTTTAGCTAGCCTGAGTTTTTGTTGTTGTTGTTATTCCAAATGAATTTGAGAATTGCTCTTTCTAAATCTATGAAGAATTGATATGGGATTTTGATGGGAATTGCATTGAATCTGTAGATTGCTTTTGGCAAGATGGCCATTTTTACTATATTAATCCTGTCAATCCAAGAGCATGGAAGATTCCCATGCAGACAAGGACACATGCTCCACTATGTTCATAGCAGCCTTGTTTATAATAGCCAGAAGATGGAAAGAACCCATATTCCCCTCAAGGAAGGAATGGATACAGAAAATATAGTATATTTATACAATGGCATACTACTCAGCAATTAAAAATAATGAATTCATGAAATTTGTAGACAAATGTTTGGAACTGGAAAATGTCATCCTCAGTGAGCTAACCCAATCACAAAAGAATACACATGAAATGCAATCACTGATAAGTGGATACTACTTAGGCCGAAGCTCTGAATGCTCAATACACAATTAGAAAATCATATATCCCCAAGAAGAAGGGAGGAAAGGACCCTGATCCTGAAAAGACTTGATCTAGTATTCTAGGGTAGTACCAGAACAGTAAAAAGGTAGGGGGTGATTGGGGAATGTGCAGAGGGAAGAGGACTTATGGGACATATAGTGAAGGGGGAACTGGGAAAGGGGAAAGCATTCAGAATGTAAACAAAGAATATAGAAAATAAAAAAGAGACTATGTCTTGCAGTTTTTCATAAATCATATACAAGTTCAGTGGATTTTCTTAAGATGCTCACATCAATTTTTATTCTGATTCCCTCTACTTTCTTTGTCTAAGCTACAATTATTCCCACTGGGGAATAAAAGCTGAGCCTTGGAGATTCTGTCCTTTGGCTAGGCAGAAAGAGACTATGGGTAGTAGAGCCAGGGTTTGAGTCCTTATCTTACACTCTTTTCTTCCGCATAGACGTTCAGTACTATCATCAACCAACCTTAATGACCATGTACTGTGATTCAATATCAACCTTATTTAGTCCTATTCAAACCAAACATGAGTTTAGTTAATAATTATACCACCATTTTGACATAGAGTTCAGAAAAGTTTGATTTTCATGATGTTTCAAACGGAATTAATAATTAGATCATGATTTTCTGACATTGAGGTCAGAAAAGTTCTATTTTAATAATCTTTAGATCATTGGTGACCCAAAGGTCATCTAGCCCTGTTATTTTGTGTAAGGTAAGCAGAATTTGTTGCCTGAACCATGTTAACCTAAAATCTCAAAGAAACAAAGTTCCATTTACTTAACATAGGCTAGACTAAAAAGCATACGTTTTATTTTGGTCTTTATATTGGCAGTTGCAATACTGTTAAATTGATGAGATCATAATGGCTTCAATGTCCAGGGTACTAGCTGAGGACTGAGCCTAAGGAATGAAGACATGTGTCCCAACTGTTGTATTTCCCACCAGAATCTTTGTGGGTAGCTGATAAAAATCTTGAGCTACAAATACACATCACCCTCAGAAGTATCAGTACATAAGCAGCATGATTTTGGTCCTTCCCCTTTACCAAACTGTTCTCAGAACTAGTCTGAGCTATGGGTTCAGGATGGGTACAGCATAAAGCAATGGTTTTCAAAGGGCTGCCCACACCATCTTTCCCCCAACATCAGGAAGCACAATAGAGAGTAATCAGGTTAAAAGATGTAGCATAAAAGATTAATTTTATAAGGTACCCACAATGAAGTCTGCTCAGACATTTGTTGAAGTCAATAGAAAGTCTAGTGGGCAATCCTGCATTCCTATAAATTTGTTGTGTCCATTATACGTTTCTCTAGTGAAGAATCTCTGGTAGTAGGTGTTGTTAAGGATATGGGAAGACTGTATAGTAGCAGAGTGAGTATCAAGAATGTCAAAAAAGCCAAGGGAACAGTATATGTAGAAGGATTTGAATTGAGAGCTATTGAAAGCAGAGCCATTATCACCTTTTATCTGTTATGGTATTTCCATGATGGCAGTGGTAGAAAGCATATGGTGAATCTACTTTTTTGAGTTTTTACTTGTTTAGGCTATAGCCCATATAAAATAAGAGTATGTACCTTTTGTAACACACACACACACACACACACACACACACACACATATATACACCAGATCGAGAAATACGGATGATATCATTTTACCATAATGCATTGGATTTGATTCTTCAGGAGTTGTTGTCATCATTTGTAAAGCTATGATGGTAATAAGGAATGCACAAGAGGAACATGATTCTATTATCCTTTGGAGTTAATCAAGGTGTTGTGGGTGAAACTTGAATGAAGTACCTGTATGCTTGTGTGTGTGCAAATAGAATATATCTGTTAAAAAGGAGTTCCCCACAGCTTAGCACAATGGTCTTCATTATGGAAGTACCATTTAAGACAAAAAACTCAGAGCACAGAAAAATTATCTGCCAAAATGAAAACAAAAAAGAAAAACTAAACTAAAACTAAAAATCCTCAAAACCAAAAATTAAAACCCAAAAAAGACTTTTGTAATCAAAATCTAATTCTGAGAAAGTCTCTTAATATATTAACCTCTCTTTTTTTTGATTTTGCAGTTGTGGTTCAAACTAATCATTCTTGTTAACTGAAGTATCTCAAGACAGAATATGATTTTTGCACTTAAAAGCTCATCATGAGAAAGCCTCAACAAGTAATCCAGAACAACCAATGTAGTTAACAGCTGGCTAATAGACTGTCTATTGGTTTCAACCAATGTCTAAACAGTCTTCTTTGTGGGTACCCTATAAAAGTAATCTTTTATGTTATATCTTTCGACCTGATTACTCTCTATTGTGCTTCCAGATGTTGGGGTAAAGAAGGTACAGGCAGCCCTTTGAAAACTGATGCTCTATGTTGTATCCCAACCTAAACCCATAGCTCAGACCAGTTCTGAGACCAGTTCATTATTGGAGAAGGACAAAAGTCATACTACAGAAGTATCATGTAGTGATACTTCTGCGGGTGATGTGTTGCTCAAGATTTTTATCAGCCACCCACAATGATTCTGGTGGGAAATACAACAGGTTAGGCCATATATCTTTATTCCATAGGCTCTGTCCTCAGCTAGTTCCTTGGGCATTGAAGCCATTATGTTCTCATAAATTTAACCAAATTCCAATATAAAGTCTAATATAAATTCTAATGCTTTTTAGTCTAGCCTATGTTCAGTAAATGGAACTTTGTTTCTTTGGGATTTTGTGTCAACATGGGCCAGGCAACAAATTCTGCTTACCTTACACAAGATAACAGGGCTAGATGACTTTGGGTCACCAAAGGTCTAAAGATTATTAAAATAGAACTTTTCTGACTTCCATGTCAGAAATTGATGATCTAATTATTAAGCGGATTTGAATTATTAAGGTAAAACTTTTCTGACCTCTAAATCAAAAATGATGATGTAATTATTAACTAACTTCATGTTTGTTTTGAATAGGACTAAATAAGTTTGATACTGAATCACAGTACACAGTAAAGGTTGGTTGCTGATAGTACTGAATGTCTATATGGAGGAAAAAAGTACAAGATAATAACTCAATCCCTGGTTCTATTACCTATAGTCTCTGTCTACCTATCTGAAGGACAGAATCTTCAAGGCTCAGCTTTTAATACCTAGTGGTTTAGACAAAGGAAGTGGAGGGAATCAGAATAAACCCTGATGTGAGCATTTTAAAAATTCAAAGAACTTGTATATGATTTATGAAATACTATATAATATAATCAAAAAGACAATTTTCTGAGCCAAGGGAGCTTGGCAATATCTACTTAGTCTATTTAGAATGACTCTGATGCCCTCTGTATCAATCAAGACTTTAATTGAGTTTTATCACTCTAACTAGAATAACCTATATCATTACATTAATATCTGAAGTTGTACATTTCTGTCTTATCATATTCCTTTCTGAAAAATCTGGCCATTTTATACTATGATTTCTAACATCCCCAACAACTAATGATTTATTAATGTCAATGAAAGTGCTCTGTATTTGACCTTCCTTGTTCATTATATAGTAATGATTTATTCTTATCAATTACATAATTATGATGATAAAGCTTATGTCAACTTGACAAAGATAGAGTCATTTGAAAAGAGGGAACCTCATTTGAGAAAATGTCTGCCTACAATGTCACGGAGAGCATCTTCTTAATTAGTGATTGTTTGAAGAATCCCAAGCTCATGATGGGTAAGGCCATGCATGTGATAGTGGTCCTGGATTTTAGCAGAAAGCAGGCTGAGCAAGCCATGGAAACAAACCAGTAAGTGGCACCCCTCAATGATCTCTGCATCAGATCCTGCTTCCTGAGCCCTGTACTGCTTGAATTCCTCTTTAGGCTTCTTCCAGTGAGTTACCATGGTGTGTAATTGTCAACCAATTAATGCCTTTTCTCCACAGTTTGCATTTGGATTTTATGGATAGTTCATCATAGCAATAGTAACTAATTTAAACAAGAATAAAAAATACAAAACAACTTTTCTGGGCAAGAAAATACAGTCAAGGGCTCACAGTAATTTTTGTGCAGTTATCTGATGTCTTTGTGTTTAGTTATACTGAGCTGCTAGATTCTTGTCTAGAGTGATATGAAGGGAAAATCCCAGTCCTTTTCTTAAGTAGTCATATAAATGGTAGCTTGTTTTGTGGTACTCCTAACAATGGGAGTACTCTTTTGCTTGATCTTGAAACTCTTCCTTCCTACTGTTGTCTTATCCATCCTTAATTTGAGGGTTCTTGTCTTGCTTTACTGTATCTTGATGTGCCCAGTTTGCTTGTCATCTCTTGGAGGCCTCCACTTTTATGAACAGAAAACAGAACAGGAATAATACTGTGGAGAGGAGATGTGGGATGGATGAGTGGCCAGGATGTATGGTACTAGGCAAGAAACTATTTTAAATAAAAATCATGTAATAAAACCACAGTGAATATCTATGGTCATAAGAAAATCTCTTTGAATTCATTTTTTTCTGTCTATGATCTGTTTGGCATTGAATGTTCTTCTGTTTTTCTTTTCACCATTAGAACAAATAACAACAGTCTTGATTTTTCATGACTTGCGTTGTATAGTGGTGAAGGACAGGATAATACATCCTTTTTTCATGATGTCTGAGTAACAGTAGACACAGTTTCTTTACTTAGTTGTATTTGTCAAAGTCTGTTAAATACTTACAAAGCTATGCTTATTCAGAATGCATCTGTAAATGTTTAAGATAAGAAATAAATATTTTAAATATACACTTAAAACTGGGGATAGTTGCTCAGGCATAGGAAGATAAAGTAGATGGGTAAATAGTTTGAGGTACATTATGAAATGTTTAAACATGAAGAGCAGCTTATTTTTGTCATTGTCACTAGGATAAAGTCCATGTAAACACAGATTCAAGAGCAGCAGCTGATTAGTTGGTTGTGATGTCATATTGATTCTGCAGCCACAGGATAAAAGGTGTGTGCTGTCTGATTACAGCTGTGTCAGGAAAGGAGAGCTCAATGGATCTGGTTACATTCCTGGTGCTCACCCTCTCCTCTCTCATTCTCATCTTACTCTGGAGACAGAGTTCCAGGACTGGGAAGCTCCCTCCTGGCCCTATTGGTCTCCCAATTATTGGCAATTTCTTCCAGCTAGATGCAAAGAACATCACCCAATCCTTAATGAGTGTGAGTATGCCTTATGCTCCCCTACCACCTTATAAGGAAAGATATATCAAACTATTTTAAAAAAATTCTTTTCATTATGAGATTATAATTACAGAATTATTATTTTGAGATTATAATATATTTCTCCTTCCTTTTTCTCTTTCCAAACCCACCCACGCACTCCTTACAGTTGTTTATAAAATGCATGGTTTAATTTTGATTAATTGTTATATGCATATGTGCACATTTATATACATTTGTATAATGTTATTTTTGCATGTTTTCTGGACTGACACAAAAGAGTATTGAAATCAATGATTGTGAAGTTAAAAACCTGTAAAGTTGCATTTCTTGACCCCATCAGAAATTGAGGAAAAACCTATTTTCTATTGTGAATTAGAGAACTTTTTGTTCTTTGTATGTTGTACTAACTTTTTCAAAATTGCAAAAATTAGGATATGTTTTGATTGGCATTAGCATTTTGAACTGATTGATGTTCTTTGAATGACTGGTGCTTTTTATTAAGAGAAAATATCAATAGATGTATGGTAATACTTTAAATAAGAGAACTAAAGAAATTTGATACTATCCACATTTAGGTTTATTCGGTGACCCGGGCCATGAATGCCCCAGGTTAAGTAATTTTTCTCTTAGCAGAAGGTCTGCTGTGTGCACCTTCAGTGGTACCCACTCTCCACATTTGTAATAATGATAGAAGAAACTTAGATTCCTCATTATGGACTTCTACTCTTCTTCTTGGGGCTAAGTTCCACAGAAATAGCTTTGCAGGTGTTCCTGAAACAGTCATCTGTGCATTTATTCTTATTTTAGTATTGGCTGAACATAAAATTAGTTTGTCTAGGCATCAACTGATAAAAAAATCCTAGTACCAATATTATTTATTATTATTATTTTATTATTATTATTATTATTATTATTATTATTATTAATTATTCATGACCAAATGTTGCCTATCATTCCCCCTCACAGAGTTCTTCCCCATTCCCTCTTCCCTTTGTTTCTGTAAGGGTTATCCTTATTCTTCCTCCTCTCTGGGGTATCAAGTCTCCATAGGACTAGGCACATCCTCGACCACTGAGGTCAAATAAAGTATTTCTCTACTATATATGTGCCAGAAGTCTTTGACCAGACTATGTATGCTACTTACTTTGTTTCTTAGTCTCTGGGAATATCCAGGTGTCCAAGTTAGTTTACAAAATTTCTCTTCCTATGGGGTTGCCCTCTCTTTCAGTTCCTGCAATCTTCCCCTACTTTTCTTTACTCTTCCTACAGTCCAATGCTTCACTGTAAGTATCTGCATTTTTCTCAGTAAGCTGCTCATAGAGCCTCTCAGAGGACAGCCATGCTAGGATCCTGTCTGTAGGCACAACAGAGCATCAGTAACAGTGTGAGTGTTTGGTGACTGCCCATAGAATAGGAGTATTTTACTCATGAGCAATTCATCCCCAGAAAGAATCTGGAAAATTCCTCAGTTATTGAAACAGGATCAAGACTAATGCTGAATGAATATTTTGATGTAACAATTCACTGTAATCTAAATATCAACTGCCTGGGTCATCATAGGGTACTTTGTACCCAATGACAAGTGACAATTACCCATTGCTTTGTTTTCCAATTTTTAGTTCTCAAAAGTCTATGGCCCTGTGTTCACTCTGTACTTTGGCATGAAGCCTACGGTGGTGTTGCATGGGTATGAAACAGTGAAAGAAGCCTTGATTGATCATGGGGAGGAGTTTTCTGAAAGAGGAAGCTTACCATTATTTGAAAAATTTAATAAAGGATTTGGTAAGTGAGTGTGCTTGTTCATTTGTGAGCTGGGCAGCATTTACAGTGAAGAAAAAAGAAAGAAAGCAAAGGCCAGACATGATCCTGGGGTTCAGATTGGGCATCTTTATGGTTGTGTCTTTGCAGATTCCTTTCTCTTTCTGGGATCACATTGTAGTTTCCTTTCTTATTTGTTTAGGAATTGCTTTTAGCCATGGAAATAGATGGAAAGAAATCAGACGATTTACACTCACAACTCTGCGGAATTTGGGCATGGGGAAAAGGAACATTGAAGACCGTGTTCAAGAGGAAGCTCAGTGCCTTGTGGGAGAACTGAGGAAAACCAATGGTGAGAAAGCTTTGCGTTTTGACTTTTCCATTCTGTTATAGGTTAGAGTACACAGACTCTAACTTTTCCATTCTGTTACATGTTAGAATACAAAGGATCTACTGGTAGTATTCTTTCAGAAATATTTTTCATTTGCTATTGAATGAAATACCATGAACACAGGTTTTATTTTAATTTTCTAAAGAGTCACATCCTTAGCTCAAACATACCTTATTTATGACTGATCATTTTATGAGAATAATCACTGTTGATAATTGTGGCAGTGACATTACCCATACTTTATTTATACATCCCAAATCAAATGATGTTTGTTTTCATTTTGTTGAGCTACTTTGGTCTCCACAACTTCACCAATGTGTAAAGATGTCTTAAATGTTCATTTTCTTAGTCCTGAGTACTTATGAATCAAAGTATATTTTTCATTCCTTAGCTGTGTGCAATATAGCTTTATCATGATTTGAAAAATTATGATTTTTTTGTGATGTGTATGTTTTAAGAAATTACACATGATAGCATTAATCTTTAAAACATAGAAACTATTAGTTTTTATTGGATATTTTATTTATTTACATTTCATATGTTATCCCTTTTTCTGAATGCCACCGCCTATCCTATCCTGTTTCTATGAGGGTGTGTCCTTACCCACCTATCCACTCCTTGCTCCCTGCATTGACATTCACCTACACTGGGGTCTCAAGCCTTCACAGGACCAAGAGCCTCTTCTCCCATTGATGCCCAACAAAGCTATCCTCTGCCTCATATTCAGCTGGATCAATGGGTCTCTCCATGTCTACTTCTTGTTTGATGGTTTAGATCCTGGGAGCTCTGGTTGGTTGATATTGTTCTTCCTATGGTGTTGAAAACCCCTTCAGCACCTTTAGTCTTTTCTAACTCCTCAACTGGGGACCCCGTGATCAGTTGACTTTTGAATGATTGACTGTGAGGATCCACCTCTGTATATGTCAAGTTCTGGCAGAGCCTCTCAGGAGACAGCTGCATCAGGCTCCTGCAAGTATGCACCTCTTGGCATCCACACGAGTGTCTAAGTTTGGTGACTATATATGGGATGGATCCCCAAGTGGTGCATTCTCCAGATGGCCTTCCCTTCAGTCTCTGCTCTACACTTTGTGTCTGTATTTGTTCCATGAATATTTTGTTTCCCTTTCTAAGAAGGACCAAAGCACCCACACTTTGGTCTTCCTTCTTCTTAAGCTTCATGTCATCTGGGAATTGTATCTTGAGTATTCCAAGCTTTTGGGCTAATAGCTACTTATCAGTGAGTGCAAATCCTCATGTGTTCTTTTTTTAAGTGTCAGATATTGTTTATAAAAATTCAGAATACATACATTTTCTCAGAGGGAATTCAGCTTTTTGTGGAGATGGAAATATCATAAACTTCTTTGATGTCTTATTTTGTAAAAATTCCTTTATTGGATATATTCTTTTTTATTGGATATATTGTTTATTTACATTTCATTTCCCTTTTCCTGGTTCCCTGACCCCCAAAGGTCCCACATGCCCTTTTCCCTATCCCTGTTCCCCCATCCATCCCTTCCCTCTTCCTGTTCTGGTATTCCCCTACACTGATGCAATGAGCCTTTATTTACATTTCAAATGCTATCCCCTTTCCCAGTTGGCTCCCTCCTAGGATAGCCCCTATCCTATCCCCTCTCCCCCTGCTTCTATGATGGTGTTCCTCCACCCATCCACCTCCTCCACCTCACTGCCCTAGATTCCCCTACAATGGGGCATCTATGGAGCCTTTATAGGATCAAGGACTTCTCCTCCTCTTGATACCTGAAAGACTCCTCTGCTACATAGACAACTAGATCCATGTGTATCCCTTGGTTGATGGCTTAGTTCTTTGGAGCTCTGGGGATCTGGTTGGATGATATTGCTGTTCTTCCTATGAGGCTGCAAACCCTTCAGCTCCTTTACTCCTTACTCTAACTCCTCCATTGGGATTGAAAACCCTTTTGATCCTTCAGTCTTTCTCTAAATCCTCCATTGGGAATCCTGTGATCAGTTCAATGTTTGGCTATGAACTGCCTCTGTATTTGTAAGGCTCTGGCAGGGCCTCTCAGAGGACAGCCTTATCAGGCTCCTTTCAGCAAGCATTTCTTGACATCCATGATAGTGTCAGGGTTTGGTGACTGTATATGGAATGAATACCTAGGTGTTACAGTCTCTGGATGGCCTGTCCTTCAGTCTCTTCTCTATATGTTGTTTACATATTTGCTCCTTTGTGTATTTTCTTTTCCCTTCTCAGAAGAAATGGATCACCCATACTTCATTTTTCATTCTTTTTGAGTTTCATGTGATCTGTGAATTGTATCTTGGGTATTCCGAGATTTGGGGCTAATATACAGTTGTCTTGGTTTAGCTTTGTACCCCATTTTAATAGGGTTATTTGATTGCTTGGAGTCTAATTTCTTGAGTTCTTTGTGTAATTAGATATTAACCCCCTATCAAATATAGGCTTGGAAAACATATTTTCCCAATCTGCTGTTTGCCATTTTGTCCTATTGACAATATCCTTTGCCTTACAGAAGCTTTGCAATTTTATGAGGTCTCACTTATCAATTCTTCATGTTAGAACATATGTCATTGGTGTTTTCTTCAGGAAATGTTCCCCTGTGACCATGTATTTGTGCCTCTTCCCCACTTTCTCTACTATTCGTTGTAGTGTATCTGGTTTTATGTGGAGGTCCTTGATTCACTTGGACTTGAGCTTTGTATAAGGAGAAGAATGGATCGATTTGCATTCTTCTGCATGCTGACCACAAGTTGAACCAGTACCCATACAAACTAACTTAACTGAATGACTTGTTTAACTAAATTTGGACTGTTTTTATTAAGACTTTCTCTTTTTTCTCCATGTATATTTTGCTTCTGTCTTCTGTTGTATGTACCATTTCTCCTTGCAGCCACTCTTTTGTCTTAGAGTGCAAGCAGATCTTAATTTGCTGGCATTGTGAATGCTACTCATCCAGGAAGTGCCTGTCACAGAAGACTCAGGTTATCTGTGTAAATACTGAAGAACCTTTTCTTTAAATTCTCTCTTCAAAATAAATTGAAAAGAAGATGGAAATCATATTTGAGTGAGGTTAATTCATATTAAAAGTAAAGGTTATTGCTATTTCTATATATACTGAATATTTAGCTATTAGAGGACTTTGTAGATAAAATACTGCTTAACATTTCTAAAGGTACTGTACACATTAACAAGGATAAAGTTCCCTCTTGGTATATTTTAGTAATATTTAACAATTGTTTCCCATTTTTCAGGCTCACCCTGTGATCCCACCTTCATCCTCGGCTGTGTTCCATGCAATATCATCTGCTCCATTATTTTCCAGAATCGTTTTGATTATAAAGATAAGGATTTTCTTATCTTGTTGGAAAAACTCAATGAGAACACCAAGATTCTGAGCACTCCCTGGATACAGGTGTAGAAAAATAACTTTTCTCCTGAAAGCAAACCTATGGCCATTCTTTATTATGGCTCAAATCACACATAGACTAATAGAGATGTGATAGGACCCATGTCCTGCCTAAAATCGTATGGAAAGGTCATTTGGAAGGGAAGCCTCAGTCTTTAGCTAAACAAGAAGAAAAACAAAAGACAAATGACAAGATGGCCAAAACTTAGTTTTCTATCTGATGGTGTTTTATCATTGACCTTCAGAGAACTATTAATAGAATCAACTATTAATTAACAATAGAATTAATAATAGAATTAATTGCTGGGCGGTGGTGGCGCATGCCTTTAATCCCAGCACTTGGGAGGCAGAGGCAGGTAGATTTCTGAGTTCGAGTCCAGCCTGGTTTACAGAGTGAGTTCCAGGACAGCCAGAGCTACATAGAGAAACCCTGTCTCAAAAAACAAAAAAAAATGGAATTAATTAATAATAGAATTAATGCATTGATTTTGAGAATCATATCTAGTCACTCATAGAATATTCTCGCAATACCCACAATTTTTTTTAATGTCAACCTTTTAGACCTACTCATTCCTGTATTTGGCAGAAATACCTTAGTTAAGACAGATAGTAATGTGCTATGAAATATCTGGAATAATTCTTCAGAAGTACTGAAATAATTCAAATGTTTGATACTTTAGTTTGGATCCTCCCTTAAAAGAGAACAGGAATAAATGACAATATGAATGGTTTTATGGTATGTGGACCACAAATATCTTCATAATCTCTCCCTGTGAAGAATTAGCATCACCTATTCTCTGCCTGTATAGTCTTTATGGACCAGAAAGCAGTCAATAATGTGCAATTTTGTCAAGGCATCTTTAAAAGAGGTCCACTCACTGCTATGTTCTCACTTTATGTCAGAGGTTGGCTGATTGTAAAGCTTTCTGCAGTCAATCAGTTACCCTATTATCTTAAAAACCACTGGAATCTAAAGTATATGAATTCCTTTAATTTATACCATGAGATATTTCAAATTTATAAAATGAATCAACTCTTATTCAAGGTAAACATGAGTTGTATATGTAACTATAAATCTAACTCATGCTTGTTGTATTATTCTATGTATATATTTTTTATTATACCTAATGCATATAATAAATTCTTGTTTTTTTCTTGTAGTTCTGCAATTCTTTTCCTCTACTTACTGATTATCTTCCAGGAAGTCATAAGAAAGCAGCTAAAAATTTTGATTATGTTAAAACCTACCTTCTGAAGAAAATAAAAGAACATGAAGAATCACTGGATGTTACAAATCCTCGGGACTTTATTGATTATTACCTGATTAAGCAGAAGCAGGTAAAGTTGATATATACCTATTTATTTGATTTTCAAGTATTTCCTCACTCATTGAATACTTACATATTTGCCAGAGATATATAGAAGCTCAACCCAATGTCACTTGAAAACCAACTTGAGTATTTATTGGGTGTGTAAGAATACAAGATGGATTCATGAACACATAAGGGGACTTGGTTTATTAGAACACATTGACATTTATCTTCACATAGAAAAGCAATATAACTGAGGAAAAAGACAATACAAGGGCTGGATAGATGGGAACCTGATTTCAGTCATTACAAAGAGTATAAGCTATTGTGTCCAATAAGCACCATATACTCTGTCATTCACTCCTTCTCCAAATCCACTCCATTATGTAATTTTCATTTGTTATGTATTTAACACATTATGTTAGAATGGTTTTAATATATAATTATCAATTTGTGCCTTAAGAATTTTTGAACAAAAAAGAAATTTAATTTTAATTCCATTCTATTGTGTTTTAGTCTTTTTTTTTTTCAATTCAGGTTTTATAATCCTCCCTGTCTGCCCTCTGATTGGTCCTCATCCCATACTTACCCCATCTCAAAGAGGATGTCCTCACCACACCCACTGCATCACACCTCCAAACTCCTTAGGACCTCAAAGGTTAGGTGCATCTTTTTTCACTGAGGCCAGACCAGGAAGTCCTTCGCTGCATGAATGTTAGGGGCTCCATATCAGCTAGTGTATGCTGCCTGGTTGATGGCTCAGTGTCTGAGAGATCTAGGGAGACTCGGCTAGTTGAGACTGCTGGTCTTCCTATAGGGTAACCTTCCTCCTCAGTTTCTTCCAGCTTTTCCCCAATTCAACCACAGGGGTCTCCAGCTTCTGTATATTGGTTGGGTGTAAGTATCTGCATCAGACTCTTTCAGCTGCTTGCTGGGATTTCGGAGGACAGCTCCTGTTTGTAAGCATGCTATAGCACCAGATCAGTGTCTGATCTCACAGCCTACTCTTGAGCTTGATCCAAATGTGCGCCTGTCACCAGAACCCCCTTCCCTCAAGCTCTTCTCCATTTTTGTCTCTTCCATTTTTTCAGACAGGAACAATTCTGGGTCAGAGTTTTGGCCTGTGTGATGGTAATTCCATCTCTCTATTTGATGCCCTGTCTTTCTACTGGAGGTGCACTCTACAAGTTCCTTTCCCCCAGTGTAGGGCATTTCATCTAAGGTCCCTCTGTTTGAGTCCCGACAGTCCCTCACCTCCGAGGTCTCTGATACATACATATGTATGACAGTCTCTGTAAGGGTTTTTTTTTTTAAATTTCTGGGTCCTCAATTCTATTCTATTTATCAACATGTCTGTCTCTGCATCAATACCATGTAGTTTTTTCATGATTGTTCTGTAGTATAGCTTGAGGTCATGGATGGTGATTCCTGCACAAGTTCTTTCATTATTAAAAGTTATTTTCACTATTCTGGATTTTGTTTTTGTTTTTGTTTTTCCAGATGAATTTGAGAACTGCTGTTTCCAAGTCTTTGAAGAATTGTTTTGGGCATTTGATGGGGATTGTGTTGAAACTGTAGATTGCCTTTGATGGGATGGCCATTTTTACTTTGTTAATTCTATGAGTCCATGAGCATGGGAGATATCTTCATATTCTGAGGACTTTGATTTCTTTTTTGAGAGTCTTAAAGTTCTTGTCATACAGATCTCTTACTTGTTTGGTTAGAGTTACCCCAAAATATTTTACATTATTTGTGACTATTGGGGAGGGTGTTGTTTCCCTATTTTCTTTTTCAGACAGTTTATCATTTGTATAAAGGAAGGCTACTGGTTTCTTTGAGTGATTTTTACATACAGAAATAAGGCAGGTTTTGAACTTATCTTTTAAGTAATTTTTTAAGTTTTATTTATTTATTATTTAAGCACACTGTATTTGTCATCAGACACCCCAGAATAGGACATCTGATCTCATTATGGATTGTTGTGATCCACCCTGCAGTTGGTTGGATTTGACCTAAGGACTTTCTGAAGATCAGTCAGTGCTCTTAACCACTGAAACATCTCTCTAGGCCCCTTTTAAGTATTTCTCAATGGAGATTTTAGTATTTAGCATACCATTTTTATTGTCCTATTTACTTGATTATTTAATGTTTGTAACATTTCTTGTGGGGTAGGTATTTGGATAAGATTTTTTTCCATTTTTTATTCTGGAATATTTCTTACATATATTCATTTAGATATAGTCATATTTATTCCCCATTTCCTCTCCATTTTTCATATATTTTCCCTATAGCAACCTACTCCCAAGTTTACTTCTTTTCTTTTGTTCTTTCTTTTCTTTTTTCAATTTTATTAGATATATTCTTTATTACATTTCAAATGTTGTCCCCTTTCCTGACCCCCCCCCCAATAAAAACATCCTATAACTCATCTCCCCTCCCCCTGTTTCCCAATCAACCCTCTCCCCTGTCCCTGTCCTGGTATTTCCCTACACTGCAACATCTAGTCTTCCGAGGACCAAGGGCCTCTCATCTCTTTGATGTCCAACAAGGCCATCCTCTGCTGCCAATGCATCTGGAGCCCCGGGTAATATCTGTTGCTTCTAACTCTGACCCGTGGAAAAGAGCAACGACACAGCATTCTTCTCAAAGCGGTTTATTCAGGATCCTTACAGCATGAATGCAGGAAAAAGGGTTTTCCCCGCCCCCAAGCACAGTCCTTTTATCTCCTCTAGCACCACCCCATCAGGCCACTTTATGTAGTCTCTGTTGATAGGTTCACGTAACATGGCCTGGTACTGCATCATCAGGTGTGCCTGCACAGTTCATCTGGAAAGGTGTGGCAAACTTGGGAGCAGGAGGAAATCAGGTGTTAGTCATGAGACTTGACCGGAGTCCCAAGCGCCATCTTGGGACTGATACCACACCCGCTCTCCACAAACTCCCTGTGTGCTCTTTGGTTGATGGTTTTGGCCCTGGGAGCTCTGTGAATACTGGGTGGCTCATATTGTTTTTCCTCCTATGTTGCTGCAAACCCTTTCACTTCCTTGGTTCATTTCCCTACCTCTTCCATTGGGGACCCTGTGCTCAGCTCAATGGCTGGGTGAGAGTGTCCCCCTCTGTCTTTGCCATGCACTAGTAGAGCCTCCCAGTGACAGCTACATGCAGCTCTGGTCAGCAAGCACTTGTGGGCATTCACAACAGTGTCTGGGTTCTGTAACTTTATATGGGATGGATCCCTAGGTGGGGCAGTCTCTGGATTGTCTTTCCCTCAGACTCTGCTCCATACTGTCTTTCTTTATCTCCTTCTGTGGGTTTTTTGATCTTCTATCTAAGAAGGATCAGAGTATCCATACTTTGTTCTTCCTTCTTCTTGATCTTCATTTGATATGTGAATTTTGTCTTGGGTATTTGTAGCTTCTGGGCTACCATGAGTGCATACCATGTGTAATCTTTTGTGATTGCATTACCTCACTCAGGATGATATTTTCCAGTTCTACCCATTTGCTAAGAATTTCAAGTATTTATTATTTTTAATAGATGAGTAGTATTGCATTGTGTAAATATACCACATTTTCTGTATCCCTTCCTCTCTTGAGGGACATCTGTTTTATTTCCAGCTTCTGGCTCTTATAAATAGGGCTGCTATGAACATCGTGGAGCATGTGTCCTTTTTACATGCTGGGGAATCCTCTGGGTATATGCCAAGGCGTGGTATAACAGGGTCCTCTAGTAGTATTATGCCCACTTTCCTGAGTGGTTGTAACAGCTTATAATGCAAGCAGCAGTGGAGAAGTGTTCTTCTTTCTCCACATCATCACTAGCACCAGATGTCTCCTGAGTTTTGACCTTTGCCATTCTGACTGGTGTGAGACGAAATTTCAGGGTTGTTTTGAATTGCATTTTCCTGGTGACTAAGGGTGTTGTACATTTCTTTAGGTGTTTCTCAGCCATTCAATATTTCTCAGGTGAAAATTCGTTGTTTAGCTCTGTAACCCATTTTTAATAGTTATTTGTTTTTTCTGAAGTCTAACTTCTAGAATTTTTTTTGTATATATTGGATATTAGCCCTCTGTCAGATGTAGCGTTTGTAAAGATCTTTTCCCAATTTGTTGGTTGCCATTTTGTCCTATTGACAGTGTCCTTTCCCTTACAGAATCTTTTGCAATTTTATGAGGACCCATTTGTCAATTTTTGATTGTAGAGCATAAGCTATTGGTGTTCTGTTCAGGAACTTTTCCCCTGTGCCCATGTCCTCAAGGATCTTCCCCAGTTTCTTTTCTATTAGTTTTATTGTGTCTGGATTTATGTGGAGGTTCCTGATCTACTTGGACTTGACCTTAGTACAAGGAGATAAGAATGGATCAATTTGCATTCTTCTGCATGCTAACTGCCAGTTGAGCCAACACTATTTGTTGAAAAGGGTATCTTTTTTTCCACTGGATGATTTCAGTTCCTTTGTCAAAGATCAAGTGAGCATAGGCATGTGGGTTCATTTTTGGGTCTTCAATTCTACTACATTGATCTATCTGCCTGTCACTCTACCAATATAATGCAGTTTTTTACACTATTGCTCTGTAGTACTCCTTGACTTCTGGGATAGTGATTCCCCCAGAAGTTCTTTTACTGTTGAGAATAGTTTTACCTATCCTGGGTTTTTTGTTATTCCAGATGAATTTGAGAGTTGCTCTTTCTAACTCTATGAAGAATTGAGTTGGAATTTTGATAGGGATTGCATTGAATCTATATATTTCTTTTGGCAAGATGGCTATTTTTACTATATTAATCTGTCAATGCACGCGCTTGAGAGATCTTTCCATCTTCTAAGGTCTTCTTAGATTTCTTTTTCAGAGACTTGAAGTTCTTGTCATACAGATTTTTCACTTGTTTTGTTAGAGTCATGATAAGACACTTTATATTGTTTGTGACATTGTGAATGGTGTTGCTTCCCTAATTTCTTTCTCAGTCTGTTTATCCTTTGAGTATAGGAAGCCTACTCATTTGTTTGAGTTAATTTTATATCAAGCAACTTTGCTAAAGTTGTTTAATCAGGTTTAGAAGTTCTCTGGTAGAATTTTTGGGGTCGTTTAGTATACTGTCATATCATCTGTAAATAGTGATAGTTTGACTTCTTTCTTTCCAATCTGAATCCATTTGACCTCCTTTTGTTGTCTAACTGCTCTAGCTAGGACTGCGAGTACTATATTGAACAGAGAGGGAGAGAGTGGATAGCCTTGTCTAGTCCCTGATTTCAGTAGAATTGCTTCAAGTTTCTACCCATTTTGTTTGATGTTGGCTACTGGTTTGCTATATATTGCTTTTACTATGTTTAGTTATGGGCCTTGAATTCCTGTTCTTTTCTAGACTTTTAACATGAATAGATGTTGAATTTTGTCAGTTTCTTTTTCAGCATCTAATGCAATGACTATGTGGATTTTTTTCTTTGAGTTTATGTAGTAGATTACATTGATGGATTTCCATATATTGAAACATCCCTGCATCCCTGGGATGATGGTGGTGTATTATCATTTTGATGTGTTCTTGTATTCGGTTGGCAATAATTTTATTGAGTATTTTTGCTTCAATATTCATAAGGAAAATTGTTCAGAAGTTCTCTTTGTTAGATCATTGTGTGGTTTTGGTATCAGTATAATTGTTGCTTCATAGAACAAGTTTGGTAGTCTTCAGTCTGTTTCTATTGTGTGGAATAATTTGAGGAGTATTGGTGTTAGGTCTTTGAATATCTGACAGAATTCTGCACTAAATCCATGTGGTCCTTTGCTCTTTTTCATCAGCAGACTCTCAATGACTGCTTCTATTTCTTTAGGGGTTATGGGACTGTTTAGATGGTCTATCTGATCTGGTTTAACTTTGTTGTTTGGTGTCTGTCTAGAAAATTGTCCATTTCATGCAGAGATTTTCTAGTTGTGTTGAGTATAAACTTTTGTAGTAGGATCTGATGATTTTTTAAAATTTCCTTGGTTTCTGTTGTTATATCTCCTTTTTCATTTCTTGTTTGTTTGTTTGTTTGTTTTTGGATTTGGTCTTTTTTGAGACAGTATTTCTCTGTATTGCCCTGGTTGTCTTGGAACTCACTCTGTAGACCAGGCTGGCCTCGAACTCAGAAATCCACCTGCTTCTGCCTCCCAAGTTCTGGGATTACAGGCATGCACCACCACAACTCGGCTCCTTTTTCATTTCTTATTTTGTTAATTTGGATACTGTCTCTGTGCCCTCTTGTTAGTCTTGCTAAGAACCAGCTCCTTGTTTTGTTGATTCATTTTATAGTTCTTTTTGTTTTTACTTGGTTGATTTCAGCCCTGAATTTGATGATTTCCTGCCATCTACTACTCTTGAGTGTATTAGCTTCTTTTTGTTCTAGAGTTTTCAGGTGTGCTGTTAAGCTGCTAGTGTATGTTCTCTCCAGCTTCTTTTTGAAGG
Organism: Apodemus agrarius; assembly: GCA_964023405.1. Classification (NCBI taxonomy): domain Eukaryota; kingdom Metazoa; phylum Chordata; class Mammalia; order Rodentia; family Muridae; genus Apodemus; species Apodemus agrarius. The sequence continues at coordinate 178,060,762 of OZ030005.1, forward strand.
CACTCAGAGCTATGAGTTTTCCTCTTTGCACTGCTTTCTTTATGTCCCATAAATTTGTATATGTTGTGCCTTCATTTTCATTAAATAATTTTTTTTATTTCTTTCCTTATTTCTTCCTTGACCAAGGTATCATTGAGTACAGCATTGTTAACATGCATGTGTATGTGGGCTTTCTGTTGTTTTTGTTGCTATTGAAGATCACCCTTACTCCATAGTGATCTGATAGGAGGCATGAGATCATTACAATCTTCTTTTATCTGTTGAGGTCTGTTTTATGACCCATTGTATGGCCAATTTTGGAGAAAGTACCATGAGGTGCTGAGAAGAAGGTATATTCTTATGATTTAGGCTGAAATGTTCTATAGGTATCTGTTAAACCCATTTGGCCCAAAACTTCTGATAGTTTCACTGTGTCTCTGTTTAGTTTGTGTTTCCCTGATCGGTCCATTGAGGTGAGTGGGGTATTCAAGTCACCCACAATTATTGTTTGAGGTGCAATGTGTGCTTTTAGCTTTAGTAAAGTTTCTTTTACAAATGAGGGTTTCCTTGCATTTGGAGCATAAATGTATAGAATTGACAGTTCTTCTTTGTAGATTTTTCCTTTGATGAATATGAAGTGTTCTTCCTTGTCTTTTTTGATGACTTTTCATTGAAAGTCAATTTTATCTGAAATTAGAATGGCTTCTCCAGCTTGTTTCCTTGAGCCATTTACTTGGAAATTTGTTTTCCGGCCTTTTACTCTGAGGTAGTGTATGTCTTTGACACTGTGGTGTGTTTTGTATATGTAGCCAAATCCTGGGTCCTGTTTATGTGTCCAATCTGTTAGCCTATGTCTTTCTATTGGGGAATAGAGTCCATTGATATTAAGAGATATTAGGGAATAGTAATTGTTACTTCCTTTTATTTTGATGTTATTTTTATGTTTTGTAATTATCTTCTTTAGGGTTTTTTGAAAGAAAATTACTATCTTTCATCTTCTAGGGTGTGGTTCACTTTTTTATATTGGCGTTTCCATCTATTTTTCTTTGTAGAGTTGGATTTTTGGAAAGATATTGTGTAAATTTTGTTTTTTCATAGAATATCTTAATTTCTTCATCTATGGTAATTGAGAGTTTTGCTGGGTATAGTAGTCTTTGCTGGGATTTGTGTTCTCTTGGGGTTTGCATGAGCTCTGCCTAGGATTGTTTTTGATTTCTTGGTTTCTTTTGAGAAGTCTGGTGTAATTCTGATAGGTCTTCCTTTATGTTACTTGGCCATTTTCCCTTATTGCTTTTAATATTCTTTCTTTGTTTGGTGCATTTCTTGTTTTGATTATTATGTGATGTGAGGAATTTCTGTTCTATTCCAGTTTGTTTGGAGTTCTGTAGGCTTCTTATATGTTCATGTGCATCTCTCTCTAGGTTAGGGAAGTTTTCTTCTATAATTTTGTTGAAGATATTTACTGGCCATTTTAACTGTAGATCTTTACTCTCTTCAATCCTATAATCCTTAGGTTTGGTCTTCTCATTGTGTCCTGTATTTCTTGGATGGTTTGAGTTACAAGCTTTTTGCCTTTTTCATTTTTTGACTGTTGAGTCATTGTTTGCTATTTTATCTTCAGCACCGGAGATTCTTTCTTCTATCTCTTGTATTCTGTTGATGATGCTTGCATCTATGACTCCTGACTTCTTTCCAACGTTTTCTATCACTGGAGTTGTCCCCCTTTGTGATTTCTTCATTGTTTCTACTTCCAATTTTAGATCCTGGATGTTTTTGTTCAATTTCTTCATTTGTTTGTGTTTTCCTGTAATTATTTAAGGGATTAATTGTGTTTCCTCTTTATGGGCTTCTACCTGTTGACTTATGTTCTCTTGCATTTCTTTAAGGGAATTATTTATGTCCTTCTTGAAATTGTTTATCAGCATCATGAGATGTGTTTTCAAATCCATATCTTGCTTTTCTATTATTTTGAGGTATCCAGGACATGTTGTTGTGGGAGAACTAGTTGTGGTTGTGCTTTGGTTTCTGTTGGTAATGTTCTTGTGTTTGTCTTTTGACATCTGGTTATCTCTGGTGTTAGCTGGTGTCTCTGACTGTGGCTTATCTGTCATGCAAGCATCTGTATCTGTGCTGTTGGGAGACTCTATCTTTTTTTTGTACACAGGTACGTAGGTACTCCTTCAAGACCCACTCTCTTATGGCTGTATTTGTGTATGTAGTTCTGTGGTAACAATCAGTTCTGGGTGAGGGCAGAAATTCAAAGACTCTTGTCCCAGGCTTCTCCTAGGTTCTAGTGTCCTCAGGGTTTCCAGCTGTTTCCTCTGAGCAGCAGGAGTGGTCCTATCTGTGCTCTCTGGTCTTCCTGCACTCCTGAGTGGTTAGCTACTTCCCTGCACCACTTGGATATGGTATGCTATGGCAGAGAATGGTCCCAATCCAGAGACAGAAACCAGAATGCTCATACCTGAGGATTATGGATGTGATCTTTGAGCAGCAGGAGGTCCTACCCATGCTGACAGGCCTCTTTACATTCATGGGTGGTCAGCTATCTCCCTGTGCTACCTGGTATGGCACACTGTGGGAGAGTTTGGTCCCAAGCTAGAGATAGAAGCTGGAGGGCTTCTGCCAGAGGGATCTGGACTTGATTCTCTAAGCTGCAGGGGTGGTTCTATCTGTGCTGTCAGGCCTCTCTGTGCTCCTGGGTGGTTAACTACCTCCCTGTGTACTTGGGCATGGTGTGCTGTGGCAGAGGCTGGTCCCAAGCCTCCTTTCTCTCTCTCTTTCTTTCTTTCTTTCTTTCTTTCTTTCTTTCTCTCTCTCTCTTTCTTTCCTTCCTTCCTTCCTTCCTTCCTTCCTTCCTTCCTTCTTTCTTTCTTTCTTTCTTTTCTTGCTTCATTGTTTCTACCTTCCTTCCCACCCTCGGTCTATCCTTCTCTTTCTCTCTCTTTCTTTTACCAACCACTAACACCAGTAAATGTTCCCCATATTTGCATTGAGTCATTCACTACTACATTATGGGACATCTCTCAGTAGCCATATATTCAAAAGTAAAATTCTTTCTCCCATCTAGTTATTATTTGCCAATAGCTTTTCATTTAAAATAAAAAAAAATTATGTCGTGAATCACCCTTTCCCAATGGCTGCTGGAAGTTTGGTGTAATTTTATTCATGCCTGTGTCATGTTCAGAAGAGGTTATATTCAATACTCTCCTTTCCATCCTCTTGTTTTTATAGACCTTAGCATGAAGATGGAATTGATCAAGATGTAAGGGCTATGTAGTCGCGTGTAAATGTAGTCACATGTCTATCTCGCCAGCAAGAATGACACGAGACAATCAGGATCCTTCCACAGATGTTTATTGCGGGGTTGATTGTAGAGGTGAAAGACCATGAAAAAAGGAATGGTGGTGCTTAAATAGGCCTAGGCTAGACGTGTTTCTACCTGATTGGTGCACGCCACGATGCCTCATTAGTATGCTCCGGGTCTGAGCTGCGACCCGCCAAACCTCTACCCGCGCATGTGCAGTAGGGCGTGGGAGTGGAGTAAACAATAGCACATTGCTGATTCATCACAGGAAATGGGCGCCATCTTGTAATGGCGAATGTCGCTTCTTACAACTCCCCCTTTTTTGTTTTATAAGAAACCAGGCCTAGGGCTGCAGATCAACCATCAGGTTCTTGTTGGACCATCAGTGTTCATGGCTATCCATAAGTGAACTCATGACCAACACCCTCTCACGTGCAATGAGATAGTCTCTGTGAGGTGCAAGAGCTGTGGCAAACAGCATGTCACCCATCCCGGTGCAATGACCTTTCAAGGACTCGGGGTACAAGGGCTGACTTCTGCATGAGCAAAACTAATTCTTAAGCATGGACAGCCATGCTTCAGGGGAAGCACCATTTTTCAATGCAGCGAGTGCCTGTGTAATCACCACCTTGTCGCATTTTTGTTGGGCACATAGCTTGCACAACAACCATAGCAGAAACACTCCTCCACAGCATATTAGGGCACCAAAAAGACAAAGTCCCACCCACTCTTTAAAGTATGAAAATGCAGAGGTAAGCCAAGAAGTGAAATCTCCAAAGGTAATGGGATCAGCTCCTGTTCCGTTGAGGACAACAATTTGATTTTGAAGTTGCAGCTGCAATTCTTCCAACTCGGCTGTCCAGTGTCTCTTCTTCAGTGTGTACTGTGCGAGTTAGTCTTGCAGGTACCCAGATAGGATTGTCTTCACTCTGTGGAAAAACACAGATAGCTCCCCTGGATCTTATTAGAACAGGATCCGGGCCTCTCCATTTTTTTTTTTAATAATTCTTTGCTTTCTTTTTTTTAAATATTTTTTATTTTTTTATTTTCTATATTTTATGTTTATATTCCAAAGGCTTTCCCCTTTCCCAGTTCCCACCCACCATAGTTCCCATAGTTCCTCTACCCCCCCAACTGTTCCCCAATCATTCCCCCTCCCCCCTCGGTTTCTTTACTAAACTGGATGCAATCTTTACAGGCCCAGGGTCCTCTCCTTTCTTCTTCTTGGGAATCATTTGACTTGCTATTTGTGTCTTGAGTATTTAGGGCTTCTGGGCTCATTAATATCCACTTATCAGTGATTGCATTTCATGTGCATTCTTTTGTGATTGGGTTAATTCACTCAGGATGATATTTTCCAGTTCTAACCATTTACCTACAAATTGCATGAATTCATTATTTTTAATTGCTGAGTAGTATTCCATTGTATAAATATACCACATTTTCTGTATCCATTCCTCCTTTGAGGGATATGTGGGCTCCTTCCAATTTCTGGCTATTATAAACAAGGCTGATATAAACATAGTGGAGCATGTGTCCTTATTGCATGCAGGGGAATCCTCTAGGTATACGCCCAGGAGTGGTAGGCCAGGGTCCTCTGGAAGTGACATGCCCAATTTTCTGAGGAACCACCAAACTGATTTCCAGAGCGGTTTTACCATTTTGCAATCCCACCAACAGTGGAGGAGTGTTCCTCTTTCTCCACATCCTCGCCAGCACTTGTTGTCTCTTGAGTTTTTAATCTTAGCCATTCTGACTGGTGTGAGGTGGAATCTCAGTGTTGTTTTGATTTGCATTTCCCTGATGACTAATGATGTTGAACATCTTTTAAGGTGTTTCTCGGCCATCCGAATTTCTTCTGGTGAAAGTTCTTTGTTTAGCTCTGTGCCCCATTTTTGATAGGGTTATTTGTTTCTTTGCGGTCTAACTTCTTGAGTTCTTTGTATATATTGGATATTAGCCCTCTGTCGGATGTGGGGTTGGTGAAGATCTTATCCCACTTTGTTGGTTGCCGTTTTGTCCTTCTGACAGTGTCCTTTGCTTTGCAGAAACTTTGTAATTTTATGAGGTCCCATTTGTCAATTCTTGATCTTAGAGCATAAGCTATTGGTGTTCTGTTCAGGAACTTTTCCCCTGTGCCCAAGTCCTCCAGGGTCTTCCCAAGTTTCTTTTCTAATAGTTTCAGTGTGTCTGGTTTTATGTGGAGGTCCTTGATCCACTTGGAGTTGATCTTAGTGCAAAGAGATAAGAGTGGGTCAATTCGCATTCTTCTGCATGTTGACCTCCAGTTGAACCAGCACCATTTGTTGAAAAGGCTATCTTTATTCCACCGGATGGTTGTGGCTCCTTTATCAAAGATCAAGTGACCATAAGTCTGTGGGTTAATTTCTGGGTCTTCAATCCTGTTCCATTGATCTACTTGCCTGTTGCTATACCAATACCATGCAGTTTTTAACACAATTGCTCTGTAGTACTGCTTGAGGTCAGGGATATTGATTCCCCCAGAAGTCCTTTTATTGTTGAGAATAGTTTTAGCAATCCTGGGTTTTTTGTTGCTCCAGATGAATTTGAGAATTGCTCTTTCTAGATCTATGAAGAATTGAGTTGGGATTTTGATGGGGATCGCATTGAATCTGTATATTGCTTTTGGCAAGATAGCCATTTTTACTATATTGATCCTGCCAATCTAGGAGCAAGAAATATTTTTCCATCTTCTGAGGTCTTCTTTGATTTCTTTCTTCAAGGACTTGAAGTTCCTGTTGTACAGATCTTTCACTTGTTTGGTTAGAGTTACACCAAGATACTTTATGTTGTTTGTGGCTATTGTGAAGGGTGTTATTTCCCTAATTTCTTTCTCTGCCTGCTTGTCCTTTGAGTACAAGAAGGCCACTGACTTGCTTGAGTTAATTTTATAACCTGCCACTTTGCTGAAGTTGTTTATCAGCTGTAGAAGTTCTCTGGTGGAGTTTTTTGGGTCACTTAGGTAAACTATCATATCGTCTGCAAATAATGATAGTTTCATTTCTTCCTTTCCAATTTGTATCCCTTTCACTTCCTTATGTTGTCTAATTGCTCTTGCTAGAACTTCAAGTACTATATTGAAAAGATATGGAGAGAGAGGGCAGCCTTGTCTAGTCCCTGATTTTAGTGGGAATGCTTCAAGTTTCTCTCCATTTATTTTGATGTTGGCTACTGGTTTGTTGTAGATTGCTTTTACTATGTTTAGTTATGGGCCTTGAATTCCTGCTCTTTCCAAGACTTTTAGCATGAAAGGATGCTGAATTTTGTCGAATGCTTTTTCAGCATCTAATGAGATGACCATGTGGTTTTTTTCTTTCAGTTTGTTTATGTAGTGGATTACATTGATGGATTTCCATATATTGAACCAGCCCTGCATCCCTGGGATGAAGCCTACTTGATCATGGTGGATGATCGTTTTGATGTGCTCTTGGATTCGGTTAGCAAGAATTTTATTTAGTATTTTTGCATTTATATTCATAAGAGAAATTGGCCTGTAGTTCTCTTTCTTTGTTGGATCTTTTTGTGGTTTAGGTATTAGTGTAATTGTGGCTTTGAAGAATGAGTTGGGCAGTGTCCCTTCTGTCTCTATTTTGTGGAATAGTTTGAAAAGTATTGGTGTTAAGTCTTCTTTGAAGATCTGGTAGAATTCTGCACTAAAACCATCTGGTCCCGTACTTTTTTTGGTTGGGAGGCTTTCTATAACCCCTTCTATTTCTTTAGGGGTTATGGGACTATTTAGATGATCTAATTGATCTTGATTTAATTTTGGTATTTGATATCTGTCTAGGAAATTTTCCATTTCCTCCAGATTCTCCAGTTGTTTTGAGTATAGACCTTTGTAGTAGGATCTGATGATCTTTTGAATTTCCTCAGTTTCTGTTGTTATGTCTCCCTTTTCATTTCTAATTTTGTTAATTTGTATACTGTCTCTGTGTCCTTTTGTTAGTCTGGCTAAGGGTTTATCTATCTTGTTGATTTTCTCAAAGAACCAGCTCCTGGTCTTGTTGATTCTTTGTATGGTTCTCTTTGTTTCTATTTGATTGATTTCAGCCCTGAGTTTGATGATTCCTTGTCTTCTACTCCTCCTGGGTGAATTAACTTGTTTTTCTTTCAGGGCTTTAAGGTGTGCCATTAAGCTGCTAGTGTATGCTCTCTCCAGTTTCTTTTTGGATGCACTTAGAGCTATGAGTTTTCCTCTTAGCACTGCTTTCATTGTGTCCCATAGATTTGGGTAGGTTGTACCTTCATTTTCATTGAATTCTAAAAAGTCTTTGATTTCTTTTTTTTATTTCTTCCTTGACCAAGGTGTCATTGAGTAGAGTATTGTTTAGTTTCCATGTGTATGTGGGCTTTTTGTTGTTTTTGTTGTTATTGAAGACCACTCTTACTCCATGGTGATCTGATAGAAGGCATGGGATTAGCTCGATCTTCTTGTATTTGTTGACATCTGTCTTGTGACCAATTATATGGTCTATTTTGGAGAAGGTACCATGTGGAGCTGAGAAAAAGGTATATTCTTTAGCTTTAGGATGAAATGTTCTATATATATCTGTTAAATCCAATTGGTCCAGAGTTTCAATTAGTTTCACTGTGTCCCTGTTTATTTTCTGCTTTCCTGATCGGTCCATTGAGGAGAGTGGAGTGTTGAAGTCACCCACAATTATTGTGTTAGGTGTATTGTGTGCTTTAAGCTTTAGTAAGGTTTCTTTTACGAATGAGGGTGCCCTTGCATTTGGAGCATAGATGTTCAGTATTGAGAGCTCTTCTTGGTGGATTTTCCCTTTGGCCAGCAAGAAGTAACCTTCTGAGTTTTTTTTTGATGATTTTAGGTTGGAAGTCAATTTTATCTGATATTAGAATGGCTACTCCAGCTTGTTTCCTGAGACCATTTGCTTGTAAAATTGTCTTCCAGCCTTTTACTCTAAGGCAGTGTTTGTCTTTGACACTGAGATGTGTTTCCTGTATGCAGCAAAATGTAGGGTCCTGTTTCTGTATCCAGTCTGTAAATCTATGTCTTTTTATTGGGGAATTGAATCCATTGATGTTAATAGATATTAAGGAATAGTAATTATTACCTCCAGACATTTTTGAAATTATATTTATTTATTTTATTTATTTTTTTTATATTCGAGAGGTTACCTTCTTTTAGGTTTGATGAGAGGAGGTTTCTATCTTGCTTCTTCCCGGGTGTAGTTTCTGTCCTTGTCTTGATGTTTTCCCCCTATTATCCTTTGTAGGGCTGGATTTGTGGAAAGATATCGTGCAAATTTGGTTTTGTCATGGAATACCTTGATGTCTCCATCTATGGCGATTGAGAGCTTTGCTGGGTAAAGTAGTTTTGGCTGAAGTTTGTGTTCTCTTAGAGTTTGCATTATATCTGCCCAGGATCTTCTAGCTTTCATGGTCTCAGGTGAGAAGTCTGGTGTTATTTTGATAGGTCTTCCTTTATAAGTTACTTGGCCTTTTTCTCTTGCTGCCTTTAATATTCTTTCTTTGTTTAGTACATTTAGAGTTTTGATTATTATGTGACGGGATGTATTTTTGTTCTGATCCAGTCTGTTTGGAGTTCTGTATGCTTCTTGTATATTCATGGGCATCTCTCTCTTTAGGTTGGGGAAGTTTTCTTTTTGTAGAAGATATTTGCTGGCCCTTTACCTTGTACATCTTCATTCTCGTCTATACCTATAATCCTTAGGTTTGGTCTTCTCATTGTGTCCTGGATTTCCTGGATGTTTTGGGTTACAGCCTTTTTGCATTTAGTATTTTCTTTGACTTTGAATCAATGGTTCCTATGGTATCCTCGGCTTCTGATATTCTGTCTTCTATCTCTTGTATTCTATTGTTGATATTTGCATCTATGGCTCCTGATTTCTTCCCAAGGTTTTCTATCTCCAATGTTGTCTCCCTCTGCGATTTCTTAGTTGTTTCTACTTCTGTTTTTAGTACCTGGATGGATATGCTCAGATCTTTCGCTTGCTTGATTGTGTTTTCATTTATTTCTTTAATAGATTTTTGTGTTTCCTCTTTCATAGCTTTTACTTGTTGGCCCACGTTCTTCTGTATTTCTTTAAGTGATTTTTGTCTTTCCTCCTTATTGTCTTCTTCTTTTTGATCCATCTTCTCCTGCATTTCTTGAAGTGATTTTTGTATTTGCCTTGTAAAGGCTTCTAACTTTTGATCCATTTTCTCTTCTATTTCTTTACAAGATTTTTCTATGTGTTCAGCTACCAGCATCCTGACCAGTGATTTTATATCCAAGTCTTGTTTTTCTGGTGTTTTGGGGTATCCAGGGCTTCCTGTTGTTGGCGAACTGGGTTCAGATGCTGTCATGTTGCCTTGATTTCTGTTAGTGACATTCCTTTGTTTACCTTTTGCCATCTGGTTATTTCTGGTGTTAGTTGACCTTGTTGTCACTGGCTGGTGTTTGAATCTCCTGTGAGGCTGGGCTTACCTGTTGTTTCTCTACTGGTGGTTATGCGTGATTGCTGCTCAAGGGGATCACGAGCTGGCTGCCACCCGCTGACTTTGTGCATGGCCTGAGGTCTCCGGGAAGTGTGGGGGAGTGCAGCAGAGCCTAGGCAGGCGCTGCTGGGCCTGCCTAGTAGTGAGAGCCTAGCAGATCCCCCCACGTGGTAGCCCCTGATGGAATCTGTCTACCTGTGCCTTTCCAGCTGTGTTCTGGTTGCAATATGGAGGCCTGCCGCTATCCCTGGTCCGGGGTCCTGGGGAGCTGGGTGGTTCTGGCTGCCTCGGTGCACGGCCTAAGCTCGCAGGGACGTGCTGCAGAGCCTAGGCGCCTGGGCCTGCCTGTGGGCGAGAGCTTAGCAGCTCTCCCTGCTCTAGCCCCAGATGGAGTCTCTACCTGCACCTTTCCAGCTGTGTCCTGGTTGCAATATGGAGGCCTGCCGCTATCGCTGGTCCTCACTCTTCTTAATAAACAAGAATTGTTGCTTATCCTGGTTCCGCCAGCAGGGTCTGAGCACCTGGCAAGCTGGCTAGGTCTGGCTTCCCTGCTACCGGCTTGATGGGAAGCTGCAGGCGAGATGGTGCTGCCTGCAGGGGGTTCGGGGTCTGGCCTGCGAGCGCAGAGCGCAGGCACGGCTGCTGTACTCCAAACCTCTACTCTGTGCGCAGCTCCTGCTCCAGACCTGAGTCCCCGGAGGTCTTAAACTCGGGCTGTCTCGGGTACCTGGTTCCGCCGGCAGGGTCTGAGCACCTGGCAAGCTGGCTAGGTCTGGCTTCCCTGCTCCCGGCTGGATGGGAAGCTGCAGGCAAGATGGTGCTGCCTGCAGGGGGTTCGGGGTCTGGCCTGCGAGCGCAGAGCGCAGGCACGGCCACTGTACTCAAAACCGCTACTCTGTGCGCAGTTCCTGCTCCAGACCTGAGTCCCCGGAGGTCTTACTCGGGCTGTCTCGGGTACCTGGTTCCGCCGGCAGGGTCTGAGCACCTGGCAAGCTGGCTAGGTCTGGCTTCCCTGCTACCAGCTGGATGGGAAGCTGCAGGCAAGATGGCACTGCCTGCAGGGGCCTCTCCATTTGTTAACCAGCACATCCTTCCATTTTACCATCTCTTTTGGTGGAGCCGGCCATTGGCCATGACGTTCAGCAGCAGAACGGCCTTGAGTGTCCAGATTTTAAAAAATTTACTGTAGAAGTGCTATGGATATAATGGTTCTAGGGGAGGAGGGTGATAAGCCCTCAATTCCCCCTTTTTGTTTTGTAATATATTGTTTAAGCGTACGATGAGCCCTCTCAACCATGCCCTGACCTTGGGGATTATAGGGCAAACCAGTGATATGGGTAATTCCCATATGCCAGCAAAATTGTGAGAACTTTGTAGAAGTGTAGGCAGGACCATTATCTGTTTTTAAAACATGTGGGATACCCCACATGCTCTAGGCTTTAAGACAATGTTGAATGACATGAGCAGCCTTCTCTCCTGACAAAGGGGTGGCACATATCACGCTGGAACTTGTGTGCACAGAGACATGTGTATATTGAAGCTTACCAAAAGAGGAAATCTGAGTAACGTCCATTTGCCACATTTGAAGGGAACGTAGGCCCCGTGGGTTAATCTCAACATGAGGCGTAGATAAGAAGTCACCACAATTAGAGCATTGGAGAACAATATTACGAGCCTCTGCTCGACTAATGGAGAAACGGAGGCGCAGGGTCTCCGCTGGGACATGGAATGTGTGGGTAATAAAAAATGGGTGTTGTCGTTGAATCAATTGTTGCTGGATACCTTTAAATATATGAGCAACCTGCCAAAGGGTATCAACTTGTTCCTGCACCAAATCAATTCTTTGATTAAGGATCATTATGCCACCTTTTAGGTGGGCATTAACATTGGCCTGAAACTTCCTAGGTGGGAATTGCAAGACAAAAGCAGTGCCTCACAAGCCTCCACTGAGGCAGCTCTAAGCCTTTTATTTACTCAACTGCAAATTATTCTCTAATCTGAGCCTATTGGCCAAGGCCAGGCCCAACACTCACCTGTCCTGCAACTGGACCCCATTGTATAAGGGTTGAATAATAAAAGGAACCTGAAATTCGAAGGTTCCCAGAAAAATTCTAGTAGCTGTTTTTAGTAGTCATTTCTACAGATTTTTGAAACAGTTTAAAAGTAGCCTGTTTGATACCAAATAAATTCCCATTGAGATCACTTTTTCAATCTTGGGGAGTTAAATTTTGTTTCTACCACTGTATTTAATAAAGCTTGTGAAAAAGTGGCAACAGGCCTATACTGGCCACAGGTGTTTTTAACTTACTCTTGAAATCATCTTAATTACAAAATATGAATGAGTTAAGAATTGTAAGCCTTAGATCAGACTCCAAACTTTAGTCTATGGTACACTGGCAGTTGTTAACCATAATTCTTTCTCTTGCAATATTAGAGTATAACTACAGTTTTGGAAAGTAAAACCCAATTTTAAACAATTTATTCTCTTTAAAAATCAATGGCAAATGCATTATTTTCACATTACAAAGTTCAATTTAGAAGTATTTTTAAAGGCCTGTTTTTTCTGGGTTGGGTCATGCCATGTGTTTTCGTTTAAGATAACTCCAGCCCTGAGTTACCAGTTTTAAATTCTCCTTTTGTTACCAATGTAAAATTTTTAATCATGCCTAATAACTTATAAGCCAATACTCTATAGTCAAAACATGTAAAACATATTTATACCTTTAAGACCAATCAGAACCAAAAATGAAACTACATGAATCTTATAAACTTGAACCAAACAATTGTTTTCTAGCTGTAATTCAAGAGAAAAAGCACTTTGTACCCAAAAGGAGAAATAACCATCAGCCTACTTGTCCTAGAACTTAAGCAGCTGCTGGCTCTTTTCAAAAGCAGCTTTTCTTCAGCTGTGCTAGACTCCTAGATAATTGCAGAGCAACTTAAATCAGCCTCTGCTGTGTAAACTGTCACTGGATCAAGAGATGGACTTCCAGCAAATAAAGTTTTTACCATTTTTTTTTAACCATAAAACAGAGCAACAGTCACTCGAACCACAAAACAAGGACAGACACACATAGACAGATTGGTGCACCAATAGTCAAACAATACACAGAGAGGGAAGAACACTTATACCAGTACTAAGAATATCTCCATTGGAGTCCATAGAGGAAACAGGACGTCTCCATGTTTCCCCTTGTCCCCAGGAGTTTTGAAATCCATTTTCCTTTTCTCATTTTTCCATTGTTCCTTTCTTCTTAACACATCTTTTCAACTGCTTTATACTCCTTTCCAACTCTAATTTCTTTCCCTTTAACAGATCCCTTAGAGCAACAACAATTGGATACAAAGTAGAGTTACCCATACTTTCGCTTTTCCTTTCTAGCCTCTTTACCGAGAACTTTATCGCTCCTTCCCGGAGACTTGAATTGGTTCCCTTTACCTGGGACTTACTAGCCGGCTTACTACCTGACTTACTACCCTGACTGCAAAGAGTTCTTAACTGCTTTATACAAACGCAAGTCCTTCTCAGAGCAGTTTATTCAGGATTCTTTTCTTTGTCACTTACCCCCATCATGTGGTTCTGGATCCTCCTTAGAAGAAACTTCTGAGGGGTCTTCGCAGGCCGTTGATGTAAAGGTTCCTGGGTTTCAGCACCAAATGTAGGTCGCATGTCTATCTCTCCAGCAAGAATGACACGAGACAATCAGGATCCTTCCACAGACGTTTATTGCGGGGTTGATTGTAGATGCGAAAGACCATGAAAAAAGGAATGGTAGTGCTTAAATAGGCCTAGGCTAGACGTGTTTCTACCTGACCGGTGCACGCCACGATGCCTCATTAGTATGCTCTGGGTCTGAGCTGCGACCCACCAAACCTCTACCCGCGCATGTGCAGTAGGGCGTGGGAGTGGAGTAAACAACAGTACATTGCTGATTCATCATAGGAAATGGGCGCCATCTTGTAATGGCGAATGTCGCTTCCTACAGTTCTATCTGTGCTGTCAGGCCTCTCTGCACTCCTGGGTGGTTAACTACCTCCCTGTGTACTTGGGCATGGTGTGCTGTGGCAGAGGCTGGTCCCAAGCCTCCTTTCTCTCTCTCTCTCTCTCTTTCTTTCTTTCTTTCTTTCTTTCTTTCTTTCTTCTTTCTTTCTTTCTTTCTTTCTTCCTTTCCTTCCTTCCTTCCTTCCTTCCTTCCTTTCTTTCTTTCTTTCTTTCTTTCTTTCTTTTTTTCTTTCTTTTCTTGCTTCATTGTTTCTACCTTCCTTCCCACCCTCTGTCTATCCTTCTCTTTCTCTCTCTTTCTTTTACCAACCACTAATACCAGTAAATGTTCCCCATATTTGCATTGAGTCATTCACTACTACATTATGGGACATCTCTCAGTAGCCATATATTCAAAAGTAAAATTCTTTCTCCCATCTAGTTATTATTTGCCAATAGCTTTTCATTTAAAATAAAAAAAAATTATGTCGTGAATCACCCTTTCCCAATGGCTGCTGGAAATTTGGTGTAATTTTATTCATGCCTGTGTCATGTTCAGAAGAGGTTATATTCAATACTCTCCTTTCCATCCTCTTGTTTTTATAGACCTTAGCATGAAGATGGAATTGATCAAAATGTAAGGGCTATGTAGTAGGTCTCTGTCTGTCTGTCTGTCTGTCTGTCTCTCTCTTTCACTTTTATGATTTACACATCTCTGGATAGACTTCTCATCTGCAATAATGGCTTCTTGGACTTAAAATTATAACAGCCCAGTGTTATATATAAACATTTGCACAGCAGCTGGACAATATGACCATTAACAAAATAACATTAGTAAATTGGAAGCTAGAGTCTCTGACCTCTACATCCATGGACATTTTTTTAAAACCAGGAACACATTTCTGAGTATAAAATTCCTTGATGTAGGCTTTAAAACTTATCAGAAAGTGGTTAGGCTCCTTTTAGTAGTGATACTTTATTGCCCCCAGAGCAGATACAGGATCGTGACTTCATCTGATGAGGGAAAGAGCCCAGAGGTTCTAGATTCAGAGTAGGGATGAGATATGACCCTGTGTGAGATTCATAGGTGAGGGAGGAGTTTATCAATTCTTGGTAGTGAAATCTATGGATCTGAGTGGAAAGAAAAGCTATTCTGGACTAAGATACACAGAGAGCAGGAGTTGAACAACTCAGTACAAGTTGCAATGAACAAGATTACTTTTTATATACAGTGAGATAAATTTGAGTCAATTAGGAAAGGTGCAGAATAGTAGATATGTGGATGGAAAATGAACTGAAAACTACCCAACCAAATTAAGTTAACGAGGAAGCAAGTGTAAGTCAGTTTTATTGTCTTTAATGCCACCAATACTTTATATTGAGCACCTATGATTAATCATCCAGGATCACAAGTTAATTTTGTTTGAAAAAAAATGTCAAGGTATGACAGTCACTTTATTATTTGCAGTAGAAATCTCCTAGTTATGTGGTATGTGTGCCTGTAATACTGACATACATATGTGATCATTTTAACCTAACTGTGAAAGCTTAATATTATTTAAAACTCTCTCTGAAATGACTGTTTTGAGTTCAAATGCTGACTTCTGTGAACATCAATAGTTTGTGCTCTGGAATGTAAACTGAGGAAGACAGACTTCTAAGGAATATTTAAGATGAAACCAGTGAAGATAACATGGATCATTTAAGTAATTTAAATCCTTGGATTTCATTGGCAATGAAATAAGAAGGCATAGTATGTGATCAACTTCTAGAATCCACATTTGGATCCACACACACTGCCAAGAGGACTGAGAAACATAGTTATAGTCTGCTGCGCAACATTCAGTGACTAGAAAGTAAAATGAGTAATAAAATTGTTAAAAGAGACCAGACACTATTATTGTCAGAGAAGAGACTTGTGAAGTTTTTCTGCGTGGGGTTCACATAGAGGGTATTTTAGTTTCCATAGAATGAAAATATTTGGCCACAGTCATTTGGTGTGGCACCATCTTTCTCTCTAAAAATAGACAACTGGATTTGATGTGACCTCATAAAAATGTATGAGTGCAGGTGCAGGGTCTAATTTCTCTTTCATGCCATACTTTGGTATTTGGAATAAAGAATTAGAATAGAAAAAAGGCATGGTTTTAGTAGTCTTTCCCAACTCTTTTCCCTGGTATGGCCTACTGTAGTAGGCCTTCTGTAATAAAAAAAAACATGGAAATATATAACTTCTTATGATTTTCCCAAACTATCAACCAGAAAAATAAAATAAAATAAATTCCTGAAAAAAGAAAAACAGCTCCTGAAGTAATATGACAAAGGGATATGTGTGTCTTTGTTTAGCAGATACTAACATAGAGAAAGTCATTTAATACTGTTAATAGCATTATTATACAGTATCAGACATTCTAGTTTTATGTTTTTAAATTAGGTGTAACTGCCCACAGTTACATTGAATGGGCTACCTGGAAGGGATGCTGGAGATGTATGGGAAGGTGGGTGAAAAGAGATTGAGACCAAGATCACACCTGTTGCTCAAGGTCTCAAAATTTAATGGAGGACTCTAAATATATAGGCAAAAACCTCTTCCCCTAAAAGCTGGAAACTTCTCCACAGAACTGGTTAGGTTGCTCAGCAGGTAGCTAGTACCTGTCTGGAAACTGCAGGTCCTTGAAGAACAATGGGCTTCACCTTGGTCTGAGAATTCCATCACAGGTGGTGGAGGCCATTATGGCTAAAACAGGAGTTCCCCTTCAAAGCCTGAGAGAGGAACTTCACTTTGGTTGATGCCAAGTTCCTTCCAAGTAGCATGACACCCCATAATTTTCTCTACAATTAGGGTATATGAAGAATGATATACTAACTAAACATCCATGATGACATCCCTTCTATGTACTATCTGCTCAGCTTTATTCCTCACTTTGAAAATTGCATTATTTATACTCTCTCCTTTATCCCATTTGAGCCATATTAAGTCCAAAAATTTTTGATCAAAGATATGAATGAGAAATTTTTAAAATAAGCCTGTAACATCTAGCACCATGTTTTCCCATTTTCTTAATTCTATTGATTTAAATATATTATGAATCTCCTAAATAAAGAGCAGCTTTATTTAACTCCAGTGCCAACAGTGTGAATTATGGACTATTCATAGAACAGAGAACTCCCAAATTGTTAGAGTCAAATGGCTTTGAATTTTTCTCACTATATTTAGCATATGGACCTTTGTTTTTAATGAATGAACAAACATGTCATTTACATCTTTTTAAGTCTTAAAGGTCATGCATTGTGCAATGAAGCTGAGGGCAACCCTGTAGGAGGACCAGCAGTCTCAATTAATCTGGATCCCCGGAATCTCTCAAACACTGGGACACCAAACAGGCAGAATACAACAGCTGATATGAGACCCCTAACACACATACAATAAAGGACTGCTGGGTCTGTGTTCATTCAGAGATGATGTACCTAACCCTCAAGAGACTGGAGATCCCAGGGAATTTAGTGGTCCAGTGGGGTGGGAGTAGAAACATCCATGTGGAGACAGGGGGAAGGAAGGCGATATGGGATGCAAAACAGAGCATGGACAGGGGTTGGTGGGGTGGGGGATCAAATATGGAGTGTATAAAATAATTAATAAAAAATCATGGGGGGGATGATTGGGGAATAGTTGGGGGGAGAGGAATTATGGGACGTATGGTGGGGGGGACTGGGAAAGGGGAAATCCTTTGGAATGTAAACAAAGTATATAGAAAATAACAATTAAAAATAATAAAAAAATTTCAAAAAGAAAGACAAAAGCACTGTACAAATTTAGGTGTAGAGTATTAATGAATTCAAGCAAAAAAAATGGGGGTGTGAGAAATGAAATTTAGATTCTCTGTATCAGTCTCAGCATTGCTGTACTCCTTGTGGAACTATCTTTTTCAAGTTCTGTGTTGTCAGCAATAGAAAATGGTCTGATATTGAAGAGTCATTATTATCATAGGTGCTAGTAAACAATTTACCAGTAAATACATTAATAATTCTTAGGAAAGCCACAATCAACACTCGGAGTTTACACATGAAAACTTATCAACCACTGTGTCTGATTTGTTTGGTGCGGGGACGGAGACAACAAGCACAACACTGAGATATGCTCTCTTGCTCCTGCTGAAGCATCCAGAAGTCACAGGTAAGGACACCATTGGTAAACCATAGCATTCTTATAGGATGCTGGGAAGACATTGTTAGTGTTCTGTTTATTATTGTTAGAGATGTGTCAATCCTTACCCTTCTTTGCAACTGGTTGTAGAGAGCAAGATGAATAAGAGGAAGGAAGGAATTGTAGATGTTGGAAAAGGAATTAAATGCTGATCAGTGTGTTCCTTGGGAGATAATCAGTCTCAGGCAATGCCAGCTTTCTTTTTCTTGGTTTACGTAGTCCCCAAATTAGATTTTCAGAGCACTCAAGCTTTTGCACTTTCATTTTTTTCTAATAAATCTCATTCTGGTGTACAGAGGTGAAAACTTACTTTATTGAAACATAAGCAAGAATCCTAGAATTTCTGGAGCCTACCTGAGATAATGTCCAATCTGAGGAATGAAAATAAGACAATTCATCAGAATGCTGTTTCCATATGGGCAATAGTTGTAGAAAAAGGAATGTCATTATTTCAAAAATTCATTTAAATGGAACTTCTGTTGGACATATTTTTTCTAGTTCTACCAACAAGACTTATTTATAAATAATATTATTTTAGAAATGTACTTTTATTTTTTGTTTTTACAGTATGCATTAAGTTATATATTATTCTTGTGAATATTTAATCACTTATATGTTAAAAAACAATGTATTACTACTGGCTGAAACAAAATTTGTCCCATGACACACTTACGTTATCAGAAAGCTTAAAATGTTAAATATGCATTCATGGCATGTATGCAGTTTTAATGCGTTCATTAGTATAACATCTGCAGATAGCAACAAAGAAAATTACAATTTGGGGGCAGTCTTTGTTCTTATATTATTGTCACCAGAATAAATACAGCACTCATGAAAACTCTCTTAGTTTCTTCCAAAGCAGAGGTGGTCCCCCTGTTTCCTCTTCAAACGGGAGTGTGCCTCCAGGAGACAGCATCTGAATGTGCCAACCTGAGCGTTACTTTAAAATACATTTAGTGTTTTAACATATATAATTTTCATTGAAGTGATACTAGCATAAGCATGAATGACAATTAGTCATAAAAGGTTTGAGGAAAGAAAAATGTCAAACTACCAAGAGAGCTTCAAAAAAATACTGAAATATAGTTGCATAATGAGGCAAGAGGAAAAATGGGGCAGGGAAGATGACACTGTAACGTGTCTGATAAACATGTGAGCTGTATTTCTACAATCACAGTATTGATTGTAGATCAGGGTTATATGATTGTAGATCAGGTTATATATGATTTAGGGTTATAAAATGGTTATAAAATGAGTTTCTTCTTGCCAGGGCCCCTTCCTCTCCACAATCATACAGTGACTGAATTTCCCCCATGGAGGAAGATAGAATTAAGGAAAGTGAGTGTTAAAAATTCCTGTATTAAAAGGTTTCTAGTGTTTGTCAGAGAAAGAACAATGAATAGGTACAAAAGGGGGAAAAATGAGTGTGTTCTAGTCCCAGAATTGATAGGATCAGAGAACCTTTCTTTAATTTGCTTATGAGTTTCAGTGGCAAGACCTATCTTTTAGTTATTATCTGTAATGATATCTACATTGTATCATCTTAATAGAAATCTGCAAGTACTCTACAGAGTGAAGAGAATTAAATCCTAACCCAAGAAACAGTCATGGAGTTTCAGAACACTAGGACTGAATGTAAGCATAACATACTTTAGGGAAACCCCTGAGTCACATGTAAATTTGCTGTGAGACTGTTAAGCAAAAATGCAGACCTTGATTTCAGTGTTGTATCAGCTTTCCTTTTTGCATGAAACACTTTACCTACTTCTCTGAAGCAGGTTCATGGTCGTTCTGGGCTCCAGGAATCTGAAGAGCCCACATATGTGGATAAGATTATAGGATAGGTTTCTTAACACAAGATTTACAAAGCTCCCTATTCTGTATTTACCATGTGGATGATGCATGCATTAGCAGAGATTGAGGGGCAAATGAGAAGTAATATGTGGTCTGATGCCCATATCCACCAAGCTTTTATACAATAGCTTCTAAGAAGCTATTGTATCTCATGAAATGGAAGATTACTAACTAAAAAGAAAAAAAAACTCTAGTCATAATATCTATTACTAATAGAAGATAATCATAATTTTCATGATAGAGAATATTTATATATCATTAATGAATCTCACAATGAAAATTACAATCCTGAAATCCAACACACTGCTCATGAAGTAACAGGACGTGTCTACCTGTACATGTATGTTTGTTTTATTTATTTGTAGATGTCTTTTAATATATGGGATGTAATTATTACTCACATTTTTCTTTTTCCAGCAGAACATATTAGATATTTCATTTAAATGAATATATAGAAAGCATTTATTATTTACAAATAAGGTAATTTTTCAGAGGCAACTGTTTAATTTGAACTTGTCCTGTTTTTAGCATATTACATTAAATTTCACACACACACACACATACACACAAGATTTTTTAAAAGATAATGTATTTTGACAAAAATTCCATGTTTGATTTCTATTTGTTCTTTATCATCATATGTTATGAATGGTAATTGTATTATTTTGCTATTTGAAATATTTACTTAATTCTATTTTATTTGCTCTTATAAGTACATACTGATATATCATAACAGCTATTTGTAAGATAATCTTATGAATCTATATGTAGCATATCTGCATGTCATAATATACTAGATATAAAATTCATTTATAGTGCTATTGAAGCACTTTTTGTGCATCATGTAGTCCTGTACTGTGATAAACATCTTACATCTTTCTTATTTCCCCCCTTTTTACTGTGACCAACCAGCTAAAGTTCAGGAAGAGATTCATCGAGTGATTGGCAAACATCGCAGCCCTTGCATGCAGGACAGGAGCCACATGCCCTACACTGATGCCATGATTCATGAGGTCCAGAGATTCATTGACCTCCTCCCTACCAACCTGCCACATGCAGTGACCCGTGACATTAAGTTCAGGAATTACCTCATCCCCAAGGTAAGCTTTTCTTTTCTCTGCTGCAACTCTGTGTCCTGTGCTCCAGTCTTCTGTCATACTGTCCCTTTTAATCCTACATTCTTTCTGCCCACTCTTTCATGATGATTCCTGAGAAGTGAGAATGTGATTGACCATTATCTCTTACCTCCTTTTTCCTTCTTCTCTATCAATGCTTGAACTTTTCACTCCTAGTATACTCACCCTGTTCTTTCATAGTACACGTGTTCAATTATCCACCTTTATTATATATTTTTCACTTGGACTGTGAGATTCCCATTAGGGATGCTATGTATGTTCCCATATAACTTCTTATGTGCCACGGACTGACTCAGTTGGAACACACACCCGTGGGGGAACCAGGGTCTTTGGTATGCAGGACGGCACAGAGCATACGGCGTGAGGTGACAAACAGACACACCAGAAGCGAGGTGAATCTGAATGCGTTTTACTGTTCTAAGGTAGGCAGATTTATACAGACAAATGTCCATTGAAGTGATTACAAAGAATGTTTAACATGAGCTTCTTTCTGGCACAGGGAAATACAAAATCAATCAGGCAAAAACATTGGAGATCAGGTACAGAGTATCACATCCCTTGATCAGAACATCTGTAATTAAAGATGAACATTTGAAGGTTTAAAAGTTTAAAGGTTCATGGGAATATTTGGTGAAGGTCTCTAGGTTGTAAAACCAGTGAGTGACTATCCATCTGTGGTCCTTATCTATTATCTAGCTTCCTTCTTGTGAGACTCTTCAGGCACACTTTAAAGCTATAGCTGGTGCTTTCCATGCCAGAGTGTCAAAGCCAGCATTACACACACAGTTGCATATATATATATATATATATATATATATATATATATATATATATATTGTTGGGAGGTTAATATACCAATGTATTTAAATAATAATTGTATAACTGATCAAAAGGCAAAGCAATGGATCTTTAGAAGATAAAACATGGCCAGTGCTATAGTTCAAAGGGTGAACTCTTGATGAACTCCTTCGCCTGGATAGTCGCAGCTCCGTCTATCAGGAACATCTCATAAGTAAAGGTACAAGTCAGAGAAGGATCACAAAGGCAAAGTTTGCCATGAGAAATTCAGCTCAGCACTATCTCCGGCCAAGGAGGCCCACAGCGATTTCCTCAAAATAGACAGCTTTGTCATAAACAAGGCTTTTTCCTGCAAATTCCACACAGTTTCCACCGGGATTGCTGTTTAGCTGTGGGACTCATACAGTGTCTATGAGATTTCTGTGGTATCTCCCGCTTTCTTATTTTTTAATTTGAGCTCAAGAATATCTCTTTTGGAAGCAGAAATAGAAGAAAAGACTAGTTTAAGAATTATTGAAAAGATAAGAAGAAGAAAAATTGCTCCTGCAGTCACGGCAATGACAACAACCCAATGTAGCCAACTTACAGGGTTCAAGGACTTCAAGCCAGAACTAAAAGCCTGAGCCAAATCCTCTAGGTTAACTGATCCATCATGTGCTTTGCTCATGACCGAAATTTGAGTTTTTAGTTGAGCCATATCATGAGAAATGTCATTATCTTTCCAAATTCCCAACAAGTGATTTTTAGTAAGAGTCCAATTATGTTGCTCATCATAAATTAATGGCGTTAGACATACGTATCGAAAGCTGGCATGACATCTGGTGGAAAGCTGAACCTTAATATTTTCTATCTCTTGTCCTAGCTCTAGAACTACATCCTCTACAGCATCGAGCTTTGCTTCTAATTTCTTATCTATAACTTCTTGCTTTACTAGTGCCAAAGAAACATTCTTATTTAAATCGTTAACAAAGTGTGCAGTCTTCATTCCTGAGACTAAAGCAACTGATGAAACTATAAGTGAAGTCACAATGGCTTTTAAAGCACTGATACCTAATATCAAATCTGCTACAAAACACTTTGGCCTGATAAGCTCATTAATTCTTGTAACTACCTGCAAAGCCTCATTGTCAAACCAAGCATCATCCTTCAAATCTACAGGAAGCATTATGTAGGAAGGTCTTCGTAATATCACAATGCGTGAATAAGATTCAACTAGCTGATGATCAATACAATTAGTCAAAATACATTTGGAACAGTGAACTTTATAAGAGTGTTCCAGTTTAGTAACTTTCAAATCTGCAGGTTTTCCAGCAAGTATGCTATAAGGATAGCTCAAACAAGATATAATTGCTACATCAGATGTCCCCAGGTAGGCAGACCCTCCCTCGACTTGGGTGATGGTGCAGGAACAGTTGAGGACACCCGTCGAGCAGCGAGATCAAGCCCCGTTATCTTTCTCAACATCTTCTTATCTTTCAGTCTCAGCTTTCTCTTCTGATTCCTCGATAGAGGTTCTTTGGTGAAATGGTCGAATGAGTCTGTCTGGGATCCAGATTGAGCTTTCCGCATCCTGTGGGAAAACACAAGCATATCCCCTACCAGAGGAAATTAAAACATCTGGTCCTTTCCAGGATCCAGTTAGTAGATCTTTCCACATTACTTGTGGAAGTTGTTCTCTTTTTATTCCTCCCCAGTGTTTCATAGCAGGGGAGTTTCCTTGTTCATCAGTATTTAAATGATTTATCACAAAAAGAGCATGAGTCAAAAGGTGATGGGGAGAAAAATATTTATTAGCAGCCCTGAGGCATTCAATCTGATTTATTAAAGTTTGGTGAGATCTTTCAATTATTGCCTGTCCTTGAGGATTATATGGTATTCCTGTAGTATGGTGTATATCCTATGCTTGCAGAAAGGAGGCAAAAGCCTTAGAAGTATAAGCTGGAGCATTATCTGTCTTAATTCTTAATGGCTTTCCCATCATCATGAAGCTTTGTACAAGATGTTGAATTACATCCTTCACAGCTTCTACACTTCTAGCAGAGGCAAACAGCACATGAGAATAAGTATCCACTGTCACATGAACATAAGCCAATTTTCCAAATTCTGGGATGTGTGTAACGTCCATTTGCCATAAAGCTAATGCTTTAAGGCCTCGGGGATTTACTCCCGTTTTTTTGTGGATGGTAAACTTGAGGACAATTACCACAATCTTTGACTATCTGTCTGGCTTGTTCTCTAGTAATATGAAACATCCTTCTTAAGGCAAGAGCATTTTGATGATGTAACTCATGACTGTCTTTTGCCTCTAATACATTCATGACTGTTCCTCTAGTTAATGCATCAGCCATATAATTTCCTTTACTAAGAGGGCCTGGTAAATAAGAGTGACCCTGTATATGTCCTATATAAAATTTTTCTGTTCTCTCTCTAATCTTATTTTGCAATTGCTGTAATATATTCAAAATTTGAGAGTTCCCTGAAAGTAAGGCTGTTTCTATGGCTGGAAACAGAGTGACCACATACTTTGAGTCTGTATAAAGATTAAATTTTTCTGTAAAATTTTGAAAAGCAAGTAGAACTGCTCTTATCTCTGCTTGCTGAGCAGAAGTCTGCACACCTTCCTCTATCAGAGGCCTTTGACCTGGCACATAGACCACAGACCTCCCATTAGAGGAGCCATCTGTGAAAATACATAGGGCAGACTCCAAAGGTTGTGAAGAACATTTATTTGAGAAAATTATTTCTGTTTCCTTATAAAATTCAATTAAAGGATGTTTAGGATAGTGATATTTAATTTGTCCTGTATAACCTTGCAATGCAATTCCCCAATCATCATCTTCCATTAATAATATTTCAAATTGCCTTTTATTATATGTTAATATAATATTATGCATTTCCTTTCCAAATAATTCCCTGGATCTCATTCTTCCTTTATTAATCAATAATGAGCACATATATGGATAAGAAGCCAACATTTTCTGTTGCACATGAGGTAAATGTATCCATTCCAGCACACCATCCTGCCATAAGCATCTAGTTGGAGTATAAGGTGTTTTAAAAATAATTAAGTCCCACTCTTTATCATACGATATCTGCTTTACTTTTGCATCATTTAATTTTTCTTCCACCAATGCTAAAGCTTTTATGGCTTCTTGAGTGATAACTCTTGGAGACTTAGGATCAGTATCCCCTTGTAATAGTTGAAACAAAGGACTTAATTCTCCTGTGGTAATTTTCAGAGAAGGTCTAATCCAATTAATATTTCCTAATAATTTCTGAAAATCATTTAAATTCCTTAATTTGTCTACTCTTATAGACACCTTTTGTGAGGCAATATAATCATCATGAATCAACTGTCCCAAATAACTTAAAGGTCTATCCTTTTGTATCTTATCTGGGGCTATTACTAATCCAAATTTGGTTAGATGTTCAATTGTATAGGATAATGTTTCCTTATTAATTAATGATGATTGATGAGCTATCAAAATGTCATCCATATAATGGGCAATGTAAGCCTCAGGATATTTTTCCCTAATTAATATTAAAGCTTGATCCACAAATCTTTGACATAATGTCGGACTGTTTTTCATTCCTTGAGGCAAAACTTTCCATTCATACCTTCTATATGGCCTTCTCAAGTTTATAGCTGAGACACTAAAAGCAAATCTTTTACAATCCTCAGGATGTAATTTTATAGTAAAAAAGCAATCCTGCAAATCAATCACTATCACATCCCATCCTGCAGGAACTGCCACTGGAGACGGCAGTCCTGGCTGCAAAACCCCCATGTCTTCCATGGTAGCATTTACTGCCCTAAGGTCTTGCAGCAATCTCCATTTCCCTGATTTTTTTCTTTATTACAAATATGGGAGTATTCCAAGGACTGTTACTTTCCTCAAGATGCCCCTTTTCTAATTGTTCTTGCACAAGTTGTTCTATAGACTGTATTTTTTCTTCTGTCAGGGGCCACTGATTGCGCCATACAGGCTGCTCTGATTTCCAACTTAATTTATCTGCATACAACAAGCCCTCAGCGGCCCCTATGAAAAATGCTGCTCAGATTATCTGAGGCCACTAATTTCACATCCATGTCATTCATCATGTCTCTTCCCTACAAGGAAAAGGGGAGAGAAGGAACAACATAAGGCTGAATCATTCCTGTCTTTCCTTCTAATTCCCATTTCAGGAACTGTGAACTCTCAGCCACATTAGAGGCCACCCCTAAACCTAACAAAGAGGAAGAAGTCCTCTTACATGGCCAAGATGAAGGCCAATCTTTTCCTGCTATGCAAGTCTTATCTGCCCCTGTATCCAAGAGTCCTTGAAACAACTTTCCATTTACCCTAACTACTTTAAAAGGTTTATCCATACCAATATTTTGGACCCATGCCACAACATCTGTAGAGCCAAACTTTCCTTGTCCACGTTCATGCTTTAAAATTGGATTAGGTAAGTTAAGATAAGGCAGGAGGAGAAGTTGAGCTATTCTTTGCCCTTTATGAATTTGTATAGTTTCTTTTAATGGTCTAATCATGACTTTTATTTCTCCTGTGCTATCACTATCAATCACACCTGGTAACACATCAAAATTCTTTTTATAATTTGAACTACGGCCAATTATTAACCCTACAGTTCCCTGTGACAGAGTTCCCAAGGTAGAGGTAGAAACCAAGGAGACACCGTCCCATCTAGAAAATATTACATCTTCACAAGAAGCTAAATCTAAGCCAGCACTACCAGGAGTAGCTCTAGGCAAATCATGAATAGTAAATTCAGGAGCCTCAGGATTCAGAGGATTCCCTGATGTAACAACAGTAGTTTCCTCTCTTTCAAGTTCGGGGCTGAGAGGTTGCCTCTGCTTCAGTTTTTTTTTTTTTTTTTTTTTTTTTAGAGAGCAGTAAGGTAGATTGTGCTTTATTCTTTGAGGAGTAAAATTTTTTATGAAAAATATTTTTTTTTTTTTTTAAATTTTATTTTCTATATTCTATGTTTACATTCCAAAGGCTTTCCCCTTTCCCAGTTCCCACCCACCATAGTTCCCATAGTTCCTCTCCCCCCCATCTGTTCCCCAATAATTCCCCCTCCCCCCTCGGTTTCTTTACTAAACTGGAAGCAATCTTTACAGGCCCAGGGTCCTCTCCTTTCTTCTTCTTGGGAATCATTTGACTTGCTATTTGTGTCTTGAGTATTTAGGGCTTCTGGGCTCATTAATATCCACTTATCAGTATTATTTTTAATTGCTGTGTAGTATTCCATTGTATAAATATACCACATTTTCTGTATCCATTCCTCCTTTGAGGGATATTTGGGCTGCTTCCAATTTCTGGCTATTATAAACAAGGCTGCTATAAACATAGTGGAGCATGTGTCCTTATTGCATGCAGGGGAATCCTCTGGGTATATGCCCAGGAGTGGTATGCCAGGGTCCTCTGGAAGTAACATGCCCAATTTTCTGAGGAACCGCCAAACTGATTTCCAGAGCGGTTTTACCATTTTGCAATCCCACCAACAGTGGAGGAGTGTTCCTCTTTCTCCACATCCTCGCCAGCACTTGTCAGAAGGACAAAACGGCAACCAACAAAGTGGGAAAAGATCTTCACCAACCCCACATCCGACAGAGGGCTAATATCCAATATATACAAAGAACTCAAGAAGTTAGACCGCAAAGAACCAAATAACCCTATCAAAAAATGGGGCACAGAGCTAAACAAAGAATTCTCACCAGAAGAAATTCGGATGGCCGAGAAACACCTTAAAAGATGTTCAACATCATTAGTCATCAGGGAAATGCAAATCAAAACAACCCTGAGATTCCACCTCACACCAGTCAGAATGGCTAAGATTAAAAACTCAAGAGACAACAACTGCTTCAGTTTTTTGATTCCTCCTCTTTCCTTTGTTTCCGGGAGGTGGCAGCTTTCTCCAAGCCTGTACTGCATTTGTTGTAATTGCTTCTAACACATCCCTAGGGATGCTCACCTGACTCTGAGGAGAAGTATATGCTCCTGTACCTAGCAGCATATCCGTGCTTGGCTTGGAGCCTCTTTTCTTAGCAAACTGAATAACAGTCTGGTTTGATCTATCCTCATATTCTGTTCTCCACAAAACATAATCTCCTGGTTCTAACGTGGCTTTAGCCATCTGATGCCAATCATAAGGAGTAAGCCAATGACTGGCCACCATATCTAGGACCTGGACTGTATATGGAGCAGAAGGGCCTGATGTCTTAACGGCTGACTGCAACTCCTTCAGCGTCTTTACAGGGAGAGGTTCCCACACAGGCTCTTCATCTCCTATACCTTCTACCACTGGAAAGGAGAAGGTTAAATCTCCCTTCCTTCTTGCTTCTTCCACTGCTCCTTGAAAGCCCCTTGGAGGCAAGGGACACCTTCCTTTTTTCTCTTTTATAACTGCAGGCTGCTTTTCATCCAGGTCCCAATCTGAATCAATATCATCACTAGAGTTTTCATCAAGAGCCTTTAACAACATTGTTATAGAGTCTGTACCATAAGAACGTGCAGGCTTGTTTAAAGGCTTAGTTTCTTTCTCATCCTGTAAGGAAATAGTCTCCTGAGCAAGTCCCTCAAAGTCTGTGGTATCTGACAAAAGTTCCCTCATCTGTAGCCACAGTGGATAAGCCTGAGGGGGAAGCTCCCCCACACCATGCTCCTGAACATACTTTTTCATATCTTTACCTATTTTCTTCCAATTTGATAAAGACAAAGAACCTTCCTCCGGGAACCAAGGGCTTACTTTCTTTATGAAGTCAAAGAACTCTCTGGTTGTACTTTCTGAAACTTTAAACCCTCTAGTAGCCATCATATGCTTAAATAGCGAAAAGAACATTCATTCCTGTTTCGAAGCAGTTTGCCCCATGATATCAGATTACTTGCCTGTAACCAGCGTTAACTCAGTTGGCGGAGCCACGAACTACTTGCAAGATGCCAGCCAGTTGCCTTAAAAGAAAGAAAGAAAGGAAATTACCTGCCCAAATGTCCCTGTTCAGAGGCACCAGCTGCCACAGACCGACTCAGTCGGAACACACACCCGTGGGGGAACCAGGGTCTTTGGTATGCAGGACGGCACAGAGCATACGGCGTGAGGTGACAAACAGACACACCAGAAGCGAGGTGAATCTGAATGCGTTTTACTGTTCTAAGGTAGGCAGATTTATACAGACAAATGTCCATTGAAGTGATTACAAAGAATGTTTAACATGAGCTTCTTTCTGGCACAGGGAAATACAAAATCAATCAGGCAAAAACATTGGAGATCAGGTACAGAGCATCACATCCCTTGATCAGAACATCTGTAATTAAAGATGAACATTTGAAGGTTTAAAAGTTTAAAGGTTCATGGGAATATTTGGTGAAGGTCTCTAGGTTGTAAAACCAGTGAGTGACTATCCATCTGTGGTCCTTATCTATTATCTAGCTTCCTTCTTGTGAGACTCTTCAGGCACACTTTAAAGCTATAGCTGGTGCTTTCCATGCCAGAGAGTCAAAGCCAGCATTACACACACAGTTGCAGCCATACAAATATA
The DNA here is from genome assembly GCA_964023405.1 of Apodemus agrarius. Taxonomy (NCBI): domain Eukaryota; kingdom Metazoa; phylum Chordata; class Mammalia; order Rodentia; family Muridae; genus Apodemus; species Apodemus agrarius. The sequence continues at coordinate 178,090,048 of OZ030005.1, forward strand.
TATATTGTTGGGAGGTTAATATACCAATGTATTTAAATAATAATTGTATAACTGATCAAAAGGCAAAGCAATGGATCTTTAGAAGATAAAACATGGCCAGTGCTATAGTTCAAAGGGTGAACTCTTGATGAACTCCTTCGCCTGGATAGTCGCATCTCCGTCTATCAGGAACATCTCATAAGTAAAGGTACAAGTTAGAGAAGGATCACAAAGGCAAAGTTTGCCATGAGAAATTCAGCTCAGTACTATCTCTGGCCAAGGAGGCCCACAGCGATTTCCTCAAAATTGACAGCTTTGTCATAAACAAGGCTTTTTCCTGTAAATACCACACAGTTTCCACCGGGATTGCTGTTTAGCTGTGGGAATCATACAGTGTCTATGAGATTCATGTGGTACTTATGTATCTTGCATTTTTTTAAGTCTTCACTTTATATGACCTATGAAATCCTCGTGTAGAGATCCTATTTACATTCCCACATAACTTTTCTGTTCCTTGCATTTTTAAGCCTTCCTCTTGCTGCCCACTTTCCCATTCATATTACTTTGCCACCTGCTTGAATCCTGCACCAACTTTGTCCTGTCTACTTTCATTTCACCCATATTCTACTAGCCCTCATAAATCCTCCATTGACAATGACCTGAATTTACCTAACTAGCTTCCTCATATACCATAAGTTAAAGACACATAGAAAACAAATGATTTAAGATAAGACTCTCACATGATATAAAACATGTAGCATTTGAACCTTTGAGCTGGGTGACCTCACTAAGTATAATATTTTTTCTCTCATGAGTATGAGAAAATTTTTTTTGTAAAGTGAAGCCAGCTTCTCCAGAATTAATCCAGCTTGGTTGTGATGAACAAAGTTTTTGATATGACCTTTGTAAGTGCAACTTTAATTCACCTGATGTAATTGTCATCTAGGCTTACTGATGAATAAGCTCAACCTTTCTAGTTCTTTTTGATCTCTGGTTGGCTGGTTCAACTCAGTCTGGCCCAAACTCCTCTCCAAACTGACTGATTCAACCTGAGTTCTCTTAGATTCTCACTGAATTACTCCGCTTGACCTCAAACTAACTCTGGCAATCTGTTATAATTTTCTGACTCTTTCTTATTATCTGACTCATTCTGTTTTTACATATGTATGATTTGTTCTATTTGTAACTTGCCCTTGTAGATCTTTCCCTCTAAAATCTGCCTCTGAACTCCACATATTGAAGTGCCATGATCTCTGCTCCTTTCCCCTGCCTTTCGAGTCACTGAGTTAGCTGAACTGAATAACTAGAAATCAGAGATTTACATGTCTCTGTCTCCTGAGTACTGGGATTAAAGGTGTGTACCACCATACCTGGACATAAGCATTTCTTTACCTAAAACTTTCTCTATACCATGCTGGCCTTAAAATCAGAGGTTTGCTTGCCTTTGTCCCCTGGAATTAAAGGCATATCTGTATTCCATATCTGTGTGTCCAGATCACAGAGACCTAGAAGGTGTTTGAATATGATCTCTTGACAGTGCAGCCACATTGCTGGATTAAAATTCTTCTACAGATGATGAATTCAGTACTCAAATAAAGACCTAAAATTGGACTCAAGGCACTTTAGAAACATAACTGTCACTGTCATCACAAACTGCCTGTGCTCTGTCTGTCAGAACAGTCCCTAATATTTCCTATACTTAACCCTATCTATGGAACAGAAGGTTGAACTATGTTATTTTCCATTTTCCTTACATGCCCCAATTTCTTTCTAATGTGCTTGTTTGTTACTCTTCTGTGTGTCATTGCAGGGAACAACAGTACTAACGTCACTATCATCAGTGCTGCATGACAGCAAGGAATTCCCCAACCCAGAGACGTTTGATCCTGGCCACTTTCTAGATAAGAATGGAAACTTTAAGAAAAGTGACTATTTCATGCCTTTCTCAGCAGGTAACAGTAAAACTTATCATGATTCCAGTGGCATGAAGATCTGTGCAGACTTACAATGTGACTCCACAAAGGCTGATAGATTTGCAGTTTGTGAATGATCAGGAGCATGACTTGCATTGTCCATGCACTACTCTTTAGAGTACCACCCTCTCTGTCAGGCTATGAATATGACGCTTTTGGTTGTTCAGAAACTGAGAACCCTAGAGTGAAGGGAATTTGTTTTCTTCCTTTAGGTACATCACAGAAATACCAAAGATACCCTCTTAAAAACCAAAATTCACTTATACTTTACTTACTCCCCATGAAAATGAAGACTTCTCCATAATTAATGTTCATGTCTTTGACCTTACTTATCTCCAGGCTGAACATTAAGCTATGTTTCCAAAACCAAAGAAAAGTACTAAGGGGCCTAAAGCATGTTTGGGAAGCAGATGACTGAGTACTTCATGTTAATGCAGTTGGACTAATGCATGTGAGATAATCACATATATCAGAACTGTAGGGTTGCTGGGAAGAAGCTCATACCTTCCTCTTTCATGCATCACACTTTGTAAAAAACCCAAAGCAGGATTCCCAAAAAAATGTCTAGCTTCCTCAAAGGGCATAGGTCACAAAATTTTTTCAAAAGAAAATGGGGGATCATTTCACTGAAGTGCCCTAACTACTGGAACAGAACCTTTTCTCCCTGTTCAGAATTTTACAGATCACCTTGGTGTGATGGAGACATTTTAGACTTGCCGTAATGCCCTGCAGTGGCTTCAGGGTTCCCCCTCCCCCAAATTTAGGTTATGAACAATGCATATAGAATTCATTTCTGCAATATGCATGAAACCTTAGTTTTATGATCTTCATGAAAAATTAAAACTCTCCCCTCCACTTCTTCCCTTGTGCTTTGAGTACAAATATAGTCAAACACATCTAGTGAATAAATATTTTTGAATGATATATTCCTTAATCCCATATGATAGCTGGAATAATGACTCTCTTTGTCTATTTGTCTAAAAAGGTTCCCTTCATCCATCCATTTATCTAACCAAACACTCTTTAACTCAGCAGTTAGTGTTTTTTTCCTGTATTTTTACCAGTACATCTCAGGCTAACACTTGTATACAAGGAATAATTATCTTTTTTTGGAATTTCCCTCCCAGGAAAACGGATGTGTGTAGGAGAGGGCATGGCCCGCATGGAGCTATTTTTAGTCCTGACCACGATTTTGCAGAACTTTAAGCTGAAATCTCTCGTTCATCCAAAGGACATTGATACATCTGCAGTGTTCAATGGATTTGCATCTGTACCACCATTTTATGAGCTGTGCTTCATTCCTCTCTGAAGAGATCAAATTGCTTGGCTCAAGATATGTTTTCCTCTCTCCCTTCAAATAACTCTTATATCCTTCAAGATTCAAGAAATATCCACATTTCATTTTTCAGTTTCTGGAGTCACTGCACATGTATATCTGCACTTCCTTATTCCCTGTAACACACTTCCCATCTCTTGTGCCTATGTATATCTAAACTTGATTTCTTACTGTGGTTTAACAGTAGTCCCACAGAATTATCTTATTATAATTCACAGTAAATTTTCTTCCGTATGTTCTCAATAATAAAATCATATGATTGATGTGCCTTTGCTCAGGGTTTCATTATAATTCAGACTAGAAACAATACACTGTAGATTATCACATTGTTCCATACAATGGAAACAGAGCATGGAAAATGTGAGTGCTGGGGTAGAGCTTTGGTGCCTCTTGTTGTCCATGTCATTAAAGCCCAAGTACCCAAATTTCATCTCCAGTCTAGCCATAGTGACATATACTTGTTATACCAGAGCTTAGGAAGCAGACACAGGAACATCCCTTGAGCTTCCTGGTCACTGATCCTAGCTTAATAGCCACACCAGGGAGGCCCACTGTCTCACAAAAAAAGAGAAGTTGTTGAGAAACAGTACTGAAGTTTTAGTTCTGGCCTCTTCTTAGTTATGAATGTGTTCTCAAATGTGCAACTAGTCATGCACACACTCTCTTTCCTTTCCAAACAAAAAAGAGAATATGAAAGGGTGGATGATAATAAAACTCTTTTACTGAGTGTTAACTATAGTCAATGGCAGTATTTGTATTTGAAACAGATGAACTAAGATCTGAAGCAGAAGCACTTTGTAGAGAAACATAGTGAAGACAGGTCATGGGGAGAAATAGCAATGCAGGTTAGGATTTGCTCTGAAGAACAATAAACCTTTTAATGTGTTTTCTGTTTAAATTCTTTCTTCATACCATACATCCTTAATGCAGCCTCCCCCATTCCACTTCTCCCAGTGCCTCCACTACCATCCTTCTTAACTAGATCTAGTGCTCCTCCATTTCCCTTCAGAAAATAGCAGGCTTCCCAGAGATATCAACTAAACATTGCATAATATATGTGATAAGACCAGGCACAAAGCCTCCCATCATAGATTCATCAACCCAGGAGGAGGAAAAGGATTCAAAGTGTAGATGGAAGAATGAGAGACACCCAAAGTCCCATTGTTAGGAGGCCCTCAAAACACTAAGCTGTACAGCTACATCATGTATGCAGAGGACCTAGTACAGACCCATATAGTATTTGTTTCAGTCTATGTGAGCTACGATTTGCCCTGCTTATTTGATTCTGTAGGCTCTGTTGTATTTTTGCATATATATATATAAATGCAAATATTCTATTAGGACTGACCACTTAGTATTTGTGCTTGGTATTTGTGTTTGAAAAAATGTTTCAAAACATTTTTTAAATTTATCATTACATTTGTTTATGACTCAAATGATGTCTCTCTTCCTGGTTAACCATCTACAACCCCCACCAACCTATATCAACCTCTCAAATGATCTCCCACTTCCTAGTTACCCTGCCACAAACCCCCTTCCTACATTTGTCCTCTCTCTAATCCTCTTTGCCTCTATGATGGTGCTCCCCATTCCCACCCCCACAGCTGCCCCACTACTCTAGCATCCCTCTATGTTTGGGCATCAAACATTCACCTGACCACCAGCCTGCCCCCATCATTGATGTTATACAAGGACATCTTCTGCTACATATGTATCTGGAGACATCAATCCATTCCTGTACACTCCTTGGTTGCTGGTCTGTTCCCTGGGAGCACTGGGTGGTGCAAGCTCACAGTGCTCTTCCTATGGTGTTGCAACCCACCTTTGCTTCTCTAGTCCTTCTGCCAGCTCCCAAAACAGGGTCCCAGAGCTCAGTCTGATGGTTGGCTCCAAACATCCACATCTGTGTTGGCCAGGTGCTGGCAGAACCTCCCAGGGAGCATCCACAGCTGGCTCCTTTCAGCAAGCACCTCTTGGCAAGAACAAGAGTGTCAGGGTTTTGTGTCTGCAGAGAGGATGGATGTTCAGGCAGAGTGGTTCCTGGATGGCCCTTCCTTTATTCTCTGTTCCATTTTTATCCTTGTCTCTCCTTTGGACAGAAACATTACTGAGTTAAAAACTTTGAGGTGAGTGGGTGGCCCAACCATCGACTGGGGACTGTGACTATCTACTGGTCATGGTCTCTCTAGGTTCTACCTTCCCTTCACTGCACATTTTGGCTAAAGTCATTCCCATTGGGTCTGGAAGCCTCTTGATTCCTTGGAGTCTGTGACCCTCCAGTGGCTACCTCTGGTTACTCATCTCCCACTGCTACATATCTTTAATTTATTTCCTTACTCTCTGTTCTCCTCTCCCATCTCCTCTAGTACCTCCTCCTGCTCCCACTTTTGTGTCCCACTCCTCTATTGCTCTGAGATAACCCCTCCATTCACCTCCTGAGATCTTCCTTTTCCCCACTCTATTCAGGACTGAAGTATCCACACTCTGGTCTTCCTTCCTCCTATGATCTATATGGTCTGTGGTTTGTATCATGGGCAATTTGCACTTTTGGGCTAATATCCATTTATCCATGAGTATGTACCCTGTGTGTTCTTTTATGACTGGGTTACTTCACTCAGGATGATATTTTCTAGGTCCATCCATTTGCCTGCAAATTTCATGAAGTCATTATTTTTAATAGCTGAATACTACTCTATTGTCTAAGTGTACCACAGCTTCTGGCTATTATAAATAAGGCTCTTATAAACATAGTGGGGCATATGTTCTTGTGATATGTTGGAGCATCTTTTGGGTATGTGCTCAGTAGTGGCATAGCTAGGTTTTCTAGTAGAAGTATTTCCAATTTTTTCAGGAACCATCTTGTGACTCACAGTCCTTCCTCCCTCTCTTCTGCAAGGTTCATGGGCTCCCTCTAGTATATTGAGGTGCCTCTCTGCATATTCTCCAAACAGCTACCAGAGGAAGCCTCTCTGAAGACAGTTGGACACAGTGCTAATCTGAATGCATCAAAATATTGTTAGGGGTCATTTCCTTGACTTATTTCAGGGGAAGGGCCAGTTGTGTTTGGCCTTACCCTAGGTATGTAGTTGGCTTCTTTTTCTTGGACATCAGACAATGCTGGGCAGAGGTTTCTTCTCGTGGTGTGGGTTTCAAGTTACAGGAGTCATTTGCAGGAAACTTCCATAAGCTGTGGGCCCCCATTCCTGCAGGACATTTTTCAGTCAGGGCAGGTTACGGTCAAAGGTTGTTTCTTCTCCCTCCCAGAAGAGAGGGAAGGTGGACTGTTTTCATTTACAATTCAAATGCTATATCCTTTCCTCATTACCCCCCCCCCACCATGCCTGTTTATCAGGTTTAGGAATTCTCTGGTGGAATTTTTGGAGTCACTTAAGTATACTATCATATCTTCTGCAAATAGTGACACTTTGACTTCTTCCTTTCCCACTTGTATTTATTTGATCTCCTTTTGTTGTCTAATTGCTCTGGCTGGGACATCAAGTACTATATTATATAAGGAGATAGAGGGGGGTCATCCTTGTGTAGTCCCTGATTTTCATGTGCTTGCTTCAAGTTTCTCTCCGTTTAATTTGATGTGCTACTGGGTTTCTGTATATTTCTTTTACTATGTTAAATATGGTCCTTGACTTCCTGATCTCCTGAAGACTTTTACCATGAAGGGGTGTTGAATTTTGTCAAATGCATTCTCAGCATCAAATGTGATGATTATGTTTTTTTTTTCTGTTTGTTTATGTAGTGGGTTATGTTGATGGATTTCCATATATTTAACTATCCCTTCATCACCGGAATGAACCTTACTTGATCATGGTGAATATTCATTTTCATGTATCCTTGGATTCAGTTTATGAGACTTTTATTGAGTATTTTTGCATTGATATTCATAAGGGAAATTGGTGAGTTGTACTGTTTCTTTGTTGGGTCTTTGTGTTTTAAGTATCAGAGAAAGTGTGGCTTCATAGAAAGATTTGAGTAGTGTTTCTTCTGTTTCTATTTTGTGTAAAAGTTTAAAGAGTATTAGGATTAGATCTTCTTTGAAGGTCTGAAGGTCTGATAGAACTCTGTGCTTAAACATCTGGCTCTGTGCTTTTTTTTTGTTAGGAGACTATAAATGACTCTTAAATGGTCATGGAACTGTTTAGATTATTTATCTGATCCTGGATTAATTTGGGCACCTGGTATCTGTCGAGAAAATTCTCCATTTCATTGTTTTCACAGTTTTGTCTAGTATAGGCATCTGATAATGTTTTGGATTTCCATGTTTTTTTTTTTTTTACTTTTCTTCTTAAATTCTTTTTTTTTTAAATTTTTATTTTCTATATTCTATGTTTACATTCCAAAGGCTTTCCCCTTTCCCAGTTTCCCCCTTCCTATGTCCCATAATTCTTCTTCCCCCAACTATTCCCCAATCATTCCCCCCCACGGTTTCTCTACAAAAAATGGATCCAATCTTTACAGGCCCAGGGTCCTCTCCTTTCTTCTTCTTGGGAATCATTTGACTTGCTAATTGTGCCTTGAGTATTTATGGCTTCTGGGCTCATTAATATCCACTTATCAGTGATTGCATTTCATGTGTATTCTTTTGTGATTGGGTTAGCTCACTCAGGATGATATTTTCCAGGTCTAACCATTTACCTACAAATTGCATGAATTCATTATTTTTAATTGCTGAGTAGTATTCCATTGTATAAATATACTACATTTTCTGTATCCATTCCTCCTTTGAGGGATATTTGGGCTCCTTCCAATTTCTGGCTATTATAAACAAGGCTGCTATAAACATAGTGGAGTATGTGTCTTTATTGTATGCAGGGGAATCCTCTGGGTATATGCCCAGGAGTGGTATGCCAGAGTCCTCTGGAAGTGACATGCCCAATTTTCTGAGGAACCGCCAGACTGATTTCCAGAGCGGTTTTACCATTTTGCAATCCCACCAACAGTGGAGTAGTGTTCCTCTTTCTCTACATCCTCACCAGCACTTGTTGTCTCTTGAGTTTTTAATCTTAGCCATTCTGACTGGAGTGAGGTGGAATCTCAGGGTTGTTTTGATTTGCATTTCCCTGATGACTAATGATGTTGAACATCTCTTAAGGTGTTTCTCGGCCATCCAAATTTCTTCTGGTGAAAATTCTTTGTTTAGCTCTGTACCCCATTTTTGATAGGGTTATTTGGTTCTTTGGGGTCTAACTTCTTGAGTTCTTTGTATATATTGGATATTAGCCCTCTGTCGGATGTGGGGTTGGTGAAGATCTTTTCCCACTTTGTTGGTTGTCGTTTTGTCCTTCTGACAGTGTCCTTTGCCTTGCAGAAACTTTGTAATTTTATGAGGTCCCATTTGTCAATTCTTGATCTTAGTGCATAAGCTATTGGTGTTCTGTTCAGGAACTTTCCCCCTGTGACCAAGTCCTCCAGGGTCTTCCCAAGTTTCTTTTCTAATAGTTTCAGTGTGTCTGGTTTTATGTGGAGGTCCTTGATCCACTTGGAGTTGATCTTAGTGCAAAGAGATAAGAGTGGGTCAATTCGCATTCTTCTGCATGTTGACCTCCAGTTGAACCAGCAGCATTTGTTGAAAAGGTTATCTTTATTCCACTGGATGGTTATGGCTCCTTTATCAAAGATCAAGTGACCATAAGTCTGTGGGTTAATTTCTGGGTCTTCAATCCTATTCCATTGATCTACTTGCCTGTTGCTATACCAATACCATGCAGTTTTTAACACAATTCCTCTGTAGTACTGTTTAAGGTCAGGGATATATATTCCCCAAAAGTCCTTTTATTGTTGAGAATAGTTTTAGCAATCCTGGGTTTTTTGTTGCTCCAGATGAATTTGAGAATTGCTCTTTCTAGATCTATGAAGAATTGAGTTGGGATTTTGATGGGGATCGCATTGAATCTGTAGATTGCTTTTGGCAAGATGGCCATTTTTACTATATTGATTCTGCCAATCCAGGAGCAAGAAATATTTTTCCATCTTCTGAGGTCTTCTTCGATTTCTTTCTTCAGGGACTTGAAGTTCGTGTCATACAGATCTTTCGCTTGTTTGGTTAGAGTTACTCCAAGATACTTTATGTTGTTTGTGGCTATTGTGAAAGGTGTTATTTCCCTAACTTCTTTCTCAGCCTGCTTGTCCTTTGAGTACAAGAAGGCTACTGATTTGCTTGAGTTAATTTTATAACCAGCCACGTTGCTGAAGTTGTTTATCAGCTGTAGAAGTTCTCTGGTGGAGTTTTTTGGGTCATTTAAGTAAACTATCATATCATCTGCAAATAATGATAGTTTGACTTCTTCCTTTCCAATTTGTATCCCTTTGACTTCCTTATGTTGTCTAATTGCTCTCGCTAGAACTTCAAGTACTATATTGAAAAGATATGGAGAGAGAGGGCAGCCTTGTCTAGTCCCTGATTTTAGTGGGATTGCTTCAAGTTTCTCTCCATTTATTTTGATGTTGGCTACTGGTTTGCTGTAGATTGCTTTTACTATGTTTAGGTATGGGCCTTGAATTCCTGCTCTTTCCAAGACTTTTAGCATGAAAGGATGCTGAATTTTGTCGAATGCTTTTTCAGCATCTAATGAGATGACCATGTGGTTTTTTTCTTTCAGTTTGTTTATGTAGTGGATTACATTGATGGATTTCCGTCTATTGAACCAGCCCTGCATCCCTGGGATGAAGCCTACTTAATCATGGTGAATGATCGTTTTGATATGCTCTTGGATTCGGTTGGCAAGAATTTTATTTAGTACTTTTGCATCTATATTCATAAGAGAAGTTGGCCTGTAGTTCTCTTTCTTTGTTGGATCTTTTTGTGGTTTAGGTATTAGCGTAATTGTGGCTTCGAAGAATGAGTTGGGCAGTGTCCCTTCTGTCTCTATTTTGTGGAGTTGTTTGAAAAGTATTGGTGTTAAGTCTTCTTTGAAGGTCTGGTAGAATTCTGCACTAAAACCATCTGGTTCCGTACTTTTCTTGGTTGGGAGGCTTTCTATAACCCTTTCTATTTCTTTAGGGGTTATGGGACTATTTAGCTGATCTATTTGTTGCTGATTTAATTTTGGTATTTGGTATCTGTGTAGGAAACTGTCCATTTCCTCTAGATTCTCCAGTTGTTTTGAGTATAGACCTTTGTAGTAGGATCTGATGATCTTTTGAATTTCCTCAGTTTCTGTTGTTATGTCTCCCTTTTCATTTCTAATTTTATTGATTTGTATACTGTCTCTGTGTCCTTTGGTTAGTCTGGCTAAGGGTTTATCTATCTTGTTGATTTTCTCAAAGAACCAGCTCCTGGTCTTGTTGATTCTTTTATGGTTCTCTTTATTTCTATTTGATTGATTTCAGCCCTGTTGTCTCCCATTTCATTTCTAATATTGTTAATTTGGATACTGTCTCTAAGCCATTTTTTTTAGTCTGGCTTAGGGTTTATCTATCTTTTTCATTTTCTCAAAGAACCAGCTCCTGGTTTTGTTGATTCTTTGTGTAGTTCTTTTTGTTTGTACTTGGTTGATTTCAGCCCTGAGTTTGATTCTTTCCTGCTGTGTACTCCTCTATGGTATATTTTCTTCTTTTTGTTCTAGAGCCTTCAGGTGTGTTGTTAAGCTATTAGTGTATTATCTCTCCTCTTTCTTTATGGAGGCACTCAGGGCTATATGATTTCCTCTTAGCACTACTTTCATTGTGTCTCATAAATTTGGGTATGTTCTGCCTTCATTTTCATTAAATTTTAAAGTCTTTAATTTCTTTCTTTCGTTCTTGATCAAATTTCATTGAGTAGAGTGTTGTTCAGCTTCCATTTGTATGTGGGCTTTCTGTTGTTTTTGTTGTTAATCAAGACCAGCCTTAGTCCCTGGTGATCTGATAGGGTGCATATGGTTATTATTATCTTTTTGTATCTGTTGAGGCCTATTATTATTATTTTAGATATTTGCTTTTATTAACATTTCAAATGGTATCCCCTTTCTGTGTTAACCCTCTGACAACACCCTATCCATCCCCCCTTGCCCTGCTCACTCCCCCTCACCAGTTTCCTGACTTCTATCCCCCTGTTCTGGTGAATTCAACCTGCATAGGGCCAATGTCCTCTCCTCTCATTGATGTCTGAATCTACTGCTACATATGTAGCTGGAGCAATAGGTCCTTCCATGTGTACTGTTTGGTTGGTGGTTTAATTCCTGGGAGCTCTGGGGGTACTGGTTGGTACATATTATTGTTCCTTCTACAGGGCTGCAAACCTCTTCAGCTCCTTGGGTCCTTTCTCTAGCTGCTCCATTGGGGACCTTATGCTCAGTCTATTGGTTGGCTGTGAACCATGGGTATTTTGATCCACTTTCTAGTAAGGATCTAAGTATCCACACATTGGTCTTCCTTCTTCTTAAGCTTCATGTGGTCTGTGAGACGTATCTTGGGTATTCTGAGCTTTTGGGCTAATATTCACTTATCAGCAAGTACACACCATGTGTGTTCCTTTGTGTTTGGTTTACCTCACTCAGGATGATATTTTCTAGTTCCATCCATTTGCCTAATAATTGCATGAATTCATTGTTTTTAATAGCTGAGTAGTACTCTATTGTGTAAATGTATCTCAATTTCTGTATCCATTCTTTTGTTGAGGGACATCTGGGTTCTTTCCAGCTTCTGGCTATTATTGATAAGGTTGATATGAACATAGTGGAGCATGTATCCTTATTACATGTTGGAGTATCTTCTGTGCATATGCCCAGGAGTGGTAGAGCTGGCTCCTCAGGTAGTGCTATGTCCGTTTTTTCGAGAAATCCCCAAAAGTATATCCAGAGTGGTTTCACCAGCTTGCAATCCCACCAGCAATGGAGAATTGTTACTCTTTCTACACATCCTCTCCAGCACTTGCTGTCCCCTCAAGTTTTGATCTTTTCCATTGTCACCGGTATGTGGTGGAGTCTCAGGGTTGTTTTGATTCACATTTCCCTGATGATTAAGGATGTTTAACATTTCTTTAGGTGTTTCTTAGCCATCCGGTATTCCTCAGTTGAGAATTATTTCGTAGTTCTCTACCCCATTTTTAATAGGGTTATTTGGTTCTCTGGAGTCTAACTTCTTGAGTTCTTTCTATATATTGGAAATTAGCTCTCTCTTGGATGTAGGGTTGGTAAAGATCTTTTCCCAATCTGTTGGTTGCCATTTTATTTTCTATTAACAGTGTCCTTTGCCTAATGGAAGCTTTGTAATTTTATGAGGTCCCATTTGTCAATTTTGTCTTTTTTGAAGAACAAATAGCATAAGCTATTGGTGTTTTATTCAGGTGTTCTATTCTAATCCCCTGTGCTCATTTGCTCCAGGTTCTTTCCCACTTTCATTTCTATTATATTCAGTGTATATGGTTTTGTTTGGAGGTCCTTGATCCACTTGGACTTGAGCTAAGGGAGCTAAGAATGGTTCAACTTGCACCCTTTTACATATTGACTGACAGTTGACCCCAGCCAGCCCCATTTGCTGAAAATGTCTTTTTCTATTGGATGGTCCAAGCTCCTTTTTCAAAGTTGAAGTGAACATAGGTATGAGGGTTCATTTCTACGCCCTCAATTCTATTCCATTTATCTACTTGCCTGTCACTATACCAATACTATGAAATTTTTATCACCATTGCTCTATAGTATAACTTGATGTCAGGGATGGTTATTCCACCAGAAGTTCTTTTATTGTTGAGAATAGTTTTCATTATACTGTTATGTTTTGCTATTCCAGATAAATTTGTAAGTAAGTCTCTCTAACTCTATGAAGAATTGAATTGGAATTTTGATGGGGGATTTCATTGAATCTATAGATTGCTTTAGGCAAGATGGCCATTTTTACTATATCAACCCTGCCAATCCATGAGCATGGGAGATCTATCCATCTTCTGAGATCTTCTTCAATTTCTTCAGATACTTGAAGTTCTTGTCATACAAATCTTGCACTTGCTCGGTTAGAGTCACACCAAGATATTTTTTATCATTTGTGACTATTGTGTAGGGTGTCATTTCCATAATTTCCTTCTCACTTTCTTTATTCATTTAGTATAGAAAGGCTACTTACGTGTTTGAGTTAATTTTATATCAAGCAACTTTGCTGAAGTTGTTTATCAGTTTTAGGAATTCTCTGGCGGAGTTTTTTGGTTCACTTTAGTATACTGTCATATCATTTGCAATAGTGATAATTTGACTTCTTTCTTTCCAATTTGAATCACTTTGACCTCCTTTTGTTATCTCATTGCTCTAGCTAGGACTTTGAGTACTATATTGAACAGGTAGGGAAAGAGTGAAAAGCCTTGTCTAGTCCCAGATTTCAGTGGTATTGCTTGAAGTTTCTACCCATTTTGTTTGATGCTGGCTACTGGTTGCTATATATTGCTTTTACTATGCTTAGGTATGTTACTTAAATTCCTGATCTTTCTACTTTTATCATGAAGAGGTATTGGATTTTGTCAAATGCTATCTCAGCATCTACTTAAATGATCATTCTTTTAGTTTGTTTATATAGCAGATTACATTGATGAATTTTTATATATTGAACCATCCCCACATCCCTGGGATGAATCCTACTTGATCATGGTGGATGATCGTTATGATGTGTACTTGGATTCTGTTGTCAAGTATTTTATTGAGAAGTTTTGCATCGATATTCATAAGTGGAATTGGTCTAAAGTTCTCTTTCTTTGTTTGTTCTTTGAGTGGTTTAGGTATTAGAGTAATTGTGGCTTCATAAAACGAATTGGGTAGTCTTCCATCTGTTTCTCTTTTGTGTATCCTTTGAAGAGTATTGGCTTTAGGTCTTCTTTGAAGGTCTGATAGAACTCTGCATTGATATCACCTGGTCCTGGGCTGCTGCTGCTATTATTATTATTATTATTATTATTATTATTATTATTATTATTTGGTTTGGAGGCTATTAACAACTGCTTATATTTCTTTAGGGGTTATGGGATTGTTTAGATTATTTATCTGATCCTGATTTAACTTTGGTACCTGGTATCTATCTAGAAAATTGTCCCTTTCATCTAGACTTTTCACTTTTGTTGAGTATAGGCTTTTGTAGTAGGATCTGATGATTTTTTGGATTTCCTCAGTATTGAAACAGAAATTAAACAGACTCACAGTGAAACTGAGAGAGGTTATGACCCTAAAACAAAAGAATACATCTTTTTCTCAGCACCTCATGATACCTTCTCCAAAATGGAGCATATAATTAGTAACAAAAGAATGCTCGACCCATGCAACAATATTGAAAAAAAATACCATACATCCTATCAGATCACCATAGCCTAAGGCTGGGCTCCAAGAACAGCAAAAACTTCAGAAAGACGACATACACATGGAAACTGAACAATTCTTTACACAACCATACCTTGGTCAGGGAAGAAATAAAGAAAGAAATTAAAGACTTCCTGGAATTTAATGAAAATGTTGACATAGCATACCCAAACTTAAGGGACACAATGAAAGCAGTGCTAATAGGAAAGTTCATAGTCCTTAGTGCCCAGGTAATGAAACTGGAGAGATCTTACAGTAACAAAATAACAGCACACTTGTGAACTCTAGAACGAATAGAAGCAAACTCGCACAAGAGGAGTAGAAGCAGGAAATAGTCAAACTCAGGCTGAAGTCAATCAAATAGAAACAAGGAAAACAATACAAAGAATCAACAAAAGCAGTATCGGGTTATTCGAAAGAATGATCAAGATAGATATATCCCTAGCCAAACTAACTAAAGGGCCAAGAAGCAGTATCCAAATTAAGAAAATCAGAAATGAAAAGGGAAACATTGCAGAAATGGAGGAAATTAATACAACAACAACAACAACAACATCAGATCCTACTATAAGAGCCTGTGATCAACAATACTGGAAAATCTAGATGAAATGGACTGTTTTTTAGACAGATATCACATACTAAAGGTAAATCAAGAGCAGGTAAACTATCTGTACATTGCCATATCGCACAAGGAAATACAACAAGTTATTAAAAACCTCCCAAAGGGGAAAAAGCCAGGGCCAGATGAATATAGTGTTAACATTTTCATTAAATTCCAGATGGATTTAGTGCAGAATTCTACCAGATTTTCAAAAATGATGGGATACCAAGTTTTCTCAAATATTCCATAAAATAGGAATAGAAGGAATACTACCTAACTATTTCTTTGAAGCTGCAATTACTCCAATGCCTAAACCACACAAAGACCCAAAGAAAAAAAGAGAACTTTAGACCAAACTCGTTTATGAATATCAATGCAAAAATGCTCAAAAAATTGTTGCAAACTGAATCCAAGAACACATTAAAACCATGATTCATTGCAATCAAGTAGGCTTCATTCCAGGGATGTAAGGTTGGTTAATTATATGAGAATACATTAACATAATCTACTATATAAACAAACTCAAAAAATCACATGATCATCTCCTTAGATGCAGAAAAAGCATTTGACAAAACACAACACCCTTCATGTTAAAAGAATTGAAGTGATCAGAAATTCAAGGCCTATACCTAAACATGACAAAAGCAATTTACTGCAAACCAACAACTAAATCAAATTACATGGATATATTCTTGAAACAGTACCACTGAAATTGGGGACAAGACAAGGATGCCCACTCTCCACATATCTATTCAATATAGTACTTGACGTGCTAGCTAAAACAAAAGACAACAAAAAGAGATCAAGGAGATACAAATTGGAAAAGAAAAAAATAAAGATATCACTATTTGCATATGATATGATAGTATATATAAGTGACCCCAAGAATTCTACCAGAGAATTTCTCTAGCTGATAAACAACTTCAGCAAAGTGACTGGAGATAAAATTAATTCAAATAAATCAGTGGCTTTCCTTTACACAAATGATAAACAGGGTGAGAAAGAAATTAGGGAAAAATCTCCATTCACAACAGCCATAAATAATATAAAATATCTTGGGGTAACACTAACCAAACAAGTGAAAGACCTGTATGACAATAACTTCAAGTATCTCAAGAAAGAAATCGAAGAAGATCTCAGAAAATGGAGAGTTCTCCCATGCTCATGGATTGGCAGAATTAACATAGTAAGTGTGTTCATTCTACCAAAGGCAATGTATAGATTCAATGCAATCCCCAACAAGCTCCCAACAAAATTCTCCAAAGACGTGGAAAGAGCAATTTTCAAATACACCTGGAAAGGCAAAACAAAGGAAGAAACAAACAAACAGATAGCATAATAGCAAAAACAACTCTTATCAATGAACATCTGGCTGAGGGAATCAGCATCACTGACCTCAAGCTTTACTACATAGCAATAGTCATGAAAACCGCATGGTATTGGTACAGAGACAGACATGTTGATTAATGGAATAGAATTGAACACCCAGAAATAAAACCGCACATTTACATACATTTTACCTTTGACAGAAAAAGCAAAAAATGTACAATGGAAAAAGAAAGCATCTTCAATAAACGGTGCTTGTCTAACAGGCTCTTTGTATGTAGAAAAATGAAAATAGACCCATATTTGTCACCTCACACAAAGCTCAAGTCCAAGTAAATCAAGGGCCACAATCTAAAACCTGATACACTGAATCTAATAGAAGAAAAAGTGAGAAAGAGTCTTGAACTCATTGGTACAGGGGGATATATCCTAAACAGAACTCTAATGGTTCAGGCTCCAAGATCAAGAATTCATAAATGGGACCTCACGAAACTGGAAAGCTTCTGTAAGGCAAAGGACATAGTCAATAAGACAAATCGGCAACCTGCAGATTGGGAGAAAATCTTCACTAACCCGACATCTGAAAGAGGGCTAATATCCAAAATTTAAAGAGAATTCAAGAAGCTAATCACCAAAAAACCAAACACAATAAAAAATGGGGTATAGAACTAAGCCAAGATTACACAACTGAGGAATCCCTAATAGCTGAGAAGCACCTAAAGAAATGTTCAAAGTCCTTAGTGATCAGAGAAATGTAAATCAAACCGACCCTGAGAGTCCACCTTACACCATCCAAAATGGCTAAGATCAAAACCAACCACAGGTGACAATACATATTGGAGAGGATGTGGAGAAAGAGGAACACTCCTCTATTGCTGGTGGGATTGCAAACTGTAACAACCACTCTGGAAATCAATCTGGAGTGTCCAGAAAATTGGAAATAGATCTACCTGAAAACCCAGCTATACGGCTCCTGGGAATATAACCAAAAAAGGCCCGACCATGTCACAGGGGCACATGTTCCAGTATGTTCACAGTGGCCTTATTTGTGATAGTCAGAAGCTGGAAGTAGCCCAGATGTCCCACAACAGAAGAATAGATACAGAAAATGTGGTTCATTCACAGATGGACTATTACTCAGCTATTAAAAATGAGGACATTCTGAGTTTGGCAAGCAAATGAATGGAACTAGGAAATATCATCCTAAGTGAGGTAACTGAGACCTAAAAGGACATGCATAGTATGCAATCATTAATAAAGATATCACTATTTGCATATGATATGATAGTATATATAAGTGACCCCAAGAATTCTACCAGAGAATTTCTCTAGCTGATAAACAACTTCAGCAAAGTGACTGGAAATAAAATTAATTCAAATAAATCAGTGGCTTTCCTTTACACAATGGTCATTGAGTAGAGTATTGTTCAGTTTCCATGTGTATGTGGGCTTTCTGTTGTTTTTGTTGCTATTGAAGACCACTCTTACTCCATGGTGATCTGATAGGAGGCATGGGATTAGCTCGATCTTCTTGTATTTCTTGACATCTGTCTTGTGACCAATTATATGATCAATTTTGGAGAAGGTACCATGTGGTGCTGAGAAAAAGGTATGTTCTTTAGCTTTAGGATGAAATGTTCTATATATATCTGTTAAATCCAATTGGTCCAAAGTTTAAATTAGTTTCACTGTGTCCCTATTTAGTTTCTGCTTTCCTGATCGGTCCATTGAGGAGAGTGGAGTGTTGAGGTCACCCACAATTATTGTGTTAGGTGTAAGGTGTGCTTTAAGCTTTAGTAAGGTTTCTTTTACGAAGGAGGGTGCCCTTGTATTTGGAGCATAAATGTTCAGTATTGAGAGCTCTTCTTGGAGGATTTTCCCTTTGGCCAGTAAGAAGTAACCTTCTGGCCCAAATTTATGGGACACAATGAAAGCAGTGCTAAGAGGAAAACTCATAGCCCTAAGTGCATCCAAAAAGAAACTGGAGAGAGCATACACTAGCAACTTAACGGCACACCTTAAAGCCCTGGAAGAAAAAGAAGTTAATTCACCCAGGAGGAGTAGAAGACAAGGAATCATCAAACTCAGGGTTGAAATCAATCAAGCAGAAACAAAGAGAACCATACAAAGAATCAACAAGACCAGGAGCTGGTTCTTTGAGAAAATCAACAAGATAGACAAACCCTTAGCCAGACTAACCAAAGGACACAGAGACAGTATACAAATCAACAAAATTAGAAATGAAAAGGGAGACATAACAACAGAAACTGAGGAAATTCAAAAGATCATCAGATCCTACTACAAAGATCTATACTCAAAACAACTGGAGAATCTAGAGGAAATGGACAGTTTCCTACACAGATAC
Organism: Apodemus agrarius; assembly: GCA_964023405.1. Lineage (NCBI taxonomy): Eukaryota > Metazoa > Chordata > Mammalia > Rodentia > Muridae > Apodemus > Apodemus agrarius. The sequence continues at coordinate 178,108,895 of OZ030005.1, forward strand.
CAAATACCAAAATTAAATCAGCAACAAATAGATCAGCTAAATAGTCCCATAACCCCTAAAGAAATAGAAGGGGTTATAGAAAGCCTCCCAACCAAGAAAAGTACGGAACCAGATGGTTTTAGTGCAGAATTCTACCAGACCTTCAAAGAAGACTTAACACCAATACTTTTCAAACAATTCCACAAAATAGAGACAGAAGGGACACTGCCCAACTCATTCTTCGAAGCCACAATTACGCTAATACCTAAACCACAAAAAGATCCAACAAAGAAAGAGAACTACAGGCCAACTTCTCTTATGAATATAGATGCAAAAGTACTAAATAAAATTCTTGCCAACCGAATCCAAGAGCATATCAAAACGATCATTCACCATGATCAAGTAGGCTTCATCCCAGGGATGCAGGGCTGGTTCAATATACGGAAATCCATCAATGTAATCCACTACATAAACAAACTGAAAGAAAAAAACCACATGGTCATCTCATTAGATGCTGAAAAAGCATTCGACAAAGTTCAGCATCCTTTCATGCTAAAAGTCTTGGAAAGAGCAGGAATTCAAGGCCCATACCTAAACATAGTAAAAGCAATCTACAGCAAACCAGTAGCCAACATCAAAATAAATGGAGAGAAACTTGAAGCAATCCCACTAAAATCAGGGACTAGACAAGGCTGCCCTCTCTCTCCATATCTTTTCAATATAGTACTTGAAGTTCTAGCGAGAGCAATTAGACAACATAAGGAAGTCAAAGGGATACAAATTGGAAAGGAAGAAGTCAAACTATCATTATTTGCAGATGATATGATAGTTTACTTAAATGACCCAAAAAACTCCACCAGAGAACTTCTACAGCTGATAAACAACTTCAGCAAAGTGGCAGGTTATAACATTAACACAAGCAAGTCAGTAGCCTTCTTGTACTCAAAGGACAAGCAGGCTGAGAAAGAAGTTAGGGAAATAACACCCTTCACAATAGCCACAAACAACATAAAGTATCTTGGAGTAACTCTAACCAAACAAGCGAAAGATCTGTATGACACGAACTTCAAGTCGTGAAGAAAGAAATCGAAGAATACCTCAGAAGATGGAAAAATATTTCTTGCTCCTGGATTGGCAGGATCAATATAGTAAAAATGGCCATCTTGCCAAAAGCAATCTACAGATTCAATGTGATCCCCATCAAAATCCCAACTCAATTCTTCATAGATCTAGAAAGAGCAATTCTCAAATTCATCTGGAGCAACAAAAAACCCAGGATAGCTACAACTATTCTCAACAATAAAAGGACTTCTGGGGTAATCTATATCCCAGACCTTAAACAGTACTACAGAGGAATTGTGTTAAAAACTGCATGGTATTGGTATAGCAACAGGCAAGTAGATCAATGGAATAGGATTGAAAACCCAGAAATTAACCCACAGACTTATGGTTACTTGATCTTTGATAAAGGAGCCACAACTATCCAGTGGAATAAAGATAACCTTTTCAACAAATGGTGCTGGTACAACTGGAGGTCAACATGCAGAAGAATGCGAATTGACCCACTCTTATCTCTTTGCACTAAGATCAACTCCAAGTGGATCAAGGACCTCCACATAAAACCAGACACACTGAAACTATTAGAAAAGAAACTTGGGAAGACCCTGGAGGACTTGGGCACAGGGGAAAAGTTCCTGAACAGAACACCAATAGCTTATGCACTAAGATCAAGAATCGACAAATGGGACCTCATAAAATTACAAAATTTCTCCAAAGCAAAGGACACTGTCAGAAGGACAAAACGGCAACCAACAAAGTGTGAAAAGATCTTCACCAACCCCACATCCGACAGAGGGCTAATATCCAATATATAGAAAGAACTCAAGAAGTTAGACCGCAAAGAACCAAATAACCCTATCAAAAAATGGGGCATAGAGCTAAACAAAGAATTTTCACCAGAAGAAATTCGGATGGCCAAGAAACACCTTAAAAGATGTTCAACATCATTAGTCATCAGGGAAATGCAAATCAAAACAACCCTGAGATTCCACCTCACTCCAGTCAGAATGGCTAAGATTAAATACTCAAGAGACAACAAGTGCTGGCGAGGATGTGGAGAAAGAGGAACACTCCTCCACTGTTGGTGGGATTGTAAAATGGTAAAACCTCTCTGGAAATCAGTTTGTCGGTTCCTCAGAAAATTGGGCATGTCACTTCCAGAGGACCCTGGCATACCACTCCTCGCATATACCCAGAGGATTCCCCTGCATACAATAAAGACACATGCTCCACTATGTTTATATCAGCCTTGTTTATAATAGCCAGAAATTGGAAGGAGCCCAAATAGCCCTCAAAGGAGGAATGGATACAGAAAATGTGGTATATTTATACAATGGAATACTACTCAGCAATTAAAAATAATGAATTCATGCAATTTGTAGGTAAATGGTTAGACCTGGAAAATATCATCCTGTGTGAGTTAACCCAATCACAAGAGAATATACATGAAAAGCAATCACTGATAAGTGGATATTAATGAGCCCAGAAGCCCTAAATACTCAAGACACAATTAGCAAGTCAAATGATTCCCAAGAAGAAAGGAGAGGACCCTGGGCCTGTAAAGATTGGATCCAGTTTTGTAAAGAAACCGAGGGGGGAGGGGGAATGATTGGGGAATAGTTGGGGGGAGAGGAACTATGGGAAGTATGGTGGGTGGGAACTGGGAAAGGGGAAAGCCTTTGGAATGTAAACAGAATATAGAAAATAAAAATTAAAAAAAAAGAAAATTTAGAGTTAACAAAAGAAAAAAAAGATTCAGCTTTGGGGCATTTTCTCAATTAGTGATCAAGTGGGGGAGGGCCCCTTGTGGGTTGTACCATCTCTGGGCTGGTATTCTTGGGTTATATAAGAGAGCAGGCTGAGCAAGCCAGGGGAAGCAAGCCAGTAAGTAACATCCCTCCATGGCCCCTGCATCAGCTCCTGCTTCCTGACCTGCTTGAGTTCTAGTACTGATTTCCTTTGGTAATGGACAGCTTTGTGGAAGTGTAAGCTTAATAAACCCTTTCCTCCCCAACTTGCTTCTTGGTCATTATGTTTGTGCAGGAATAGAAACCCTGACTAAGACAGTAAGAGACTCTCAGGACTCAAAGTGAGGGACATTAGATGAAATGCCTGACAGTAGGGAACAGGAATGTGCAAAGCCCAACTACAGCAGGAAGACTGGGCAGCAAATGAGGGAGAGGGGATCCATCCCACAGTCACAACTCTGACCCATAATTGTTCCTGTCTGAAAGAATTACAGGGATGGAAATGGAGATGAGCCTGAGAAAAAGAATGTCCAGCAACAGGCCCAAAGTGGGATCAGGTTCAAGGGCAGGTCCCAAGACCTGACACTATTACTGAGGCTATGGAGCACTCACCAAAATGGATTGAGCATGACTGCAAGACAGAAGACCCAACAAACTGCTGAAAGACTCAAAAGAAGATATTTAATCCAATGGACAGAAGCAGCTGACCTCTGTTGTCAAGAAGAAGCTGAGGAGAAGGATGAACCTGTAGGAGGACCAGAAGTCTCAATTAATCTGGACCCATAAGATCCCTCAAACACTGGGACCACCAAACAGGCAGTATACTCCAGCTGAGATGAGGCTCCCAACACATACAGTAGAGTACGCCTAGGTCTGTGTTCATTCAGAGATAGCCCATCTAATACTCAAGATACTGGAGGCCCCAGGGAGTTTAGAGGTCAGGTGGGATAGGGGATGTAGACATCCACATGGAGACAGGGGTGGGGAGGAGGTATGAGATGTGGAACAGTTGGAGGGTGGACAGTGGTGGGGGAATATAAATAAATAAATCAATAAAGTTAAAAAAATCCTTCTCTATAACAAAAAACCAGGGGGCAGCTGGGGACATGACCCTTTCATTTTCCATTTGTGCCCTTGAACTGACTCTGTATGACAGCTCTCCACATCCCAATCCCACCAGGTTATAGCTTGTCTCCAAGGAGTGCTGACATAGATAACATGTGAACCACCACTACAGCCCCAATACCTGGCCCAAGTGGGACCTACCTGAGGCACACAGGACACAGGAACCATGGAGCAGCCTGGGAAATGAACCTTCCAGGTTCCATCTATGCCCCAGTGCTGATCCTAAGCCACACATCTCCACACCCTAATCCCATCTGGAGATAGCTTGTCTAACAAGAGTGTTGACATACCTAAGCTAAAGGCTCAGAGGCTCACAGGAAGGACAATCTCCAGTCAAGAGATAGTAAAACCAGCTAATACAAGAGAAAACTATGTGATGAGAGGCAAACTCAAGAATGTGAGGAACAGAAACAAAGGTAACAGAGATTGCAAATCAGAATCGAGTTCTCCCACCACTGCAAGCTATGGAAACACCCAAAACACCAGAAAAGCATGACTCAGAATTAAAATCACATTTCATGATGATGATAGAGGATTTTAGGAAGGGTATGAATAACTTCCTTAAAGAAATAATTGAGAACACCGATAAATAGGTACAAGCCCTTAAAGAGGAAATATATAAGACCTTTAAAGAAATACAGGAAAACACAACCAATCAGAGTAAGTAATTGAATGAAACATTCAGGATCTAAAAATGAAAATAACAGCAATGAAGAAATCACAAAGGGTAACAAAACTGGAGATATAAAACCTAGGAAAGAGATCAGGAGTCATAGGTGCAGGCATCACCAACAGAATACAAGAGACAGAAGAGAGAATCTCAAGTGTAGAAGATAGCATTGAGGGAACAGTCATGGAAAATGCTAAATGCAAAAGTTCCAAAAACAAAACATCCAGGAAATCCAGGACAAAGTGAAAAGACCAAACCTACAGATAATAGGTACTGAAGAGAATAAAGATTCAAAACTCAAAGTTTCAGTAAATGTCTGCAACAAAATTATAAAAGAATATATTCCTAACCTAAAGAAATGCATGCCCATAAACCTACAAGAAGCCTACAGAACCACAAATATATTGGACCAGAAAAGCAGTTTCTCCCATCACATAATAATCAAAACACCAAATGTACAAAATGAAGGAAGAATGTCCTGACCGGCAGGACAGTCAACGGGGTGCCTGGACCACCTAGGTAGAGAATGGGGACAAGAGATTCAAGAGATGGACAGCAAGGCAGTATTCTGATCAAGCTGTCAAATTTTATTTTTTACACATGGCAATATAAAAGGAAGAAATCAATGTATAGGGAGAGGTTTAGGGGGCAAGACATTGATTTAGAGGATCAATCTCAGGGGGCAAGCATTGTTTCTCAGGAACAGTTTCTCAGAATTGTCTCTCAGAATCTCAGGAAAAAGCTGGCTACTGCTATAGGAAATTGGCACAATAAATTGATCACAAGGAGGCAAGGTGGAAAGGAGTTGCTATGGTAACCTAACCACAGGAGTGATCTCTTTGTTGTAGCCCACTCAAGTGAGCTCTGTATGTACTGTCCACCTTGCTACTTGGATAATCTTGAAAACTAATATTTTTCCTTCTAAAAGCAGGCTTGAACTGGCTGAAAGAAGGAGGTTTTGAGATCTATGTGAGAATGGCTATAGGCAGAAGAATACTAAAAGCAGTAAGAACAAAAAGGTTAAATAACATAAAGGCAAACAATATGATTTGCACCAGACTTCTCAACAGAGTTTAAAAGTCAGAAGATCTTGGGCAGATGCCATACAGACCTTTAGAGAATAAAATGACTGTCTTGACTACTATTCCCAGCAAAAACCTCTATTAATGTAGATGAAGAAACCAAGATATTACATGACAAAACAAATTTAAGCAATATCTTTCCACAAGTCCAGGACTACAAAAGATAACTAGTAGAAAACTCAAACATGAGGAGGGAAACTACCCCCTACAAAAACCAAAAAATTAATTTGTTTACAACAAACCCAAAAGAAGAGAAATGCACAAACATAATTCCAGTTGTAACAACAAAAATAACAGGAAGCAATGATCATGGTCCCTGATATCTTTCAACATCAATAGACTCAATTCCCCCGTAAAAAACATAGCCTAACAGACTGGATACATAACAGCATTTTGCTGAATGCAGGAAGTGCCCCTCAATGACAGAGAGAGACAGTACCTAAGAATAAACTGACGGAAACAATTCCAAGCAAATGGTCCAGAGAAATAAGCATGAGTAGCCATTCTAATATCAAATAAAATGAACTTTCAATCAAAAGTTATCAAGAAAGATGAGGAAGGACACTTCATAATCAGCAAAGGAAAAAATCTATCAGGATGGACTCTCAATTCTAAACATCTATGCCCCAAATGCAATGACAGCCACATTTGTAAAAGAAATGTTATTAAAGGCTCAACACACACATTGAACCTCACAAAAATAACAGTAGGAGACTTCAATACTCCACTCTCATCATTGGACAGATCATGGAAACAGAAATTTATAGAGACGCAATGGAATCAACAGAAGTTATGAACCAAATGAATTTAACATATATCTATATAACATTTTATCCTAAAACAAAAGAATATACCTTCTTCTCAGCACCTCATGATACCTTCTCCAAAACTGACCATATAAGCCTCATAAAACAGGCCTTGAATTAGACTCCCAACTTAAAATGTAAGGCCCCCATCTTCTCTCCCATGACTGAGCAGGCAGGTACAGCCAACTACGGTGCAGGGAACACAGGAGTGGCAGAGCAGCTAAGACAGTGTCCATGCATGCAACAACAATGGCACCCAGGAGCTGGGCATTATCACAGCCATCTTTGCACAGATCCTGCCAGAAGAGAACTGCTCTGCAGGGAGTGATTTGACTCCCTGATTTTGAGGTGAGGCCACCAACTTCTTTCCAGCAACTGAGCAGGCAGGTACATTCAGGAGCACAGAGAACACAGAGCAGCTGGGACAGGGTACATCATAGCCTGGATCCAGGAGCTGGGCAGCACCACTACACTCTGTGCCAGATGAGAGCTGGTCACCCAGAGGTGCTGAGACAGGCTTGGAGGCACACAGGAGAGACAAGAACTAGCCAAAAACAGCAGGACCAGCTAACACCAGAGATAACCAGATGTTAAAAGGCAAACATAGGAATGTTACCAACAACTTCAGTTGAAAAAATATCACCCTAAGGTTGGGTAGCAGGCATATTATTAATTAGTAATTAATTTCAGAGTTATTTCAGAGGACTCAGCTCATGATGGTTGGGGCCATTCATGTGATGGTGATACTGGGTTTTAGGAAAGATGATGAACAAGCCATGGGAAACAAAACAGTAAGTGGTACCCATCCATGACCTCTGCATCAGATCCTGCTCCTGAACCCTGTCCTGCTTGAGTTTCTATTTTGGCTTCCTCCAATGATGAACCAAGATGTGGAATTGTAATCCAATTAAAGTTTTTCTTCCCAAATTTGCTTTTGGTTATGGTATTTCATCACAGCAATAGCGACTCTAATTTAGACAAGAATAAAAAAATCCAAAATATCTTTTCTTAGGGAGACAGTATAGTCAAGGACTCACAGTACTTTCTGTGCAGTTGTCTGATGTCTCTGTGGTCAGCTATACTGAGCTAGATTCTCCTCTAAAGTGATGTGAAGGGCATACTCCCAATCCTTTTCTTAAGTAGCCAGAGCTGTTAGCTTGGTGTTTTGTGGTACTCCTAACAGTGGGAGTGGTTCTTTTGCTTGATCACGAAACTCTTTTCCTTCCTACTGCTGTCTTATCCAGCCTCAATATGAGTGTTCATGTCTTGTCTTACAGTATCTTGATTTGCCCATTGTACCAGTCATCTCTTGGAAGTCACTACTTTCTAAACCGAAAACAGAGGTTGAATAAATCTGGGGAGAGGAGAAGTGGGAGAAACAAGGAGAAGTGGAGGGATAAGTGGCCTGGAAGTATGGTATTAGGCAATAATTTATTTTAAATAAAAAATGTAATAAAACCAGAGTGAATAGCAATGGTCATAAGAAAATCTCATTGAATTCCACTTTTTTCCTTCCATGAAGCATGTGATACTGAAAGTTCTGTTTATCCTTTTACCATTAGAACAAATAACAAAAGTCATGATTTTCCATAACTTGTGTTATATAGTGGTGAATGACAGGATAATACATAGTCTTTTATTCAATATGTCTGAATAGCATTCGACACATTTTGTTCACTTAGCTGTATTTGTCAGAGTCTGTTAAATACTCGTAAAACTACACTTCTTTTTTTCCTTGAAAACATCGATACTTTATTTTAGGCAAAAACTTAAATAAATAAAAAATAAGCAAAAAGAAAAACCCAAACACCAAAGTTCAATAAGGATTACTCCTATTTAGTGATAAAATCTAAAGGTAAATTTACATTGCTATGTTAATATAAGCTTTTTCTTTTATAGCAATAATAATTCTAATAAAATATTGGACAGTAATTCCTTTGAAGAAAAGTCTATTTTCAGAATATCTGTTGCCAGATAAGACCATACATGCATTATTGATCCTTCCCTCCTCTTAACAAATATATGCAAGTTTTTTATGTAAATAAAATAAAAGAGAGTGAGGATTGATACTTTCCTAGGATGTGTGAGGGCCTGGAATGAAATTTCAATATGAAATAAAATATGTATAATAAAAAAATATGAGTAACCAGATCTCGTTTCTTTATTAAAAGCTATACAAGTAATTCTAACTTTCTGAAGCAGAAGACTAACACAGAATCAATAATCTCCAAGTCCAATATCCAAATGACAAAACCATAGAAATTGCCATAGACTGAAACCTAGAGAGGAAAACACTGAGACTTCAGTGATGGGAAATTTTACACAAAAGCAGACACTGCCACTATGTGTCAGTGATTCAAGCAGTCAGCACACTAATACTTCAGTGAATGAGCCATCTCATTTGCCAGCTGCTCAGACCAAGTTGCTTTTTCATCTGATGAAGTTCCTTGAGGATTTTACATGTACTTCATTTTGTTTGATGTGAGTTCTCACTGCACAGCCCATGGCAGGCTGGAGTGGAAAGAAGACTGATAATGAAAACAACAACAAACACTTTCTACTCTTCATTCAGGCTTAAAGAAGACAGATATGTGGACTAGAATCCAATGAGTTAATTAAAAAGGGTATATGTAAGAATTTGTGTTTTTATGGGGCTTAGTGGTACATCTATAATAACAGCCATCTAGTTTAAGATGGGAGGGTTGTGTGTTCAAAACTACACTTCTTGAGAATGCATATGTAAATATTTAAGGTAACATATAAATATTTTAAATATACAGTTAAACTTGGGCATAGTTGCTCATGCATAGACTTCTATAGGAAGATATAGTAGATTAGTACATAGCTTGAACTCTATTATGAAATGTTTAAGCATGAAGAGCAGCTTATTTTTTAACCTATCACTAGGATAAAGTCCATGTATAAACAGAATAAAGAGCAGGAGCTAACTGATTAGTCAATTATGATGTCATATTGATTCTGCTGCCACAGGATAAAAGCTCCGTGCTACCTGATCACATCTGTGTCAGTAAGGAGGACCGCAATGGATCTGCTCATATTCCTGGTGCTCACCCTCTCCTCTCTCATTCTCCTCTCATTCTGGAGACAGAGTTCCAGGATTGGGAAGTTCCCTCTTGGCCCTAATCCTCTCTCAATTATTGGCTATTTATTTCATTTACATGTGGAGAACATCACCCAATCCTTAATGAGTGTAAGAATATCTTATGCTCCCCTAGCACCTTGCAAGGAAAGATAAATGAAACTCTTTTTAAAAAATTTCTTTTCATTTTGAGATTGTCTTAGTCAGGGTTTCTATTCCTGCACAAACATCATGACCAAGAAGCAAGTTGGGGAGGAAAGGGTTTATTCAGCTTACACTTCCACACAGCTGTTCATCACCAAAGGCAGTCAGGACTGGAACTCAAGCAGGTCAGAAGCAGGAGCTGATGCAGAGGCTGTGGAGGGATGTTACTTACTGGCTTGCTTCCCCTGGCTTGCTCAGCCTGCTCTCTTATAGAACCCAAGAATATCATCCCAGAGATGGCACCACCCACAAGGGGCCCTCCTTCACTTGATCACTAATTGAGAAAATGCCCCACAGCTGGATCTCATAGAGGCACTTTCCCAACTGAAGCTCCTTTTCCTATGATAACTCTAGCCTGTGTCAAGTTGACACACCAAACTAGCCAGTACAATTGACCCCTTGTCAACTTGACACACCAACATATCACTATTAACCCTCAACCCTTACTTTCTTATTTATCCCCAAGATCTCAATAATGTAAAAAGTCCCACAGTCTTTACATATTAAAAGTTCAATCCCTTTAAAATGTCCAATATCTTAAAATTCAAAGTCTTTTAAAATTTCAAGTCTCTGAACTGTGGGCTCCACTAAAATACCTTCTTTCAAGAGGGAAAAATATCAGGGCACAGTCACAATCAAAAGCAAAACTCAAACTCCAATGGTTCAATGTCTGGGATCCAACTCATGATCTTCTGGGCTCCTCCTAGGGCTTGAGTCACTTCTCCAGCTCTGCCCTTTGTAGCACACACCTTGTCTTCTAGGCTCCAGCTGCCTGTACTCCACTGCTGCTGCTGTCCTTGGTGGTCATTGCATAGTACTGGCATCTCCAAGCCTCAACTCTTTTGCATGACCCCTTCAGTCTTGGGCTGTCAATTACAACTGAGGGTACACTTTCACCAATGGCCTTCCATGGCCTCTCACTGTACCAAGCCTCAGCTGTTCTTCATGATGCCTTCATGCCTTCAAAAGGAGTACCACCTGGGTGACTCTTACACAGTACCAAGTCCTGCTACAGCATGAGGCACAACCTTGGCTATCTGGAACACACCCTCTGTGCTCTCAGAAAACACTTCCCAGAAGATTTCACCTCAGTGATGCTGGTTTCTTCTTAATCACAGATAATTTCTTAGCTCCAGCTAACCAGCATCAATAGTCCCAGTAACACAAAGGTTAACTTTAATGGTTTTGGTATCTTGTTACTCACAGCTGATTCTTCAGCCCCAGCTAACCAAAACCACAGAGTCTTCATGGCCCTGATAAGAATCTTTAATCTTCCCTCTGAAATTTCACAAGCCAGGACTCCATCTTCTGCACTGTTCTCAACATAATCTTCCAAGCTCCTCCACAACATCTCACAGAGGTCTCATCACTGAATGGACCATCTAAGCCAAAGTTCCAAAGTCCTTCCACAGTCCTCCCCAAAACATGGTCAGGTTGTGACAGGAATACCCCACTACGCTGGTACCAATTTCTGTCTTAGTCAGGGTTTCTATTCCTGCACAAACATCATGACCAAGAAGCAAGTTGGGGAGGAAAGGGTTTATTCAGCTTACACTTCCACACAGCTGTTCATCACCAAAGGAAGTCAGGACTGGAACTCAAGCAGGTCAGAAGCAGGAGCTGATGCAGAGGCCATGGAGGGATGTTCCTTACTGGCTTGCTTCCCCTGGCTTGCTCAGCCTGCTCTCTTATAGAACCCAAGAATATCATCCCAGAGATGGCACCACCCACAAGGGGCCCTCCTTCACTTGATCACTAATTGAGAAAATGCCCCACAGCTGGATCTCATAGAGGCACTTCCCCAACTGAAGCTCCTTTTCCTATGATAACTTCAGCCTGTGTCAAGTTGACACACCAAACTAGCCAGTACAGAGATTATAGCTAAAGAATTTTTATCTTGAGATATAATATATTCCTCCTTCCCTTATCTCTCATCTCAACCCTTATCTCAAACCCTCATACATACTCCTTGCTTTTCTTCATAAAATCCAAGGTCTATTCTCTTATGAATTGAAGTTAAATGCATATCTGTAAATATATATATATACATATATTCCTAAATATAAGCTGTATACTTTGTATAATATTATTTTTGCATATGTTCTCAGTACTGGCCAAAAGAGAATTGTAATCAATGATCATGAAGTTAAAAAACTATAACATTGCATTTGTTGGCCCCATCAGATATTGTGGAAAAATGTTTTCTAATGTGAATTAGAGAACTTTTGGAAGTTTGCATATTAAAATAACATTTGCAAAATTGCAAAAAAAAATCTGTATACTTATTTCCAACCTTATTTTATTGCTCTTTTCCACTTTTTTTTTGCTAAAAGTCCTGGAAAAGTTCACATTACATTATCCACCATGTCAGGTAGCACTTTAGGGATAGGTTTTTTTTATTAGATATTTGCTTTATTTACATTTCAAATGGTATCCCCATTCTACATTACTCCTCTGAAAATCCCCTAACCCATCTACCCTCCCCTCAATTTCCTGAATTGCATTCCCCTAATCTGGGGAATCGAGCCTTACAACACCCATGGTCTCTGCTTTCAATGATGTCTTAAAAGGTCATGGTCTGCTACTTATGTAGCTCAAGCCATGGATCCCTCCATGTGTACTCTTTGGTTGGTGGATTAGTCCCTGGGAGCTCTGGACATACTGGTTGGTACATATTATTGTTCCTCCTGCAGGACTTCTGATCTCTTCAGCTCCTTGGGACCTTTAGCGCCTCCATTTGGGGCGCTATGTTCATTCTCTTTGTTGGCTGTGAGCCATGGGTATTTTGATCCACTTTCCAATAAGGATCAAAGCATCCACACGTTGGTCTTCTTTCTTGAGCTTAATGTGGTGTGTGAGTTGCATCTTGGGTGTTCGGAGCTTTTGGGCTAATATTCACTTATCAGCAAGTGCACACCATGTGTGTTCTTTTGTGATTGGGTTACCTCACTCAGGATCATATTTCTTAGCTCCATCCATTTGCCTAAGAATTTCACGATTTCATTGTTTTTAATAGCTGAGTAGTATTCCATTGTGTAAATGTACCACATTTTCTGTATCGATTCCTCTGTTGAGGGACATATCTGGGTTCTTTCCAGCTTCTGTCTATTATAAATAAGGCTTCTATGAACATAGTGGAGCATGTGTCCTTATTACATTCTGGAGCATCTTCTGGGTATATGCCCAGGAGTGGTATAGCTATGTCCTCAGGTAGTGCTATGTCCAATTTTCTGAGGAACCACCAAACTGATGCCCAGAGTGTTTTTACCAGCTTGCAATCCCACCAGTAATGGAGAAGTGTTCCTCTTTCTCCACATCCTTTCCAGCATTTGCTGTCCCCCGAGTTTTCAATCCTGGCCATTCCGACTGGTGTGGGATAAAATCTTAGGATTGTTTTGACTTGCATTTCCCTGATAATTTAGAATGTTGAACATTTCTTTAGGTGTTTCTCAGCCGTTGAGTAATCCTCAGTTGAGAATACTTTGTTCAGCTCTGTACCCCATTTTTAATAGGGTTATTTGGTTCCCTGTTTTCTAACTTCTTGAGTTCTTTGTATATATAGGATGTTAGCCCTCTATCTGGTATGGGATTGGCTATCATCTTTTCCCAATCTGTTGGTTGCTGTTTTGTCCTATGACATTGTCCTTTGCCTTACACAAGCTATACAATTTAAGGAGGTTCCATTTATCAATTCTTAATCTTAGAGTATAAGCTATTGGTGTTCTGTTCAGGAAAATTTCCCCTGTGCCCATATGGTCATTGTCCTTCCCCACTTTCTCTTCTATTAGATTCAGTGTATCTGGTTTTATGTGGAGGCCCTTTACCCACTTGGACTTGAGCTTTGTACAGGAAGATAAGAATGGATCAATTTCCATTCTTCTACATGTTGACTACCAGTTGATGAAGCACCATTTGTGAAAATGTTGTCTTTCTTCCACTGGATGGTTTTAGCTCCTTTGTCAAAGATCAAGTGACCACAGGCTTGAGGGCTCATTTCTGGGTCTTCAATTCTATTCCATTGATTTTCCTGCCTGTCACTGTACCAATACCAGAGAGTTTCTCTCACTATTGCGCTGTAGTACAGTTTGAGGTCATGGATGGTTCTTTGTTTGTTGAGAATAGTTTTCCCCATCCTGGGGTTTTGGTTATTTCAGATAAATTTTGAAATTGCTCTTTCTAACTCTATGATGAAAAGCCTAACAAGCAGCTGATAGAATCTCATGCAGATACTTACACCCAACCAATGTACAGAAGCTGGGACCACTGTTGCTGAATTGGGGAAAGGCTGGAAGTAACTGAGGAGCATGATCCCATAGGAGGACCAGAAGTCTCAACTAACCAGGACCCCCTATATCTCTCAGACACTGCACCATCAACCAGGCAGCATACACTAGCTGATATGGAGCTCCTGATAGATATGCAGCAAATGGCTGCCTGGTCTGGCCTCAGTGAAAGAAGATGCACCTAATCTTCAAGAGAATTGAGGCCCCAGGGAATTGGGAGGTCTGGTGCAGTTGGTGTGGTGAGGGCATCCTCTTGAATATTGAGGTGGGGGGAAGTATTGGATGAGGACCAATCAGAGGACAGACAGGAAGGGGGATTAAAACTGTACTGTAAAAAGATAACAATAAAAAACACAATAAAATAAATTAAAAATTATTTTTTTCTGTTAGAAAATGCTTAATGTACAAATTGATAATTATATATGAATACTTTTCTTACACAATATGCTAAATACATAATAAATGAAAATCATATAATGGGGTGGATTTGGAAAAGCAGTGAAAGACAGAGAATTCAATGCTTATTGGACACAGTAACTTACATTCTATGACATGATTGGAGTCAGTTTCTATCTCTCCTGCTCTTTGTATTGTCTTTATCCTCAGTTATATTGCTTTTCTATGTGAAGATAAATGTCAATGTGTTCTAATTAACCAAGTCCATTTATGTGTTACTGAATCCATCTTGTGTTTTCATATGCCCAATAAATATTCAAGTTGGTTTTCTAATGACACTGAACTGAGCTTTTATATATATCTGGCAAATATGTCAGTATTTAGTAAATGAGGAAATACTTGAAAAATCAAATAAATAGTTATATGTCAATTTTACCTGCTTCCAGTTAATCTGTTAATAAAGTCCCAAGGATTTGTGTCATCCAGTCCTTCTTGGTGTTCTTTTGTTTTCTACAGAAGTTATTTTTTAATACTAAAAACATGTGTAGTTGCTTTCTTATGACTTTCTGCACAATGATAAATGAGAATAGGAAATGTGTTGCAGAACTACATGAAAAAAATCAAGAATTTATTAAATACATTAGGTATAATAAAAATATACATACAATAATATAACAAGTCTGATTTAGATTTTTAGTTATATATATGACTCATGTTTACCTTGAGTTGCTTCATTTTATATATAGTAATTGTCTATGCTAATTTGAACCTGTTCAGCAGGTCCAGTTATTCAGGGTCCTGATGACCTGAGGGTCAAGGGGGGAGGGGGGAGAAAGAAAGAAGACCAAGTTGAAGTCTTTTGTCAAGGTCTTCAGTTTAATAAGCATAAATTCTTTAGTTATATAGTCCTCAAATGAGGAACTTCACACAAGCGAGGGGTGGGCTACAGCGGGGAGCAGGGAAAGGTTATCTGCTTGGCACATCTGCTGGTTGTGTAAGTAGGAACGTTCTGCGGTTTGGGCTGGAATGTCTTAGGTAAGTTGAGGTTAGGGCTGGGCTGGAACGTCTTGGGTAGGTTGAGGTTAGGGCTAGGCTGGAACATCTTGGGGAAGTTGAGGCTGGAACATCTTGTGACTTTTCTTGTGACAGTCTTTCAGCTCCTACCCATGAGAGAGGCTCAACCTTGTACTTCTCAAGCCTGCTGAAGCAGGTAATGTACTGGCTCCTGACACTAATTGAAGAATAGAGGTAGAAAATCCTGCCAATATAATCAAGGTTCATAATAAATTTTTCCAAATTTAGTAATAATTCAATTTTGCATATAAATTTGAAATATTATATGGCATAAATTAATGAAAATCATACATTTTGGATGCCAGTGACTATTAAGACAATAGGGTAACAGATTGACTGCAGAAAGGTTTCCATTCAGCCAACCTTTGGCATGAAGTGAACATACAGAAGTGAGTATGCCTCTTAAAGATGTCTTGACATATAATTGCACACATTTATTGACATCTCTATGGTCTATAACTACTATATAGGCAGAGAACAGGAGATGCTAATTCTTCACAGGGAAAGATTGTGAAGATATCTTTAGTCCACATGCCATAAAACCATTAATATTTTTTTGAGAAAGGGTTTCTCAAATGTGTAGCCCTTGCTATCCTGGAACTCACTCTGTAGACCAAGTTGGCCTGGAACTCAAAAATCTGCCAGCCTTTGCCTCCCAAGTGTTGGGATTAAAGGCTTGTGCCACTACCACCTGGCACCATTCATATTGTTATTTATTCCTGTTCCATTGTCAGTGAGGATCTAAAGTAAAGGAGCAAACATTTGAATAATTTCAGTGCTTCCTGAATTATTATTCTAAAATTTCCTGTTTGCTTTCATGAGGGAAGGAATTTTTCTACACTTGTACACAGTGAGTGCTCATAATCTTGGTTTTCTGAGTTTTTCCATCAAGATAAGAAAATCCTGATTTTTTTTTGTTGTTGCTTTGTTTTGTTTTGTTTTTTTTTGAGACAGGGTTTCTCTGTGTAGCCCTGGCTGTCCTGGAACTCACTCTGTAGACCAGGTTGGCCTTGAACTCAGAGATCCACCTGCCTCTGCCTCCCAAGTGCTGGGATTAAAGGCGTGCGCCACAACCAGCGCCCAGCAAAAATCCTGATCTTCGGATGGCCGAGAAACACCTTAAGAGATGTTCAACATCATTAGTCATTAGGGAAATGCAAATCAAAACAACCCTGAGATTCCACCTCACACCAGTCAGAATGGCTAAGATTAAAAACTCAAGAGACAACAAGTGCTGGCGAGGATGTGGAGAAAGAGGAATACTCCTCCACTGTTGGTGGGATTGCAAAATGGTAAAACCTCTCTGGAAATCAGTTTGGCGGTTCCTCAGAAAATTGGGCACGTCACTTCCAGAGGACCCTGGCATACCACTCCTGGGCATATACCCAGAGGATTCCCCTGCATACAATAAAGACACATGCTCCACTATGTTTATAGCAGCCTTGTTTATAATAGCCAGAAATTGGAAGGAGCCCAAATATCCCTCAAAGGAGGAATGGATACAGAAAATGTGGTATATTTATACAATGGAATACTACTCAGCAATTAAAAATAATGAATTCATGCAATTTGTAGGTAAATGGTTAGACCTGGAAAATATCATCTTGAGTGAGCTAACCCAATCACAAAAGAATACACATGAAATGCAATCACTGATAAGTGGATATTAATGAGCCCAGAAGCCCTAAATACTCAAGGCACAATTAGCAAGTCAAATGATTCCCAAGAAGAAGAAAGGAGAGGACCCTGGGCCTGTAAAGATTGGATCCAGTTTTGTAGAGAAACCGTGGGGGGAGGGGGAATGATTGGGGAATAGTTGGGGGGAGAGGAATTATGGGACATAGGGAGGGGGGAAAGCCTTTGGAATGTAAACATAAAATATAGAAAATAAAAATTAAAAAAAAGAAAAGCAAAAAAATAAAATAAAATAATCAAAACGAATCTGGAAAATAATGGAGGAGATGACATTGTATGAAGCACAGCCCAGGATGAAGTTGGGATTATAGGGTGAGCCTGAAGAATGGGAAACAATTGTAAAATGTTATTAAAATATACCAAGAGGCTATTTTATCTTTGTTAAAGTCCCTTTAGAAATACTAAGCAGTATTTTTATCTACAAAGTCCTCTAATAGCTAAATATTCAGTATATATAGAAAGAGCAATAACTTTTATTTTTAATATGATTTAACTTCCCTCAAATATGACTTTCAATCTTCTGTTCACTTTATTTTGAAGAAAGAACTTAAAGAAAAGGTTCTTCAGAATTTAAGCAGATAACCTGAGTCTTCTGTGACAGGTACTTCCTGGATGAGTAGCATTTACAATGACAGCAAATTAAGATCTGCTCATCCTCTAAGACAAAAGAGTGGCAGCAGAGAGAAATTATGTACCGAATAGAAGACACAACTGTAATATACTAAGAGAACAATGAGGTAGTGTTAATGTAAACAGCTCAAGTTTAGTTAAACAAGTCATTGTGTTGTTAGCTTGTATGGGTGTTAGTCCAACTAGAGGTCAGCATGTAGAGGAACACAAATTGATCCATTCTTTTTTGTTGTTGTTGTTTTGTTTTTGGTTTTTCAAGACAGGGTTTCTCTGTGTAGTCCTGGATGTCCTGAAACTCACTCTGTAAACCAGGCTAGCCTCAAACTCAGAAATCCGCCTGCCTCTGCCTCCCAAGTGCTGGGATTAAAGGTGTGCACCACCACACGCGGTAAATTGATCCATTCTTATCTCCTTGTACCAAGTTCAAATACAAGTGGATCAAGGACCTCCACATGAGACCAGATACAATAAAACTAATAGAAGAGAATGTGGGGGATGAGCAGCAAATACATGGGCACAGGAAAATTTCCTGAACAGAACACCTAGGGCTTATGCTATAAGATAAAGAATTGACAAATGGGACTTCATAAAATTGCAAAGCTTCTGTAAGGCAAAGGACACTGTCAATAGGACAAAATGGTGACCATCAGATTCGGAAAAGATGTTTACCAACCCCACATCTGATAGAGGGCTAATATTCAATATATACAAAACTAAAAAAATTAGACTCCAGACAATCAAATAACCCTATTAAAATGGGGAGCAGAGCTAAAGAAAGCATTTTCCATGGAGAAATTTGAATGGTCAGGCAAAGCAATGGGTAATTGTCACTTGTTAGTGTGTAAAATGTACCCTGTGATGGCTCAAGCATTGAAATTTAGATTACCATGAATTATTACATCAAAATATTCAGCAGGTCTCTTGATCCTATTTCAATAACTAACTGAGGCAAGAGTTTCCCAGATTCTTTCTGGAGATGAATTGCTATTTGTAAAAGACCCCCATTCCATGGGCAGTTACCAAATCCTGTAAAGCTTTTCCTATGGAACTTAGCCCCAGGAAAAAGAGTGGAAATCCATATTGAGGAAGCTAAGATCATTGCGTCATTACTACAAATGTGGAGCATGGCTATCGCTGAAGCTGAACACAATGAGGGCATCTGCTAAAAGAACAAAATCTTAACCTCGGGTATTTTCATGGCCCTGGTCACCGAGTAAAACTCAATGTGCATAGTATCAAATATGTTTAGTTTTCTTATTTATGTGTTACTCTACATCTATACATATTTTGTCCTAATAAAACAATGGTTGTTCAAAGAACTTCAGTACCAAATTCTTTCTATATATATATATATATATATATATATATATATATACATATACATATATATGTGTATATATATATTATAATGCCAATATAATTCTATGTGTAAAGTGCTATCTGACCTGGTGGATGATGT
The DNA here is from genome assembly GCA_964023405.1 of Apodemus agrarius. NCBI lineage: Eukaryota > Metazoa > Chordata > Mammalia > Rodentia > Muridae > Apodemus > Apodemus agrarius. The sequence goes on from OZ030005.1 coordinate 178,128,205, forward strand.
AATATTCTTTTTTCAGAGACTTTTAGCAAAACTGTGAAAAACAGCAATAAAATAATGATGGGAAAAGAAGTATACATAATTTTTGCAATTTTGCAAATGTTATTATAATATGCAAAGTACCAAATGTTTTCTAATTTACAATAGCAATCACTTTTTCTTCAATTTCTGATGAGGACAAAAAAAATGCAACTTTACAGGTTTTTAACTTCAAGATCATTGATTACAATACTTTTTTGTCTGGTCCTAAAAACATCTGCAAAAATAACATTATACAAACTATACAGGTTATATTTAGGAATATATGTATATAAATGTACACACATGCATGTAACAACAATCAATAAAAGAGTAAGCCATGTATTTCATAAAGAACAATAAGGAGTATGTGGTAGGGTTTTCAAAAGAGAAAAGGGAAGGAGGAATGTATTACAATCTCAAAATAAAATTTCTATAATTATAATCCCCAAATGAAAAGAATTTTTTAAGAGTTTGATTTATCTTTCATTGCAAGGAACTAGGGGAACATAAGGCATACCCACACTCATTAAGAATTGGGTGATGTACTTTGCATCTGGCTGGAAGAAACTGCCAATATTTGGGAGTTGCCAGTCCTGGAACGTTGTCTCCATAGTGAGCAGAGAGTGAGCCATGAGAGGGTGAGAACCAGGATCTTGACCAGAACCATCAAGCGCCTCCTTCCTAACACAGCTGTGATCAGGTAGCACAGAGCTTTTATTGTATGCCTGCAGAATCACTATGACATCATAATTGACTAATCAGATATCTGCTGCTCTTTGATCTATCTTTTACATGAGCTTTATCCTAGTGATAATGACAAAAATAACCAGTTCTTCATGCTTAAACATTTCATAATGTAGCTCAAACTATCTACTCATCTACTATATCTTCCTATAGAAGTCTATGGCTGAGCAACTATGCCCAGGTTTAAGTGTATACTTAAAATATTTATGTTTACTCTAAACATTTACAGATGCATTCTGAATAAAAGTAGCTTTATAAGTATTTAACAGACTCTGACAAATACAACTAAGTAAATAAACTGTGTCTAGTGTTATTCAGACATCTTGAATAAAAGATGATGTATTATCATGTCCTTCACCACTATACAACACAAGCCGTGGAAAATCAAGACTGCTGTTATTTGTTGTAATGGTGAAAAGACAAACAGGAGAACACTCAATGTCAAAAAGTTCATAGAAAAAATGAATTCAATGAGATTTTCTTATGGCCATGGTTGCTCACTGTGTTTTTATTACATTTTTAAATTTAAAATAGATTCTTTCTAATAGCATACATCCCTCCACTTCTTCTTATTCTTTCCATTTCTCCTCTCCACAGATTCATTTCTCCTTTGTTTTCTTTAGAGGAAAAAGGCAGGCCTCCAAGAGATGACATTCAAACTGGGCAAAGCAAGATACAGTAAGACAAGACAAGAGCCCTCATATTGGGCCTAGATTAGATAACTGCAGGAAGGAAAAGAGTTTCAAGATCAGGCAAAATAGCCACTCCCACTGTTAGGAGGTCTACAAAACACCAAGCTAACATCTCTATGACTATTCTAGAAAGGTAATGGAATTGTCTGCTTCATATCATTGTGGACAAGAATCTAGCTCAGTATAACTGACCACAAAGACATCAGATAACTGCTTAGAAAGTACTATGAATCCTTGACTATATTGTTTACCCCCAAAAAGGTGTTTTGTGTTTTTTATTATTGTCTAAACTAGAATTACTATTGTTATGATGATATATCACAACCAAAAGCAAACTAGGGAGGAAAAGTTCTAATTGGTTTACGATTCCACAACATGGTTCTTCATTGGAAGAAGCCAAAAATAGGAACTCTAGTAGGGCAGGGTTCATGAAGCAGGATTTGATGCACTGGTCATTGAGGGGTGCCACTTATTGATTTGTTTCCATGGCTTGGTCATCCTGCTTTCTCCTAAAATCCAGGACCACTATCCCATGGATGCCCTCACCATCATAAGCTGGGCACTCTTCAATCAATCACTAATTAAGAATATTCCTACAGCCAGATCAGGGATATATATTCCCAAATGAAGTTGTATCTTTACATGACTCTATCTTGTGTCACAAAGACATAAACATCATCATTATAATTCTATAATTGATAAGAATAAAACATTATAATAAATAAGAATGGTCAAATATAGTGTAATTTCTGTATCTTAAACAAACCATAGGTTCTTGGGGATGTTAGAAATCATGGTATATTAAGACTACTCCATTGCTGGTGGGATTGAAAGATGGTACAACCACTCTGGAAATCAGTTTGGTTGATCCTCAGATAACTGGGCATATTACCACTGGAGGACCCTGTTATACCACTCATGGGCATATACCAAAAGGATTCTCCAGCATGTAATAAGGACACATGTTCCTCTATGCTCATTGCAGCCCTGTTTATAATAGCCAGACAATGGAAAGAATCCAAACGTCCATCAACAGAGGAATGAATTCAGAAAATGTGGAATATTTATACAATGGAATATTACTCAGCTATTAAAAACAATGAATTGATGAAATTATTAGACAAATGGGTAGAATTAAAAAATATCATTCTGTGTGAGGTAACCCAATCACAAAAGAACACAAATGGTATGCACTCACTGATATGTGCCTATTAGCCCAGAAGCTTGGAATACCCAAGACACAATTCACATATCAAATGATGCCTAAGAATAAGAAAGAACAAAGTATGTATACTCTGGTCCATCTTAGAAGGGGGAACAAAATTCCCACAGAAGGAGATACAAAGACAAAGTGTATTGCAGCTTCTGAGGGAAGGACCATCCAGAGACTACCCCACTAGTGATCCATCCCATATACAGTTACAAAAGCCAGACACTATTATTGATGCATGACAAATCCAGAGGAGTCACTCTCAGCCAGCCATTGAACTGAGCACAGGGTCCCCAATGGGGATTCTAGAGAAAGGATCCAAGGAGCTGAGGGGTTTGCAACTCCATAGAAGGAACAATATGAGCTCCCAAGTACTCTCACAGCTCCTACAGACCAAACTATCAACCAGAGAGTGCATATGGAGTTACCTATGACTCAAGACACATAGGCAGTAGAGGATGGCCTTGTTGGATATCAAAGAGAGTAGAGGCGTTTGGTCCTGGAAAGGCTGGATGCTGCAGTGTGGGTGAATGGTGGAATAGGGAAGTGGGGGAGCGTTTATTGGGGAAGAAAGGAGATGGGTTATGAAACTTCAAAGAGGGGGCAAACCAAGAAAGGGGAAAACATTTGAAATGTAAATGAAGAATACATCAAATATAAAAGAAAAATAAAAGAAATGTAAATAATGAAAATATCCAATAAAAATAAAAATAAAACTAAACTTTTTAAAAGAATGGAATAAAAAAAAGAAATCATCCTATAAAATGACCAGACTGTTCAGAATGGAATATAATAACAGAGACATAAAAATTAAAATATTAATGGAATGATGTGTTATTCGCATTATAATGGCAAAGCTCAAGCAAAGTCTTAATTTTTAGAGATGGCATCATAGCTATTCTATGACTAAGCAGATTTTTCCAAGGTCTCTTAGCTCAGAAAATTGTCTTTTAAGACTATGTCTTTTTCCACTGGATGTTTGTAGCTCCTTTATCAAAGATCAAGTGACCATAATTCTGTGTGCTCATTTCCGGATCTTCAATTCTATTCCATTGTTCTACTTGCCTGTCACTGTACCAATACCATGCAGTTTTGACACAATTGCTCTGTAGTACTGCTTGAGGTATGGGATATTAATTCCCCCAGAAGTTCTTTTATTGTTGAGAATAGTTTTAGCTATCCTTTGTTTTTTGTTATTGTAGATGAGTTTGAGAATTGCTCTTTCTAAATATTTGAAGAATTGATTTGGGATTTTGATGGAGATTGCATTGAATCTGTAGATTGCTTTTGGCAAGATGTCCATTTTTACTATATTAATCCTGCCAATCCAAGAGCATGGAAGATTCCCCTGCAGGCAACAAGGACACATGTTCCACTCTGTCCATAGCAGCCTTGTCTATAATAGCCAGAATCTGGAAAGAGCCCAGATGTCCCTCAATGGAGGAATGGATACAGAAAAGGTGGTATATTTATACAATGGAATGCTACTCAGCAATTAGAAACAATGAATTCATGAAATTTGTAGGCAAATGGTTGGAACTGGAAAATATCATCCTAAGTGAGCTAACCCAATCACAAAAGAATACACATGAAATGCAATCACTGATAAGTGGATATTAATTAGACCAGAAGCACCACATACTCAAGACATAATTAGCAAATCATATGATTCCCAAGAAGAAGGGAGGAAAGGGCCCTGTTCCTGAAAAGACTTGATCCAGTGTTGTAGGAGAGTACCAGAACAGAGAAATGGGAGGGGTGTTTGGGGAATGGGCAGAGGGTAGAGGACTTATGGGACATATGGTGAGGAGGGAACTGGGAAAGGGGAAAGCATTCAGAATGTAAACAAACAATATAGAAAATAAAAAGACTATGTCTTGCAGTTTTTCATAAATCATATACAAGTTCAGTGGATTTTCTTAAAATGCTCACATCAATTTTTATTCTGATTTCCTCTACTTTTTTGTCTAAGTAACAATTTTTCCCACTGGTGATTAAAAGTTGAACCTTGGAGATTCTGCCCTTTGGCTAGGCAGACAGAGACTATGGGTAGTAGAGCCAGGGTTTGAGTCCTTATCTTACACTCTTTTCCTCCACATAGATGTTCAGTACTATCATCAACCAACCTTAATGACCATGTACTGTGATTCAATATCAACCTTATTAATCCTATTCAAAACAAACATGTGTTTAGTTAATAATTACATCACCATTTTGACATAGAGTTCAGAAAAGTTTGATCTTAATGATGTTTCAAACCTAGTTAATAATTAGATCATGATTTTCTCACATGGAGGTCAGAAAAGTTCTATTTTTATAATCTTTAGATCATTGGTGACCCAAAGGTCATCTTGCCCTGTTATCTTGTGTAAGCTAAGCAGAATTTGTTGCATGAACCATGTTAACCTAAAATCCCAAAGAAACAAAGTTCCACTTACTTAACATAGGGTAGACAAAAAGCATACGTTTTATATTGGTCTTTATATTGGAAGTTGGAATACTGTTAAATTGATGAGATAATAATGGCTTCAATGCCAGGGTACTAGCTGATGACTGAGCCTAAGGAATAAAGACATGTGTCCTAACTGTTTTATTTCCCACCAGAATCATTGTGGGTATCTGATAAAAAATCTAGAGCTACAAATACACATCACCCTCAGAATTATCAGTACATAAGCAGCATGACTTTTGTCCTTCCACTTTACCAAGCTGGTCTCAGAACTAGTTTGAGTTATGGGTTCAGGATGGGTACAGCATAGAGGATTGGTTTTCAAAGGGCTGCCCACACCATCTTTCCCCCAACATCAGGAAGCACAATAGAGAGCAATCAGGTTAAAGGTGTAACATAAAAGATTAATTTTATAAGGTACCCACAATGAAGTCTACTCAGACATTGGTTGAAGTCAATAGAAAGTCTATTAGCCATCTGATTTTTATATTGGATTTCATGTAGCCCTGAGCCTTTCTCATGATGATCTTTTAAGCCAAAAATGATATTTTGTGTTGACATATTTTAGTTAACAAGAATTATTAGCTGGAAGCAGACCTCCAGAATCCAAAAAGCAAAGTTAATAACATTTAGAGAATTTCCTATAACTGGACTTAGATTACTAAGGTCTCTTTGGGGTTTGGGGCTTATGATTTTTTGTTTTTTTTTGTTTGTTTTTGTTTGTTTGTTTTTTTCGAGACAGGGTTTCTCTGTGTAGCCCTGGCTGTCCTGGAACTCACTCTGTAGACCAGGCTGGCTTCGAACTCAGAAATCCGCCTGCCTCTCCCTCCCAAGTGCTGGGATTACAGGCATGTGCCACCACGCCCAGTTATGTTTTTGTTTTTTAAAGTTTTTGTTTTGTTTTGTTTTATTTTGTTTTAAGTTTGGCTAATAGTATTTTCTGTGCTTTGAATTTTATGTCACATATGGTACTTCCATAGTGAAGTCAGTTGTGCCATTCTGTGAGAACCTCCATTGAACAAACAGAACAACTCTATTTGCACAGAGACACATATAAACAGGCTTCATTCCAACTTCCTCCACAGCCTCCTTGCTCAACAACAAAGGATAATAAAAACATGCTCCCCTTGTGCATACATCATTAACTTCATTCCATTACACACGATGTCAATAACTCCTGAATACTCAAATCCAATGCATTATGGCAAATTGTTGTCACCCAGGTTTCTCATATTGGTATACATAACTGTTTTTGTTACAAGAGATACATACTCATATTTTATATGCACTACTGCCTAAACAAGTAAAAACTCTAAAAGGTTAATTCATTATTTGCTCTCCATTGCTGACACCATGGGCTTTCCTAATCAGATCAAAACTGATAATTGTCCTGTCTTCAATAGATCTCAATTCAAATCCTTCTACAAATACTGGGAACTTCCCACCATACAGGGATTCCTCACAAATCTTAGGGACAAAGAAGAGTAGAAAAATATGCCAGACCCTAAAAGCCTAACTTTTAAAATAAAAGATGACCATATGTCCTCCTAATGTACAATTACTAATAGCCCTGACTACTTTAAACATTTTTAACATATAAAAAAGTCCAAACATCCTTCTATCTACCTCCATTGACAAACACCAAAATTAACTCCCCCTACCCTAGTATGAGGGTATCGTAGGGACCAGACACTCTCCTTAAAACTAGAAATGGTTCACTTATGTTTTTCAACAGGAGCACGCTAAGCCTATTCAGGTTCCTACTATAAATGTCTAACACCACAAAAACCAATCAAATAGATGGGCCACCTCTCTCAAGATCCTCTCAAGATAAAAGACAATGGGGGAAGAGAAGGAGGAGGCAGAGGAAGCACCAAACTCAGAGTAACAACAAGATCTCCTGTTAGGGATATCCATGACTTGGTGATGGCTGCCCAGATCTTCCACAATCTCCCACCTCCTCTATTCTCTTGGATATTTTCATCATTTTTCATACTCCCTATGCTATTTTACAGTCTCCTCCTAGGCTTCATAACTCATATAACACCACCAAAGATTCTTCACTAGGGAAACCTTCAATGGACGAAACAAATTTATAGGAATGCAGGATTGCCCACTTGAATGATGCTGGATCAGAATTGAGATCCCTCTATACCTGGATTTCATCTACACTACACCCAGCCTGAGGGACAGTAAAACCATACCAAGAAAGTTGGTAAGGTAGACTGGACTTGACAGGTACTTGAGAATTAGGCAACTCCCTATTCCCTGCCAGATTTCCAGTCTGGAACAAGTGCCATACTCACCACATGTGGAAATGTGATATGTTGTTATACAGACCCAGAACAGAGTTCTTCATGATAATGAAGGACCTAGAGACTTTGAGGGCTTAGCCAAAAGCTTCCCTTCCCAGTTATTCCTTCCTGCAGCAGATTTAATCCTGGATATGCTCTATGAAGTTTATATCTTATTGTATGCATCTAGTTTCTGGCATGCACATTCAATACCACAGTTAAGAACCATGGACTCTTTCTTTCATGAAGATCCACTGTGGGAAGCAATGGAGAAGGCATTCAACTATTGAGCTGCAGCTCAATTCTCTTCTAGAAGGCTTATTTGTACTCCTAGCCATGAATACCAAGACCATAACCTCTGAAACAGGCCAGAGCTCCCCTTCCCTCCAGTGCCAGTCTAGACATCACTGTTCAAATTTGAGTATGGAGTGTCATTATTTTCATTGAATTCTAGAAAGTCTTTGACTTCTTTCTTTCTTTCTTTCTTTCTTTCTTTCTTTCTTTCTTTCTTCCTTCCTTCCTTCCTTCCTTCCTTTCTTTCTTTCTTTCTTTCTTTCTTTCTTTCTTTCTTTGAATGAAAGAAAGGTTGGAGAGTTGTTCAATTTCTATGAGTGTGTATGCTTTCTGGTGTTTCTGTTGTTCAAGCTTTTATTCATGCTGTTCTGATAAGATACAAGGTGTTATTTTACTTGTATATATTAAGGCTTGTTTTGTGACCAACTATCTAAGTTGTGACCAACTTTGGATAAGGATCCATGAGTTTCAGAAAAGAAGGTACATTCTTTTGTGTTTGGGCAAAATATTCTATAGATGTTTGTTAGGTTCATTTTATTCATAATTTCTCTTAGTTTCATTATTTCTCTGTTTAGTTTTTGTCTGGATGATTTTGTCAATTGGTGAGAGTGGGGTATTTGGCATTGCCATTAAGATAGAGCTTACCCAAGACTCTGGTTCACCAATATTCACCCCATGAGTTACTGATGGAAAGCTGAAAATGAGTTTTAACATTGACCATGGTGCTGCCTTGACTGGTGAATTCAATTTTGTAGTTCCTGTATCTGTAACCAGCATATGTGGAGACCCTCTGGAGACATTCACCTATATTTTGGTAAGGAAAGCAGATTAAAGGGCTGGTGTGGGTTCACATTCTGCCACGGACCGACTCAGTCGGAACACACTCCCGTGGGGAAATCAGGGTCTTTGGTATGCAGGAAGGTACAGGTCCGGCGAATGACAGACAGACACACACAAGATCTGAATGCGTCTGAATGCACTTTACTGTTCTGAGGCAGGTATTTTTATACATATCACAAGTTGATATTCAGTGAAATGTTTACAAAGAATGGTTACCATGAGTATCTGGCACAAGGAAATACAAAATTAGTCAGGTATGAATGTCAGAGATTACACACAAGGTCATTGCGCCCCTCTGTGGTCAATGATGAATTAGTGATTCAAGAGTCAAAGATTACGCACAAGGTCATCGCGTCCCTCTGTAGTCAATGATAAATTAGTAATTGGAATTAGTAATTAGTTTTTGGAAACACTATGTATGCTATTTTCCTCAGGCTTATTTTGAAACTTTACTAACTGATGGTTTCCATGTCAGAGTGCCAAAGTCAGCTAACCATACAAATAAATTGTTGGGAGGTTAATTCTTTAATGTATCTAGGTAATAACTGTACAGCTAATTAAAAGCAAAGCAATGGATCTCTAAAAGGAAAATCATGGCCAGTACTGTAGTTCAAAGAATGAACTCTGTATGAACTGTCACGCCTGGAATGCTCGCACCTCTGGCTGGCAGAGACATCTCGTAAGTAAAAGAACAGGTCAGATAAAGGTTTACACAGCTTGCCATGAGAAATTTCAGCTCAGCTCTATCTGCAGCCAAGGAGGCCCACAGCGGCATTCCTTGAACAGCCCCAGTAAATATCATGCGGCCTCTGCCTGGATTGCAGCTTGGCTGCGTGAAACTACGGGGTTCAAGAAATGCGCCGTGATATCTCCCGCTTTTTTATTTTTTAATTTTGAGTTCATGAATATCTCTTTTGGCAGCAGAAATGGAGGAGAAGACTAGTTTGAAAATTATTGGAAGGATAAGAAGAAAAAGAAAGATTACCCCTGCAGCCACGGCGACGACAACAATCCAATGTAACCAAGTTACAGGGTTCAGAGACTTCAAACCAGAACTAAAGGCCTGAGCCAAATCCTCTAAGTTAATCGATCCATCTTGTGCTTTACTCATAACCGCAATTTGAGCTTTTAATTGAGCCATATCATGAGAGATATCATTATCTTTCCAAATTCCCAACAAATGATTTTTTGTAAGAGTCCAATTATGTTGCTTGTCATAGATTAATGGCGTTACGCATATGTATCGAAAGCTGGCATGACATCTGGTGGAAAGCTGAACCTTAATATTTTGTATCTCTTGTCCTAACTCTAGAACTACATCCTCTAGAGCATCAATCTTTGCTTCCAATTTCTTATCTATAACCTCTTGTTTTACCAGTGCCAAAGAAACATTCTTACTCAAATCATTAACAAAGTGTGCAGTCTTCATTTCTGAGACTAAAGCAACTGATGAAACTGTAAGTGAAGTTACAATAGCTATCAAGGCACTGATACCTAACATTAAAGCTGCTACAAAACGCTTTGGCCTAATAAGCTCACTAATTCTTGTAACTACCTGTAAAGCCTCATTGTCAAACCAAGCTTCATCCTTTAGATCTACAGGAAGCATTACGTAGGAAGGTCTTTGTAATATCACGATGCGTGAATAGGATTCAACCAACTTATGATCAACACAATTAGTTAAAATACATTTGGAACAGTGAACCTCATAAGAGTGCCCTAATTTAGTAATGATTAAATCTGTATCATTTCCAGCAAGTATACTATAAGGATAGCTCAAACAAGATCTAATTGCTACAGGAAGAGGTCTAGACTCCAGAGGCTTCTTAAAGTAAATTATACTAGATGCAGCAAAAAGTCTAAATAGTCCTGGAAATGTATTCAAAACATCACCTAAAGGAGAATGACTAACATAGATAGGTTCTACCCATCCTGGTGTAAACCACCTATTAATAGGTTCTAAAGTAAACCTTTCAGGTTTATATCCATGATACTGTAATTTTTCACCAAGAAGGAAAGCTCTATAGTTATTATTTGGTGTGGCTACGGAATAATCATAAATCCTCTCTTGATTCTCCCAGGGAATATGTGCTATAGCCCAACGTTCAAAACCACATTTAAGCCAACTTGGTCTTTCATAAATCCGAGGAAGCTCCCACATCTTATCTTTATCTTTATAGTTCCAGGAACATAAATCTAAAGGGATTTTCTCAAATAACTTCCTAAAGGTTTCATTATGAAAATTAGTCCCCAAAATCTTTAGTTTAATTTCCCACATAAATCTTCTATGATATGGAGGTTCTTTCGCTGGAGACGATTTATCTGGAGCATCAGCAAGGATAGTTTTATAGGCGAGAGAAAGACAACCCATAGACCCTGATCTAGCTAAATCAATGCAAATCGGAGCAGAGTCTGACATCCCCTTATATCTAAATGGAGTAGAGGTTAGATGGGAGGAAAGAGTAGCATGTCCCCCCATAAGTCTGGTATCATTGGTCATCACTCTAATATTTACATTCTCCCCCCAACCCACGGGATGAAGAAGTGGGGGATGTGGAACATAAGCCCAATATGAAACTGCAGACACAGGACACATTTGCATAGAAAGGATAACAAACATAACAAGAAACATATTTTCTGTCGATAACTGCTTTCTGGTGCTAGTGATCATCTGCTGCGCTTCTCGGGCGAGTCTCCTCAGCTGTCCCCAGGTGGGCAGATCCTCCCTTGACTCGTGTGACTCAGGAACAGATGAGGTCTCCCGTAGAACAGCAAGATCAAGTCCCATCATCATTCTCAGCATCCTCTTCTTTTTCAGTCTCTGCTTTCTCCTCTGATTCCTTGATAGAGGCCCTCTGGTTAAACGGCCGAATGAGCCTGTCTGGGATCCAGATTGGACTATCTGCATCCTGTGGAAAAACACAAGCATACCCTCTCCCGGAGGAAATTAAAGCATCCGGTCCTTTCCAGGATCCGGTTAATAAGTCTTTCCACATTACTTGTGGAAGTTGTTCTCCTTTTATTCCTCCCCAATGTTTCATAGCAGGGGAGTTTCCTTGTTCATCAGTATTCAAATAATTTATCACAAAAAGAGCATGATTCAAAAGATGATGGGGAGAAAAATATTTATTAGCAGCCCTTAGGCGTTCAATCTGATTTTTCAAAGTTTGGTGAGATCTCTCAATTATTGCCTGTCCTTGGGGATTATATGGTATTCCTGTGGTATGGTATATATCCCATGCTCGCAGAAAAGAGGCAAAAGCCTTAGATGTATAAGCTGGAGCATTATCTGTCTTAATTCTCAATGGCTTTCCCATCATCATGAAGCTTTGTACAAGATGTTGAATTACATCTTTCACAGCTTCTCCACTTCTAGCAGAGGCAAACAGCACATGAGAATAAGTATCCACTGTCACATGAACATAAGCCAATTTTCCAAATTCAGGGATATGTGTAATGTCCATTTGCCATAAAGCTAATGCCTTAAGGCCTCGGGGATTTACTCCCATTTTTTGTGGGTGGTAAACTTGAGGACAATTACCACAATCCTTAACTATCTGTCTGGCTTGTTCTCTAGTAATATGAAACATCCTTCTTAAAGCAAGAGCATTTTGATGATGTAGCTCATGACTATTCTTTGCCTCTAATACATTCATGACTGTTCCTCTAGTTAATGCATCAGCCATATAATTTCCTTTACTAAGGGGGCTTGGTAAATTAGAGTGACCCCGTATATGTCCTACATAAAATTTTTCTACTCTTTTTCTAATCGTATTTTGCAATTGCTGTAATAAATTTAAAATTTGAGACTGCCCTGAAAGCAAGGCTGTTTCTATGGCTGGAAACAAATTAACCACATACTTTGAATCCGTATAAAGATTAAATTTTTCTGTAAAACTTTGAAAAGCAAGTAGAACTGCTCTTATCTCTGCTTGCTGAGCAGAAGTCTGCACACCTTCCTCTATCAGAGGCTTTTGTCCTGGTACATAAACCACGGACCTCCCATTAGAGGAGCCATCTGTGAAAATACATAAGGCAGACTCCAAAGGTTGTAAAGAACACTTATTTGAGAAAATTATTTCTGTTTCCTTATAAAATTCAATTAAAGGATGTTTAGGATAATGATATTTAATTTGTCCTGTATAACCTTGCAATGCAATTCCCCAATCATCATCTTCCATCAATAGTATTTCAAATTGCCTTTTATTATATGGTAATATAATATTATGCATTTCTCTACCAAATAGTTCCCTGGATCTCATTCTTCCTTTATTAATCAATAATGAGCACATATATGGATAAGAAGCCAACATTTTTTGTTGCACATGAGGTAAATGTATCCATTCCAACACACCATCCTGCCATAAGCATCCAGTGGGAGTGTAAGGTGTTTTAAAAATTATCAAGTCCCACTCTTTATCATAAGATATCTGCTTTACCTTTGCATCATTTAAGTTTTCTTCCACCAATGCTAAAGCTTTTATGGCTTCTTGAGTCATAACTCTTGGAGACTTAGGATCAGTATCCCCTTGTAATAGTTGGAACAAAGGACTTAATTCTCCTGTAGTAATTTTCAAAAAAGGTCTAATCCAATTAATATTTCCTAATAATTTCTGAAAATCATTTAAATTCCTTAATTTGTCTACTCTTATAGACACCTTTTGTGAGGCAATATAGTCATCATGAATTAACTGTCCCAAATAACTTAAAGGTCTATTCTTTTGTATCTTATCTGGGGCTATTACTAATCCAAATTTGGTAAAATGTTCAATTGTATAAAGTAATATTTCCTTATTAATTTATGGTGATTGATGAGCAATCAAGATGTCATCCATAAAGTGGGCAAAGTAAGCCTCAGGATATTTTTTTCTGATAAATACTAAAGCTTGATCCACAAATTTTTGACATAATGTCGGACTATTTTTCATTCCTTGAGGCAACACTTTCCATTGATACCTTCTATATGGCCTTCTCAAATTTACAGCTGGCACACTAAAAGCAAATCTTTTACAATCCTCAGGATGTAATTTTATAGTAAAAAAGCAATCTTGCAAATCAATTACTATCACATCCCATCCTGCAGGAACTGCCACTGGAGAGGGCAGTCCTGGCTGCAACGCTCCCATGTCTTCCATGGTAGCATTTACTGCCCTAAGGTCCTGTAGCAATCTCCACTTCCCAGATTTTTTCTTTATTACAAATATGGGAGTGTTCCAAGGACTATTACTTTCTTCAAGATGTCCTTTTTCTAATTGTTCTTGCACAAGTTGTTCTATAGCCTGTATTTTTTCTTCTGTTAGGGACCACTGATTAAGCCATACAGGCCGCTCTGATTTCCAATTTAATTTATCTGCATACAACAAGCCCTCAGCGGCCCCTATGAAAAATGCTGTTCACTCAAATTATCTGAGGTGACTAATTTTACATCCATGTCACCCATCATGTCTCTTCCCCACAAGGAAAAGGGGAGAGAAGGAACAACGTAAGGCTGAATCATTCCTGTCTTTCCTTCCAATTCCCATTTCAGGAACTGTGAACTTTGAGCCACATTAAAAGCTGTCCCTAAACCTAACAAAGAAGAAGTCCTCTTACATGGCCAAGATGAAGGCCAATCCTTTCCTGCTATACAAGTCTTATCTGCCCCTGTATCCAAAAGTCCTTGAAACAACTTTCCATTTACTCTAACTGCTTTAAAAGGTCTTTCCATACCAATATTTTGGACCCATGCCACAACATCTGTAGAACCAAACTTCCCTTGTCCACGTTCATGCTTTAAGATTGGATTAGGTAAGTTAAGATAAGGCAGGAGCAGAAGCTGAGCTATTCTCTGCCCCTTATGAATTTGTATAGTTTCTTTTAATGGTCTAATCATGACTTTTATTTCTCCTGTGCTATCACTATCAATCACACCAGGCAGCACCTCAAAATTCTTTTTATAATTTGAACTACGGCCAATTATTAACCCTACAGTTCCCTGTGGCAGAGTTCCCAAGGTAGACGTAGAGACCAAGGAAACACCGTCCCATCTAGAGAATATTGCATCTTCACAAGAGGCTAAATCTAAACCAGCACTACCAGGAGTAGCTCTAGGCAAATCATGTATAGTAAATTCAGGAGCCTCAGGATTCAGAGGACTCCCTGATGTAACTACAGCAGTTTCCTCTCTTTCGAGTTCGGGGCTGAGAGGCTGCCCCTGATTTAGTTTTTTGATTCCTCCTCCTTCTTTTCCCCATTAAGGGGTGTTCCATCCTTGTGGAACCTGGACTTGCACTCATTTTTCCAGTGCCTGCCTTTCTGGCAACGAGGGCATGCTCCTGGGGGAAGACCCCTTCTATTGGAGTCCCTCTTATTATTTCCTGGACATTGCCTTTGCATATGTCCTGATTTCCCACATTTAAAACAAGTGGGCTTGGAGGTTTCTTTTCCTCCTTTACCATAAGTCTTTTTAATATAGGCGCTGAGTTCCTCTTCCTTCATAGCTGCAGCGTAGGCCATACTTTGGACTACGGCTGGTGAGGCATCCACGCAGGCTTTTACATAGTCCTGCACTGTTCCTGTCTTTCTAATAGGTCTTATCAAATCTTGGCATAAAGCATTAGCATTTTCCCAAGCCAACTGCTTAAGGAGTATCTCAAAGAATTCCCTGGTTGTACTTTCTGAAACTTTAAATCCTCTGCTAGCCATCATATGCTTAAAAACTGAAAAGAACATTCGTTCCTGCTTTGACTCGGTCTGCCCCATGATATCAGATTACTTGCACTTAACCGGTGATCCTTTACCGGCGGGACCGCGGCTCCCTCGCAAGATCCGGCCTGTTACCTTGAAAGAAAAAAAGAAAGAAGGAAAGTTTACCTGCCCAAGGTCCCTGTTCTGAGGCGCCAGCTGCCACGGACCGACTCAGTCGGAACACACTCCCGTGGGGAAATCAGGGTCTTTGGTATGCAGGAAGGTACAGGTCCGGCGAATGACAGACAGACACACACAAGATCTGAATGCGTCTGAATGCACTTTACTGTTCTGAGGCAGGTATTTTTATACATATCACAAGTTGATATTCAGTGAAATGTTTACAAAGAATGGTTACCATGAGTATCTGGCACAAGGAAATACAAAATTAGTCAGGTATGAATGTCAGAGATTACACACAAGGTCATTGCGCCCCTCTGTGGTCAATGATGAATTAGTGATTCAAGAGTCAAAGATTACACACAAGGTCATCGCGTCCCTCTGTAGTCAATGATAAATTAGTAATTGGAATTAGTAATTAGTTTTTGGAAACACTATGTATGCTATTTTCCTCAGGCTTATTTTGAAACTTTACTAACTGATGGTTTCCATGTCAGAGTGCCAAAGTCAGCTAACCATACAAATAAATTGTTGGGAGGTTAATTCTTTAATGTATCTAGGTAATAACTGTACAGCTAATTAAAAGCAAAGCAATGGATCTCTAAAAGGAAAATCATGGCCAGTACTGTAGTTCAAAGGATGAACTCTGTATGAACTGTCACGCCTGGAATGCTCGCACCTCTGGCTGGCAGAGACATCTCGTAAGTAAAAGAACAGGTCAGATAAAGGTTTACACAGCTTGCCATGAGAAATTTCAGCTCAGCTCTATCTGCAGCCAAGGAGGCCCACAGCGGCATTCCTTGAACAGCCCCAGTAAATATCATGCGGCCTCTGCCTGGATTGCAGCTTGGCTGCGTGAAACTACGGGGTTCAAGAAATGCGCCGTGATAACATTCCACTTAGGATATGAAATGTGGGGAGTTTGATTGCAATTACTGCAAACAACCACCACTAGGTGGGTTCTGGGCTTCAGGGAAGCTTGGAGACACTGCTCCAGGGGTGGGAAAACAGTCTGAGAGGTGGGAAAGCTAGAGTTGGTTCAGTGACCCCAGGCCTGCAGTGAGGCCATGGTGGTGGGGTTCTCAGACTCTTGGACATTCATGCACCAATTGAGAATTGTGGAAGAGCCAAGAATGGAATTGGAGTCTATAAGCTGAAGAGTGGTGTCTAGCCTGGGGCTGGGGGAAAGAATTGCTGTGGCTTGTTTGAGAGGTGATTGTCCTCAGTTTGGTGGTAGTTGTGACTGGGAGTACAGAGAAGCCTTCTAGAGGAGAATTAAGAGTAGCTCAATAGTTGAATGCCTTCTCCATTTCTCCCCACCTTCATGAAAAAGACAGTCCATGGTCCCGAACTGTTTATTGACTGTGCATTGCAGAAAATAGAGGCATACCATGCAATATCAACTTGTTAGGGTGTATCCAAGATTAAATACCTTTTGCAGGGAGGGATATCTGGGAAGGGGAGCTTATTGGATAAACCCTCAGGGTCTCTAGGTACTTCATTAGCATGGAGAACTCTGTTCTGTGCCTACATGATCACAGGTTACATTTTCTTATATGGCAAGTGTGGCATGTGTTCTAGGTTGGAAATCTGGCAGAAAACAGTAAGTTGTCAAAGTCTCAGGTGGGTACCAATCAAGTCTTCAGGTCTCAAATCCACTCTACCCTACCAAGCTTCCTGTCATGGTTTTACTGTCCCCCAGGCTGGTTGTAGTGGAGATGAAATCCAGGTGTAGGGTGATCTCAATCCTGATCCAGCATTTTTCAAGTGGGCAATCCTGCATTCCTATAAATTTGTGGTGTCCATTATATGTTTCCCTAGTGAAGAATCTCTGCTAGTAGGTGTTGTTAAGGCTATAGGTAGACTATATAGTAGCAGAGTGAGTATTAAGAATGACAAAAAAGCCAAGAGGAAAGTATGCATAGAATGATTTTAATTGAGAGCTATTGAAGGCAGAGCTGTTGTCAGTTTTTAATCTGTTAAGGAATGTCCATGATGGCAGTCATAGAAAGCATATGGTGAATCAACTTTTTTGAGTTTTTACTTGTTTAGGCTGCAGCCCATATAAAATATGAGTATGTACCTTTTGTAACAAAAACATACTTTTGTCTATCAAATCAAGAAACACGGGTGATATCAATTTGCCATAATGCATTGGATTTGATTCTTCAGGAGTTGTTGTCATCATTTGTAAAGTTATGAGGGTAATAATGGATACACAAGTGGAGCACGCTGTTATTATCCTTTGGAGTTAAGCAAAGCGTTATGGGTGAAACTAGCATGAAGAACCTGTATGTTTGTGTGTGTGCAAATAGAATATGTCTGTTAAAGGAGGTCCCCACAGCTTAGCACAACTGACTTCATTATGGAAGTACCATTTAGAACATAAGACTCAGAGCACAGTAAAAAACTATCTGCCAAAATGAAAACAAAACAAAACAAAACTAAAACTAAAAAAACCTCAAAACTAAAAATTAAAACCCCAAAAAGACCTTTGTAATCAAAGTCTCATTCTGAGAAATTCTCTAAATATATTAACCTTGCTTTTTTGATTTTGCAGTTCTGCTTCAAGTTAATCATTCTTGTTAACTGAAGTATGTTAACAGAGAATATGATTTTTGTACTTAAAAGCTCATCATGAGAAAGGCTCAGCACTACAATGGAATCCAGAACAACCAATGTAGTTAACAGCTGGCTAATAGACTGTTTATTGGCTTCAACCAATGTCCAAGTAGTCTTCCTTGTGGGTACCCTATAAAAGTAATCTTTTATGTTATATCTTTTAACCTGATTACTCTCTATTGTGCTTCCTGATGTTGGGGGAAAGAAGGTACAGGCAGCCCTTTGAAAACTGATGCTCAATGTTGTATTCCAACCTGAACCCATAGCTCAGACCAGTTCTGAGACCAGTTCATTACAGGGGAAGGACAAAAGAGATGCTAAAGAAGTATCATGTAGTGATACTTCAGAGGGTGATGTGTTGCTCAAGATTTTTATCAGCCACCCACAATGATCCTGGTGGGAAATACAACAGGTTAGGCCATATGTCTTTATTCCATAGGCTCTATCCTCAGCTAGTACCCTGGGCATTGAAGCCATTAGGATCTCACCAATTTAACAGTTTACCAAATTCCAATATAAAGTCCAATATAAATTCTCATGCTTTTTAGTCTAGCCTATGTTCAGTAAATGGATTTTTGTTTCTTTGGGATTTTGTGTCAACATGGGCCAGGCAACAAATTCTGCTTACCTTATACAAGATAACAGGACAAGATGACTTTGGGTCACCAAAGGTCTAAAATTATTAAAATAGAACTTTTCTGACCTCCATGTCAGAAAATGATGATCTAATTATTAACCAGATTTGAATTATTAAGATAAAACTTTTCTGACCTCTATATCAAAAATGATGGTGTAATTATTAACTAACCTCATGTTTGCTTTGAATAGGACTAAATAAGTTTAATACTGAATCACAGTACACAGTAAAGGTTGGTTGATGATAATACTGAATGTCTATATGGAGAAAAAAGTTCAAGATGGTTCAACTACCTATAGTCTCTGTCTACCTACCTGAAGGACAGAATCATCAAGGCTCAGCTTCTAATACCTAGTCGGAATAATTTTGCTTTAGACAAAGAAAGTAGAGGGAATCAGAATAAATCCTTATGTGAGCATTTTAAGAAAATCAAAGAACTTGTATATGATTTTTGAAATAGTGTATAACATAATCAAAAAGACAATTTTCTGAGCCAAGTGAGCTTGGCAATATCTGCTTCGTCTATTTAGAATAACTTTGATGCCCTTTCTATCAATCAGGGCTTTGCTTGAGTTTTGTCACTCTAACTAGAATAACCTATATCATTCCATTAATATCTGAAGTTTTATATTTCTGTCTTATCACATTCCATTCTGAAAAGTCTGGCCATTTTATACTATGATTTCTATCATCTCCAACAACTAATGATTTATTAAAGTCAAAGAAAGTGCTCTGTATTCGACCTTCCTTGTTCATTATATAGCAATGATTTATTCTTATCAATTACATAATTATGATGATAAAGCTTATGTCAACTTGACATAGGTAGAGTGATTTGGAAAGAGGGAACTTCGTTTGAGAAAATGTCTCCCTACAATGTCGCTGCGAGCATCTTCTTAATTAGTGATTGTTTGAAGAATCCCAAGCTCATGATGGGTAAGGCCATGCATGGGATAGTAGTCTGGATTTTAACAGAAAGCAGGATGAACAAGCCATGGAAAGAAACCAGTAAGTGGCACTCCCCAATGATCCCTGCATCAGATCCTGCTTCCTGAGCCCTGTCCTGCTTGAGTTACTATTTAGTCTTCTTCCAATGAAGTGCCATGGTGTTGAACTGTCAACCAATTAATGCCTTTTCTCCATAATTTGCTTTTGGTTATGATAATTCATCATAGAAATAGTAACTCTAATTTAAACAAGAATAAAACAATACAAAACAACTTTTCTGGGCACAACAATACAGTCAAGGGCACACAGTAATTTTTGTGCCATTATCTGATGTCTTTGTGGTTAGTTATACTAAGCTGCTAGATTCTTGTCTAGAGTTACATGAAGGGAGCAATCCCAGTCCTTTTCTAAGTAGTCATATAATTGGTAGCTTGTTTTGTGGTACACCTAACAGTGGGAGTGGATCTTTTGCTTGATCTTGAAACTTTTCCTTCCTACTGTTGTCTTATCCAACCTTAATTTGAGGGCTCTTGTCTTGTTTTACTGTATCTTGATGTGCCCAGTTTGCTTGTCATCTCTTGGAGGCCTCCACTTTTATGAACAGAAAACAGAATGGGAATAAAACTGTGGAGAGGAGATGTGGGAGGGATGAGTGGCCTGGATGCATGGTACTAGACAAGAATCTCTTTTAAATAAAAAATGTAATAAAACCACAGTGAATATTTATGGCCATAAGAAAATCTCTTTTAATTCATTTTTTCCTTCTACAAACTGTTTGACATTGAATGTTCTTCTGTTTGTTTTTTACATCATTAGAAAAAATAACAACAGTCTTGATTTTCCATGATTTGTGTTATATAGTGTTGAAGGACAGGATATTACATCGTCTTTTATTCAAGATATCTGAGTAACAGTAGACACCGTTTATTTACTTAGTTGTATTTGTCTGTCTGTTAAATACAAAGCTATGCTTATTCAGAATGCATATGTAAATGCTTAAGATAAGAAATAAATATTTCAGATATTCACTTAAACCTGGGCATAGTTGCTCAGGCATGGGAAGATATAGTAGATGAGTAGATAGTTTGAGGTACATTATGAAATGCTTAAGCGTGAAGAGCAGCTTATTTTTGTCATTATCACTAGGATAAAGTCCAAGTAAACAAAGATCCAAGAGCAGTAGCTGATTAGTTGGTTGTGATGTCACATTGATTTTGCAGCCACAGGATAAAAGGTGTGTGCTGTCTGATCACATCTGTGTCAGGAAGGGAGAGCTCAATGGATCTGGTCACGTTCCTGGTGCTCACCCTCTCCTCTCTCATTCTCCTCTCACTCTGGAGACAGAGATCCAGGACTGGGAAGCTCCCTCCTGGCCCTACTGGTCTCCCAATTTTTGGCAATTTCTTTCAGCTAGATGCAAAGAACATCACCCAATCCTTATCGAGTGTAAGTATGCCTTTTGATCCCCTAGCATCTTGCAAAGAATGATAAATTAAACTATTCTTTGAAAATGATTCCTTTCATTATGAGATTATAATTACAGAATTATTATGTTGAGATTATAATATATTCCTCCTTCCCCTTTCTCTTTCCAAACCCTCCCACACACTCCTTACATTTGTTTATAAAATGCATGGCTTAATTTTTATTAATTGTTATATATATATATGTGTACATTTATATACATTTGTATAATGTTATTTTTGCATGTTTTCAGGACTGTCCCAAAAGAGTATTGAAATCAATGATCTTGAAGTTAAAAACCTGTAAAGTTGCATTTCTTGTCCCCATAAAAAAGTTGAGGAAAAACCTATTTTCTATTGTGGATTAGGGAACTTTTGGTTCTTTGCATGTTATAATAACATTTTTGGGTTTTGTCTTTTGTTTTTTGTTTTTGTTTTTGTTTTTTTCAAGACAGGGTTTCTCTGTGTAGCCCTGGCTGTCCTGGAACTCACTTTGTAGACCAGGCTGGCCTCAAACTCAAAAATCCACCTGCCTCTGCTTCCCAAGTGCTGGGATTAAAGGCATGTGCCACCACCACCCAGCTATAATAACATTTTCAAAATTGTAAAAATTATGATATTTTTTATTAGCATTAGCATTTTGAACTGATTGATGTTCTTTGAACGACAGGTGCTTCTAATTAAGAGAAAATATCAATAGATGTATAGTAATACTTTAAATAAGAGAACTAAAGAAATTTGATACTATCCACATTTAGTTTTATTCAGTGACCCGGGCCATGAATGTCCCAGGTTAAGAAATTTTTCTCTTAGCAGATGGCCTGCTGTGTGCACCTTCAGTGGTACCCACTCTCCACAATTGTAGTAATGATAGAACGAACTTAGCTTCCTCATTATGGACTTCCAGTCTTCTTGCTGGGGCTAAGTTCCACAGGAAAAGCTTGGCAGGTGTTCCTGAAGCAGTCATCTGTGCATTTATTCTTTTTTGTTTGTTTGTTTTTTTTTTTTTGACCACTGAGATTTTTTTTATTGTATATATTCTATATTTACAATTCATTTCCCTTTTTCTGGTTCCCCACCCCCCAAAGGTCCCACATGTCCTTTTCCCTCCCCCTGCTCCCGCATCCACCCCCTCCCACTTTACTGTTCTTGTACTCTCCCACAATGATGTTTTGGTCCATTCTAGCACCAGTGTTCACTCCTTTCTTCTTGTGCATTTATTCTTATTTTAGTATTGACTGAACATGAAATTAGATTGTCCAGGCATCAACTGATAAAAAAGCCTAGTACCAATATTATTTATTATTATTATTGTTATTATAGTTATTAATTATTCATGACCAAATGTTGCCTATCATTCCTCCTCACAGAGTTCTTCCCCATTCCCTCTTCCCTTTCTTTCTGTAACGGTTATCCTTATTCTTCCTCCTCTCTGGGGTATCAAGTCTCCATAGGACTTGGCACAATCTCGACCACTGAGATCAGATAAGGTATTTCTCTGCTATATATGTGCCAGAAGCCTTTGACCAGACTATATATGCTACTTAGTTTGTCTCTTAGTCTCTGGGAACACCCAGGTGTCCAAGTTAGTTTACAACATTGCTTTTCCTATGGGGTTGCCATCTCCTTCAGTTCCTGCAATCTTCCCCTACTTTTCTTTATTCTTCTTACAGTCCAATGCTTCACTATAAGTATCAGCACTTTTGTCAGTAAGCTGCTCATAGAGCCTCTCAGAGGACAGCCATGCTAGTTTCCTGTCTGTAGGCACAACAGAGCATCAGTAACAGTGTCAGTGTTTGGTGACTGCTCATAGAATAGGGGTATTTTACTCATGAGCAATTCATCCCCAGAAAGAATCTGGAAAACTCCTGAGTTATTGAAACAGGATCAAGAGCCCTGCTGACTGAATATTTTGATGTAACAATTCACTGTAACATAAATATCAATTGCCTGGGTCATCATAGGGTACTTTGTACCCAATGACAAGTGACAATTACCCATTGCTTTGTTTTCCAATTTTTAGTTCTCAAAAGTCTATGGCCCTGTGTTCACTCTGTACTTTGGCATGAAGCCCACTGTGGTGTTGCATGGGTATGAAACAGTGAAAGAAGCCTTGATTGATCATGGGGAGGAGTTTTCTGAAAGAGGAAGCTTTCCAGTAATTGAACAAGTTAATAAAGGACTAGGTAAGTAAGTGAGCATGTTCATTTGTGAGCTGGGCAGCATTTATAGTGAAGAAAATCAAGCAAAGGCCAGACCTGATCCTGGGGTTCAGACTGGACCTCTTTATGGTTGTGTCTTTGCAGATTCCCTTTCTGTTTCTGGGATCACATTGTAGTTTCCTTTATCATTTGTTTAGGAATTGTTTTTAGCCATGGAAATAGATGGAAAGAAATCAGACGCTTTACTCTCATGACTCTGCGGAATTTGGGCATGGGGAAAAGGAACATTGAAGACCGTGTTCAAGAGGAAGCACAGTGCCTTGTGGAAGAACTGAGGAAAACCAATGGTGAGAAAACTTTGTGTTTGACTTTTCCATTGTGTTATAGGTTAGAGTACACAGGCTCTAACTTTTCCGTTCTGTTACAGAATAGAATACAAAGGATCTACTGGTAGTATTCTTTCAGAAATATTTTTCAGTTGCTTTTGAATCAGATATCATGAACACAGGTTTTATTTTAATTTTCTATAGAGTTACATCCTTAGCATAAACATACCTTATTTATGGCTGATCATTTTATGAGGAGAATCACTGTCGATAATTGTGGCAGTGACATTATCCATTCTTTGTTTATAGCTTCCAAACCAGATGATATTTGTTTTCATTTTGTTGAGCTACTTTGGTCTCCACAACTTAACTGATGTGTCAAGATGTCTTAAATGTTCATTTTCTTAGTCTTGGGTACTTATGAATCAAAGTATATTTTTCATTCCTTAGCTGTGGGTAATACAACTTTATCATGATTTGAAAAATTATGATTTTTGTTGTGATGTGTATGTTTTAAGAAATTACACATGATAGCATAAATCTTTAAAACATAAACAGTATTAGTTTTTATTGGATATATTAATTATTTACATTTCATATGTTATCTCTTTTTCTGAATGCCACCACCTATCCTGTTTCTATGAAGGTGTGTCCCCACCCACCTACTGACTCCTTGCTCCCTGCTTTGGCATTCACCTACACTGGGGTCTTGAGCCTTCATAGGACTGAGAGCATCTTCTCCCATTGATGCCCAACAAAGCTATCCTCTGCCTCATATTCAGCTGGATCAATGGGTCCCTCCACGTCTACTTCTTGTTTGATGGTTTAGACCCTGGGAACACTGGTTGGTTGATATTGTTCTTCCTATGGGGTTGAAAACCCCTTCAGCTCCTTTAGTCTTTTCTCCAACTCCTCAATTGGGGACCCCGTGATCAGTTGACTGTTGAATGATAGACCGTGAGCTTCCACCTCTCTATATGTCAGGTTCTGGCAGAGCCTCTCAGGAGACAGCTATATCAGGCTCCTGTCATGATGTACTTCTTGGCATCCACAAGAATGTTTGAATTTGGTGACTGTATATGGGAAGGATCCCCAGGTAGGGCAGTCTCCAGATAGTGTTCCGTTCAGTCTCTGATCTAAACTTTGTATCTGTATTTGATTCCATGAATATTTTGTTTCCTTTTCTAAGAAGGACCAAAACACCCACACTTTGGTCTTCCTTCTTCTTGAGTTTCATGTCATCTGGGAATTGTATCTGGAGTATTCCAAGCTTTGGGGCTAATATTCACTTATCCATGAGTGCAAATCCTCATGTTTTCTTTTTATTTAAGTGTCAGATATTGTATATAAAAATTCAGAATACATACATTTTCTCAGAGGGAATATAGCTTTTTGTGGAGACAGAAATATCATAAACTTCTTTGATGTCGTATTTTGTAAAAATTCTTTTATTGGATATATTCTATTTTTATTGGATTTATTCTTTATTTACAGTTCATTTCCCTTTTCCTGGTTCTCCGCCCTTTCCAAAGGTCCCACATCCCCTTTTCCCTCCCCCTGTTTCCCCATCCATCCCTTCTCACTTCCCAGTTCTGGTATTCCCCTACACAGATGCATTGAACCTTTATTTACATTTCAAATGTTATCCCCTTTCCCAGTTGACTCCCTCCTGGGATAGACCCTATCCTATCCCCTCTCCTCCTGCTTCTATGATGGTGTTCCTCCACCCATCCACCTCCTCCACCTCACTGCCCTTGATTCCCCTACAATGGGGCATCTATGGAGCCTTTATAGGATCAAGGACTTCTCCTCCTCTTGATGCCTGAAAGACTCCTCTGCTATATATACAGCTAGATCCATGTGTACCCCTAGGTTGATGGCTTTGGAGCTCCTGGAGTCTGGTTGGATGATATTGTTATTCTTCCTATGAGTTTGCAAACCCTTTCAGCTCCTTTACTCCTTACTCTAACTCCTCCATTGGGGTTGAAAACCTCTTTTGATCCTCCAGTCTTTCTCTAAATCCTCCATTGGGGACCTTGTGATCAGTCCAATGTTTAGCTGTGAACTTCTGCCTCTGTATTTGTAAGGCTTTGGCTGGGCCTCTCAAGAGACAGCCATACATATCAGGCTCCTTTCAGCAAGCATTTCTTGACATCCATGATAGTTTCAGGGTTTGCTGACTGTATATGAAATGGATCCCCAGGTGGTGCAGTCTCTGGATGGCCTGTCCTTCAGTCTCTTCTCTACATGTTATTTACATATTTGCTCCTTTGTGTATTTTGTTCCTCCTTCTCAGAAGAACCGGATCACCCATACTTCATTATTGATTCTTTTTGAGCTTCGTGTGATCTCTGAATTGTATCTTGGTTATTCCAAGATTTGGGGCTAATATACACTTATCTTGGTTTAGCTCTGTACCCCATTTTAACAGGGTTATTTGATTGCTTGGAGTCTAATTTCTTGAGTTTTTTGTGTATATTAGATATTAACCCCCTATCAGATGTAGAATTGGAAAACATATTTTCCCAATCTGTTGTTTACCATTTTGTCCTATTGACATTATCCTTTGCTTTACAGAAACTTTGCAATTTTATGAGGTCTCATTTATTAATTGTTGATCTTGGAGCATAAGCCATTGGTGTTTTGTTCAGGAAATTTCCCCTGTGCCAGTATATTTGGGGCTCTTCCCCACTTTCTCTATTATTAATTATCGTATATCTGGTCTCATGTGGAGGTTTAGATCCACTTGGAATTGAGCTTTGTTCAAGGAGAAAAGAATAAATCAATTTGCATTCCTCTGCATGCTGACCACAAGCTGAACCAGTACCCATACAAACTAACTTAACCGAATGGCTTGTTTAACTAAACTTGGACTGTTTTCATTAAGACTTTCTCATCTTTCTCTAAGTATATTATGACTCTGTCTTCTGTTGTATGTACCATTTCTCCTTGCAGCCACTCTTTTGTCTTAGAACGTAAGCAGATCTTAATTTGCTGTCATTCTGAATGCTACTCATCCAGGAAGTGCCTGTCACAGTAGACAAGTTATCTGCTTAAATACTGAAGAACCTTTTCTTTACGTCCTCTCTTCAAAATAAAGTGAAAGAAGATGGAAATCATATTTTTGTGAGGTTAATTCATATTAAGAGTAAAGGTTATATATACTGAGTATTTAGCTATTAGAGGACTTTGTAGATAAAATACTGCTTAACATTTCTAAAGGTACTGTACACATTTACAAGGACAAAGTTCCCTCTTGGTATATTTTAGTAATATTTTACAATTGTTTCCCATTCTTCAGGCTCACCCTGTGATCCCACCTTCATCCTGGGCTGTGTTCCATGCAATATCATCTGCTCCATTATTTTCCAGAATCGTTTTGATTATAAAGATAAGGATTTTCTTATCTTGTTGGAAAAACTCAATGAGAATGTCAAGATTCTGAGCACTCCCTGGATACAGGTGTAGAAAAAATACTTTTTCTCCTGAAAGCAAACCTATGGCCATTCTTTATTATGGGTCAAATCACACATAGACTAATAGAGATGTGATGGGACTCAAGTCCTGCCTAGTATAGTATGGAAAGGTCATTTGGAAGGGAAGCCTCAGTCTTGAGCTAAACAAGAAGAAAAACAAAAGACAAATGACAAGATGGCTGAAACTGCTTAGCTCCCTATATGATGGTTTTTTTTATCATTGAGCTTTAGAGAACTATTAATAAAATCAACTATTTCTTAACAATAGAATTAATAATAGAATTAATTAATAATAGAATTTATCCATTGATTTTGAGAATCATATTTAGTCACTCATAGAATATTCTCACAATACCCCCAAGTTTTTTTTTTTAATGTCAACCTTTAAGACCTACTCATTCATGTATTTGGCAGAAATACCTTAGTTAAGACAGATAGTAATGTGCTATGAAATATTTGGAATAATTCTTCAGGAATTACTGAAGTAATTCAAATGTTTAATGCTTTAGCTTGGATCCTCCCTTAAAAGGGAACAGGAACAAATGACAATATGAATGGTTTTATGGTGTGTGGACCACAAATATCTTCATAATCTTTCCTTGTGAAGAATTAGCATCTCCTGTTCTCTGCCTTTATAGTCTTTATGGACCACAGAGCAGTCAATAAAGTATGCAGTTTTTGTCAAGGCATCTTTAAAAGAGTCCCACTAACTTCTATGTTCTCACTTTATGTCAGAGGTTCTCTAATTGTAAAGCTTTCTGCAGTCAATCAATTACCCTATTATCTTAACATCCACTGGAAGCTAAACTGTATGAATTTCATTAATTTATACCATGAGATATTTCAAATTTATAAAATGAATCAACTCTTATTCAAGGTGAACATGAGTCGTATATGTAACTATAAATCTAAATCATGCTGTTTATATTATTCTATGTGTATATTTTTTATTATGCCTAATGTATTTAATAAATCCTTGTTTTTTTTTCTTGTAGTTCTGCAATTCTTTTCCTCTACTTACTGATTATCTTCCAGGAAGTCATAAGTCAGCAGCTAAAAATTTTGATTATATCAAAACCTACTTTCTGAAGAAAATAAAAGAACATCAAGAATCACTGGATGTTACAAATCCTCGGGACTTTATTGATTATTACCTGATTAAGCACAAGCAGGTAAGTTGATATATACCTATGTATTTGATTTTTCAAGTATTTCCTCACTCATTGAATAGTTACATATTTGCCAGAGACATGTAAAAGCTCAGTCCAGTGTCATTTGAAAACCAACATGAATATTTATTGAGTATGTAAGAATACAAGATGGATTCATGAACACATAAGGAGACTTGGTTAATTAGAACACATTTACATTTATCTTCACATAGAAAAGCAATATAACTGAGGAAAAAGACAATACAAAGGGCAGGGGAGATGGGAACCTGACTTCAATCACGTCAAAGAGTATAAGCTATTGTGTCCAATAAGCATCATATACTCTGTCATTCACTGCTTATCCAAATCCACTCCATTATGTAATTTTCATTTATTATGTATTTAACACATTATGTTAGAAAGTTATTAATATATAATTATCAATTTGTGCCTTAAGAATTTTAGAACAGAAGAGAAATTTAATTTTAATTTTAATTTGTTGTATTTTAGTCTTTTTCTTTCTTTTTCTTTTTCTTTTCTTTTCTTTTTCTTTTTCTTTCTTTTTTTATGATTCAGGTTTTATAACCCTCCCTGTCTGCCCTCTGATTGTTCCTCATCCCATACTTCTTCACCCCATCTCAAAGAGAATGTCCTCATCACACCCACCGCAACACACTTCCAAACTCCTTGGGGCCTCAATTCTCTTGAAGGTTAGGTGCATTTTTTTTCACTGAGGCCAGACCAGGCAGTCCATTGCTGCATACCCATTGGGGGTTCCATATCAGCTAGTGTGTGCTGCCTGGTTGATGGTTCAGTGTCTGAGAAATCTAGGAGCACTCGGCTAGTTGAGACTGCTGGTCTTCCTATAGGGTGACCTTCCTCCCCAGTTTCTTCCAGCTTTTCCCCAATTCAACCACAGGGGTCCTCAGCTTCTGTACATAGGTTGGGTGTAAGTATCTGCATCAGACTCTTTCAGCTCCTTGCTGGGCCTTTTCGAGGACAGCCATGCTATTCGCCTGTTCGTAATCATCTATAGCATTGGTAATAGTGTCTGATCTCAGAGCCTATGCTTGAGCTTGATCCAAATGTGGGCCTGTCACCAGAACCCCCTTCCCTCAAACTCTTCTCCATTTTTGTCTCTTCCATTTTTTCAGACAGGAACTATTCTGGATCAGTGTTTTGGCCTGTGCGATAGTAATTCCATCTCTCTATTTGATGTTCTGTCTTTTTACTGGAGGTGCACTCTACAAGTTCCTTTCCCCCCAGTGAAGGGCATTTCATCTCAGGTCCGGCTTTTGAGTCCTAAGAGTGTCTCACCTCCCAGGTCTCTGATACATACATATGTATGACAGTCTCTGTCTGTAAGTTGTTTTTTTTTTTTTTAATTTCTGAGTCTTCAATTCTATTCTATTTATCAACATGTCTGTCTCTGTACCAATACCATGTAGTTTTTTCATCATGATTGTTCTGTACTATAGCTTGAGGTCATGGATGGTGATTCCTGCACAAGTTCTTTCATTATTAAAAATTGTTTTCACTATTCTGGATTTTTTGTTTTTCCAGAAGAATTTGAGAATTTCTGTTTCCAAGTCTTTGAAGAATTGTTTTGGGCCTTTGATGGGGATTGTGTTGAAACTATAGACTGCCTTTGATGGGATGGCCATTTTTACTTTGTTAATTCTGTGAGTGCATGAGCATGGGAGATGTCTTCATATTCTGAGGACTTTGATATCTTTTGCGAGAGTCTTGAAGTTCTTGTCATACAGATATCTCACTTGTTTTGTTAGGGTTAGCCCAAAATATTTTATATTATTTGTGACTATTGGGAAGGGTGTTGTTTCCCTATTTTCTTTCTCAGTCAGTTTATCATTTGTATAAAGGAAGGCTACTGGTTTCTTTGATTGATTTTTACATAAGGAAATAATGCAGTTTTTGAACTTATCTTTTAAGTCATTTTTTAAAAAGTTTTATTTATTTATTATTTAAGCACACTGTAGCTGTCTTCAGACACCCCAGAAGAGTCCATCTGATCTCATTATGGATTGTTGTGATTGGTGGGATTTGACCTAAGGACCTTCGGACGATCAGTCAGTGTTCTTCACCACAGAAACATCTCTCTAGACCCCTTTTAAGTATTTCTCAATGGATATTTTAGTATTTAGCATATCATTTTTATTGTTCTATTTACTTGATTATTGAATGTCTGTAACGTTTCTTGTAGGGTAGGTATTTGGATAAGAATTTTTTCCATTTTTTATTCTGGAATATTTCTTACGTATATTTAGATATAGTCATATTTATTCCCCATTCCCTCTCCATTTTCATGTATTTTCCCTACAGCAACCTACTCCCAAATTTACTACATTTCTTTTGTTCTTTCTTTTCTTTATTTTACAATTTCATTAGATATATTCTTTATTACATTTCAAATGTTGTCCCCTTTCCTGCCCTCCTCCCCCCAAATCCTCGCATAACTCATCTCCCCTCCCCCTGTTGCCCAGTCAACCCTCTCCTTTGTCCCTGTCCAGGTATTTCCCTACACTGCAACATCTAGCCTTCCCAGGACCAAGGGCCTCTCAACACTTTGATGTCCAACAGGGCCATCCTCTGCTGCCAATGGATCTGGAGCCATGGGTAACTCCCTGTGTGCTCTTTGGTTGATGGTTTTGTCCCTGGGTGTTCTGTGAATACTGGGTGGCTCATGTTGTTTTTCGTCCTATGTTGCTGCAAACCCCTTCACTTCTTTGGTTCCTTTCTCTACCTCCTCCACTGGGGACCCTGTACTCAGTTCAATGGCTGGCTGAGAGTGTTCCCCTGTGTCTTTGTCATGCACTAGCAGAGCCTCCCTGGTGACAGCTACATCCAGCTCTGGTCAACAAGCACTTGTGGGCATTCACAAAAGTGTCTGTGTTTTGTAACTGTATATGGGATGGATCCCTAGGTGGGGCAGTCTCTGTATTGTCTTCCCCTCAGACTCTGCTCCATACTTTCTTACTTTATCTCCATCTGTGGGTTATTTTGTTCCTCCATCCAAGAAGGACCAGAGTATCCATACTTTGTTCTTCCTTCTTTTTGATCTTAATTTGATATGTGAATTGTGTCTTGGGTATTCGTAACTTCTGGGCTACCATGAGTGCATACCGTGTGTGTTCTTTTGTGATTGCATTACCTCACTCAGGATAATATTTTCCAGTTCTATCCATTTGCTAAGAATTTCATGAATTTATTATTTTAATAGCTGAGTAGTAGTACATTGTGTAAATATACCACATTTTCTGTATCCTTTCCTCTCCTGAGGGACATCTGTTTTATTTCTGGCTTCTGGCTCTTAAGAAATAGGGCTGTTATGAACATCCTTTTTACATGCTAGGGAATCCTCTGGGTATATGCCAAGGAGTGGTATAACAGGGTCCTCTAGTAGTATTATGCCCAGTTTCCAGAGTGGTTGTAACAACTTGTAATGCAACCATCAGTGGAGAAGTGTTACTCTTTCTCCACATCATCACTAGCACCTGCTGTCTCCTGAGTTTTGTCCTTAGACATTCTGACTGGTATGAGGTGAAATCTCAGGGTTGTTTTGATTTGCATTTTCCTGATGACTAAAGATGTTGTACATTTCTTTAGGTGTTTCTCAGCCATTCAATATTTCTCAGGTGAAAATTCTTTGTTTAGCTCTGTAACCCATTTTTAATAGGGTTATTTGGTTTTTCTGGAGTCTAACTTCTAGAATTCTTTGTATATATTGGATATTAGCCCTCTGTCAGATGTAGAGTTTGTAAAGATCTTTTCCCAATTTTTGGTTGCCATTTTGACCTATTGACAGTGGCCTTTGCCTTACAGAAACTTTTGCAATTTGATGAGGTCCCATTTGTCAATTTTTGATCTTAGACCATAAGCTATTGGTGTTCTGTTGAGGAACTTTTCCCCTGTGCCCATGTCCTCAAAGGTCTTCCCTAGTTTCTTTTCTATTAGTTTTATTGTGTCTGGATTTATGTACCAGTCCCTGAACTACTTGGACTTGACCTTAGTACAAGGAGATAAGAATGGATCAACTTGCATTCTTCTGCATGTTCACTGCCAGTTGAGCCAACACTATTTGTTGAAAAGGCTATCTTTTTTTCCACTGGATGATTTTAGCTCCTTCGTCAAAGATCAAGTGAGCATAGGCATGTGGGTTCATTGATCTACCTGCCTGTCACTCTACCAATATAATGCAATTTTTTTACACTATTGCTCTGTAGTACTGCTTGAGTTCTGGAATAGTGATTCCTCCAGAAATTCTTTTACTGTTGAGAATAGTTTTACTATCTTGGGTTTTTGTTATTCCAGATGAATTTGAGAGATGCTCTTTCTAACTCTATGAAGAATTGAGTTGGAATTTTGATGGAGATTGCATTGAATCTATATATTTCTTTTGGCAAGATGGCTATTTTTACTATATTAATCTGTCAATGCACGAGCTTGAGAGATTTTCCATCTTCTGAGGTCTGCTTAGATTTCTTTCTTTAGAGACTTGAAGTTCTTGTCATACAGATTTTTCACTTGTTTGGTTAGAGTCATGATAAGACACTTTATATTGTTTGTGAAATTGTGAATGGTGTTGTTTCCCTAATTTCTTTCTCAGTCTATTTATCCTTTGAGTATAGGAAGCCTACTGATTTGTTTGATTTAATTTTATATCAAGCAACTTTGCTAAAGTTGTTTAATCAGGTTTAGATGTTCTGTGGTAGAATTTTTGGGGTCACTTTAGTATACTGTCATATCATCTGCAAATAGTGATAATTTGAATTCTTCCTTTCCAATCTGAATCCCTTTGACCTCCTTTTGTTGTCTAATTGCTCTAGCTAGGACTTTGAGTACTATATTGAACAGGTAAGGAGAGAGTGGATAGCCTTATCTAGTCCCTGATTTCAGTAGGATTGCTTCAAGTTTCTACCCATTGTGTTTGATATTGGCTACTGGTTTGCTATATATTGCTTTTACTATGTTTATTTATGTGCCTTGAATTCCTCTTCTTTTCTAGACTTTTAACATGAATAGATGCTGAATTTTGTCAGTTTCTTTTCCAGCATCTAATGCAATGACCATGTGTATTTTTTCTTTGAGTTTATGTAGTAGATTACATTGATGGATTTCCATATATTGAAACACCCCTGCATCCCTGGGACGATGGTGGTGTATTATCATTTTGATGTATTCTTGTATTCGGTTGGCAATAATTTTATTGAGTGTTTTTGCTTCAATATTCATAAGGGAAATTGTTCTGAAGTTCTCTTTCTTTGTTAGATCTTTGTGCGGTTTTGGTATCAGTATAATTTTTGCCTCATAGAACAAGTTTGGTAGTCTTCAGTCTGTTTCTATTGTGTGAAATAATTTGAAGAGTATTGGTGTTAGGTCTTTGAATATCTGATAGAATTATGCACTAAATCCATGTGGTCCTTTGCTCTTTTTCATCAGCAGCAGACTCTCAATGACTACTTCTATTTCTTTAGGGTTATGGGACTGTTTAGATGGTCTATCTGATCTGGTTTAACTTTGTTGTTTGGTGTCTGTCTAGAAAATTGTCAATTTCATGCAGAGATTTTCTAGTTGTGTTGAGTATAAACTTTTGTAGTAGAATTGGATGATTTTTTAAAAATTTCCTTGGTTTCTGTTGTTATATCTCTTTTTCATTTCTTATTTTGTTAATTTGGATACTGTCTCTGTGCCCTCTTGTTAGTCTTGCTAAGAACCAGCTCCTTGTTTTGTTGATTCATTTTATAGTTCTTTTTGCTTTCACTTGGTTGATTTCAGCCCTGAATTTGATTTCCTGCCATCTACTACTCTTGGGTGTATTAGCTTCTTTTTATTCTAGAGTTTTTAGGTGTGCTGTTAAGCTGTTAGTGTATGTTATGTCCAGCTTCTTTTTGAAGGCACTCAGAGCTGTGAGTTTTCCTCTTTGTACTGCTTTCATTATGTCCCATAAATTTGGGTATATTGTGCCTTAATTTTCATTAATTAATAAACTTTTAATTTCCTTCCTTATTTCTTCCTTGACCAAGGTAACATTGAGTACAGCAATGTTAACTTGCATGTGTATGTGGGCTTTCTGTTGTTTTTGTTGCTATTGAAGACCACCTTTACTCCATAGTGACTGATAGGAGGCATGGGAGGCATTTCAATCTTCTTATATCTGTTGAGGTCTGTTTTATGACCAATTATATGGCCAATTTTGGAGAAAGTACCATGAGGTGCTGAGAAGAAGGTATATTCTTAAGATTTAGGCTGAAATGTTCTATAGGTATATGTTAAATCCATTTGGCCCCAAACTTCTGATAGTTCCACTGTGTCTCTGTTTAGTTTGTGTTTCCCTGATTGGTCCATTGACGTGAGTGGGGTATTGAAGTCACCCACAATTATTTTGTGAGGTGCAATGTGTGCTTTTCACTTTAGTAAAGTTTCTTTTACAAATGAGAGTGTCCTTGCATTTGGAGCATAGATGTTTAGAATTGAGAGTTCTTCTTGGTAGATTTTTCCTTTGATGAGTATGAAGTGTTCTTCCTTGTCTTTTTTGATGACTTTTCATTGAAAGTCAATTTTATCCGAAATTAGAATGGGTTCTTCTGCTTGTTTCCTTGAGCCATTTACTTGGAAAGTTGTTTTCCGGCCTTTTACTCTGAGGTAGTGTATGTCTTTGACACGGTGGTGCATTTCCTGTATGTAGGAAAATGCTGGGTCCTGTTTATGTGTCCAATCTATTTGCCTATGTCTTTTTATTGGGGAATAAAGTACATTGATATTACGAGATATTAGGGAATAGTGATTGTTACTTACTCTTATTTTGATGTTATTTTTATGTTTGTTTGATTATCTTCTTTAGGGTTTTTTGAAAGAAGATTACTATCTTGCATTTTCTAGGGCAGGGTTCCCTTTCTTATATTGGCATTTCCATCTATTTTTCTTTTTAGGGTTGGATTTTTGGAAAGATATTGTGTAAATTTTGTTTTATCATAGAATATCTTAATTTCTCCATCTATGGTAATTGAGAATTTTGCTGGGTTTAGTAGTCTTTGCTGGGAATTGTGTTTTCTGATGGTTTGCATGAGCTCTGCCTATGATCTTGATTTCATGGTCTCTGTTGAGAAGTCTGGTGTAATTCTGATAGGTCTTCCTTTATATGTTACTTGTTCCTTTTCTCTTACTGCTTTTAATATTCTTTCTTTGTTTAGTGCATTTGTTTTGATTATTATGTGATGTGATGAATTTCTGTTCTATTCCAGTTTGTTTGGAGTTCTGTAGGCTTCTTGTATGTTCATGTACACCTCTCTCTTTAGGTTAGGGAAGTTTTCTTTCATTTTTTTGAAGATATTTACTGGCCAATTTAATTGTACATCTTCACTCTCTTCATCCCTATAATCCTTAGGCTTGGTCTTCTCATTGTGTCCTGGATTTCTTGGATGGTTTGGGTTCCAAGCTTTTTGCCTTTACATTTTTTGACTGTTGAGTCATTGTTTTCTATTATCTTTAGCACCTGAGATTCTTTCCCCTATATCTTGTATTCTGTTGTTGATGCTTGCATCCATGACTCCTGATTTCTTTGCAAGGTTTTCTATCTCTGGAGTTGTCGCCCTTTGTGATTTCTTCATTGTTTCTACTTCCAATTTTAGATCCAGGATGTTTTTGTTCAGTCTCTTCACTTGTTTTTTTTTCCTGTAATTAATTATGGGGTTAATTGTGATTCCTCTTTAAGGGCGTCTACCTGTTGACTCATGTTCTCATGCATTTCTTTAAGGGAGTTATTTATGTCCTTCTTGAAATCCTCTCTCAGCATCATGAGATGTGATTTTAAATCCATATCTTACTTTTCTGTTGTTTTGAGGTATCCAGGACATGTTGTTGTGGGAGAACTTAGTTGTGATGGTGCCTTGTTGCTTTGGTTTCTGTTGGTAATGTTCTTGTGTTTGCCTTTTGCCATCTGGTTATCTTTGGTGTTAGCTGGTATTGTTGTCTCTGACTGTGGCTTATCTGTCATGCAAGCATCTGTATCACTGCTGCTGGGAGACTCTATCTTTCTTTGTGCACAGGTATGCAGGTACTCCTTCATGACCCACTCCCTTATGGTTGTATTTATGTATGTAGTTCTGTGTTACCAATCAGCTCTGGGTGAGGGCAGAAATTCAAAGACTCTTGTCCCAAGCTTCTCCTAGGTTCTAGTGTCCTCAGGGTTTCCAGCTGTTTCCTCTGAGCAGCAGGGGTGGTCCTATCTGTTCTGTCTTGCCTTTATGCACTCCTGAGTGTTTAGTTACCTCCCTGTGCCACTTGGATATGGTGTGCTGTGGCACAGGATGGTCCTAATCCAGAGATAGAAATCAGAATGCTCATACCTGAGGATTATGGATGTGATCCTTTGAGCAGCAGGGGAGGTTCTACCCATGCTGACTGGCTTCTTTGCACTCATGTGTGGCCAACTATCTCCCTGTGCCATCTGGTATGGCATACTGTGGAAGAGTTTGGTCCCACACCAGAGAGAGAAGCTGGAAGGCTTCTGGCAGAGGGTTCCAGACTTGATGTTCTAACCTGCAGGGGTGGTTTTATCTGTGCTGTCAGGTCTTTCTGCACTCCTTGGTGGTTAGCTACCTCCCTGTGTACTTGGGCATGGTGTGCTGTTGCTGAGGATGGTCTCGTCTTATTTCTTTCTTTTCTTGCTTCATTGTTTCTACCTTCCTTCCCACCCTCTGTCTCTCTGTCTCTTTCTCTCTCATTTACCAACCACTAATTCCAGTAAATGTTCCCCATATTTTCATTGAGTTATTAACTACTACATTATGGAAAATCTCTCAGTAGCCATATATTCAAAAGTAAAATTCTTTCTCCCATCTAGTTATTATTTGTCAATAGATTTTCAGTTAAAATAAAAAAATATGTCATGAATCACCCTTTCCCAATTGCTGCTGGAAGTTTGGTGTAATTTTATTCATGCCTGTATCATGATCAGAAGAGGTTGCACTTCAATACTCTTCTTTCCATCCTCTTGTTTTTATAGACCTTAGCATGAAGATGGAATTGATTAAGATGTAAGGGCTATGTAGTAGGTCTCTCTCTCTCTCTCTCTCTCTCTCTCTCTCTCTCTCTCTCTCTCTTTCACTTTTATGATTTACACATCTCTGGATAAACTTCTCATCTGCAAAAATGGCTTCTTGTACTTAAAATTATAACAGCCCAGTGTTATATATAAACATTTGCACAGCAGCTGGACAATATTAATTAACAAAATAACATCAGTAAATTGTAAGCTCTGACCTATCCATCCATGGGCATTTTTTTAACCAGGAACACACATTTCTGGGTATGAAATTCCTTGATGTAGGCTTTAAAACTTATCAGGAAGTGGTTAGGCACCTTGTAATAGTGATACTTTATTGCCCTAGAGCAGATCCAGGATAATGACTTCATCTGACCAGGGATAAAGCCCAGGGGTTCTAGATTCAGAGTAGGGATGAGATATGACCCTGGGTGAGGTTCATAGGTGAGGGAGGAGTTTATCAATTCTTGGTAGTGAAAGCTGTGGATCTGAGTGGAAGGAAAAGTTATTCTGGACTAAGATACACAGAGAGCAGGAGTTGAACAACTCAGTACAAGTTGCAATGAGCAAGATTACTTTTTATATTCAGTGAGATAAATCTGAGTCAATTAGGAAAGGTGCAGAATAGTAGATATGTGGATGGAAAATGAACTGAAAACTACCCAACCAAATTAAGTTAACCAGGAAGCAAGTGTTAAGTCAGTCTTATTGTCTTTAATGCCACCAATACTTTATATTGAGCACATATGAACAATCATCCAGCATCACAAGTTAATTTTGTTTGGAAAAAATGTCAAAGTATGACAGTCACTTTATTATTTGCAGTGGAAATCTAGTAATGTGGTATGTGTACTTGTAATACTGACATACATATGTGATCATTTTAACCTAACTGTGAAAGCTTAATATCATTTAAAACTTTATCTGAAATGACTGTTTTGAGTTCAAATGCTGACTTCTGTGAACACCAATATTTTTTGCTCTGGAATGTTAACTAAGAGGAACACAGACTTCTAATGAATATTTAAGATGAAACCAAAGAAGATCACATGGATCATTTAAGTAATTTAAATCCTTGGATTTCATTGGCAATGAAATAAGAAGGCGTAGTATGTGATCAACTTCTAGAGTCCACACTTGGATCCACACACACTGCTGAGAAGACTTAGAAACATACTTATAGTCTGGTGTGCAACATTCAGTGACTACAAAGTAAAATGAGTAATAAAAGTGTTAAAAGAGTCCAGACACTATTGTTGCTCTAGAGAAGAGACTTGTGAAGTTTTTCTGTGTGGGGGTCACCTAGTGCGTATTTTAGTTTCCATAGAATGAACATATTTGGCCACAGTCATTTGGTCTGACGCCATCTTTCTCTCTAAAAATAGACTACTGGATTTGATGTGAGCTCGTAAAAATGTATGAGTGCAGGTGCATGGTCTAATTTCTCTTTCATGCCATACTTTGGTATTTGGAATAAAGAATTAGAATAGAAAAAGCCATGTTTTTAGTAGTCTTTCCCAACTCTTTTCCCTGGTATGGCCTACTGTAGTAGGCCTTTTGTAATAAAAAAGAAAACATGGAAGTATATAACTTCTTATGATTTTCCCAAACCATCAATCAGAAAAATAAAATAAAATGAATTTCTGGAAAAAAGAAAAACAGTTCCTGCAGTAATATGACAAAGGGAGATGTGTGTCTTTGTTTAGCAGATACTAACATAGAGAAAGTCACTTAATAGTGTTAATTATACAGTATTAGACACTCTAGTGTTAATAGTTTTTAAATTATGTGTAACTGCCCACAGTTACATTGAATGGGTCACCTGGAAGGGAAGCTGGGGATGTATGGGAAAGTGGGTGAAAGAGTTAGAGACAAAGTCACACCTGTTGCTCAAGGTCTCAAAGTTTAATGAAGGACTCCAAATATATAGGCAAGAAAACTCTTCCCCCAAAGGCTGGAAACTTCTCCACAGAACTGTTTAGGTTGCACAGCAGGTGGCTAGTACCTCTCTGAAAACTGCAGGTCCTTAACAAAGAATGGACTTCACCTTGGTCTGAGTATTCCACCCCAGGTGGAAGCGATTATGGCTAAAACAGGAGTTCCCTTCAAAGGCTGAGAGAGGAACTTCACATTGGTTGATGTCAAGTTCCTGCCAGGTACGATGGCACCCCATAAGGTACTCTACAATTAAGGTATATGAATAATGATATATTGACTAAACATCCATGATGACATCCCTTTTATATACTATCTGCTCAGCTTTATTCCTCACTTTGAAAATTATATTATTTATACTCTCCCCTTTATACCATTTGAGCCATATTGAGTCCAAAATTTTTTGATCAAAGACATGAATGAGAAATTTGTAAAATAAGCTTGTAACATCTAGCACCATGTTTTCCCATTTTCTCAATTCTATTGATTTAAATCTATTATGAATCTCTTAAAGAAAGAGCAGGTTTATTTAACTCCAGTGCCAACAGTGTGGATTATGATGGACTATTCATAATAGAACAGAGAACTCCCAAATTGTTATAGTCAAATGCCTTTGAATTTTTCTCACTATATTTAGCATATGGACCTTTGTTTTTAATGAATGAATAAAAATATCATTTACATATTTTTAAGTCTTAAAGGTCATGCATTGTGCAATGAAGCTGAGGGCTACCCTGTAGGAGGACCAGCAGTCTCAATTAATCTGGATCCCCG
The DNA here is from genome assembly GCA_964023405.1 of Apodemus agrarius. Classification (NCBI taxonomy): domain Eukaryota; kingdom Metazoa; phylum Chordata; class Mammalia; order Rodentia; family Muridae; genus Apodemus; species Apodemus agrarius. Next base: position 178,168,147 of record OZ030005.1, read on the forward strand.
GATTATCTCAAACACTGGGACACCAAACAGGCAGAATACAACAGCTGATATGAGGCCCCTAACACACATACAATAAAGGACTGCTGGGTCTGTGCTCATTCAGAGATGATGCACCTAACCCTCAAGAGACTGGAGATCCTAAGGAGTTTAGTGGTTGAGTGGGGTGGGAGTAGAAACATCCATGTGGAGACAGGGGGAAGGAAGGCGGTATGGTATGCAAAACAGTTAGAGCATGGACAGGGTTTGGTGGGGTGGGGAATAAAATATGGAGTGTATAAAATAATTAATAAAAAATTCCAAAAAAAGACAAAAGCACTGTACAAATTTAGGTGTAGAGTATTAATGAATTCAAGCAAAAAAAAGGGGTGTGGGAAATGAAATTTAGATCCTCTGTATCAGTCTCAGCAATGCTGTGCTCCTTGTGGAACTATCTTTTTCAAGGTCTGTGTTGGCAGTAATAGAAAATGGCCTGATATTGAAGAGTCGTTATTATCATAGGTGCTAGTAAACAATTTACCAGTAAATACATCAAATAATTCTTAGGAAAGCCACAATCAACACTCGGAGTTTACACTTGAAAACTTATCAACCACTGTGTCTGATTTGTTTGGTGCGGGGACAGAGACAACAAGCACAACACTGAGATATGCTCTCTTGCTCCTGCTGAAGTATCCGGAAGTCACAGGTAAGGACACACTTGGTAAACCATAGCATTTTTGTAGGATGCTGGGAAGACATTGTTAGTGTTCTATGTATTATAGTTAGAGATGTGTCAGTCCTTACCCTTCTTTGCAACTGGTCATAGAGAGTAAGATGTATAAGAGGAATGAAGGAACTGTAGATGTAGGAAAAGGAATCAAATGCTGATCAGTGTGTTCCTTGGGAGATAATCAGTCTCAGGCAATGCCGGCTTTCTTTGGCTTCTTTTACCTATACATTTAGTCCCCAGATTAGATTTTCAGAGCACACAAGCTTTTGCACTTACATTTTTTTCTAATAAATCTGATTCTGGCATACAGAGGTGAAAACTTACTTTACTGAAACATAAGCATGAATCCTGGAATTTCTGGAGCCTACCTGAGATAATGTCCATTCTGAGGAATGAAAATAAGACAATTCATCAGAATGCTATTTCTGTATGGGCAATATTTGTAGAAAAGGGAATGCCATTATTTCAAAAGTTCATTTAAATGGAACTTCTGTTGAATATATTTTTTCTAGTTCTACCAGCAACACTTATTTATAAAAAAGTACATTTAGAAATGTACTTTTATTTTGTTTTTACAGTATGCATTAAGTTATATATTATTCTTGTGAATATTTGTTCATTTATATGTTAAAAAACAATGCTTTACCTGCTGAAACAAAATTTGTCCTATGACACACTTATGTTATCAGAAAGCTTAAAATATTAAATATGCATTCATGGTATGTATACAGTTTTAATGCTTTCATTAGGATAACATCTGTAGATAGCAACAAAGAAAATAACAAGGTGGGGGCAGTTTTTGTTCTTATATTATTGTCACCAGAATAAATACAACACTCATGAGAACTCTCTTAGTTTCTTCCAAAGCAGAGGTGGTCCCCTCTTTTCTCCTCAAACGGGAGTGTGCCTCCAGGAGACAGCATCTGATTGTTCCAACCTGAGCAATACTTTAAAATACATTTATTGTTTTAACATATATAATTTTCATTGAAGTGATACTAGCATAAACATGAATGACAATTGGTCTTAAAGGGTATGAGGAAAGGAAATTGTCAAACAACCAAGAGAGCTTCACAAAAATACTGAAATACAATAGTGTAATGAGGCATGAGGAAAATGGGGCAGGGAAGATGACGCTGTAACATAAGTGTCTGATGAACATGTGAGCTGTATTTCTACAATCACAGTATGGATGTTGGTTGAAAACAAGGAGTCAGCATAGGGTTATAAAATGGTTATAAAAGGAGTTTCTTCTTGCCAGGAAGAAATCCTCTCCATCCTTCCTCTCCACAATCCTACAGTGACTGAATTTCCCCCATAGAGGAATATAGAATTAAGGAAAGTGAATGTTAAAAATCCCTGTATTAAAAGGTTTCCAGTGGTTTACAGAGAAAGAACAATGTATAGGTACAAAACGGGGAAGAGTGAGTGTGTTCTAGTCCCAGAATTGATAGGATCAGAGAACTTTTCTTTAATTTGCTTATGAATTTCAGTGGCAAGACCTATATTTTAGTTATTATCTGTAATGATATCTACATTGTATCATCTTAATATAAATCTCCAAGTACTCTACAGAGTGAAGAGAATTAAACTACTAACCCAAGAAAGAGTCATGGACTTTCAGAACACTAGGACTGAATATAAGCATAACATACTTTAGGGAGATCCCCGAGTCACATGCAAATTTGCGTGAGGCTGCTAAGCAAAAATGCAGGCCTTGACCTCAGTGTTGTATCAACTTTCCTTTTTTCATGAAACACTTGAGAATAATTTTACCTACTTCTCTGAAGCAGGTTCATTGAAGTCATAGGCTCCAGGAATCTGAATAGCCCACATATGTGGATAAGATTATAGGATAGGTTTCTTGGCACAAGATTTACAAAACTCCCTGTTCTGTATTTACCATGTGGATGATGCATGCATTAACAGAGATTGAGGGACAAATGAGACGTAATATGTGGTCTGCTGCCCATATCCACCGAGCTTTTAGACAATAGCTTCTAAGAAGCTATTGTATCTCATGAAATGGAAGGTTACAAACTAAAAAGAAAAAACTCTAGGCATAATGTTTATTACTAAAAGAAGATAATCATAATTTTCATGAAAGAGAATATTTATATATCATTAATGAATCTCACAATGAAAATTGCAATTCTGAAATCCAACACACTGCTCATGAAGTAACAGGAAGTGTCTACACATATGGGTATGTTTGTTTTAATTATTTGTAGATGTCTTTTAATATATGGAATTCAATTATAACTCACATTTTTCTATTTCCATCAGAACATATTAGAAATTTCACTTAAATGAATATATAGGAAACATTAATTATTTACAAATAAGGTAAATTTTCAGAGGCAACTGTTTAATTTGAACTTGTCCTGTTTTGAGCATCACATTACATTAAATTTCACACACACACACACACACACACACACACACACACACACAGATATACACACAAACACACACAGAAGATTTTTTAAAGATATCGTATTTTGACAAAAATTCCATGTTTTATTTCTATTTGTTCTTTATCTGCCACGGACCGACTTAGTCGGAGCATCATACCCGTGGGGAAATCAGGGTCTTTGGTATACAGGAAGGTACAGGTCCGGCGAATGACAGACAGACACACACAAGATCTGAATGCGTCTGAATGCACTTTACTGTTCTGAGGCAGGTACATTTATACACATCACAAGTTGGTAATTCAGTGAAATGTTTACAAAAAGTGGTTACCATGAGTAACTGGCACAAGGAAATACAAATGAATCAGGCATGAACGTCAGAGATTACACCCAAGGTTATCGCGTCCCTCTGTAGTCAATAATAAATTAGTAATTCAAGAGTCAGAGACTACACTATGTTTTGTTTATCTTCTTGTGAGAATTTCTCAGGCTTATTTTGAAACTTTACTAACTGATGGTTTCCATGTCAGAGTGCCAAAGACCAGCTAGCCATACAAATAGTAAAAATTGTTGGGAGGTTAATTCTTTAATGTGTCTAGGTAATAACTGTACAGCTAATTAAAAGCAAAGCAATGGATCTCTAGAAGGAAAATCATGGCCAGTACTGTAGTTCAAAGAATAAAACTCTGAGTGAACTGTCACGCCTGGAATGCTCGCACCTCTGGCTGGCAGAGACATCTCGTAAGTAAAAGAATAGGTCAGAAAAAGGGTCACACAGCTTGCCATGAGAAACTTCAGCTCAGCTCTATCTGCAGCCAAGGAGGCCCACAGCGGCATTCATCTTGAACAGCCCCTGTAAATATCACACAGCCTTCGTCTGGATTGCAGCTTGGCTGCGTGAAATTACGGGATTCAAGAGAAGCGTGTGATATCTCCCGCTTTTGTATTTTTTAATTTGAGCTCATGAATATCTCTTTTGGCAGCAGAAATGGAGGAGAAGACTAGTTTGAAAATTATTGGAAGGATAAGAAGAAAAAGAAAGATTACCCCTGCAGCCACGGCAACGACAACAATCCAATGTAACCAAGTTACAGGGTTTAGAGACTTCAAACCAGAACTAAAGGCCTGAGTCAAATCCTCTAAGTTAACCGATCCATCTTGTGCTTTACTCATAACCGCAATTTGAGCTTTTAATTGAGCCATATCATGTGAAATATTATTATCTTTCCAAATTCCCAACAAATGATTTTTAGTAAGAGTCCAATTATGTTGCTTGTCATAGATTAATGGCGTTACGCATATGTATCGAAAGCTGGCATGACATCTGATGGAAAGCTGAACCTTAATATTTTGTATCTCTTGTCCTAACTCTAGAACTACATCCTCTAGAGCATCAATCTTTGCTTCCAATTTCTTATCTATAACCTCTTGTTTTACCAGTGCCAAAGAAACATTCTTACTCAAATCATTAACAAAGTGTGCAGTCTTCATTTCTGAGACTAAAGCAACTGATGAAACTGTAAGTGAAGTTACAATAGCTATCAAGGCACTGATACCTAACATTAAAGCTGCTACAAAACGCTTTGGCCTAATAAGCTCACTAATTCTTGTAACTACCTGTAAAGCCTCATTGTCAAACCAAGCTTCATCCTTTAGATCTACAGGAAGCATTACATAGGAAGGTCTTTGTAATATCACGATGCGTGAATAGGATTCAACCAACTTATCATCAATACAATTAGTCAAAATACATTTGGAACAGTGAACCTCATAAGAGTGCCCTAATTTAGTAATGATTAAATCTGAATCCTTTCCAGCAAGTATACTATAAGGATAGCTCAAACAAGATCTAAGTATATAAGCCCAATATGAAACTGCAAACACAGGACACATTTGCATAGAAAGGATAACAAACATAGCAAGAAACATATTTTCTGTCGATAACTGCTTTCTGGTGCTAGTGATCATCTGCTGGGCTTCTCGGGCGAGTCTCCTCAGCTGTCCCCAGGTGGGCAGATCCTCCCTTGACTCCTGTGACGGTTCAGGAACAGTTGAGGTCTCTCGTAGAACAGCAAGATCAAGCCCCATCATCATTCTCAGCATCTTCTTCTTTTTCTGTCTCTGCTTTCTCCTCTGATTCCTCGATAGAGGGCCTTCTGGTTAAACGGCTGGATGAGCCTGTCTGGGATCCAGATTGGACTATCTGCATCCTGTGGAAAAACACAAGCATATCCTCTCCCGGAGGAAATTAAAGCATCCGGTCCTTTCCAGGATCCGGTTAATAAGTCTTTCCACATTACTTGTGGAAGTTGTTCTCCTTTTATTCCTCCCCAATGTTTCATAGCAGGGGAGTTTCTATGTTCATCAGTATTCAAATAATTTATCACAAAAAGAGCATGATTCAAAAGATGATGGGGAGAAAAATATTTATTAGCAGCTCTGAGGCGTTCAATCTGATTTTTCAAAGTTTGGTGAGATCTCTCAATTATTGCCTGTCCTTGGGGATTATATGGTATTCCTGTGGTATGGTGTATATCCCATGCTCGCAGAAAAGAGGCAAAAGCCTTAGATGTATAAGCTGGAGCATTATCTGTCTTAATTCTCAATAGCTTTCCCATCATCATGAAGCTTTGTACAAGATGTTGAATTACATCTTTCACAGCTTCTCCACTTCTAGCAGAGGCAAACAGCACATGAGAATAAGTATCCACTGTCACATGAACATAAGCCAATTTTCCAAATTCAGGGATATGTGTAACGTCCATTTGCCATAAAGCTAATGCCTTAAGGCCTCGGGGATTTACTCCCATTTTTTGTAGGTGATAAACTTGAGGACAATTACCACAATCCTTAACTATCTGTCTGGCTTGTTCTCTAGTAATATGAAACATCCTTCTTAAAGCAAGAGCATTTTGATGATGTAGCTCATGACTATTCTTTGCCTCTAATACATTCATAACTGTTCCTCTAGTTAATGCATCAGCCATATGATTTCCTTTACTAAGGGGGCCTGGTAAATTAGAGTGACCCCGTATATGTCCTACATAAAATTTTTCTGCTCTTTTTCTAATCGTATTTTGCAATTGCTGTAATAAATTTAAAATTTGAGACTGCCCTGAAAGCAAGGCTGTTTCTATGGCTGGAAACAAATTAACCACATACTTTGAATCCGTATAAAGATTAAATTTTTCTGTAAAATTCTGAAAAGCAAGTAGAACTGCTCTTATCTCTGCTTGCTGAGCAGAAGTCTGCACACCTTCCTCTATCAGAGGCTTTTGTCCTGGTACATAAACCACGGACCTCCCATTAGAGGAGCCATCTGTGAAAATACATAAGGCAGACTCTAAAGGTTGTGAAGAACACTTATTTGAGAAAATTATTTCTGTTTCCTTATAAAATTCAATTAAATGATGTTTAGGATAATGATATTTAATTTGTCCTGTATAACCTTGCAATGCAATTCCTCAATCATCATCTTCCATCAATAGTATTTCAAATTGCCTTTTATTATATGTCTCTGTTGTTAAGGATTGCTCCCCAGCACCTTCCTTTTCTAACTTCCTCAATCCCTCTTCAACATGCACAGACCTTCTATTGACATACCCATTACTTTCACTTCTAAAAACCATGCATAGCACAAATATACTTGAGCTAACAGTCTTTCTAGCATCTAGCATCTTTTTCCTATCTCTGGCGCTCCCCGCCCTTTTTGCCTTCTCTAGCTTCCAGCTCTTCTTACCTTCTTTTTCTCCTTCTTCTCTAACCACATCCCTTAGTCCTGCAATCCCTCAATCTGCTGCAATTTCTTTCTGATGTCGGGGATGACTGCCCAATGAAAGCCATAATAACAGAGGCTCGCTGCCCCTCAGACGTAAGGTCAACAGGAGTATACCTTCTGTATGCCTCCATGAGTCTTTCCAGAAGGACTGAAGGGGGTTCAGTCACCCCTTGCATGACCTCTCTTATCTTTAGCCAAATGATAGACACTGCTGAACACCTGAACAGTTTATACTTTAAAATGTTAGAGCATCGGTCTTTAGCCTTCTGGCACAGGAATACCTGACAGACTTAAAGAATCAGGAATTAAGCCATATAATAATTTATGGACACATTAAGTTTGTCTGTAGATGAAGAGATGCAATCTTGTGGCTCTCTCTCTCTTCCTCATAACAGAAGCAACTTTACACATGTTGTTTAAACAATTTAAAATAAATGAAATAAACCATCTGTACCAACTTAAATTCAGAATTCCCATATCCATATTTCTCTATCAGAGGGCCTTCAAAGTATTTTATCTCTTTTTTGTTTTAACTTGGCGGAGAACGACCTTGCAGCTGCAGTTGGAAGTTTTTCTTTAAAAGAAGAAACTATAAAGAAAAGCGGGGGGGGGGTACAGCCAGGAGCCCAGTCAAACAGTTTAACCTTGGAGTTCTCAGGCTGAGAGCAGAGAAAAGGGAAACAAAAAAAGAACAAGCAGCTCTGTGTCTAGAAATATTGAGTTGGGGTCTAAAAGAGTTGCTTTTCAGCCAGCCTGAGTCTGAGAACCAGACATCAGGTGCCCTTGCAGTAACCAAAATCAGATTTCAGCCAAACTTGGCTCTCGCCGTTATTGCTGTTTACAGATGGAGAAGAGCCTTACTCAGCCCTCCTCGATACCCCTGCGGTCTAGCAAGGTTGCCAGTCAAACCTACCACACCAGACAGACTCTCTAAGTTCTTTTTACAATTTGAACTACAGCCAATTATTAACCCCACAGTTCCCTGTGGCAGAGTTCCCAAGGTAGGCGTAGAGACCAAGGAAACACCGTCCCATCTAGAGAATATTATATCATCACAAGAGGCTAAATCTAAACCAGCACTACCAGGAGTAGCTCTAGGCAAATTATGTATAGTAAATTCAGGAGCCTCAGGATTCAGAGGACTCCCTGATGTAACTACAGTAGTTTCCTCTCTTTCGAGTTCGGGGCTGAGAGGCTGCCCCTGATTTAGTTTTTTGATTCCTCCTCCTTCTTTTCCCCATTAAGGGGTGTTCCATCCTTGTGGAACCTAGACTTGCACTCATTTTTCCAGTGCCTGCCTTTTTGGCAACGAGGGCATACTCCTGGGGGAAGACCCCTTCTATTGGAGTCCCTCTTATTGTTTTCTGGACATTGCTTTTGCACATGTCCTACTTTCCCACATTTAAAACAAGTGGGCTTGGAGGTTGCTTTCCCTCCTTTACCATAAGTCTTTTTAACATAGGCGCTGAGTTTCCCTCCCTTCATAGCTGCAGCGTAGGCCATACCTTGGACTACGGCTGGTGAGGCATCCACGCAAACTTTCACATACTCCTGCACTGTTTCTGTCTTTCTAATAGGCCTTATCAAATCTTGGCATAAAGCATTAGCATTTTCCCAAGCCAACTGCTTAAGGAGTATCTCAAAGAACTCCCTGGTTGTACTTTCTGAAACTTTTAACCCTCTGCTAGCCATCATATGCTTAAACACTGAAAAGAACATTCGTTCCTGCTTTGACTCGGTCTGCCCCATGATATCAGATTACTTGCACTTAACCGGTGATCCTTTACCGGCGGGACCGCGGCTCCCTCGCAAGATCCGGCCTGTTACCTTGAAGGAAAGAAAGAAAGAAGGAAAGTTTACCTGCCCAAATGTCCCTGTTCTGAGGCGCCATCTGCCACGGACCGACTCAGTCGGAGCATCATACCCGTGGGGAAATCAGGGTCTTTGGTATACAGGAAGGTACAGGTCCGGCGAATGACAGACAGACACACACAAGATCTGAATGCGTCTGAATGCACTTTACTGTTCTGAGGCAGGTACATTTATACACATCACAAGTTGGTAATTCAGTGAAATGTTTACAAAAAGTGGTTACCATGAGTAACTGGCACAAGGAAATACAAATGAATCAGGCATGAACGTCAGAGATTACACCCAAGGTTATCGCGTCCCTCTGTAGTCAATAATAAATTAGTAATTCAAGAGTCAGAGACTACACTATGTTTTGTTTATCTTCTTGTGAGAATTTCTCAGGCTTATTTTGAAACTTTACTAACTGATGGTTTCCATGTCAGAGTGCCAAAGACCAGCTAGCCATACAAATAGTAAAAATTGTTGGGAGGTTAATTCTTTAATGTGTCTAGGTAATAACTGTACAGCTAATTAAAAGCAAAGCAATGGATCTCTAGAAGGAAAATCATGGCCAGTACTGTAGTTCAAAGAATAAAACTCTGAGTGAACTGTCACGCCTGGAATGCTCGCACCTCTGGCTGGCAGAGACATCTCGTAAGTAAAAGAATAGGTCAGAAAAAGGGTCACACAGCTTGCCATGAGAAACTTCAGCTCAGCTCTATCTGCAGCCAAGGAGGCCCACAGCGGCATTCATCTTGAACAGCCCCTGTAAATATCACACAGCCTTCGTCTGGATTGCAGCTTGGCTGCGTGAAATTACGGGATTCAAGAGAAGCGTGTGATATTTATCATCATATGTTTTGAAGGTTAATTGTATTGTTTTGCTATTTGAAATCTTTACCTAATTCTATTTTATTTGTTCTTATAAGTACATACTGATATATCATAACAGCTATTTGTAAGATAGTCTTATGAATCGATATGTAGCATATCTGCATGTCTTAATATATTCAATATAAAATTCATTTATAGTGTTATGGAAGCACTTTTTGTGCATCATGTAGTCCTGTACTGTGATAAACATCTTACATCTTTCTCATTTCCCCTCTTTTTACTGTGACCAACCAGCTAAAGTCCAGGAAGAGATTCATCGTGTGATTGGCAAACATCGCAGCCCTTGCATGCAGGACAGGAGCCACATGCCCTATACCGATGCCATGATTCATGAGGTCCAGAGATTCATTGACCTCCTCCCTACCAACCTGCCACATGCAGTGACCTGTGACATTAAGTTCAGGAATTACCTCATCCCCAAGGTAAGCTTTTCTATTCTTTGCTGTACCTTTGTGCTCTGTGCTCCAGTCTTCTGTCATACTGTCCCTTTGAATCCTACATTCTTTCTGCCCACTCTTTCATGATGATTCCTGAGAATTGAGGATGTGATTGACCATTACCCCTTACTTCCTTTTTCCTTACTCTATATCAATGCTTGAACTTTTTACTCCTAGTATACTCACCCTGTTCTTTGATAGTACACGTGTCCAATTATTCCCCCTTATTATATATTTTTCACTTGGACTGTGAGATTCCCATTAGGGATGCTATGTATGTTCCCATATAACTTCTTATGTATCTTGCATTTTGTTTAAGTCTTCACTTTATTTGACCTATGTAATCCTCGTGTAGAGATCCTACTTACAGTCCCACATAACTTCTTATGTTCCTTGCATTTTTAAGCCTTCCTCTTGCTGCCTACTTTCCCATTCATGTTACTTTGCCACCTGATTGAATCCTGAACCCACTATTGTCCTGTCTAATTTCATTTCACCCATACTCTACTAGCCCTCAAAAATCCTCCATTGACAATGACCTGAATTTACCTAACTAGCTTCCTCATGTACCATAAGTTAAAAACACATAGAAAACAAATGATTTAAGATAAGACTCTCACATGAGAGAAAACATGTAGCATTTGAACCTTTGGGCTGGGTGACCTTACTAAGTATAATATTTTTTTTCTCCTGAGTATGAGAAAATTTTTTGTAAGTCATGCCAGCATCTCTGGGATTAATCCAGCTTGGTTTTGATGAACAAAGTTTTTGATATGACCTTTGTTAAGTGTAACTTTAATTCACCTGATGTAATTGTCATCTAGGCTTACTGATGAATAAGCTCTTCCTTTCTAGCTCTTTTTGATCTCTGGTTGGCTGGTTCAACTCAGTATGTCTGGCCCAAACTCCTCTCCAAACTGATTGATTCAATCTGATTTCTCTTAGAATCTAAATGAATTACTCCGCTTGACTTCAAACTAACTCTGGCAATCTGTAATAATTTTCTGGCTCTTTCTTATTATCTGACTCATTCCGCTTTTGTATGTGTCTGATTTGTTCTCTTTGCAACTTGCCCTTGTAAATCTGTCCCTCTAAAATCTGCCTCTGAACTCCACAAATTGAAGTGCCATGAACTCTGCTCCTTTCCCCTGCCTTTTGAGTCACTGAGTTAGCTGAGCTGACTAACAAGAACTCAGAGATTTACATGTCTCTGTCTACTGAATACTGGGATTAAATGTGTACCACCATACCTGGACCTAAGCATTTCTTTACCTAAAACTTTCTCTATACCATGCTGGCCTTAAAATCAGAGGTTTGCTTGCCTTTGAGGAAGGCATATCTGTATTCCATATCTGTGTGTCCAGATCACAGAGACCTAGAAGGTGTTTGCATATGATCTCTTGAGAGAGCAGCCACATTGCTGGATTAAAATTCCTCTACAGATGATGACTTTAGTACTTAAATAGTGACCTAAAATTGGACTCAAGGCACTTTAGGAACATCACTGTCACTGTCATCACACTCTGCCTGTGCTCTGTCTGTCAGAACAGTCCCTGATATTCTCTATACTTAAACCTATCTATGGAACAGAAGGTTGAACTATGTTATTTTCCATTTTCCTTACATGCCACGATTTCTTTCTAATGTGCTTGTTTGTTACTCTTCTGCGTGTCATTGCAGGGAACAACAGTACTAACATCACTATCATCAGTGCTGCATGACAGCAAGGAATTCCCCAACCCAGAGATGTTTGATCCTGGCCACTTTCTAGATAAAAATGGAAACTTTAAGAAAAGTGACTATTTCATGCCTTTCTCAGCAGGTAACAGTAAAACTTATCATGATTCCAGTGGCATGAAGATCTGTGCAGACTTACAAAGTGACTCCACAAAGGCTGATAGATTTGCAGTTTGTGAATGATCAGGAGCATGACTTGCATTGTCCATGCACTCCTCTTTAGAGGACCACCCTCACTGTCAGGCTATGAAAATGATCCTTTTGATTGTTCACAAATTGAGAAACCTAGAGTGAAGGGAATTTGTTTTCTTCCTTTAGGTACATCACAGAAATACCAAAGATACCAGCTCAAATCCAAAATTCACTTATACTTTACTTACTCCCCATGAAAATGAAGACTTCTCCATAATTAAAGTTCATGTGTTTGACCTTACTTACCTCCAGGCTGAACATTAAGTTATGTTTCCATAACCAAAGAAAAGTACTACTAAGGGGTCTAAAGCATGTTTGGGAAACAGATGACTGAGTACTTCATGTTAATGCAGTTGGACTGATGAATGTGAGATTATCACATATGTCAGAACTGTAGGGTTGCTGGGAAGAAGCTCATACCCTCCTCTTTCATGAATCACACTTTGTAGAAATCCCAAAGCTGCATCCTCAAAAAAATGTCTAGTTTCCTCAAAGGGCATAGGTCACAAAATTTTTTCAAAAGAAAATGGGGGATCATTTCACTGAAGTGCCCTAACTACTGGAACAGAACCTTTTCTCTCTGTGCAGAATTTTCCAGATCACTCTGGTGTGATGGAGACATTTTAGACGTGCCGTGATGCCCTGCAGTGGCTTCAGGGTTCCCCCTCCCCCAAATTTAGGTTATGAACAATGCATATAGAATTCATTTCTGCAATATGCATGAAACCTTAGTTTTATGATCTTCATGAAAAATTAAAAATCTCCCCTCCACATCTTCCCTTGTGCTTTGAGTACAAATATAGTCAAACACATCCAGTGGATAAATATTTTTGAATGATATATTCCTTAATACCATAGGATAGTTGGAAAAATGAGCCTCTTTGTCTATTTGTCTAAAAAGTTTTCCCTTCATCCATCCATTTATCTAACCAAATACTCTTTACCTCAGCAGTTAGTGTTTTTGTCTTGTATTTTTACCAGTGCATCTCAGGCTTACACTTGTATACAAGGAATAATTATCTTTTTTGGAATTTCCCTCCCAGGAAAACGGATGTGTGTAGGAGAGGGCATGGCCCGCATGGAGCTATTTTTAGTCCTGACCACGATTTTGCAGAACTTTAAGCTGAAATCTCTTGTTCATCCAAAGGACATCGATACATCTGCAGTGTTCAATGGATTTGCATCTGTACCACCATTTTATGAGCTGTGCTTCATTCCTTTCTAAAGAGATCAAATTGCCTGGCTAGTGATGTATTTTCCTTTTGCCCTTCAAATAACTCTTATATCCTTCAAGATTCAAATAATATCCACATTCCATTTTTCAGTTTCTAGAGTCACTGCACATGTATATCTGCTCTTCCTTATTCCCTGTAATACACTTCCATTCCTTTTGCCTATGTATATCTAAATTTGACTTCTTACTGTGGTTTAGCTGTAGCCCCACAGAATTATCTTATTATAATTGACAGTAAATTTTCTTCTGTATGTTCTCAATAATAAAATCATATGATGTGCCTTTGCTCAGTGTTTCATTATAATTCATGCTAGAAACAATACACTGTAGATTCTCAAAATATCAGATTGTTCCATACAATGGGAACAGAGCATGAAAAATTCAAGTGCTGGTGTTAGAGCTTTGGTGCCTCTTGTTTTCCATGTCATTAAAGCCTGTGGACCCAAATTTTATCACAGGGAGGAATAGCCATGCAGGTTGCGGGTTTGTTCCTGGGTTTGCTTTGAACAACAACAACAACAACAACAACAACAACAAAAACAACAACAACAAAACCAAACCTTTTAATGTGTTTTCTTTTTAAATTCTTTCTTCATACTATACATCCTTTTGTTTTGTTTTGTTTTGTTTTGTTTTTGTTTTGAGACAGGGTTTCTCTGTATAGCCCTGGCTGTCCTGGAACTCACTCTGTAGACCAGGCTGACCTCGAACTCAGAAATCCGCCTGCCTCTGCCTTCCACGTGCTGGGACTAAAGGTGTGTGCCACCACCGCCCAGCAGTCATACCATAATCCTTAATGCAGTCTCCCCCATTCCACTTCTCCCAGTGCCTCCACTACCATCCTTCTTAACTAGATCTAGTGCTCCTCCATTTCCCTTCAGAAAATAGCAGGCTTCCCAGGGATATCAACTAAACATTTCATAAGAAGATGTGATAAGACTAGGCACAAATCCTCCCATCATGGTTAGATTCAGCAACCCAGGGGGAGGAAAAGGATCCAAAGAGCAGATGGAAGAGTGAGAGACACCCAAATTCCGATTGTTAGGAGGCCCTCAAAACACTAAGCTGTACAACTAAATCATGTATACAGAGGAACTAGTGCAGACCCATATAGTATTTGTTTCAGTTTATGTGAGCTAGGACTTGCCCTACTTATTTGATTCTTAGACTGTGTTCTAATGAATTTTTGTATATATATATATATATATATATATATATGTATATATATATGTATATGTGTGTGTGTGTGTGTGTGTGTGTGTGTGTGTGTGTGTGCTTGTTATTTGTGCTGGTTAGTCTTTTTTTTAAACATTTTTTAAATTAATCATTACATTTGTTAATAACTCAAATGATGTCTCTCTTCCTGGTTAACCCTCACAACTCCCTCGAACCCTCAATCTCTCAACTGATCTCCCACTTCCTAGTTACCCTGCCACAAACCCCCTTCCTATATTTGCCCTCTCTCTAATCCTCTTTGCCTCTATGTGGGTGATCCCCACTCCCATTCCCACAGCTGCCCCACTACTCTAGCATCCCTCTATACTGGGGCATCAAACCTCCACTGGACCACCAGCCTGGCCCCATGATAGATGTCATACAAGGCCATCTTCTGCTACATATGTATCTGGAGATATGAATCCATTCTTGTACACTCCTTGGTTGCTGGTCTGGTACCTGGGAGCACTGGGTGGTGCAATCAGTCCACATTGTTCTTCCTATTGTGTTGCAACCCACCTTTGCTTCTCCAGTCCTTCTGCCAGCTCCAAAATCAGGGTCCCAGAGCTTAGTCTGATGTCTGGCTCCAAACATCCACATCTGTATTGGTCAGGTGCTGGCAGAACCTCCCAGGGAGCATCCACACCTGGTTCCTTTCAGCAAGCAACTTTTGGCAACAGCAGGAGTGTCAGGGTTTGGTGTCTCCAGAGAGGATGGATTTTCAGGTGGAGTGGTTCCTGGATGGCTCTTCCTTTAGTCTCTGTTCCATTTTTGTCCTTGTCTCTCCTTTGGACAGAAACATTTCTGAGTTAAAAAGTTTGAGGTGAGTGGGTGGCCCAACCATCGCCTGGGGCTGTGGCTGTCTACTGGTCATGGTCTCTCTAGGTTCTACCTCCCCTTCACTACACATCTTGGCTAAAGTCATTCCCAATGGGTTTGGGAGCCTCTTGATTCCTTGGGGTCTGTGACACTCCAGTGGCTACCACCGGTTCCTCATCTCCCACTGCTATATATTTTTATTTTTTTCCCTTACTCTCTGTTCTCCCTCCCATCTCCTCTAGTACCTGCTTCTGCTCCCACTTTTCCCTCCCACTCCTCTATTGCTCCAAGATAACCCCTCCATCCACCTCCTGAGATCTTCCTTTTCCCCATTCTATGCAGGACTGAAGTATCCACACTCTGGTCTTCCTTCCTCCTAAGATCCATATAGTCTCTCGTTTGTTTCATGGGCAATTTGAGCTTTTGGGCCAATATCCACTTATTAATGAGTACATACCATGTGTGTTCTTTATGACTGGGTTACTTCACTCAGGATGACATTTTCTAGTTCTATCCATTTGCTGGCAAACTTCATGAAGACATTATTTTTAATAGCTGAATACTACTCTACTGTCTAATTGTACCACAGCTTCTGGCTATTATAAATAAGGCTTTTATAAACATAGTGTCCTTGTAATATGTTGGAGCATATTTTGGGTATGTGCCTAGTAGTGTCATAGCTAGGCTTTCAGGTAGAACTATTTCCATTTTTTTCCAGGAACCATCTGGTGAATCACAGTCCTTCCTCCCTCTCTTCTGCATGGTTCAAGGGGTCCCTCTAGTGTCTTGATGTGTGTCTCTGCATATTCTCCAAACTGCTACCAGAGGAAGCCTCTCTGAAGACAGTTGGACACAGTGCTAATCTGAATGCATCAAAATATTGTTAGGGGTCATTTCCTTGACTATTTTTCAGGGGAAGGGCCAGTTGTGTTTGGCTCTACCCTAGGTATTTAGTTGTCTTCCTTTTTTGGACATCAGATAACGCTGGGCAGAGGCTTCCTCTCATGGTATGGACCTCAAGTTACAGGAATCATTTGCAGGAAACATCCATAAGCTCTGGGCCCCCATTACTGCAGGACATTTTCTGGTCAGGACAGGTTTGGGTCAAAGGTTGTTTCTTCTCCCTCCCAGAAGAAAGGGAGGAACGACTGTTTTTATTTACATTTCAAGTGCCAACCCCTTTCCTCCTTACTGCTCCAAGCCTATTAGGTTTAGGAGTTCTCTGGTGTAATTTTTGGAGTTACTTAAGTATACTATCATATCATCTGCAAATAGTGATACTTTGATTTCTTCCTTTCCCACTTGTATTCATTTGACCTCCTTTTGTTGTCTAATTGCTCTAGATAGTTCTTCAAGTACTATATTATATAGTTAGAGAGAGAGAGCGTTCTTCCTTGCGTAGTCCCTGATTTTCATGGGATTGCTTCGAGTTTCTCTCCATTTAATTTGATGTTGGCTACTGGTTTTGTGTATTTTTCTTTTACTATGTTAAATATTGTCCTTGAATTCCTGATCTTCCTGAAACTTTTACCATGAAGGGGTGTTGAATTTTGTCAAATGCATTTGGCATCAAATGTGATGATTATGTTTTTTTTTGTGTGTTTGTTTATGTAGTGGATTATGTTGATAGGTTTCCATATATTTAACCATCCCTGCATCACTGGGATGAGCCCTACTTGATCATGTGAATAATCATTTTCATGTGTTCTTGGATTCAGTTTAGGAGAATTTTATTGAGTATTTTTGCATTGATATTCATAAGGGGAATTGCTCATAAGTACTGTTTCCTTTTTGGATCTTTGTGTTTTAAGTATCAGAGAAAGTGTGGCTTCATAAAACAATTTGGGTAGTGCTCCTTCTGTTTCTATTTTGTGTAATAGTTTGAAGAGTATTGGGATTACATCTTCTTTGAAGGTCTGAAGGTCTGATAGAACTCTGCACTAAAACATCTGGTTCTGTGCTTTTTTTTTTTTGGTTGGGAGACTATTAATGACTGCTTCTAAATTGTCATGGGTCTGTTTATATTATTTATCTGATCCTGCATTAACTTGGGTACCTGGTATCTGTCTAGAAAATTGTCCGTCTCATAGTTTTCCCAGTTTTGTCTAGTATAGGCATTTGAATTAGGATCTGATGATATTTTGGATTTTCATGGTTTCTGTTTTTATGTCTCCCATTTCATCTCTAATATTGTTAATTTGGATACTCTCTCTCTCTGCCATTTGTTTAATTTGCTTCAGGGTTTCTCTATCTTGTTCAATTTCCCAAAGATCCAGCTCCTGGTTTTGTTGATTCTTTGTATAGTTCTTTTTGTTTCTACTTGGTTGATTTCAGCCTTGAGTTTGATTCTTTCCTGCTGTCTACTCCTCCACGGTATATTTGCTTCTTTTTGTTCTAGATCCTTCGGATGTGGTGTTAAGCTATTAGTGTATTATCTTTCCTACTTCTTTATGGAGACACTCAGGGCTCTATGATTTCCTCTTAGGACTACTTTCATTGTGTTCCATAAATTTGGGTATGTTTTGCCTTCATTTTCATTAAATTTTAAAAAATATTTAATTTCTTTCTTTCTTGACCAAGCTATCATTGAGTAGACTGTTGTTCAGTTTCCACGTGTATGTGGGCTTTCTGCTGTTTTTGTTGTTATTCAAGACTAGCCTTAGTCCCTGGTGATCTGATAGGGTACATAGGGTTTTTATTATCTTTTGTATCTCTTGAGGCTTATTATTATTATTATTATTATTATTATTATTATTATTATTATTTTAGATACTTGCTTTTATTTAACATTTCAGATGGTATCCCCTTTTTGTGTTAACCCTGTGAAAACACCCTATCCATTCCTCCCTTACCCTGCTCATTCCCTCTCACCATAGTTTCCTGACTTGCATTCCCCTGTTCTGGTGAATTGAACCTTCATAGGGCCAATGGCCTCTCCTTTCATTGATGTCTGAATTGGTCATCTTCTGCTACATATGTAGCTGGAGCCATGTGCACTCTTTGGTTGGTGGTTGAATTCCTGGGAGCTCTGGGGGTACTGGTTGGTACATATTATTGTGCCTCCTACAGGGCTACAAACCTCTTCAGCTCCTTGACTCCTTTCTCTCGCTGCTCCATTGTGAACCTTATGCTCAATCTATTGGTTGGCTGTGAAACATTGGTATTTTGATCCACTTTCCAATAAGGATCAAAGTATCCACATTGGTCTTCCTTCTTCTTAAGCTTCATGTGGTCTGGGAGTTGTATCTTGGATATGTTGAGCTTTTTGGCTAATATCCACTTATTAGCAAGTACATACCATGTGTGTTCTTTTGTGATTGGTTTACTTCACTCAGGATGATACTTTCTAGCTCCATCCATTTGCCTAATAATTGCATGAATTCATTGTTTTTAATAGCTGCGTAGTACTCCATTTTTTAAATGTACCTCATTTTCTGTATGCATTCTTTTGTTGAGGGACATCTGGGTTCTTTCCAGCTTCTGGCTATTATAGGCAAGATTGCTTTGAATATAGTGGAGCATGTGTCCTTATTACATGTTGGAGCATCTCCTGTGCATATGCCCAGGAGTGGTAGAGCTGGGTCCTCATGTAGTGCTATGTCCAGTTTTTTTGAGAAATCCCCAAAATTATATCCAGAATAGTTTTACCAGCTTGCAATCCCACCAACAATGGAGAATTGTTCCTCTTTCTCCACATCCTCTCCAGCATTTGCTGTCCCCTGAAGTTTTGATCTTGTCCATTTTGACCGGTATGTGGTGGAGTCTCAGGATTGTTTTGATTCACATTTCCCTGATGGTTAAGGATGTTTAACATTTCTTTAGGTGTTTCTTAGCCATCCAGTATTCCTCAGTTGAGAATTACTTTTTAGCTCTGTACTCCATTTTTGATAGGGTTATTTCGTTCTCTGGAGTCTAACTTCTTGAGTTCTTTCTATATGTTGGAAATTAGCTCTCTATTATATGTAGGCTTGGTAAAGATCTTTCCCCAATCTGTTGGTTACCATTTTTTTCTATTAACAGTGTCCTTTGCCTTACAGAAGCGTTGTAATTTCATGAGGTCTCATTTGTCAATTTTGTCTTCTTTGAAGGATAAATAGCATAAGCTATTGGTGTTCTATTCAGGAAAATTTCCCCTGTGTTCATGTGGTCTATGTTCTTCCCCACTTTCATTTCTATTATATTCTGTGTATATGGGTTTTTTTGGAGGTCCTTGATCCACTTGGACTTGAGCTATGTACAGGGAGATAAGAATGGTTCAATTTACACCCTTTTACATGCTAACTGCCAGTTGACCCCAGCAAGCCCCATTTTTTGAAAATGTCTTTTTTCTACTGGATGGTTCAAGCTCCTTTTTCAAAGATCAAGTGAACTAGGTATATTAGGGTTCATTTCTGCATCCTCAATTCTATTCCATTTATCTATCTGCCTGTCACTATGCCAATACCATGAAGTTATTTTTTCACTATTGCTCTGTAGTATAACTTGATGGCAGGGTTGATTATTCCACCAGAAGTTCTTTTATTGTTGAGAATAGTTTTCATTATTCCGTTTTTTTTTTGTTATTCCTGATAAATTTGGAAATAAGTCTCTCTAACTCTATGAAGAATTGAATTAGAATTTTGATGGGGATTTCATTGAATCTATAGATTGCTTTAGGCAAGATGACCATTTTTGATATATTAACCCTGCAAATCCATGAGCATGGGAGATCTTTCCGTCTTCTGAGATCTTCATTTTCTTCAGACTTGGAGTTCTTGTCATACAGATCTTGCACTTGCTTGGTTAGAGTCACACCAAGATATTTTGACTATTGTGTAGGGTGTCATTTCCATAATTTCTTTCTCACCTTCTTTATCCATTTAGTATAGGAATGCTACTTATTTGTTTGAGTTAATTTTATATCAAGCAACTTTGCTGAAGTTGTTTTTCATGTTTAGAGGTTCTCTGGTAGAATTTTTGGGGTTACTTTAGTATACTGTCATATCATCTGCAAATAGTGATTTCCTTTCCAATTTGAATCACTGTAACATACTTTTTTATCTAATTTCTCTAGCTAGGACTTTAAGTACTATATTGAACAGGTAGGGAGAGAGTGGACAGCCTCGATTAGTCCCTGATTTCAGTGGGATTGCTTCAAGTTCCTACCCATTTTGTTTGAGGTTGGCTACTGGTTTGCTATATATTGCTTGTACTATGTTTATGTATGGTACTTAAAATCTTGATCTTTCCAAGGCTTTTGTCATAAAGAGGTATTGGACTTTGTCAAATACTTTCTCAGCATCTAATTCAATGATCATTTTTTTAGTTTGTTTATATAGCAAATTACATTGATGAATTTTTGCTCTTTGAGTGGTTTAGGTAGCAGAGTAATTGTGGCTTCATAAAACAAACTGGGTAGTGTTCCATCTGTTTCTCTTTTGTGTATAGTTTGAAGGTCTGATAGAACTCTGCATTGATCCCACCTGGTCCTGGGCTTCTTTTTCTTTTTTCTTTTTTTCTTTTTGGTTTGGAGACTATTAATGACTGCTTATATATCTTTAGTGGCTATGGGATTGTTTAGATTATTTAGCTGATCCCGATTTAACTTTGGTACCTGATATCTATCTAGAAAATTGTACCTTTCATCTAGCTTTTCCACTTTTGTTGAGTATAGGCTTTTGTAGTAGAATCTGATAATTTTTTGAATTTCCTCAGTATTGAAATAGAAACTAAACAGAGTCATAGTGAAACTAAGAGAGGTTATGACCCTAAAACAAAATAATACACCCTTTTCTCAGCACCTCATGATATCTTCTACAAAATTGAGCATTATATTTGGTAACAAAAAATGCTCGACCCATGCAACAATATTGAAAAGAATACCATGCATCCTATCAGATCACCATAGCCTAAGGCTGGGCTTCAAGAACAGCAAAAACTTCAGAAAGACCACATACACATGGAAACTGAACAATTCTTTACACAACCATACCTTGGTCAGGGAAGAAATTAAAGACTTCCTGGAATTTAATGAAAATGTTGACATAGCATACCCAAACTTAAGGGACACAATGAAAGCAGTGCTAATAGGAAAGTTCATAGTCCTTAGTGCCCAGGTAATGAAACTGGAGAGATCTTACAGTAACAAAATAACAGCACACTTGTGAACTCTAGAACGAAAAGAAGCTATCTCACACAAGAGCAATAGAAGCAGGAAATAGTCAAATTCAGGCTGAAGTCAATCAAATAGAAACAAAGATACAATACAAAGAATCAACAAAACCAGTAGCTGGTTATTTGAAAGAATCAACAAAATAGATATATCCCTAGCCAAACTAAGTAAAGGGCCAAGAAGCAGTATCCAAATTAAGAAAATCAAAAATGAAAAGGGAAACATAACTACAGAAATGGAGGAAATTAAAAAAAAATCTGATCCTACTATAAGTACCTATGCTCAACAAAACTGGAAAATCTAAAAGAAATGGATGGTTTTTTAGACAGATATCACATACTAAAGTTATATCAATAGCAGGTAAACTATCTGTATATCCTCATATCATACAAAGAAATAGAACAAGTTATTAAAAACCTCCCAACAGGGAACAAAAGCCCAGGGCCAGGTGAATTTAATGTTAACATTTTCATTAAATTCCAGATGGATTTAGTAAAGAATTCTACCAGACTTTCAAAGAAAACCAGATACCAAGTTTTCTCAAATATTCCATAAAATAGAAATAGAAGGAACACTACCTAATGAATTATTTGAAGCCACAATTACTCTGATGTCTAAACCACACAAGAACTCAAAGAAAAAAGAGAACCTTAGACCAATCTCTTTTATGAATATCAATGCAAAAATACTCAAAAAATTTCTTGCAAATTGAAACCAAGAACACATTAAAACCATGATTCACCACAATCAAGTAGGCTTCATCCCAGGGATGTAAGGTTGGTTCATTATATGAAAATCCTTTAACATTATCTAATATATAAACAAAGTAAAAAAAATCACATGATCATCTCGTTAGATGCAGAAAAAGCATTTGATAAAATACACCACGCCTTCATGTTAAAAGAATTGAAGAGATCAGAAATTGAAGGCCTATACCTAAACATAACAAAAGCAATTTACTGCAAACCAACAACTAATCAAATTACATGGATATATTCTTGAAGCAATACCACTGAAATCGGGGACAAGACAAGGATGCCCATTTTCCCCATATCTATTCAATATAGTACTTGAAATGCTAGCTAAAACAAAAGACAAAAGAAAGAGTTCAGGGAGATACAAATTGAAAAAGAAGACATAAAGATATCACTATTTGCAGATGATATGGTAGTATACATAAGTGGCCCCAAGAATTCTACCAAAGAATTTCTCTAGCTGATAAGCAACTTCAGCAAAGTGACTGGATACAAATTAGTTCAAATAAATCAGTGGTCTTCCTTTACAAAAATGATAAACAGGCTGAGAAAGAAATTAGGGAAACAACTCCATTCACAACAGCAACAAATATTATAAAGTATCTTGGAGTAACACTAACCAAACAAGTGAAAGACCTGTATAACAATAACTTCAAGTCTCTCAAGAAAGAACTCAAAGAAGATTTCAGAAAATGGAGAGAGCTCCCATGCTCATGGATTGGCAGAATTAACATAGTAAAAGTGTTCATCCTACCAAAGGCAATGTATAGATTGAATGCAATCCCCAACAAGCTCCCAACACAATTCTTCAAAGACCTGGAAAGAGCAACTTTCAAATTCACCTGGAAAGGCAAAACAAACATACAAACAAAAAAAACCATAATAGCAAAAACAACTCTTACCAATAAATATCTGGCTGGGGAAATCACCATCCCTGACCTCAAGCTTTACTACATAGCAATAATAATGAAAACTGCATGGTATTGGTACAGAGACAAGCATGTTGATCAAAGGAATATAATTGAACACCCGGAAATAAAGCCACATATTTACATACATTTTACCTTTCACAAAAAAGCAAAATGTACAATGGAAAAAAGAAAGCATCTTCAATAAATGGTGCTGGTCTAACTGGCTCTCTGTATGTAGAAAAATGAAAATAGACACATATTTGCCACCTCATACAAAGCTCAAGTCCAAATGGATCTATGGCCACAATGTAAAACCTGATACACTGAATCTAATAGAAGAAAAAGTGAAAAGTCTTAAACTCATTGGCACAGGGTGAAATTACCCAAACAGAACTCTAATGGTTCAGGCTCCAAGATCAAGAATTGATAAATGGGACCTCATGAAACTGGAAAGCTTCTGTAAGGCAAAGGACATTGTCAATAAGACAAATTAGCAACCTGCAGATTGGGAAAAAATCTTCACTAACTGGACATATGAAAGAGGGCTAATATACAAAATTTATAGACAATTCGAGAGGCTAATCACCAAGAAACCAAACAACACAATAAAAAAATCGGGTATAGAACTAACTATACCGAGATTACACAACTGAGGACTCTCTAATAGCTGAGAAGCACCTAAAGAAATGTTCAAAGTCCTTAGTGATCAGAGAAATGTAAATCAAAATGACCCTGAGATTCCACCTTACACAAATCAGAATGGCTAAGACCAAAACACAGGTGATAATACATATTGGAGAGGATGTGGAGAAAGAGGAACATTCCTCAATTGCTAGTCGGATTGCAAACTGGTACAACCATTCTGGAAATCAATTTGGAGTTTCCACAGAATATTGGAAATTGATCTACCTGAAAACCCAGCTATACCACTCCTGGAAATATAACCCCAAAATGCCCCACCATGTTTAGGGGCACTTGTGCCAGCATGTTCACAGTGACATTATTTGGGATAGAAGCTGGAAATAGCCTAGATGTCCCACAACAAAAGAATGGATACAGAGAATGTGGTTCATTTACACAATGGAATATTACTCAGCTATTAAGAATGAGGGCATTCTGAGTTTGGCAGGCAAATGGATGGAACAAGGAAATATCATCCTAAGTGAGGTAACTCAGACCTAAAATGACATGCATAGTATGCAATCACTAATAAGTGGATATTAGCCACAGAATTTAAAAAGTTCATCAAGCTGAAGTGCCCAAATGAGGACACCTTAGCCCCAATTTAGAGGAAGAACAAACCAATAACAAGTGGGCAGGGCAGGAGGAAGGGACTTGGGAGGGAACCTGGATGGGGCAGGGCAGCGGGAGTGGGAGGCAGAGAGGAGCCTGATCTGGTAATGGGTGAGAGAATAGGATTGAATCCCTGAGGGACAGAAGAAACAAGAGAAACAGGAAACCTCAGGAGATAGGAGGTTGGGGCCTCCTCCAGAATGATCCAGAGACCTGTGAGGTAAGAGTCTCTCAGGACTCAAAGTGAGGGACCTTAGATGAAATGCCTGACAGTAGGGGAAGGAAACTTGCAATGACAAACTACAGTAGGAAGACAGGGCAGCTAATGAGGGAGAGGGGATCCATCCCACAGTCACAACTCCGACCCCTAATTGTTCCTTTCTGAAAGAATTACTGGGATGAAAATGGAGAGGAGCCTGAGAAAAAGAAGGTCCAGGAACAGGCTGAAAGTGGGATCATGTTCAAGGGCTGGTCCCAAAACCGGACACGATTACTGAGGCTATGTTGCACTCACAAAAAGGGCTTGAACATGACTGCAATACAGAAGACCCAACAAGCAGCTAAAAGACTCAAATGCAGATATTTACACCAAGCCAATGGACAGAAGCAGCTTACCTCTGTTGTCAAGAAGAAGCTGAGGAGAAGGATGAACCTGTAGGAGGACCAGCAGTCTCAATTAATCTGGACCCATGAGATCCCTCAAACACTGGGACCACCAAACAGGCAGTATACACCAGCTGAGATGCTCCCAACACACATACAATAGAGAACACCCAGGTCTGTGTTCATTCAGAGATGGCACACCTAACCCTCAAGAGACTGGAGGCCCCAGGGAGTTTAAAGGTCAGGCTGGGTAGGGAGTGTCGACATCCACGTGGAGACAGGTGGTGGGGAGGAGGTATGAGATGTGGAATAGTTGGAGTGTGGACAGTGGTGGTGGAATATTTTATGGAATATAAATCTATGAATAAATCTATAAAGTTAAAAAAACTCTTCTCAATAACAAAAAACCAGGGAACTGGGGACAGGACCCTTTCATTTTCCATTTGTACTCTGGAGCTGAACCTGTATGACAGCTCTCCACATCCCAATCGCTCCAGGTTATAGCTTGTCTCCAAGAGTTGCTGACATACCTAAGATAACAAATGAAACCACCACTACAGCCCCAAATCCTGGCCCAAGTTGGACCCACCCGAAGCCTACAGGACACAGGAACCATGGAACAGCCTGGGAAATGAACCTTCCAGTTGCCATCTGTGCCCCAGAGCTGATCCTGAGCCACACATCTCCACACCCTAATCCCATGTGGAGATAGCTTGTCTCACAGCAGTGTTATCACACCTAAGCTAAAGACTCAGAGGCTCACAGGAAGGACAATCTCCTGTCAAGAGATAGTAAAACCAGCTAATACAAGAGATAACCATGTGGTGAAAGGCAAACTCAAGAATGTGAGGAACAGAAACAAAGGTAACAGAGGTTGCATAGTCAGAATCGAGTTCTCCTACCACTGCAAGCTATGGATACAACCAAAAACACCAGAAAAGCATGATTCAGAATTAAAATCACATCTCATGATAATGGTAGAGGACTTTAGAAAGGTCATGAATAACTTCCTTAAAGAAATACTTGAGAAAAAAAAAGAAATACTTGAGAACACATATAAATAGGTAGAAGCCCTGAAAGAAGAAACATATAAAACCTTAAGAAATACAGGAAAACACAACCAATCAGATTAAGGAAATGAATGAAACATCCAGGATCTAAAAATGAAAATAGAAACAATGAAGAAATCACAAAGGGTGACAAAACTGGAGATATAAAACCTAGGAAAGAGATCAGGATTCATAGATGCAAGCATCACCAACAGAATACAAGAGACAGAAGAGAGAATCTCAAGTGTAGAAGATAGTATAGAAGACATTGAGAGAACTGTCAAGGAAAATGCTAAATGCAAAAAGTTCTGAAAAGAAAACATCCAGAAATACAGGACACAGTTAAAGGTCCAAACCTAAAGATAATAGGTATCGAAGAGAATAAAGATTCAAAACTCAAAGGGCCAGTAAACATCTGCAACAAAATTATAAAAGAAAATATCCCTAACCTAACGAAATACATGCCCATAAACATACAAGTAGCCTACAGAACCCCAAATAGATTGGACCAGAAGAGCAGTTTCTCCCATCACATAATAATCAAAACACCAAATGTACAAAACAAAGGAAAAATGTCCTGACCCGCAGGACAGTCAACAGGGTCCCTGGACTACCTGGGTAGAGAATGGGGGACAAGTGATGCAAGAGATGGACAGCAAGGAAGTATTCTGATCAAGCTGTCAAATTTTATTTTTTACACATGGCAATATAAAAGGAAGCATGCAAGGTATAGGGAGGAGTAAAGGGAGCAAGACATTGTTTTGGGGGAACAATCTCAGGGGGCAAGCATTGTTTCTCAGGAACAGTTTCTCGGAATAGTCTCTCAGAATCTCAGGGAAAAGCTGTCTATTGCTATAGGAAATTGGCACAATAAATTGATCAAGATTAGGTCAGGTAAAAAGGAGTTGCTATGGTAACCTAACCACAGGTGAGCTCTGTTTGTTCTAGCCCACTCAGGTGAACTCTGTATGTACTGACCACTTTGCTACTTGGCTAATCTTGAAACCTGGTATTTTTCCGTCTAAAAGCAGGCTTGAATTGGCTGAAAGGAGGCAGTTTTTAAATCTATGTGAGAATGGCTCCTGGCAGAAGAACACTAAAAGTAGTAAGAAAAGAAGGTTAAATAACATATAAAGACAAACAATCAGAATTGCAGCAGATTCTCAACAAATTCTAGAAGCCAGATCTTGGGCAGATGTCATACAGACCTTAAGAGAACAAAATGATTGTCCTGACTACTATTCCCAATAAAAACTTTGATTACCATAGATGGAGAAACCAAGATATTACATGACAAATCCAAATTTAAGAAATACCTTTCCACAAATTCAGGACTACAGAAGATAACTAGTAAAAAACTGAAATACGAGGATGGAAACTATACCCAACAAAAACCAAAAAATTAATCTGTTCACGACAAACCCAAAAGAAGAGAAACACAGAAACATAATTCCAAGTGTAACAACAAAAATAAAAGGAAGCAATGATCATTGGTCCCTGATATCTTTCAACATCAATAGACTCAATTCCCCAATTAAAGAAAACATAGGCTAACAGACTGGATACATAAGGACATTTTGCTGAATGCAGGAAGTGCCCCTCAATGACATAGACAGACAGCACCTAAGAATAAAATTCTGGAAAAAATTCCAAGTAAATGGTCCAAAGTAACAACCAGGATTCTAATATCAAATAAAATGAACTTTCAATCAGAAGTTATCAAGAAAGATGAGGAAGGACATTTCATTTTTTTCTTTTTTTTCTTTTCTATATTCTTTGTTTACATTCAGAAGGCTTTCCCCTTCTCCCCTCACCATATGTCCCACAAGTCCTCTTCACCCCCCCACCGCCCATTCCCCAATCACCCCCACCATTTCTCTATTTCTCTATTCTGGTACTCTCCTACAAAACTGGATCCAGTCTTTTCAGGACCAGGGTCCTCTCCTTTCTTCTTCTTGGGAATCTTTTTATTTGCTGATTGTGCCTTGAGTATTCAGAGCTTCTGGGGTCATTAATATCCACTTATCATGTGTATTCTATTGTGATTGGGTTAACTCACATAGGATGATATTTTCTAGATCCAACCATTTGCCTACAAATTGCATGAATTCATTATTTTCAAAGGCTGAGTAGTACTCCATTGTATAAATATACCACGTTTTCTGTATCCATTCCTCCTTTGAGGGACATCAGGGCTCCTTCCAACTTCTGGCTTTTATAAATAAGGCTGCTTTGAACATAGTGGAGCATGTATCTTTATTGTATGCAGGGGACTCCTCTGGGTATATGCCCAGGAGTGGTATGACTGGGTACTCTGGAAGTGTCATGCCTAATTTTCTGAGGAACCACCAGAGTGATTTCCAGAGCAGTTGTACCATCTTTCAATCCCACCAATAGTGGAGGAGTGTTCCTCTTTCTCCACATCCTTGCAAGCACCTGTTGTCTCTTGAGTTTTTAATCTTAGCCATTCTGACTGGTTTGAGGTGGAATCTCAGGTTTGTTTTGATTTGCATTTCCCTGATGACTAATGATGTTGAACATCTCTTAAGGTGTTTCTCAGCTATCTGTATTTCTTCTGGTAAAAAATCTTTGTTTAGCTCTGTACCCCATTTTTGATAGGGTTATTTTGTTCTTTGGGGTAAACTTCTTGAGTTTTTTGTATATATTGTATATATACAATATAGAGTATGGTTCTCTTTGTTTCTACTTGATTGATTTCAGCCCTTAGTTTGATGATTTCCTGTCTTCTACTCCTCCTGTGTGAATTAGCTTCTTTTTGTTCCAGGGCTTTCAGGTGTGCTGCTAAGTTGCTAATATATGCTCTCTCCAGCTTCTTTTTAGAGGCACTCAGGGCTATGAGTTTTCCTCTTAGCACTGCTTTCATTGTGTCCCATAGATGTGGGTAGGTCCTACCTTTTTTTCATTGAATTCTAAAAAGTCTTTGATTTATTTCTTTATTTCTTCCTTGACCAAGGTGTTATTCAGTAGAATATTGTTCAGTTTCCATGTATATGTGGGATTTCTGTTGTTTTTTTTGCTATTGAAGACCACTTATACTCCATAGTGATTTGATAGGAGGCATGGGATTAGTTCGATCTTCTTGTATTTGTTGACATCTGTCTTGTGACCAATATATAATCAATTTTGGAGAAGGTGCCATGAGGTGCTGAGAAAAAGGTATATTCTTTTGCTTTAGGATGAAATGTTCTATATATATCCGTTAAATCCAATTGGTCCAAAGCTTCAATTAATTTCACTGTGTCCCTGTTTAGTTTCTGGTTTCCTGATCGGTCCATTGAGGAGAGTGGAGTGTTGAAGTCACCTACCATTATTGTGTTAGGTGCAATGTGTGCTTTAAGCTTTATTAAAGTTTCTTTTAGGAATGAGGGTGCCCTTACATTTGGAGCATAGATATTCAGTATGCAGAGTTCTTCTTGGTGGATTTTCCTTTTGACCAGCAAGAGGTGACCTTCTGGGTCTCTTTTGATGACTTTAGGTTGAAAGTCAATTTTATCTGATATTAGAAGGGCTACTCCTGCTTGTTTCCTGAGACCATTTCCTTGTAAAATTGTCTTTCAGCCTTTTACTCTAAGGTAAAAAATTTGTCTTTGACACTGAGATGTGTTTCCGGTATGCAGCAAAATGTAGGGTCCTGTTTCCATATCCAGTGTGTTAGTCTATGTCTTTTTGTTGGGGAATTAAGTCCATTGATGTTAAGATATATTAAGGAATAGTAATTATTACTTCCTAACATTTTTGAAATTATTTTTATATTTGAATGATTATCTTCTTTTGGGTTTGATGAGAGGAGGTTTCTATCTTGCTTCTTCCTGGGTGTAATTTTCCTCCTTGTGTTGGTGTTTTACCCCTATTATCCTTTTTAGGGCTGGGTTTGTGGAAAGATTGTGCAAATTTGGTTTTGTCATGGAATACCTTGGTTTCTCCATCTTTGGCAGTTGAGAGTTTTGCTAGGTATGGTAGTTTTGGCTGAAATTTGTGTTCTCTTAGAGTCTGCATGATGTCTGCCCAGGATCTTCTAGCTTTCATGGTCTCAGGTGAGAAGTCTGGTGTAATTCTGATAGGTCTTCCTTTATATGTTACTTGGCCTTTTTTCTCTTACTTCCTTTAATATTCTTTGTTTAGTACATTTGGTGTTTTGATTATTATGTGATGGGAGGTATTTCTGTTCTGGTCCAGTCTGTTTGGAGTTGTGTAGGCTTCTAGTATATTCATGGGCATCACTCTCTTTAGGTTGGGAAAGTTTTCTTCCATAATTTTGTAGAAGATATTTGCTGGCCATTTAAATTGTATATCTTCCCTCTCATCTATGCCTGTAATCCTTAGGTTTGGTCTTCTCATTGTGTCCTGGGCTTCCTGGATGTTTTGGGTTACAAGCTTTTTGCATTTTGTATTTTCTTGGACTGTTGAATCAATGATTCCTATGGTATCATCGGCATCTAAGATTCTTTCCTCTATCTCTTGTATTCTATTGTTGATATTTGCATCTATGGCCCCTGATTTCTCAAGATTTTCTATCTCCAAAGCTGTCTCCCTTTGCAATTTCTTAGTTGTTTCTACTTCTTTTTTTAGATCCTGGATCGTTTTGCTCAGATCTTCTGCTTGCTCGTTTGTATTTTCACGTATTTAAGAGATTTTTGCGTTTCCTTTTTCATGACTTCTACTTGTTGGCCCATGTTCTCCTGTATTTTTTTAAAATGATTTTTTGTACTTCCCTCTTATTGGCTTCTTTTTTTAATCCATATTCTCCTGAATTTCTTTAAGTGATTTTTGTGTTTGCCTTGTAAGGGCTTCCCACTTTTGATCCATTTTCTCCTTTATTTCTGTAAGAGATTTATCTATGTGTTTCTCAAACAGCATCCTGACCAGTGATTTTAGATATGAATCTTGTTTTGCCTCTGTGTTGGGGTCTCCAAGACTTATTGCTGTCAGGGACCTGGGTTTGGATGCTGCCATATTGCCCTGATTTTTGTTAGGAACGTTCCTACATTTGCCTTTTGCCATCTGGTTATTTTGACTCCTTGAACCAAGTTGTGGAATTGTAATTTAGTTAAAGTCTTTTTTCCCAAATTTGCTTTTGGTTATGGTATTTCATCATGGCAATAGCAACTCTAATTTAGACAAGAATAAAAAAATCCAAAGTATCTTTTCTTAGGGAGACAGTATAGTCTAGGACTCACAGTACGTTCTGAGCAGTTATCTGATGTCTTTGTGGTCAGTTATACTGAGCTAGATTCTCCTCTAGAGTGATATGAAGGTCATACTCCCAATCCTTTTCTTAAGTAGTCAGAGCTGTTTGCTTGGTGTTTTTTGGTACTCCTAACAGTGGGAGTGGTTCTTTTGCTTGATCGTGAAACTCTTTTCCTTCCTACCATTGTCTTATCCAGCCTCAATATGAGTATTAATGTCTTGTCTTACAGTATCTTGATTTGCCCATTTTACCAGTCATCTCTTGGAAGCCTACACTTTTCTAAACAGAAAATAGAGTTTGAATAAACCTGGGAAGAGAAGAAGTAGGAGAAACAAGGAGAAGTGGAGGGATGAGTAGCCTGAATGTATGGTATTAGACAATAATTTATTTTATAGAAAAATTGTAATAAAACCACATTGAATAACAATGGTCATAAAAAAATCTCATTGAATTCAACTTTTTTCCTTCCATGAAGCATGTGATACTGAAATTTCTTCTGTTTATCTTTTCACCATTAGAACAAATAACAAAAGTCATGATTTTCCATAACTTGTGTTATATATTGGTGAATGACAGGATAATACATAGTCTTTTATTCAATATGTCTGAATAACACTAGACACATTTTGTTCACTTAGCTGTATTTGTCAGACTCTGTTAAATACTTATAAAGTTACCCTTCTTGAGAATGCATGTGCAAATATTTAAGGTAACAAATAAAGATTTTAAATAAACAGGTAAACCTGGGCATAGTTGCTCATGCATAGACTTCTACAGGAAGATATAGTAGATTAGTACATAATTTGAACTACATTAAGAAATGTTTAAGCATGAAGAATAGCTTATATTTGACCCTATCACTAGGATAAAGTCCATGTGTAAACATATTAAAGAGCAGCAGCTAATTAATTAGTCAATTATGATGTCATATTGATTCTGCTGCCAAAGGATAAAAGCTCCGTGCTGCCTGATCACATCTGTGCCATTAAGGAGGACCTCAATGGATCTGCTTATGTTCCTGGTACTCACCATCTCCTCTCACATTTTCCTCTCACTCCAGAGACAGAGTTCCAGGACTGGGAAGTTCCCTCTTGACCCTACTCCTCTCTCAATTATTGGCCATTTATATCCATCTAGATGCGGAGAACATCACCCAATCCTTAATGAGTGTAAGTATGACTTATGCCCCCCTAGCACCTTGCAAGAAAAGATAAATCAAACTTTTTAAAAATTTTCTTTTCATTTTGAGAGTATAGTTAAAGATTTTTTATCTTGATATATAATACATTCCTTCTTTCCTTATCTCTTATCTTATCCCTTATCTCAAACCCTCATACACACTCCTTGCTGTTCTTCATAAAATCCAAGGCCTATTCTTTTATTAATTGAAGTTAAATGCATATATATAAATTTATATACATATACTCCTAAATATGAGCTGTATAGTTTGTATAATGCTATTTTTGCATATGTTCTCAGGACTGGCCAAAAGAGTATTGTAATCAATGATCATGAGGTTAAAAACCTATAATGTTGCATTTGTTGGCCCCATCAGATGTTGAGGAAAAAATGATTTCTAATGTGAATTAGAGAACTTTTGGAAGTTTGCATATTAAAATAACAGTTGCAAATTTGCAAAAAATCTGTATACTTATTCCCATCCTTATTTTATTGCTGTTTTCCACATTTTTTATTGCTAATAGTCCTATAAAAGTTCACATTACATTATCCACCATGTCAGGTAGCACTCTAGAGATATTTTTTATTAGATATTTGGTTTATTTTATTCACGTTTCAAATGGTATCCCCATTCTGCATTACCCCTCTGAAAATCCCCTACCCTGTTCACCCTCTCCCCAATTTCCTGAATTGCATTCCCCTAATCTGGGGAATCGAGCCTTACAACACCCATGGTCTCTGCTTTAAATGATGTCTTAAAGGGTCATGTTCTGTTACTTATGTAGCTGGAGCCATGGATCCCTCCATGTGTACTCTTTGGTTGGTGGATTAGTCCCTGGGAGCTCTGGGCATACTATTTGGTACATATTATTGTTCTTCCTGCAGGGCTGCCAACCTCTTCAGCTCCTTGGGACCTTTCTTTAGCTGCTCCTTTGGGTCCCCTGTGATCATTCTATTGGTTGGCTGTGAGCCACAGGTACTTTGATCCACTTTCCAATAAGGATCAAAGTATCCACACTTTGGACTTCCTTCTTCTTGAGCTTCATGGGGTGTGCGAATTGCATTTTGGGTGTTCCGAGCTTTTGGTGTAGTATCCACTTATCAGTGAGTGCACACCATGTGTGTTCATTTGTGATTGGGTTACCTCACTCTGGATCATATTTCCTAGCTCCATCCATTTGCCTAAGAATTTCATGATTTCATTGTTTTTAATAGATGAGTAGTATTCCATTGTGTAAATGTACCACATTTTCTGTATTCATTCCTCGGTTGAGGGACATAACTGGGTTCTATCCAGCATCTATTATAAATAAGGCTTCTATGAACATAGTGGAGCATGTATCCTTATTACATTCTGGAGCATCTTCTGGGTATATGCCCAGGAGTGGTATAGCTATGTCCTCAGGTAGTGCTATGTCCAATTTTCTGAAGAACCACCAAACTGATGTCCAGAGTGTTTTTACCAGCTTGCAATCCCACCAGGAATGGAGAAGTGTTCCTCTTTCTCCACATCCTCTACAGCCTTTGCTGTCTCCTGAGTTTTCAATCCTGGCCATTCTGATTGATGTGAGATAAAATCTTAGGGTTGTTTTGACTTGCATTTCCCTGATGATTTAGAATGTTGAACATTTCTTTAGGTGTTTCTCAACCCTTGGGTATTCCTCAGTTGCAAATACTTTGTTTAGCTCTGTACCCCATTTTTTAATAGGGTTATTTGGTTCCCTGCTTTTTAACTTCTTAAGTTCTTTGTATATATAGGATGTTAGCCTTCTATCTGATATGGGATTGGCTATAAACTTTTCCCAATATGTTGGTTGCCATTTTGTTTTATGACAGCATCCTTTGCCTTACACAAGCTATGAAATTTATGGAGGTCCCATTTATCAATTCTTGATCTTAGAGCATAAACTATTGGTTTTCTGTTCAGGAAAATTTCTCCTGTGCCCAAATGGTCATTGTCCTTCCTCACTTTCTCTTCTATTAGATTCAGTATATCTGGTTTTATGTGGAGACCTTTTATCCAATTGGACTTGAGCTTTGTACAGCGAGATAGGAATGGATTAATTTCCATCCTTCTACATGTTGACTGCCAGTTGATGAAGCACCATTTGTGAAAATGTTGTCTTTCTTCCACTGGATGGTTTTAGCTCCTTTGTTAAAGATCAAGTGACCATAGGTGTGTGGGTTCATTTTTGGGTCTTCAATTCTCTTCCATTGATTTTCCTGCCTGTCACTGTACCAATACCAGAGATTTTCACTCACTATTGTTCTTAGTCGAGTGAGGTCATGGATGGTTCTTTGTTTGTTGAGAATAGTTTTCCCCATACTGGGGTTTTGGTTATTCCAGATAAATTTGGAAATTGCTCTTTCTAACTCTATGATGAAAGGCCCAACAAGCAGCTGAAAGAATCTCATGCAGATACTGTACACCCAACGAATGTACAGAAGCTGTGGACCACTGTTGTTGAATTGGGGAAAGGCTAGAAGAAATTGAGGAGGAGCATGACCCCATAGGAGGACCAGAAGTCTCAACTAAACAGGACCACCTATATCTCTCAGACACTGCATCATCAACCAGGCAGCATACACTAGCTGATATGAAGCCCCTGAGAGTTATGCAGCAAATGACTGTCTAGTCT
This sequence comes from Apodemus agrarius, assembly GCA_964023405.1. Classification (NCBI taxonomy): domain Eukaryota; kingdom Metazoa; phylum Chordata; class Mammalia; order Rodentia; family Muridae; genus Apodemus; species Apodemus agrarius. The sequence goes on from OZ030005.1 coordinate 178,203,216, forward strand.
GGCTTCAGTTAAACAAAATGCACCTAATCTTCAAGAGAATTGAGGCCCCAGGGAATTGGGAGGTCTGGTGCAGTTGGTGTGGTGAGGGCATCCTCTTGAAGACTGGGGTGGGAAAGTATTGGATGAGGACCAATCAGAGGACAGACAGGAACCAGGATAAAAACTGTACTGTAAAAAAATAAATAAATAAAATCCATGATAAAATAAATTAAAAATAAATTTTTTTCTGTTAGAAAATGCTTAAGGCACAAGTTGATAATTATATATGAATACCTTTCTTACACAATATGCTAAATACATAATAAATGAAAATCACATAATGGGGGATTTGGAAAAGCTGTGAAAGACAGAGAATACAATGCTTATTGAACACAGTAGCTTACATTCTATGACATGATTGGAGTCAGTTTCCATCTCTCTTGGTCTTTGTAATGTCTTTCTCCTCAGTTATATTGCTTTTCTATGTGAAGATAAATCAAAATATGTTCTAATTAACCAAGTCCATTTATGTGTTTCTGAATCCATCTTGTGTTCTCACATGCCCAATAAATATTCAAGTTGGTTTTCTAATGACACTGAATTGAGATTTTATATATCTCTGGCAAATATGTAAGTATTCACTGAATGAGGAAATACTTGAAAAAATCAAATAAACAGGTGTATGTCAATATTGCCTGCTTCCACTTAATCTGTTAATAAAGTCCCAAGGATTTGTAACATCCAGTCATTCTTGGTGTTCTTTTGTTTTCTACAGAGGTATTTTTTTAATATAATAAAGACATGTAGCTGCTGTCTTATGACTTTCTGCACAATGATAAATGATAACAGGAAAAGTATTACATAACTAAATGAGAAAATCAAGAATTTATTAAATACATTAGGTACAATAAAAATATACATACTACAATATAACAAGACTCATTTAGATTTATAGTTATACATGTGAATCATGTTCACCATGAGTTGCTTCATTTTATATATAGTAATTGTCTGTGATAATAGAAGAATAGAGGTAGAAAATCCTGCCAATATAATCAAGGTTCATAATAATTTTTTCCACAGTTAGTAATAATTAATTTTGCCTATAAATTTGAAATATCATATGGCATAAATTAATGAAATTTGTACATTTTATATGCCAGTAGCTGTTAAGACAATAGGGTAACTGATTGACTGTAGAAAGCTTTCCATTCAGCCAACTTCTGGCATGAAGTGACTATATAGAAGTGAATGTGCCTCTAAAAGATGTCTTGACAATAATTTCACATATTTATTGCCTTCTGTATGGGCTATAACTACTATATAGGCAGAGAACAGGAGATGCTAATTCTTTACAGAGAAAGATTGTGAAGATATTTGTAGTCCACATGCCATAAAACCATTAATATTTTTTGAGAAAGGGTTTCTCTGTGTAGTCCTGGCTGTCCTGAAACTCAGGCCTTGAACTCAGAAATCTGCCTGCCTCTGCCTCCCAAGTTCTGGGATTAAAGGCTTGCACCACCACCACCTGGCACCATTCATATTGCTATTTATTCCTGTTCCATTGTCAGTGATGATCTAGACTAAAGCAGCAAACATTTGAATGATTTCAGTGATTCCTGAATCATTATTCAAAAATTTCCTGTTGGCTTTCATGAGGGAAGGATTTTTCTACACCTGTATGCAAGGAGTGCTCAGAATCTTGGTGTTCTGAGTTTTTCCATCAAGACAAGAAAATCCTGATCTTTATAATAAAAATGAATCTGGAAAATAATCTAGGAGATGACATTGTATGAGGCATAGCCCAGGATGAAGTTGGGATCATAGGGCGAACCTAAAGAGTGGGAAACAATTGTAAAATGTTATTAAAATATACCAAGAGGGCACTTTATCCTTATTAAAGTCCCTTTAGAAATACTAAGCAATAGCAGCCTAATTTATAATAGCCAGAAGTTGGAAGGAGCCCAGATGTCCCTCAAAGGAGGAATGGATACAGAAAATGTGGTATATTTATACAATGGAATACTACTCAGCAATTAAAAATAATGAATTCATGAAATTTGTAGGCAAATAGTTGGATCTGGAAAATATCATCCTAAGTGAGTTAACCCAATCACAAAAGAATACACATGAAATGCAATTACTGATAAGTGGATATTAATGAGCCCAAAAGCTCTGAATACTCAAGGCACAATTAGCAAATCAAAAGATTCCCAAGAAGAAGGAAGGAAAGGACCCTGGTCCTGAAAAGACTTGATCCAGTTTTGTAGGAGAGTATCAGAACAGAGAAATGGGAAGGGGGTTTATTGGGGAATGGGTGGAGGGAGAGGACTTATGGGAGATATGGTGAAGGGGGAACTGGGAAAGGGGAAAGCCTTTGGAATGTGAACAAAGAAAATAGAAAATAAATAAAAAATAAGAAATAAAAAAGAAATACTAATCAGTATATTATCTACAAAGTTCTCTAATAGCTAAATATCCAGTATATATAGAAAGAGCAATAACTTTTTTCTTAATATGAATTAACCTCACTCAAATATGACTTTCCTTCTTCTCTTCACTTTATTTTGAAGAAAGAACTTAAAGAAAAAGTTCTTCAGAATTTAAGCAGATACCCTGAGTCTTCTGTGACAGGTACTTCCTGGAAGAGTAGCATTCACAATGACAGCGAATTAAGATCTGCTCATCCTCTAAGACAAAAGAGTGGCAGCAGAGAGAAATGGTGTACAGAATAGAAGACACAACCATAGTACTACTTAGAGAAAATGAGTTAGTGTTAACCTAAACAGCTCAAGTTTAGTTAAACAAGTCATTTTGTTAAGTTAGTTTGTATGGGTGCTAGTCCAACTAGAGGTCAGCATGTAGAGGAATATAGATTGATCCATTCTTATCTCCTTGTACCAAGATCAAAGACATGTGGGTCAAGGACCTCCACATGAAACCAGATACACTAAAACTAATAGAAGAGAAAGTGGGGGATGAGCCGCAAATACATGGGCACAGGAAAATTTCCTGAACAGAACACCAATAGCTTATGCTCTAAGGTAAAGAATTAACAAACGGGACTTCATAAAATTGCAAAACTTCTGCAAGGCAAAGGATACTGTCAATAAGACAAAATGGCAACCATCAGATTGGGAAAAGATGTTTACTAACCCTATGCCTGATAGAGAGCTAATATTCAATATATACAAAGTAAAGAAATTAGACTCCAGATAATCAAATAACCCTGTTAAAATGGAGTACAGGGCTAAATAAAGAATTCTCCATGGAGAAATCTGAATGGTCAGACAAAGCAATGGGTAATTGTCACTTGTTATTGTATAAAATGTACCCTGTGATGGCCCAAGCATTTGAAATTTAGATTACAGTGAATTATTACATCAAAATATTCAGCAGGTCTCTTGATCCTATTTCAATAACTAACTGAGGCAAGAGTTTTCCAGATTCTTTCTATAGATGAATTACTATTTGTAAAAGACCCCCATTCCATGGGCAGTCACCAAATCCTGTAAAGCTTTTCTCATGGAACTTAGCCCCAGGAAAGAGTGGAAATCCATAGTGAGGAAGCTAAGATCATTCTGTCATTACTACAAATGTGGAGAATGGATACCACTGAAGCTGAACACAATGTGGGCATCTGCTAAGAGAACAAAATCTTTTTTTTTGTTTATAACTTGTTCTTTTTTTAAAATTTTCTATATTTTTGTTTACATTCCAAAGGCTTTCCCTTTTCCCAGTACCCCCCTCACCATAAGTCCCATAAATCCTCTCCCCAACACTTTCCAATCCCCCCACCATTTCTGTGTTCTGGTACTCGCCTACAAAACTGGATCCAGTATTTTCAGGACCAGGGTCCTCTCCTTCTTCCTTGGGAAATCTTTTGAGTTGCTATTTGTGCCTTGAGTATTCAGAGCTTCTGGGTTCATTAATATCCACTTAACAATGATTGCATTTCATGTGTATTCTTTTGTGATTGGGTTAACTCACTTAGGATGATATTTTTCAGATCCAACCATTTGCCTACAAATTTCATGAATTCATTATTTTTAATTGCTGAGTAGTATTCCATTATATAAATATACCACATTTTCTGTATCCATTCCTCCTTTGAGTGACATCTGGGCTCCTTCCAACTTCTGGCTATTATAAATAAGGCTGCTGTGAATAGAGTGGAGCATGAGTCTTTATTGTATGCAAGGGAATCCTCTGGGTATATGCCCAGGAATGCTATGACAGGGCCCTCTGGAAGTGTCATGCCCAGTTTTCCAAGGAACCGCCAGGCTGATTTCCAGAGCGGTTGTACCATCTTTCAATCCCTCCAACAGTGGAGGAGTGTACCTCTTTCTCCACATCCTTGCCAGCACCAGTTGTCTCTTGAGTTTTTAATCTTACTCATTCTGACTTGTGTGAGGTGGAATCTCAGGGTTGTTTTGATTTGCATTTCCCTGATCACTAATGATGTTGAACATCTCTTAAGGTGTTTCTCAGCCATCTGTATTTCTTTCAGTGAAAAATCATTGTTTAGCTCTGTACTCCATATTTTGATAGGGTTATTTTGTTCTTTGGGGTATAACTTCTTGAGTTATTTGTACATATTGGATATTAGCCCTCTGTCGGATGTGGGGTTGGTGAAGATCATTTCCCTCTTTGTTGGTTGCTGTTTTGTCCTTCTTACAGTGTCCTTTGCCTTACAGAAACTTTGTAATTTTATGAGGTCCCATTTGTCAATTCTTGATCTTAGAGCATAATCTATTCGTGTTCTGTTCAGAAACTTTCCCCTGTGCCAATGTCCTCCAGGGTCTTCCCCAGTTTCTTTTCTATTAGTTTCAGTGTGTCTGGTTTTATGTGGAGGTCCTTAATCCACTTGGAGTTGAGCTTAGTGCAAGGAGATAAGAGTGGGTCAATTCGCATTCTTCTGCATGTTGACCTCCAGTTGAACCAGCACCATTTGTTGAAAAGGCTATCTTTTTTCCACTGGATGGTTGTAGCTCGTTTATCAAAGATCAAGTGACCATAAGTCTGTGGGTTCATTTCTGGGTCTTCAATTCTATTCCATTGATCTACTTGCCTGTTTCTGTACCAATACCATGCAGTTTTTTAACACAATTGCTCTCTAGTACTGCTTGAGGTCAGGGATATTGATTCCCCCAGAGGTCCTTTTATTATTGAGAATAGATTTAGCTATCCTGGGTTTTTTGTTACTCCAGATGAATTTGAGAATTGCTCTTTCTAGATCTATGAAGAATTGATTTGGGATTTTGATTGGGATTGCATTGAATCTGTAGATTGCTTTAGGCAAGATGGCCATTTTTAATATATTGATCCTGCCAATCCAAGAACATGAAATATTTTTCCATGTCCTCAGGTCTTCGATTTTTTTCTTCAAGTACGTGAAGTTCCTGTCATATGGATCTTTCAACTGTTTACTTAAAGTCACGCCAAGATACTTTATATTGTTTGTGGCTATTGTGAAGGGTGTTATTTCCCTAACTTCTTTCTCAGCCTGCTTGTCCTTTGAATACAGGATGGCTACTCATTTGCTTGAGTTGATTTTATAACCAGCCACTTTGCTGAAGTTGTTTATCAGCTGTAGGAGTTCTCTGGTGGAGTTTTTTGGATTGCTTAAGTATACTATCATATCATCTGGAAATAATGATAGTTTGACCTCTTCCTTTCCAATTTATATCCCTTTGACTTCCTTATGTTATCTAATTGCTCTCGCTAGAACTTCTAGTACTATATTGAAAAGATATGGAGAGAGAGGACAGCCTTGTCTAGTCCCTGATTTAATGGGATTGCTTCAAGTTTCTCTCCATTTATTTTGATGTTGGCTACTGGTTTGCTGTGTAGTGCTTTTCTATATTTAGGTATGGGCCTTGAATTCCTGTTCTTTCCAGAACTTTTAGGAAGAAAGGATGGTGAATTTTGTCAAATGCCTTTTCAGCATCTAATGAGATGACCATGTGGTTTTTTTTCTTTTAGTTTGTTTATGTAGTGGATTACATTGATGGATTTCCTTATATTGAACCATCCCTGCATCCCTGGGATGAAGCCTACTTGATCATGGTGAATGATCATTTTGATATGCTCTTGGATTTAGTTGGCAAGAATTTTATTTAGTATTTTTGCATCAATATTCATTAGGAAGATTGGCCTGTAGTTTTCTTTCTTTGTTGGATCTTTGTGTGGTTTTGGTATCTGCATAATTGTGGCTTCGTAGAACGAGTTGGGCAGTGTTCCTTCTGTTTCTATTTTGTGGAATAGTTTGAAGAGTATTGGTGTTAGGTCTTCTTTGAAGGTCTGATAGAATTCTGCACTAAAACCATCTGGTCCTGTACTTTTTTTGGTTGCAAGACTTTCTATAACCCCTTCTATTTCTCTAGGGGTTATGGGACTGTTTCACTGATCTAATTTATCCTGATTTAATTTGGTATTTGGTATCTGTCTAGGAAATTGTCCATTTCCTTCAGAATCACCGGTTGTGTTGAGTATATGCTTTTGTAATAAGATCTGATGATTTTTATTGAATTTCCTCAGTTTCTATTGTTATATCCCCCTTTCATTTCTAATTTTGTTAATTTGGATACTGTCTCTGTGCCCTTTGGTTAGTCTGGCTAAGGGTTTATTTATCTTGTTGATTTTCTCAAAGAACCAGCTCTTAGTTTAGTTGATTCCTTCTATGGTTCTCTTTGTTTATACTTGATTGATTATAGCCCTTAGTTTGATGATTTCCTGTCTTCTACTCCTCCTGGGTGAATTGGCTTCGTTTTGTTCCAGGGTTTTCAGGTGTGCTGTTAAGTTGCTAGTATATGCTTTCTACAGTTTCTTTTTGGAGGCACTCAGGGCTATGACTTTTCCTCTTAGCACTGCTTTCATTGTGTCCCATAGATTTGGGTAGTTCGTACCTTCATTTTCATTGAATTCTAAAAAGTCTTTGATTTATTTCTTTATTTCCTCCTTGACCAAGGTGTCATTCAGTAGAATATTATTCGGTTTCCATGTGTATGTGGGCTTTCTGTTGTTTTTCTTGCTATTGAAGACCACTTTTACTCCATAGTGATCTGATAGGAGGCATAGGATTAGGTTTGGTCTTCTTGTATTTGTTGAGGTCTGTCTTGTGACCAATTATATTATCGATTTTGGAGAAAGAACCATGAGGTCCTGAGAAAAAGGTATATTCTTTTGCTTTAGGATGAAATGTTCTATATATATCTGTTAAATTCAACTGGTCCAAAGCTTCAATTAGTTTCACTGTGTCCCTGTTTAGTTTCTGGTTTCCTGATCGGTCCATTGAGGAGAGTGGAGTGTTGAAGTCACCCACAATTATTGCTTTAGGTGCAATGTGTGCTTTGATCTTTAGTACAGTTTCTTTTACAAATGAGGGTGCCCTTGCATTTGGAGCATAGATGTACAGTATTAAGAGTTCTTTTTGGTGGATTTTCCCTTTTGACCTGCAAGAAGTGAACATCCGTGTCTTTTTGGATGACTTTAGGTTGAAAGCCAATTTTATCTGATATTAGAATGGCTATTCTGTTTCCTGAGACTATTTGCTTGTAAAATTGTCTTCCAGCCTTTTACTCTAAGGTAAAAGATTTGTCTTTGACACTGAGATGTGTTTCCTGTATGCAGCAAAATGTAGGGTCCTCTTTGCATATCCAGTCTGTTAGTCTATGTTTTTTTATTGGGGAATTGAGTCCATTGATGCTAAGAGATATTAAGGAATAGTAATTATTACTTCCTGACATTTTTGACTTTTTTTAAATAGATATTTGAGTGGTTCTTTTGTGTTTGATGAGAGGGGGTTTCTATCTTGCTTCTTCTGGGTTGTGGTTTCCCTCCTTGTGTTGTTGTTTTTCCCCTAATATCCTTTGTAGGGCTGTGTTTGTGGAAAGATATCATGCAAATTTGTTTTTGTCTGGAATACCTTGGTTTCTCCATCTATGATGATTGAGGATTTTGCAGGGTAAAGCAGTTTTGGCTGAATTTTTTGTTCTCTTAGAGTCTGCATGATATCCAGGATTTTCTAGCTTTCATGGTCTCGGGTGAGAAGCCTGGTGTAATCCTGATAGGTCTTCCTTTATATGTTACTTGACCTTTTTCTCTTACTGCCTTTAATATTCTTTCTTTGTTTAGTACATTTGGGATTTTCATTATTATGTGATGGGAGGTATTTCTGTTCTGGTCCAGTCTGTTTGGAGTTGTGTAGGCTTCTTGTATATTCATGGGCATCTCTCTATTTAGGTTGGGGACATTTTCTTCCATAATTTTGTAGAAGATATTTGCTGGCCCTTTAAGTTGTATATCTTCCCTCTCATCTATGCCTATAATTCTTAGGTTTGGTCTTCTCTTTGTGTTCTGGATTTCCTCAACGTTTTGGGTTACAAGCTTTTTGCATTTAGCATTTTCTTTGATTGTTGAATCAATGGATCCCATAGTATCTTAGGCATCTAAGATTCTTTCTTCTATCTCTTGTATTCTATTGTTGATATTTGCATCTATGGCCCCTGATTTCTTCCCAAGGTTTTCTATCTCCAAAGTTGTCTCCCTTTGCGATTTCTTAGTTGTTTCTACTTCTGATTTTAGATTCTGGATGGTTTTGCTCAGATCTTTCACTTGCTTGTTTGTGTTTTCATGTAATTCTTTAAGCGATTATTGTGTTTCCTCTTTCATGACTTCTACTTGTTGTCCCACATTCTCCTATATTTCTTTAAGTGATTTTTGTATTTCCTCTTTATTGGCTTCTAATTTTTGATCCGTATTCCCCTGAATTTCTTTAAGCGATTTTTGTGTTTGCCTTGTAAGGGCTTCTTACTTTTGATCCATTTTCTCCTCTATTCCTTTAAGAGATTTATCTATGTGTTCCTCTATCAGCATCCTGACCAGTGATTTTAGATCTGAATCTTGTTTTTCTGGTGTGTTGGGGTATCCGAGACTTATTTATGTCGGGGAACTGGGTTTGGTTGTTGCCATATTGCCTTGATTTTTGTTAGTAATGATCTTATGTTTGCCTTTTGCCATCGGGTTATCTCTGGTGTTACTTGGTCCTGTAGCTACTAGCTGGTGCTTGAACCTCCTGTGGTCTCTTAAGGCTATTTTTCCTGACTGAGATGCCTGAACCTCTGCTCTGGGGGGCTCCTGCTCACAGATTGCTGTCTGGTGGCCTGAGTCCCCAGAGGTCTTTAACTTGGGATATCTCAGCTACCTGGTTCTGCCTGCTAGATCCAAATATCCGTGAAGATGGTGGAGGCTTCAGGAAGTGCAGGGTCCCACCTCAGGGCACAGAGCCCACACCTGGCTGGGGCACCTGAACTGCTCTTCTGAGTGGCTCTTCCTCACAGATCTCTGTCTGGCGGCCTGAGTCCCAAGAGGTCTTAAACTCAGGATACATAGGGTACCTGGTTCTGCCTGAACCTCTGCTCTGTGCAGCTCCTCCTCAAAGTTCGCTCAAGAGAACAACATCTTAACCTGGGGCATTCATGGCCCTGGTCACCGAATAAAAATCAATGTGCAAAGTATCGAATATGTTTAGTTTTTGTATTTATGTGTTTCTCTACATCTATAGATATTTTGTCCTAATAAAACAGCAGTTGTTCAAAGAACTTCAGTACCAAATCCTAATGCAAATATAAACCTATCTGTAAAGTGCTATCTGACCTGGTGGATTATGTAATATTCCCTTTTCAGAGACTTTTAGCAAAACAATATGGAAAACAGCAATAAAATAATTATTGGAGGAAGTATACATAAATTTTGCAATTTTGCAAATGTTATTATAATATGCAACAAACCACAGGTTCTCTAATTTATAATAGCAATCACGTTTCCTCAATTTATGGTGAGGACAAAAAATGCAACTTTACAGTTTTTTAACTTCATGATCATTGATTACAATACTTTTTTGTCTTGTCTTAAAAACATCTGCAAAAATAACATTATACAAACTTATACAGGCTATAGTTAGAAATGTGTATATAAATATGCACACATGCATGTAACAACAATTAATAAAAGAGTAGGCCATGGATTTCATAAAGAATAATAAGGAGTATGTGGTAGAGAAAAGGGAAGGAGGAATATATTACAATCTCAAAATAAAATTTCTGTAATTATAATCTCAAAATAAAAAGAATTTTTTAAAAGAAGAGCTTGATTTATCTTTCATTGCAAGGAACTAGGGGAGCATAAGGCTTACCCACACTCATTAAGAATTGGGTGATGTAGTTTGCATCTAGTTGGAAGAAACTGCCAATATTTGGGAGACCAGTAGGTCCAGGAGAGAGCTTCCCAGTCCTGGAACTCTGCCTCCATAGTGAGCAAAGAGTGAGCCATGAGAGGGTGAGCACCATGATCTTGACCAGAACCATCAAGCTCCTCCTTCCTGACACAGATGTGATCAGGCAGCACAGAGCTTTTATTGTGTGCCTGCAGAATCACTATGACATCATAATTGACTAATCAGTTATCTGCTGCTCTTTGATCTATCTTTTACATGGGTTTTATTCTGTGATAATGCCAAAAGTAACCTGTTCTTGCTTAAACATTTCATAATATAGCTCAAACTATCTACTCATCTACTATATCTTCCTAAAGAAGTCTATGGCTGAGCAACTCTGGTCAGGTTTAAGTGTATATTTAAAATAAATATTTATTTGTTATTCTACACATTTACAGATACATTCTGAATAAGAGTAGCTTTATAAGTATTTAACAGACTCTGACAAATACAACTAAGTAAATAAACTGTCTGGTGTTACTCAGACATCTTGAATAAAAGACGATGTATTATCTTGTCCTTCACCACTGTACAACCCAAGCCAGGGAAAACCAAGACTGTTGTTATTTGTTCTAATGGTGAAAAGATAAACAGAAGAACATTCAGTGTCAAACAATTCATAGAAAAAATGAATTCAATGAGATTTTCTTATGGCCATTGTTACTGTGTTTTTATTACATTTTTAAATTTAAAATTGATTCTTTTCTAAAACCATACATCCCTCCACTTCTCCTTATCCCTAACAGTACTCCTCTCCCCAGATTTATTCCTCCTCTGTTTTCTGTAGAAAAAAGGCAGGCCTCCAAGAGATGACAGTCAAACTGGGCAAAGCAAGATACAGTAAGACAAGACAAGAGCCCTTATATTGAGCCTGGACTAGATAACAGTAGGAAGGAAATGAGTTTCAAGATCAGGCAAAATAACCACTCCCACTGTTAGGAGGTCCACAAAACTCCAAGCTAACAGATCTATGACTATTCTAGAAAGGGAATGGAATTGTCTGCTTCATATCACTCTGGACAAGAATCTAGTTAAGTATAACTGACCACAAAAGACATCAGATAACTTCTCAGAAAGTACTATGAGTCCTTGAATATATATATAGTTTACCCCAAAAAAAGGGTTTTGTGTTTTTTATTCTTGTCTAAATTAGAGTTATTATTGCTATGATGAAATATCACAACCAAAAAGAAATTAGGGAGGTAAAGTTCTAATTGATTTATAATTCCACAACATGGTTCTTCCTTGGAAGAAGCCAAAAATAGTAACTCAAGCAGGGCTGGGTTCATGAAGCAGGATTTGATGTACTGGTCATTGAGGAGTGTCACTTATTGATTTGTTTCCATGGTTTGGTCATCCTGCTTTCTCCTAAAACCCAGGACCATTATCCGATGGATGCCCTCACCTATCATAAACTGGGCACTCTTCAATCAATCACTAATTAAGAATATTACTACAACCAGATCATAGGGATATATATTCCCAAATGAAGTTCTCTCTTTACAATTGACTCTGTGTCATGAAGACATAAACATCATCATCATAAATTCTATAATTGATAAGAATAAAACATTACTTTTTAATAAATAAGAATGGTCAAATATAGTGTAGTTTCTGTATCTTTAACAAATAATAGGTTCTTGGGGATGTTAGAAATCATGGTATATTAAGACTACTCCATTGCTGGTGGGATTACAAGATTGTACAATCACTCTGGAAATCAGTTTGGTTGATCCTCAGAAAACTGGGCATATTACCACTGGAGGACCCTGTTATACCATTCCTAGGCATATATCAAGAGGATTCTCCAGCATGTAATAAGAACACATGTTCCACTATGCTCATTGCAGCCCTATTTATAATAGCCAGAAGTTGGAATGAACCCAAACGTCTCTCAATAGAGAAATGAATACAGAAAATGTGGAATATTTACACAATTTAACAAGCTATTAAAAACAATGAATTAATGAAATTATTAGACAAATGAGTAGAATTAAAAAATATCATTCTGACTGAGGTAACCCAATCATAAAAGAACACAAATAGTATGCACTCACTGATATGTGGCTATTAGCCCAGAAGCTTGGAATACCCAAGACACAATTCACATATCAAATGATGCCCAAGAATAAGGAAGAACAAAGTATGTGTACTCTGGTCCATCTTAGAAGGGGGAACAAAATTCCCACAGAAGGAAATACAAAGACAAAGTGTAGAGCAGAGTCTGAGGGAAGGACCATCCAGAGACTACCCACCTAGTGATCCATTCTATATACAGTTACAAGAGCCAGACACTATTACTGATGCCCACAAGGACTTACTGATTGGAGCCAGATGTAGCTGTCACCAGGGAGGCTCTGCTAGTGCTTGACAAATTCAGAGGGATCACTCTCAGCCAGCCATTGAACTGAGCACAGGGTCCCCAATGGGGGAGCTAGAGAAAGGATCAAAGGATCTGAGGGGTTTGCAACTACATAGGAGGAACAATATGAGCCTCCAAGTTCTCTCAGTTCTCCCAGTGACCAAACTATCAACCAAAGAGTGCATATGGAGTTACCCATGACTCCAGACACATAGGCAGTAGAGGATGGCCTTGTTGGACATCAAAGGGAGGAGAGGCCCTTGGTCCTGGAAAGGCTAGATGCTGCAGTGTGGGGAAATGCTGGGACAGGGAAGTGGGAGAAGGCTTATTGGGGAGGAGAGGAGATAGGTTATGACACTTCAAGGAGGGGGCAAAGCAGGAAAGGGGACAACATTTGAAATGTAAATGAAAATACATCAAAGATAAAAGAAAAATAAATGAAATATAAATAAAGAAAATATGCAATAAAAATAAAAATAAAAAATAAAAAACTTTTTTAAAGAATGGAATTAAAAAAGAAATCATCTTATAAAATGATCAGACTCTTCAGAATGGAATATAGCAACAGAGACATAAAAATTAAAATATTAATGGAATGATATGTGTTATTCTCATTGTAATGGCAAAGCACAACCAAAGTCTTAATTTTTAGAGATGGCATCATAGTTACTCTATGATTCAGCAGATTTTTTCCAAGCTCTCTTAGCTCAGAAAATTGTCTTTTAAAACTATGACTTTTTTCCACTGGGTGGCTGTAGCTCCTTTATCAAAGATCAAGTGACCATAACTTTGTGGGTTCATTTCCAGATCTTCAATTCTATTCCATTGATCTAGTTGACGGTCACTGTACCAATACCATGCAGTTTTTAACACAATTGCTCTGTAGTACTGCTTGATGTCTGGGATATTGATTCCCCCAGAAGTTCTTTTATTGTTGAGAATAGTTTTAGCTATCCTGGGTTTTTTGTTATTCCAGATGAATTTGAGAATTGCTTTTTCTAAATCTATGAAGAATTAATTGATTTGGGATTTTGATGGGGATTGCATTGAATCTGTAGATTGCTTTTGGCAAGATAGCCATTTTTATGATATTAATCCTGCCAATCCAAAAGCATGGAAGTTTCCCTTGCAGGCAACAAGGACACATGCTCCACTATGTTCATAGCAGCCTTGTTTATAATAGCCAGAAGCTGGAAAGAACCCAGATGTCCATTAATGGAGGAATGGATACAGAAAATGTTTTATATTTATACAATGGAATACTTCTCAGCATTTAAAAACAATGAACTCATGAAATTTGTATACAAATGGTTGGAACTGGAAAATATCATCCTAAGTGTGCTAACCCAATCACAAAAGAATACACATGAAATGCAATCACTGATAAGTGGATATTTATTAGGCCAGAACCTCTGAATGCTTGAGACGCAATTAGCAAATCACATGATTCCCAAGAAGAAGGGAGGAAAGGAACCTGGTCCTGAAAAGACTTGATCCAGTATTGTAGGGGAGTACCAGAACAGAGAATTGGGAGGGGGTGATTGGGGAATGGGCAGAGGGAAGAGGACATATGGGGCATATGGTGAGGGGGGAACTGGGAAAGGGGAAAGCATTCGAAATGTAAACAAAGAATATGGAAAATTTTAAAAAGACTATGTCTTGCAGTTTTTCATAAATCATATACAAGTTCTGTGGATTTTCTTTAAATGCTCACATAAATTTTTATACTGATTCCCTCTACTTTCTTTGTCTAAGCAACAATCATTCCCACTGGGGATTAAAAGCTGATCCTTGCAGATTCTGTCCTTTGGCTAGGCAGACAGAGACTATGGGTAGTAAGAGCCAGGGTTTGAGTCCTTATCTTACACTCTTTTCCTCCACATAGACATTCAGTACTATCATCAACCAACCTTAATGGCCATGTACTGTGATTCAATATCAACCTTATTTAGTCCTATTCAAAACAAACATGAGTTTAGTTAATAATTACATCACCATTTTGACATAGAGTTCAGAAAAGTTTGATCTTAATGATGTTTCAAACCTAGTTAATAATTAGATCATGATATTCTGACATGGAGGTCAGAAAAGTTCTATTTTAATAATCTTTAGATCATTGGTGACCCAAAAGTCGTCTAGCCCTGTTATCTTGTGTAAGGTAAGCAGAATTTGTTGCCTGAACCATGTTAACCTAAAATCCCAAAGAAACAAAGTTCCATTTACTTAACATAGGCTAGACTAAAAAGCATACGTTTTATATTGGTCTTTATATTGGAAGTTGCAATACTGTTAAATTGATGAGATCATAATGTCTTCAATGTACATGGTACTAGCTGAGGACTGAGCCTAAGGAATAAAGACATGTGTCCTAACTGTTTTATTTCCCACCAGAATCATTGTGGGTGGCTGATAAAAATCTTGAGCTACAAATACATATCACCCTCAGAATTATCAGTACATAAGCAGCATGAATTTGGTCCTTCCCCTTTACCAAACTGGTCTCAGAACTAGTCTGAGCTATGGGTTCAGGATGGGTACAGCATAGAGCATTGGTTTTCAAAGGGCTGCCCACACCATCTTTCCCCCCAACATCAAGAAACACAATAGAGAGTAATCAGGTTAAAAGATGTAACATAAAAGATTAATTTTATAAGTTACCCACAATGAAATCTGCTCAGACATTGATTGAAGTCAATAGAAAGTCTATTAGCAATCTGATTTCTACATTGGATTTCAGTGTAGCCTTGAGCCTTTCTCAATATGATCTTTTTAGCACAATAATGATATTTTGTGTTGACATATTTCAGTTAACAAGAATTATTAGCTGGAAGCAGACTTCCAGAATCTAAAAGCAAAGTTAATACATTTAGAGACTATTCTATATCTGGACTTTGATTTCTAAGGTCTCTTTGGGGTTTTGGGTTTATGTTTTTGTTTTTTTAAAGTTTTTGTTTTGTTTTGTTTTATTTTGTTTTAGGTTTGGCTGATAGTATTATCTGTGCTTTGAATTTTATGTCATATATGGTACTTCCATAGTGAAGTCAGTTGTGCCATTCTGTGGGAACCTCCATTGAACAAACAGAACAATTCTATTTGCACCAAGACACATATAAACAGGCTTCATGCCAACTTCCCCCACAGCCTCCTTGCTCAACAACAAAGGATAATAAAAACATGTTCTGCTTGTGCATACATCATTACCTTCTTAGCATTGCAGATGTTGACAACAACTCCTGAATACTCAAATCCAATGTCTTATGGTAAATTGTTGTCACCTATGTGTCTCAGATAGGTATACATAACTATGTTTTTATTAGAAGAGATACATACTCATATTTTATATGGGCTACTGCTTAAACAAGTAAAAACTCTAAAAGGTTAATACATCATTTGCTCTCCATTGCTGACACCATGGGCTTTGCTAATAAGATCAAAACTGATAATTTTCCTGCCTTCAATAGCTCTCAATTCAAATCCTTCTACACATACTGGGAAATTCACACCATACATGGATTCGTCACAAATCTTTGTGACAAATAAGAGTAGAAAAATATACCAGACCCTAAAGGCCTAACTTCTAAAATAAAAGACGACCATATGTCCCCCTATTGTACAATTACTAATAGCCCTCACTATTTAATGACTACATTAAACATTTTTAACGTATAAAAAAATCCAAACATCCTCCTACCTACCTCCATTGAAACACACCAAAATTAACTCCCCCTACCCTAGTATGAGGGTATCATACTTTCGTTGATATTTGGTAGGGACCAGACACTCTCCTTAAAACTAGAAGTGTTTCACTTATGTTTTTCAACAGAAGCATGCTAAGCCTATTAGGGTTCCTACTATAAATATCTAACACCACAAAAACAAATCAAATAGATGGGCCACTGCTCTCTGGAAGATCAAGGACAATGTAGGAGGAGGCAGAAGCACTAAACTCAGAGGAACAACAAGATCTCCTGTAAGGATATCCATGACTTGGTGATAGCTTCCCTGGCCATGTTTCTTCCACAATCTCCCCTCTCCTCTATTCTCTTAGCTATTTTTATCACTTTTCATACTCACTCTGCTATTGTATAGCCTCATCCTCGCCTTCACAACACATATACCACCAAAGATTCTTCACTAGGGAAACCTTCAATGGACACAAGAAATTAATAGGAATGCAGGATTGCCCACTTGAATGATGCTGGATTAGAATTGAGATCCCCCTACACCTGAATTTCATCTACACTACACCAAGTCTGAGGGACAGTAAAACCATGTTAAGAAAGTTGGTAAGGTAGACTGGATTTGAGACCTGAAGACTTGGAGGGCACACACCTGAGAATTAGGCAACTCCCTACTCCCTGCCCAATTTCCAGCCTGGAACAAATACCATATTCACCACTTAAGAAAATGTGATCTGTTGACATGTAGGCCCAGAATAGAGTTCTCCATGGTAATGAAGTACCTAGAGACTTTGAGGGCTTAGCAAATAAGCTTCCCTTCCCAGATATTCCTTCCTGCAGCAGGTATTTAGTTTTCGATATACCCTGAAAAGTTTATATGTTATGGTATGTATCTAGTTTCTGCCATGAACATTCAATACTACAGTTAAGAACCATGGACTGTCTCTTTCGTGAAGATCTTCTGTGGGGAGCAATGGAGAATGCATTCAACTATTAAGCCACATCTTAATTCTCCTCTAGAAGGCTTCTTTGTACTACCAGTCACAAACACAACAAAACTAAGGAAATCACCTCTGAAACAAGATATAGCAAGAATTTCCCCCAGCCCCAGGCTAGACACCACTGTTCAGCTTGTAGGCTCCAATTCCATTCTTGGCTCTTCCAGAACTCTCAGTTGGTGCATGGATGTGCAAGAGTCTGAAAGCCCCACCACCATAGCCTCATTGCAGGCATGGGGTCACTGAACCAACTCTAACTTTCCCACCTCTCACATTGAGTTTTCCCACCCCTGGAGCAGTGTCTCCAAGTTTCCCTGAAGCCCAGAACCCACCTAGTGGTGATGGTTTGCAGTAACTGTAATCAAACTCCCCACATTTCACATCCTGAGTGGAATGTGAATCCAACCCAGCCCTTTAATCTGCTTTCCTTACCAAAATACAGGTGAATATCTCCAGGAGGTCTCCACATAAGGTGGTTACAGATACTGGAACTACACAATTGAATTCACCAGTCAAGGCAGCACCATGGTTGCCAAAGTTTCAGGTGTGTTCCAATCAAGTCTTCAGGTCTCAAATCCTCTCTACCTTACCAAGCTTCCTGTCATGGTTTTACTATACCCCAGGCTGGGTGTAGTGGAGATAAAATCCAGGTGTAGGGGGATCTCAATCCTGATCCAGCATCGTTCAAGTGGGCAATCCTGCATTCCTATTAATTTCTTGTGTCTATTATATGTTTCTCTAGTGAAAAATCTGTGGTAGTAGGTCTTGTTAAGGCTATGGGAAGACTGTATAGTAGCAGTGAGTATCAAGAATGACAAAAAAGCCAAGAAAAAAGTATGTGTAGATGAATTTGAATTGAGAGCTATTGAAGGCAGAGAAATTATCAGTTTTTATCTGTTAAGGAATGTCCATGATGGCAGTGGTAGAAAGCATATGGTGAACCAACTTTTCAGAGTTTTTACTTGTTTAGGCTGTCGCCCATATAAAATATGAGTGCGTACCTTTTGTGACAAAAACATACTTATGTATACCAGATCAAGAAATATGGATGATATCAATTTCCCATAATGCATTGGATTTGAATCTCCAGGAGTTGTTGTCATTATTTGTAAAGCTATGATGGTAATAAGGGATGCACAAGAGGAACATGATTCTATTATCCTTTGGAGTTAATCAAGGTGTGGTGGGTGAAACTGGAATGAAGCACCTGTATGTTTGTGTGTGTGTGTAAATAGAATATATCTGTTAAAAACAAGTTCCCCATAGCTTAGCACAATGGACTTCATTATGGAAGTACCATTTAGAACATAAAACTCAGAGCACAGAAAAAAACTGTCTGCCAAAATGAAAACAAAAAAGGAAACCTAAACTAAAACTAAAAATCCTCAAAACTAAAAATCAAAACCCAAAAAAAGACTTTTGTAATCAAAGTCTTATTCTGAGAAAGTCTCTAAATATATTAACCTCTCTTTTTTTGATTTTGCAGTTGTGCTTCAAACTAATCATTCTTATTAACTAAAGTATGTCAAGACAGAATATGATCTTTGCACTTAAAAGCTCATCATGAGAAAGGCTCAGCATGGAATCCAGAACAACCAATGTACTTAACAGCTGGCTAATAGACTGTTTATTGGCTTCAACCAATGTCTAAAGAGTTTTCCTTGTTGGTACCCTATAAAAGTAATCTTTTATGTTATATCTTTTAACCTGATTACTCTCTATTGTGCTTCCCGATGTTGGGGGAAAGAAGGTACAGGCAGCCCTTCGAAAACTGATGCTCTATGTTTTATCCCAACCTGAACCCATAGCTCAGACCAGTTCTGAGACCAATTCATTACAGGGGAAGGACAAAAGACATGCTAAAGAAGTATCGTGTAGTGATACTTCTGAGGGTGATGTGTTGCTCAAGATTTTTATCAGCCACCCACAATGATTCTGGTGGGAAATACAAAAGGTTAGGCCATATATCTTTATTTCATATGCTCTGTCCTCAGCTAGTTCCCTGGGCATTGAAGCCATTATGATCTCACCAATTTAACAGTTTACCAAATTCCCATAAAAAGGTCAATATAAATTCTTATGTTTTTTAGTCTAGCCTATGTTCAGTAAATGGAACTTTGTTTCTTTGGGATTTTGTGTCAACATGGGCCAGGCAACAAATTCTGCTTACCTTACACAAGATAACAGGGCAAGATGATTTTGGATCACCAAAGGTCTAAAGATTATTAAAATAGAACTTTTCTGACTTCCATATCAAAAATTGATGATCTAATTATTAACCAGATTTGAATTATTAAGGTAAAACTTTTCTGATTTCTAAATCAAAAATGATGATGTAATTATTAACTAACTTCATGTTTGTTTTGAATAGGACTAAATAAGTTTGATACTGAATCACAGTACACAGTAAAGGTTGGTTGATGATAGTACTGAATGTCTATATGAAGGAAAAAAGCTCAAGATAATAACTCAAACCCTGATTCTACTACCTATAGTCTCTGTCTACCTACCTGAAGGACAGAATCATCAAGGCTCAGCTTTTAATACCTAGTCGGAATAATTTTGCTTTAGACAAAGAAAATAGAGGGAACCAGAATAAACCCTTATGTGAGCATTTTAAGAAAATTCAAAGAACTTGTATATGATTTATGAAATAGTGTATAACATAATCAAAAAAGACAATTTTCTGAGCCAAGGGAGCTTGGCAATATCTGCTTAGTCTATTTAGAATAACGTTGATGCCCTTTCTATCAATTAGGGCTTTGCTTGAGTTTTGTCACTCTAACTAGAATAACCTATATCATTCCATTAATATCTGAAGTTTTATATTTCTGTCTTATCACATTCCATTCTGAAAAGTCTGGCCATTTTATACTATGATTTCTACCATCTCCAACAACTAATGATTTATTAAAGTCAAAGAAAGTGCTCTGTATTCGACCTTCCTTGTTCATTATATAGTAATGATTTATTCTTATCAATTACATAATTATGATGATAAAGCTTATGTCAACTTGACATAGGTAGAGTGATTTGGAAAGAGGGAACTTCATTTGAGAAAATGTCTCCCTACAATGTCGCTGCGAGCATCTTCTTAATTAGGGATTGTTTGAAGAATCCCAAGCTCATGATGGGTAAGGCCATGAATGGGATAGTAGTCCTGGATTTTAACAGAAAGCAGGATGAACAAGCCATGGAAACAAACCAGTAAGTGGCACTCCCCAATGATCCCTGCATCAGATCCTGCTTCCTGAGCCCTCTCCTGCTTGAGTTACTATTTAGTCTTCTTCCAATGAAGTGCCATGGTGTTGAACTGTCAACCAATTAATGCCTTTTCTCCATAATTTGCTTTTGGTTATGATAATTCATCATAGAAATAGTAACTCTAATTTAAACAAGAATAAAACAATACAAAACAACTTTTCTGGGCACAACAATACAGTCAAGGGCATACAGTAATTTTTGTGCCGTTGTCTGATGTCTTTGTGGTTAGTTATACTAAGCTGCTAGATTCTTGTCTAGAGTTACATGAAGGGAGTAATCCCAGTCCTTTTCTAAGTAGTCATATAATTGGTAGCTTGTTTTGTGGTACTCCTAACAGTGGGAGTGGATCTTTTGCTTGATCTTGAAACTTTTCCTTCCTACTGTTGTCTTAACCAACCTTAATTTGAGGGCTCTTGTCTTGTTTTACTGTATCTTGATGTGCCCAGTTTGCTTGTCATCTCTTGGAGGCTTCCACTTTTATGAACAGAAAACAGAATGGGAATAAAACTGTGGAGAGTAGATGTGGGAGGGATGAGTGGCTTGGATGCATGGTACTAGACAAGAATCTCTTTTAAATAAAAGAAAATGTAATAAAACCATAGTGAATATCTATGGCCATAAGAAAATCTCTTTTAATTCATTTTTTCCTTCTATGAACTGTTTGACATTGAATGTTCTTCTGTTTGTTTTTTCACCATTAGAACAAATAACAACAGTCTTGATTTTCAATGACTTGTGTTGTATAGTGTTGAAGGACAGGATAATACATCGTCTTTTATTCAAGATGTCTGAGTAACAGTAGACACCGTTTATTTATTTGTATTTGTCAGTCTGTTAAATACTTACAAAGCTATGCTTATTCAGAATGCATATGTAAATGTTTAAGGTAAGAAATAAATATTTTAGATATTCACTTAAACCTGGGCATAGTTGCTCAGGCATGGGAAGATATAGTAGATGAGTAGATAGTTTGAGGTACATTATGAAATGTTTAAGCGTGAAGAGCAGCTTATTTTTGTCATTGTCACTAGGATAAAGTCCAAGTAAACAAAGATTCAAGAGCAGCAGCTGATTAGTCAATTGTGATGTCATATTGATTTTGCAGCCACAGGATAAAAGGTGTGTGCTGTCTGATCACAGCTGTGTCAGGAAGGGAGAGCTCAATGGATCTGGTAACGTTCCTGGTGCTCACCCTCTCCTCTCTCATTCTCCTCTCACTCTGGAGACAGAGTTCCAGGACTGGGAAGCTCCCTCCTGGCCCTACTGGTCTCCCAATTATTGGCAATTTCTTCCAGCTAGATGCAAAGAACATCACCCAATCCTTATCGAGTGTAAGTATGCCTTTTGATCCCTTAGCATCTTGCAAAGAATGATAAATTAAACTATTCTTTGAAAATGATTCCTTTCATTATGAGATTATAATTACAGAATTATTATGTTGAGATTATAATATATTCCTCCTTCCCCTTTCTTTTTCCAAACCCTCCCACACACTCCTTACAGTTGTTTATAAAATGCATGGCTTAATTTTTATTAATTGTTATATGCATATGTGTACATTTATATACATTTGTATAATGTTATTTTTGCATGTTTTCAGGACTATCCCAAAAGAGTATTGAAATCAATGATCTTGAAGTTAAAAACCTGTAAAGTTGCATTTCTTGTCCCCATAAAAAATTGAGGAAAAACCTATTTTCTATTGTGGATTAGGGAACTTTTGGTTCTTTGCATGTTATAATCACATTTTTGGGTTTTTTTGTTTTTTGTTTTTGTTTTTGTTTTTTTTCAAGACAGGGTTTCTTTGTGTAGCCCTGGCTGTCCTGGAACTCATTTTGTAGATTAGGCTGGCCTCAAACTCAGAAATTCACCTGCCTCTGCCTCCCAAGTGCTGGGATTAAAGGCATGCACCACCACCACCCAGCTATAATAACATTTTCAAAATTGCAATAATTATGATATTTTTTATTGGCATTAGCATTTTGAACTGATTGATGTTCTTTGAATGACTGGTGCTTTTAATTAAGGGAAAATATCAATAGATGTATAGTAATACTTTAAATAAGAGAACTAAAGAAATTTGATACTATCCACATTTAGTTTTATTCGGTGACCTGGGCCATGAATGTCCCAGGTTAAGAATTTTTTCTCTTAGCAGATGGCCTGCTGTGTGCACCTTCAGTGGTACCCACTCTCCACGTTTGCAGTAATGATAGAATAAAATTAGCTTCCTCATTATGGACTTCCAGTCTTCTTCCTGGGGCTAAGTTCCACAGGAAAAGCTTTGCAGGTGTTCCTGAATCAGTCATCTGTGCATTTATTCTTATTTTAGTATTGACTGAACATGAAATTAGATTGTCCATCGCATCAACTGATAAAAAAGCCTAGTACCAATATTATTTATTATTATTATTGTTATTAATTATTCATAACCAAATGTTGCCTATCATTCCTTCTCACAGAGTTCTTCCCCATTCCCTCTTCCCTTTCTTTCTGTAATGGTTATCCTTATTCTTTCTCCTCTCTGGGGTATCAAGTCTCCATAGGACTTGGCACAATCTCGACCACTGAGATCAGATAAGGTATTTCTCTGCTATATATGTGCCAGAAGCCTTTGACCAGACTATATATATTACTTAGATTGTCTCTTAGTCTCTGGGAACACGCAGGTGTCCAAGTTAGTTTACAACATTGCTTTTCCTATGGGGTTGCCATCTCCTTCAGTTCCTGCAATCTTCCCCTACTTTTCTTTATTCTTCTTACAGTCCAATGCTTCACTGTAAGTATCAGCACTTTTCTCAGTAAGCTGCTCATAGAGCCACTCAGAGGACAGCCATGCTAGGTTCCTGTCTGTAGGTACAACAGAGCATCAGTAACCGTGTCAGTGTTTGGTGACTGCTCATAGAATAGGGGTATTTTACTCATGAGCAATTCATCCCCAGAAAGAATCTGGAAAACTCCTGAGTTATTGAAACAGGATCAAGAGCCCTGCTGACTGAATATTTTGATGTAACAATTCACTGTAATCTAAATATCAACTTCCTGGGTCATCATAGGGTACTTTGTACCCAATGACAAGTGACAATTACCCATTGCTTTGTTTTCCAATTTTTAGTTCTCAAAAGTCTATGGCCCTGTGTTCACTCTGTACTTTGGCATGAAGCCCACTGTGGTGTTGCATGGGTATGAAACAGTGAAAGAAGCCTTGATTGATCATGGGGAGGAGTTTTCTGAAAGAGGAAGCTTTCCAGTAATTGAACAATTTAATAAAGGATTTGGTAAGTGAGTGTGCTTGTTAATTTGTGAGCTGGGCAGCATTTACAGTGAAGTAAAAGAAAGCAAGCAAAGGCCAAACCTGATCCTGGGGTTCAGACTTTGGCCTCTTTATGGTTGTGTTTTTGCAGATTCCCTTTCTGTTTCTGGGATCACATTGTAGTTTCCTTTCTTATTTGTTTAGGAATTGTTTTTAGCCATGGAAATAGATGGAAAGAAATTAGACGCTTTACACTCACAACTCTGCGGAATTTGGGCATGGGGAAAAGAAACATTGAAGACCGTGTTCAAGAGGAAGCACAGTGCCTTGTGGAAGAACTGAGGAAAACCAATGGTGAGAAAGCTTTGTGTTTTGACTTTTGCATTCTGTTATAGGTTAGAGTACACAGACTAACTTTGCAATTCTGTTACACTTTAGAATTCAAAGGATCTACTGGTAGTATTCTTTCAGAAATGTTTTTCAGTTGCTTTTGAATCAGATATCATGAACATAGATTTTATTTTAATTTTCTAAAGAGTTACATCCTTAGCATAAACATACCTTATTTATGGCTGATCATTTTATGAGGAGAATCATTGTTGATAATTGTAGCAGTGACATTATCCATACTTTGTTTATAGATCCCAAACCAGATGATATTTGTTTTCATTTTTTTGAGCTACTTTGGTCTCCACAACTTAACTGATGTGTCAAGATGTCTTAAATGTTCATTTTCTTAGTCTTGGGTACTTATGAATCAAAGTATATTTTTCATTCCTTAGCTGTGGGTAATACAACTTTATCATGATTTGAAAAATTATGATTTTTATTGTGATGTATATGTTTTAAGAAATTACACATGATAGCATTAATCTTTAAAACATACAAAGTATTAGTTTTTATTGGATATATTATTTATTTACATTTCATATGTTATCTCTTGTTCTGAATGCCACTGCCTTATCTATCCTGCTTCTATAAAGGTGTGTCCCCACCCACCTACCGACTCCTTGCTCCCTGCTTTGGCATTCATCTACACTGGGGTCTTGAGCCCTCACAGGACTGAGAACCTCTTCTCCCATTGATGCCCAACAAAGCTATCCTCTGCCTCATATTCAGCTGGATCAATGGGTCCCTCCATGTCTACTTCTTGTTTGATGGTTTAGACCCTAGGAACTCTGGTTGGTTGATATTGTTCTTCCTATGGGGTTGAAATCCCCTTCAGCTCCTTTAGTCTTTTCTCCAACTCCTCAATTGGGGACCCTGTGATCAGTTGACTGTTGAATGATTGACTGTGAGCTTCCACCTCTCTATATGTCAGGTTCTGGCAGAGCCTCTCAGGAGACAGCTATATCAGGCTCCTGTCATGATGTACTTCTTGGCATCCACAAGAATGTTTGAATTTGGTGACTGTATATGGGAAGGATCCCCAGGTGGGGCAGTCTCCAGATAGCCTTCCATTCAGTCTCTGATCTAAACTTTGTATCTGTATTTGCTTCCATGAATATTTTGTTTCCTTTTCTAAGAAGGACCAAAACACCCACACTTTGGTCTTCCTTCTTCTTGAGCTTCATGTCATCTGGGAGTTGTATCTTGAGTATTCCAAGCTTTGGGGCTAATATCCACTTATCTGTGAGTGCAAATCCACATGTTTTCTTTTTTTAAGTGTCAGATATTGTTTATTTTTTTAAGATTAAGAACGCAAGAGACTTTTTCTTTATTTTAATTTGACCACTTTGCAACAGAGTACATTTCTTTTATTTCTTTCTTTATTTTTTTAATTTTTATTTTCTATATTATATGTTTACATTCCAAAGGCTTTCCCCTTTCCCAGTCCCCCCTCCTTATGTCCCATAATTCCTCTCCCCCTCATCTATTCCCCAATCATTCTTCCTCCCTCCATGGTTTCTCTACAAAACTGGATCCAATCTAAAAATTCAGAATACATACATTTTCTCAGAGGGAATTCAGCTTTTTGTGGAGACAAAAATATCATAAACTTCTTTAATGCCGTATTTTGTGAAAATTCTTTTATTGGATATATTCTATTTTTTATTGGATTTATTCTTTATTTACATTTCATTTCCCATTTTCCTGGTTCCCCGCCCTCCCAAAGGTCCCACATGCCCTTTTCCCTCCCCCTGTTTCCCCATCCATCCCTTCCCACTTCCCTGTTCTGGTATTCCCCTATACAGATGCATTGAGCCTTTATTTACATTTCAAATGTTATCCCCTTTCCCAGTTGGCTCCCTCCTGGGATAGGCCCTATACTATCCCCTCTCCTCCTGCTTCTATGATGATGTTCCTCCACCCATCCACCTCCTCCACCTCACTGCCCTTGATTCCCCTACAATGGGGCATCTATGGAGCCTTTATAGGATCAAGGACTTCTCTTCCTCTTGATGCCTGAAAGACTCCTCTGCTATATATACAGGTAGATCCATGTGTACCCCTTGGTTGATGGCTTAGTTCTTTGGAGCTCTGGGGTCTGGTTGGTTAATATTGTTGTTCTTCCTATGAGGTTGCAAACCCATTCAGCTCCTTTACTCCTTACTCTAACTCCTCCATTGGGGTTGAAAACCTCTTTTGATCCTTCAGTCTTTCTCTAAATCCTCCATTGGGGACTCTGTGATCAGTCCAATGTTTAGCTGTGAACATCTGCCTCTGTATTTGTAAGGCTTTGGCTGGGCCTCTCAAGAGACAGCCATATCAGGCTCCTTTCAGCAAGCATTTCTTGACATGCATGATAGTTTCAGGGTTTGCTGACTGTATATGGGATGAATCCCCAGGTGGTGCTGTCTCTGCATGGCCTGTCCTTCAGTCTCTTCTCTACATGTTATTTACATATTTGCTCCTTTGTGAATTTTGTTCCTTCTTCTCAGAAGAACCGGATCACCCATACTTCATTATTCATTCTTTTTGAGCTTCGTGTGATCTCTGAATTGTATCTTGGTTATTCCAAGATTTGGGGCTAATATACACTTATCTTGGTTTAGCTCTGTACCCCATTTTAATAGGGTTATTTGATTGCTTGGAGTCTAATTTCTTGAGTTCTTTGTGTATATTAGATATTAACCCCCTATCAGATGTAGGATTGGAAAACATATTTTCCCAATTTGTTGTTTGCCATTTTGTCCTATTGACATTATCCTTTGTTTTACAGAAGCTTTGCAATTTTATGAGCTCTCATTTATCAATTTTTGATCTTGGAGCATAAGCCATTGGTGTTTTGTTCAGGAAATTTCCCCTGTGCCAATATATTTGGGGCTCTTCCCCACTTTCTCTATTATTAATTATCATATATCTGGTCTCATGTGGAGGTTTTGATCCACTTGGAATTGAGCTTTGTTCAAGGAGAAAAGAATTCATCAATTTGCATTCCTCTGCATGCTGACCACAAGCTGAACCAGTACCCATACAAACTAACTTAAATGAATGACTTGTTTAACTAAACTTGGACTGTTTTCATTAAGACTTCCTCATCTTTCTCTAAGTATATTATGGTTCTGTCTTCTGTTGTATGTACCATTTCTCCTTGCAGCCACTCTTTTGTCTTAGAGCGTAAGCAGATCTTAATTTGCTGTCATTCTGAATGCTACTCATCCAGGAAGTGCCTGTCACAGTAGACAAGTTATCTGCTTAAATACTGAAGAACCTTTTCTTTAAGTTCTCTCTTCAAAATAAAGTGAAAAGAAGATGGAAATTATATTTGAATGAGGTTAATTTATATTAAGAGTAAAGGTTATATATACTGAATATTTAGCTATTAGAGGACTTTGTAGATAAAATACTGCTTAAAATTTCTAAAGGTACTATATACATTTACAAGGATAAAGTTCCCTCTTGGTATATTTTAGTAATATTTTACAATTGTTTCCCATTCTTCAGGCTCACCCTGTGATCCCACCTTCATCCTGGGCTGTGTTCCATGCAATATCATCTGCTCCATTATTTTCCAGAATCGTTTTGATTATAAAGATAAGGATTTTCTTATCTTGTTGGAAAAACTCAATGAGAATGTCAAGATTCTGAGCACTCCCTGGATACAGGTGTAGAAAAATACTTTTTCTCCTGAAAGCAAACCTATGGCCATTCTTTATTTTGGGTCAAATCACACATAGACTAATAGAGATGTGATGGGACTCAAGTCCTGCCTAGTATAGTATGGAAAGGTCATTTGGAAGGGAAGCCTCAGTCTTTAGCTAAACAAGTAGAAAAACAAAAGACAAATGACAAGATGGCTGAAACTGCTTAGCTCCCTATATGATGATTTTTTTATCATTGAGCTTCAGAGAACTATTAATAAAATCAACTATTTCTTAACAATAGAATTAATAATAGAATTAATTAATAATAGAATTTATCCATTGATTTTGAGAATCATATCTAGTCACTCATAGAATATTCTCACAATACCCCCAAGTTTTTTTTTTTTTTTTTAATGTCAACCTTAAAGACCTACTCATTCCTGTATTTGGCAGAAATACCTTAGTTAAGACAGATAGTAATGTGCTATGAAATATTTGGAATAATTCTTCAGGAATTACTGAAATAATTCAAATATTTAATGCTTTAGCTTGGATCCTCCCATAAAAGGGAACAGGAATAAATGACAATATGAATGGTTTTATGGTGTGTGGACGACAAATATCTTCATAATCTTTCCCTGTGAAGAATTAGCATCTCCTGTTCTCTGCCTTTATAGTCTTTATGGACCACAGAGCAGTCAATAAAGTGTGCAATTTTTGTCAAGGCATCTTTAAAAGAGTCCCACTAACTTCTATGTTCTCACTTTATGTCAGAGGTTCTCTAATTGTAAAGCTTTCTGCAGTCAATCAGTTACCCTATTATCTTAACATCCACTGGAAGCTAAACTGTATGAATTTCATTAATTTATACCATGAGATATTTCAAATTTATAAAATGAATCAACTCTTATTCAAGGTGAACATGAGTCGTATATGTAACTATAAATCTAAATCATGCTGTTTATATTATTCTATGTGTATATTTTTTATTATGCCTAATGTATTTAATAAATCCTTGGTTTTTTCTTGTAGTTCTGCAATTCTTTTCCTCTACTTACTGATTATCTTCCAGGAAGTCATAAGACAGCAGCTAAAAATTTTGATTATATCAAAACCTACTTTCTGAAGAAAATAAAAGAACATCAAGAATCACTGGATGTTACAAATCCTCGGGACTTTATTGATTATTACCTGATTAAGCACAAGCAGGTAAGTTGATATATACCTATGTATTTGATTTTTCAAGTATTTCCTCACTCATTGAATACTTACATATTTGCCAGAGACATATAAAAGCTCAGTCCAGTGTCATTTGAAAACCAACTTGAATATTTATTGAGTATGTAAGAATACAAGATGGATTCATGAACACATAAGGAGACTTGGTTAATTAGAACACATTTACATTTATCTTCACATAGAAAAGCAATATAACTGAGGAAAAAGACAATACAAAGGGCAGGGGAGATGGGAACCTGACTTCAATCACGTCAAAGAGTATAAGCTATTGTGTCCAATAAGCATCATATACTCTGTCATTCACTGCTTATCCAAATCCACTCCATTATGTAATTTTCATTTATTCTGTATTTAACACATTATGTTACAAAGTTATTAATACATAGTTATCAATTTGTGCCTTAAGAATTTTAGAACAGAAGAGAAATTTAATTTTAATTTTAATTTGTTGTTTTAGTCTTTTTCTTTTTCTTTTCTTTTCTTTTTCTTTTTCTTTCTTTTTTTATTTTTTTTTACAATTCAGGTTTTATAACCTTCCCTGTCTGCCCTCTGATGGTCCTCATCCCATACTTCTTCACCCCATCTCAAAGAGAATGTCCTCATCACACCCACCGCATCACACCTCCAAACTCCTTGGGGCCTCAATTCTCTTGAAGGTTAGGTGCATTTTTTTTTCACTGAGGCCAGACCAGGCAGTCCTTTGCTGCATACCCATTGGGGGCTCCATATCAGCTAGTGTGTGCTGTCTGGTTAATGGTTCAGAGTCTGAGAAATCTATGGGCACTCCGCTAGTTGAGACTGCTGGTCTTCCTATAGGGTGACCTTCCTCCTCAGTTTCTTCCAGCTTTTCCCCAATTCAACCACAGGGGTCCTCAGCTTCTGTACATTGGTTGGGTGTAAGTATCTGCATCAGACTCTTTCAGCTCCTTGCAGGGCCTTTTCGAGGACAGCCATGCTATTCGCCTGTTTGTAATCATCTATAGCATTGGTAATAGTATCTGATCTCAGAGCCTATGCTTGAGCTTAATCCAAATGTGGGCCTGTCACCAGAACCCCCTTCCCTCAAGCTCTTCTCCATTTTTGTCTCTTCCATTTTTTCAGACAGGAACTATTCTGGATCAGAGTTTTGGCCTGTGCAATAGTAATTCCATCTCTCTATTTGATGTTCTGTCTTTTTACTGGAGGTACACTCTACAAGTTCCTTTCCCCCCAGTGAAGGGCATTTCATCTCAGGTCCCGCTATTTAAGTCCTGAGAGTGTCTCACCTCCCAGGTCTCTGATATATACATATGTATGACAGTCTCTGTCTGTAAGTTGTTTGTTTGTTTTTTTTTTAATTTCTGAGTCTTCAATTCCATTCTATTTATCAACGTATCTGTCTCTGTACCAATACCATGTAGTTTTTTCATCATAATTGTTCTGTAGTATAGCTTGAGGTCATGGATGGTGATTCCTGCACAAGTTCTTTCATTATTAAAAATTGTTTTCACTATTCTGGATTTTTTGTTTTTCCAGAAGAATTTGAGAATTGCTGTTTCCAAGTCTTTGAAGAATTGTTTTGGGCATTTGATACGTATTGTGTTGAAACTGTAGATTGCCTTTGATGGGATGGCCATTTTTACTTTGTTAATTCTATGAGACCATGAGCATGGGAGATGTCTTCATATTCTGAGGACTTTGATATCTTTTGTGAGAGTCTTGAAGTTCTTGTCATACAGATCTCTCACTTGTTTTGTTAGGGTTACCCCAAAATATTTTACAATATTTGTGACTATTGGGAAGGGTGTTGTTTCCCTATTTTCTTTCTCAGTCAGTTTATCATTTGTATAAATGAAGGCTACTGGTTTCTTTGATTGATTTTTACATAAGGAAATAATGCAGTTTTTGAACTTATCTTTTAAGTCATTTTTTAAAAAGTTTTATTTATTTATTATTTAAGCACACTGTAGCTATCTTCAGAGACTCCAGAAGAGGCCATCTGATCTCATTATGGAGTGTTGTGATCCATTCTGTGGTTACTGGGAAATGACCTCAGGACATTCAGAAGACCAATCATTGCTCTTAACCACTGAAATATCTCTCTCGGCTCCTTTTAAGTGTTTCTCAGTGGAGATATTTTATTTAGCATATCATTTTTATTTTCCTATTTGCTAGATAATTGAATGTCTGTAACATTTCTTGTAGGGTAGGTATTTGGATAAGATTTTTTTCCATTTATTCATTCTGGAATATTTCTTACATATATACATTTACTTATAGTCATATTTATTCCCCATTTCCTCTCCATTTTTCATATATTTTTCCTACAGCAATCTACTCCCAAGTTTACTACTTTTCTTTTGTTCTTTCTTTTCTTTTTTTCAATTTTATTAGATATATTCTTTATTACATTTCAAATGTTGTCCCCTTTCCTGCCCCCTCCCCAAAAAACCTCCCATAACTCATCACCCCTCCCTCTGTTGCCCAATCAACCCTCTCCCTTGTCCCTGTCCTGGTATTCCCCTACACTGCAAGATTTAGCCTTCCCAGGACAAAGGGCCTCTCATCCCTTTGATGGCCAACAAGGCCATCCTCTGCTGCCAGTGCATCTGGAGACATGGGTAACTCCCTGTGAACTCTTTGGTTGATGGTTTAGTCCCTGGGAGCTCTGTGAATACTGGGTGGCTCACATTGTCTTTCCTTCTATGTTGCTACAAACCCCTTCACATCCTTGGTTCCTTTCTCTACATCCTCCATTGGGGACCCTGTGCTCAGTTCAAAGGCTGGCTGAAAGTGTCCCCCTCTATCTTTGTCATGCACTAGCAGAGCCCTCCCAGGTGACAGCTACATTCAGCTTTGGTCAGCAACCACTTGTTGGCATTCACAACAGTGTCTGGATTTTGTAACTGTATATGGGATGGATCCCTAGGTGAGGCAGTCTCTGGATTGTCTTTCCCTCAGACTCTGCTCCACACTTTCTTTATCTCCATCTGTGGATTTTTCCCCTCCTTCTAAGAAGGACCAGAGTATCCATACTTTGTTCTTCCTTCTTCTTGAACTTCATTTGATATGTGAATTGTGTCTTGTGTATTTGTAGCTTCTTGGCTACCATGAGTGTTCTTTTGTTATTGCATTACCTCACTCTGGATGATATTTTCCAGTTCCACCCATTTGCCTAAGAATTTCATGAATTTATTGTTTTTAATAGCTGAGTAGTATTGCATTGTGTTAATATACCATATTTTCTGTGTCCCTTCCTCTCTTGAGGGATATCTGGTTTATTTCCAGCTTCTGTCTCTCATACATATGGCTGCTATGAATATCGTGGAACAGGTTTCCTTTTTACATGCTGGGGAAACCTCTGGGTATATGCCAAGGAGTGGTATAACAGGGTCCTCTAGTAGTATTATGCTCAATTTCCAGAGTGGTTGTTACAGCTTGTAATGCAACCAGCAGTGGAGGAGTGTTCCTCTTTCTCCACATCATCACTAGCACCTGCTGTCTCCTAAGTTTTGATCTTAGCCATTCTGACTGATGTGAGGTGAAATCTCAGGGTTGTTTTGATTCACATTTTCCCAATGACTAAGGATGTTGTACATTTCTTTAGGTGTTTCTCAGCCATTCAATATTCCTCAGGTGAAAATTCTTTGTTTAGCTCTGTAACCCATTTTTAATAGGGTTATTTGGTTTTTCTGGAGTCTACCTTCTTGAATTCTTTCTTTATATTGGATATTAGCCCTCTGTCAGATGTAGGGTTCATAAAGAACTTTTCCCAATTTGTTGGTTGCCATTTTGTTCTATTGACAGTGTCTTTTGCCTTACAGAAAATTTTGCAATTTTATGAGGTTCCATTTGTCAATTTTTGATCTTAGAGCATAATCTATTGGTGTTCTGTTCAGGAAACTTTCCCCTGTGCTCATGTCCTCAAGAGTCTTCCCCAGTTTCTTTTCTATTAGTTTTATTGTGTCTGGATTTATGTGGAGGTTCCTCATCTACTTGGACTTGACCTTAGTACAAGGAGATAAGAATGGATCAACTTGCATTCTTCTGCATGTTAACTGCCATTGAGCCAACACTATTTGTTGAAAAGGCTATCTTTTTTCCACTGGATGATTTGAGCTCCTTCATCAAAGATCAAGTGAGCATAGGCATGTGGGTTCATTTCTGGGTCTTCAATTCTACTACATTGATCTACCTGTCTGTCACTGTACTAATACAATGCAGTTCTTTTTACACTATTGCTCTGTAGTACTGCTTGAGTTCTGGGATACTGATTCCCCCAGAAGTTCTTTTACTGTTGAGAATAGTTTTACCTATCCTGGGTTTTTTGTTATTCCAGATGAATTTGAGAGTTGCTCTTTCTAACTCTATGAAGAATTGAG
This sequence comes from Apodemus agrarius, assembly GCA_964023405.1. Classification (NCBI taxonomy): domain Eukaryota; kingdom Metazoa; phylum Chordata; class Mammalia; order Rodentia; family Muridae; genus Apodemus; species Apodemus agrarius. The sequence goes on from OZ030005.1 coordinate 178,236,656, forward strand.
TTGGAATTTTGATGGGGATCGCATTGAATCTGTATATTGCTTTTGGCAAGATGGCTATTTTTACTATATTAATCTGTCAATGCATGAACTTGAGAAATCATTCCATCTTCTGAGGTCTTCCTAGATTTCTTTCTTCAGAGACTTGAAGTTCTTGTCATACAGATTTTTCACTTGTTTGGTTAGAATCATAAGACACTTTATATTGTTTGTGACATTGTGAAGGGTGTTGCTTCCCTAATTTTTTTCTCAGTCTGTTTATCCTTTGAGTATAGGAAGCCTACTGATTTGTTTGAGTTAATTTTATATCAAGCAACTTTGCTGATGTTGTTTAATCAGGTTTAGAATTTCTCTGGTAGAATTTTTGGGTTCATATTAGTATACTGCCATATCATCTGCAAATAGTGATAATTTGACTTTTTCCTTTCCAATCTGAATCCCTTTGGCCTCCTTTTCTTGTCTAATTGCTCTAGCTAGGACTTTGATTACTATATTGAACAGGTAAGGAGAGAGTGGATAGCCTTGTCTAGTCCCTGATTTCAGTAGGATTGCTTCAAGTTTCTACCCATTGTGTTTGATATTGGCTACTGGTTTGCTATATATTGCTTTTACTATGTTTATTTATGCACCTTGAATTCCTCTTCTTTTCTAGACTTTTAACATGAATAGATGCTGAATTTTGTCAGTTTCCTTTTCGGCATCTAATGCAATGACCATGTGGATTTTTTTTCTTTGAGTTTATGTAGTAGATTAAATTGATGGATTTCCATATATTGAAACATCCCTGCATCCCTGGGACGATGGTGGTGTATTATCATTTTGATGTGTTCTTGTATTCGGTTGGCAGTAATTTTATTGAGTGTTTTTACTTCAATATTCATAAGGGAAATTGTTCTGAAGTTCTCTTTCTTTGTTAGATCTTTGTGTGGTTTTGGTATCAGTATAATTTTTGCTTCATAGAACAAGTTTGGTAGTCTTCAGACTGTTTCTATTGTGTGAAATAATTTGAAGAGTATTGGTGTTAGGTCTTTGAATATCTGATAGAATTATGCACTAAATACATGTGGTCCTTTTCTCTTTTTCATCAGCAGACTCTCAATGACTGCTTCTATTTCTTTAGGGGTTATGGGACTGTTTAGATGGTCTATCTGATCTGGTTTAACTTTGTTGTTTGGTGTCTGTCTAGAAAATTTCATGCAGAGATTTTCTAGTTGTGTTGAGTATAAATTTTGTAGTAGAATTGGATGATTTTTTTAAAATTTCCTTGGTTTCTGTTGTTATATCTCCTTTTTCATTTCTTATTTTGCTAATTTGGATACTGTCTCTGTGCCCTCTTGTTAGTCTTGCTAAGAACCAGCTCCTTGTTTTGTTGATTCATTTTATACTTCTTTTTGCTTTTGCTTGGTTGATTTCAGCCCTGAATTTGATTTCCTGCCATCTACTACTCTTGGGTGTATTAGCTTCTTTTTATTCTAGAGTTTTCAGGTGTGCTGTTAAGCTGCTAGTGTATGTTCTATCCAGCTTCTTTTTGAAGGCACTCAGAGCTATGAGTTTTCCTCTTTGTACTGCTTTCATTATGTCCCATAAATTTGGGTATATTGTGCCTTCATTTTCATTAATTAATAAATTTTTAATTTCTTTCCTTATTTCTTCCTTGACCAAGGTAACATTGAGTACAGCAATGTTAACTTACATGTGTATGTGGGCTTTCTGTTGTTTTTGTTGCTATTGAAGGCCACCTTTACTCCATAGTGACTGATAGGAGGCATGGGAGGCATTTCAATCTTCTTATATCTGTTGAAGTCTGTTTTATGACCAATTATATGGCTAATTTTGGAGAAAGTACCATGAGGTGCTGAGAAGAAGGTATATTCTTAAGATTTAGGCTGAAATGTTCTATAGGTATATGTTAAATCCATTTGGCCCAAAACTTCTGATAGTTCCACTGTGTCTCTGTTTAGTTTGTGTTTCCCTGATTGTTCCATTGAGGTAAGTGGGGTATTGAAGTCACCCACAATTATTTTGTGAGGTGCAATGTGTGCTTTTCACTTTAGTAAAGTTTCTTTTACAAATGAGGGTATCCTTGCATTGGAGCATAGATGTTTAGAATTGAGAGTTCTCCTTGGTAGATTTTTCCTTTGGTGAGTATGACCTGTCCTTCCTTGTCTTTTTTGATGTCTTTTTCGTTTTTTTTTTTGTTTTGTTTTTGTTTTTTTCTTTTTTTTTATTTTCTATATTCTTTGTTTACATTCCAAAGGCTTTCCCCTTTCCCAGTTACCCCCCCACCATGTGTCCCATAATTCCTCTCCCCCCCATGCTATTCCCCGTCTTTTTCATTGAAAGTCAATTTTATCTGAAATTAGAATGGCTACTCCATCTTGTTTCCTTGAGCCATTTACTTGGAAATTTGTTTTCCAGCCTTTTACTCTGAGGTTGTGTATGTCTTTGACACTTTGATGCATTTCCTGTATGTAGCAAAATGCTGGGTCCTGTTTATGTGTTCAGTCCGTTAGCCTATGTCTTTTTATTGGGTATAGAGTCCATTGATATTAAGAGATATTTGGGAATAGTGATTGTTACTTCCTCTAATCTTGATGTTATTTTTATGCTTGTGTGATTATCTTCTTCAGGGTTTTTTGAAAAAAGATTACTATCTTGCATTTTCTAGGGTGTGGTTCCCCTCCTTATATTGGCGTTTCCATCTATTTTTCTTTGTAGGGTTGGATATTTGGAAAGATATTGTGTAAATTTTGTCTTATCATAGAATATCTTAATTTCTCCATCTATGGTAATTGAGAATTTTGCTTGGTATAGTAGTCTTTGCTGGGATTTGTGTTCTTTTAGGGTTTGCATGAGCTCTGCCTATGATCTTCTTGATTTCATGGTCTCTTGAGAAGTCTGGTGTAATTCTGATAGGTCTTCCTTTATATGTTACTTGGCCGTTTTCTCTTACTGCTTTTAATATTCTTTCTTTGTTTAGTGCATTTGTTGTTTTGATTATTATGTGATGTGAGGAATTTCTGTTCTAGTTTCTTTGGAGTTCTGTAGGCTTCTTGTATGTTCATGTGCATCTCTCTCTTTAGGTTAGGGAAGTTTTCTTCTGTCATTTTATTGAAGATCTTTACTGGCCATTTTAATTGTACATCTTCACTCTCTTCAAACCTATAATCCTTAGGTTTGGTGTTCTCATTGTGTCCTGGATTTCTTGTTTGGGTTACAAGCTTTTTGCCTTTTTCATTTTTTTGACTGTTGAGTCAATGTTTTCTATGGTATCTTCAGCACCTGAGATTCTTTCTTCTATCTCTTGTATTCTGTTGATGATGCTTGCATCTATAACCCTTGATTTCTTTCCAAGATTTTCTATCTCTGGAGTTGTCCCCCTTTGTGAGTTATTCATTGTTTCTACTTCCATTTTTAGATCGTGGATGTTTTTGTTCAGTTTCTTCAGTTGTTTGTGTTTTCCTGTAATTATTTAAGGAATTATTTGTGTTTCCTCTTTAAGGGCTTCTACCTATTGACTCATGTTCTCTTGTATTTCTTTAAAGGAGTTATTTATGTCCTTCTTAAAATCCTCTATCAGCATCATGAGATGTGATTTTAAATCCATATCTTGCTTTTCTGTTGTTTTGAGGTATCCAGGACATGTTGTTGTGGGAGAACTTAATTGTGATGATGCCTTGTTGCTTTGGTTTCTGTTGGTAATGTTCTTGTGTTTGCCTTTTGCCATCTGGTTATCTCTGGTGTTAGATGGTATTGCTGTCTCTGACTATGGCTTATCTGTCATGCAAGCATCTGTATCAGTGTTCCTGGGAAACTCTATCTTTCTTTGTACACAGGTATGTAGGTACTTCTTCAAGACCCACCACTCTTATAGTTGTATTTGTGTATGTAGTTCTGTGTTACCAATCAGCTCTGGGTGAGGGCAGAAATTCAGACTCCTGTCCCAAGCTTCTCCTAAGTTCTAGTGTCCTCAGGGTTTCGGCTGTTTCCTCTGAGCAGCAGGGGTGGTCCTATCTGTGCTGTCTGGCCTGTCTGCACTCCTGAGTGGTTAGCTACCTCCCTGCACCACTTGGATATTGTGTGCTATGGCAGAGGATGGTCCCAATCCAGAGACAGAAACGAGAATGCTCATACCTGAGGATTATGGATGTGATCCTTTGCACAGCAGGGGAGGTCCTACCCAGGCTGACTGGCCTCTTTGCAATCATGAGTGGTCAGCTATCTCCATGTGCCACCTGGTATGGCACACTGTGGCAGAACTTGGTCCCAAGCCAGAAAGAACAGCTGGAAGGCTTCTGCCAGAGGGTTCTGGACTTGATCCTCTAAGCTGCAGGGTTCTATCAGTGCTGTGAGGTCTCTCTGCACTCCTGGGTGGTTACCTACCTCCCTGTGCCACTTTGGTATGATGTGTTGTGGCAGAGGATGGTCCCAAGCCCTCTTTCTTTCTTTTCATGCTTCATTGTTTCTACCTTCCTTCTACCCTCTGTCTGTCTCTCTCTTTCTCTTTCTATTTCTTTTACCAACCACTAATTCCAGTAAATACTCCCCATATTTGCATTGAGTCATTCACTACTACATCATGGGAAATCTCTCAGTAGCCATATATTCAAAAGTAATATTCTTTCTCCCATGTAGTTATTTGCCAATAGCTTTTCAGTTAAAATAAAAAAAAAATATGTCGTGAATCGCCCTTTCCCAATTGCTGCTGCAAGTTTAGTATAATTTTATTCATATCTGTTTCATGTTCAGAAAAAGGTTGCATTCAATACTCTCCTTTCCATCCTCTTGTTTTTATAGACATTTGTAGGAAGATAGAATTGATCAAGATGTTAGGGCTATGTACTAGGTCTCTCTCTCTCTTTTTTTCACTTTTATGATTTACACATCTTTGCATAGACATTTAATCTGCAAAAAATGTCTTCTTGGACCTAAAATTATAACAGCCCAGTGTTATACATAAACATCTGCACAGCAGCTGGACAATATGACTATTAACAAAACAACATCAGTAAGTTGTAAGTTAGTGTCTTTGACCTCTCCCTTCATGGACTTTTTTTTTAACCAGGAACACATTTCTGGGTATGAAATTCCCTACTGTAGGTTTTAAAACTAATCAGAAAGTGGTTAGGTACCATGTAATAGTGATACTTTATTGCACCAGTGCAGATCCAGGATCGTGACTTCACCAGACCAGGGATAAAGCCCAGAGGTTCTAGATTCAGAGTAGGGATTAGATATGACCCTGGGTGAGGTTCATAGGTGAGGGAGGAGTTTATCAATTCTTGGTAGTGAAAGCTATGTATCTGCGTGGAAAGAAAAGGTATCTGGACTAAGGTACACAGAGAGCAGGAGTTGAACAACTCAGTACAAATTGCAATGAGCAAGATTACTTTTTATATTCAGTGAGATAAATCTGAGTAAATTAGGAAAGGTGCAGAATAGTAGATATGTAGATGGAAAATGAACTGAAAACTACCAAACCAAGTTAAGCTAACCAGGAAGCAAGTGTAAGTCAGTCTTATTGTCTTTAATGCCACCAATACTTTATATTGAGCACCTATGAAAAATCACCCAGGATCATAAGTTAATTTTGTTTGGAAAAATGCCAAGGTATGACAGTCACTTTATTATTTGCAGTAGAAATCTCCTAGTTATGTGGTTTGTGTGCCTGTAATACTGACATACATATGTGTCATTTTAACTTAACTGTGAAAGCTTAATATCATTTAAAACTTTCTCTGAAATGACTGTTTTGAGTTCAAATGCTGACTCCTATGAACACCAGTATTTTGTGCTCTGGAAAATAAACTAAGAGGAAGACAGACTTCTAAGGAATATTTAAGATGCAACCAATGAACATCATGTGGATTATTTAAGTAATTTAAATCCTTGGATTTCATTGGCAATGAAATAAGAAGGCATAGTATGTGATCAACTTCTAGAGTTCACATTTGGGTCCACACACAATGCTGAGAGGGCTTAGAAATATAGTTATAGTCTGGTGTGCAACATTCAGTGAATAGAAAGTAAAATGAGTAATAAAAGCGTTAAAAGAAACCAAACACTACCATTGCTCTAGAGAAGAGACTTGTGAAGATTTTTTGTGTGGGGGTTAGCTAGTGGGTATTTTAGTTTCCATAGAATGAACATATTTAGCCACAGTCATTTGGTGTGGTGCCATCTTTCTCTCTAAAAATAGACAACTGGATTTGATGTGACCTCGTAAAAATGAATGAGTGCAGGTGCAAGGTCTAATTTCTCTTTCATGTTATACTTTGGTGTTTGGAATAAAGAATTAGAATAGAAAAAGCCATGTTTTTAGTAGTCTTTCCCAACTATTTTCCCTGGTATGGCCTACTGTGTAGGCCTTCTGTAATAAAAAAGAAAACATGGAAATATATGACTTCTTATGATTTTCCCAAACCATCAACCAGAAAAATAAAATAAAATTAATTCCTGGAAAAAAGAAAAATAGTTCCTGAAGTAATATGACAAAGGGAGATGTGTGTCTTTGTTTAGCAGATACTAACATAGAGAAAGTCATTTAATAGTGTTAATTATACAGTATTAGACACTCTAGTGTTAACAGTTTTTAAATTATGTGTAACTGCCCACAATTACATTGAACTGGTTACCTGGAAGGGAACCTGGGGATGTATGGGAAGGTGGGTGAAAAGAGATGGAGATCAAGACCACACCTGCTGTTCAAGGTCTCAAAGTTTAATGGAGGACTCCAAATATATAGGCAGGAAAACCCTTCCCCCAAAGGCTGGAAACTTCTCCACAGAACTGTTTAGGTTGCTCAGCAGGTGGCTAGTACCTCTCTGGAAACTTCAGGTCCTTGAAGAACAATGGGCTTCACCTTGGTCTGAGTGCTCTACCCTAAGTGGAGGGGATTATGGCTAACATAGGAGTTCATCTTCAAAGACTGGGAGAGGAACTTCACATTTGTTGAAGTCACCTTCCTGCCAGGTAGCATGACATCCCATAAGGTTCTCTACAATTAGGGTATATGAATAATGACATATTGACTAAACATCCATGATGACATCCCTTTTATGTACTATCTGCTCAGCTTTATGCCTCATTTTGAAAATTGTATTAATTATACTCTCTCCTTTATCCCATTTGCGCCATATTGAGTCCAAAAATTTTTGATCAAAGATATGAATTAGAAATTTGTAACATAAGCATCTACCACCATGTTTTCCCATTTTCTCAATTCTATTGATTTAAATCTATTATAAATCTCTTAAAGAATGAGCAGGTTTATTTATCTCCAATGCCAACAGTATGGCTTATAGACTATTGATAGTCAAACAGAGAACTCCCAAATTTTTAGATCAAATGCCTTTGAAATTTTCTCACTATATATAGCATATGGACCTTTGTTTTCAATGAATGAACAAGAATATCATTTACATCTGTTTAAGTCTTAAAGGTCATGCATTGTGCAATGAAACTGAGAACAACACTGTAGGAGGACCAGCAGTCTCAATTAATCTGGACCCCCAGAATCTCTCAAACACTGGGAAACCAAACAGGCAGAATACAACAGCTGATATGAGGCCCCTAACACACATACAATAAAAGACTGCCGGGTCTGTGTTCATTCTGAGATGATGCCCCTAAACCTGAAGAGACTGGTGATCCCAGGGAGTTTAGTGGTCAAGTGGGGTGGGGGTAGAAACATCCATGTGGAGACAGGGGAAATGAAGGCAGTATGGGATGCAAAACAGAGCATGGACAGGGGTTGGTGGGTTGGTGGGGTAGGGAATAAAATATGGAGTGTATAAAATAATTAATAAAGAAATTCCAAAAAAGAAAGAAAAAAGCACTGTACAAATTTAGGTGTAGAGTAATAATGAATTTAATTAAAAAAATAAGGGTGTGGGAAATGAAATTTAGATCCTCTGTATCAGTCTCAGCAGTGCTGTGCTCCTTGTGGAACTATCTTTTGCAAGTTCTGTGTTGTCAGCAATAGAAAATGATCTGATATTGAAGAGTCGTTATTATCATAGGTGCTAGTAAACAATTTGCCAGTAAATACATTAAATAATTCCTAGGAAAGCCACAATCAACACTCGGAGTTTACACTTGAAAACTTATCAATCACTATCACTGATTTGTTTGGTGCTGGGACGGAGACAACAAGCACAACACTGAGATATGCTCTCTTGCTCTTGCTGAAGTATCCGGAAGTCACAGGTAAGGACACAGTTGGTAAACCATAGCATTCTTATAGGATGCTGGGAAGACATTGTTAGAGTTTTGTGTATTACAGTTAGAGATGTGTCAGTCCTTATTTTGCAACTATTCATAGAGAGTAAGATGAATAAGATGAATGAAGGAACTGTAGATGTAGGAAAGGGAATCAAATGCTGATCAGTGTGTTCCTTGGGAGATAATCAGTCTCAGGCAATGCTTGCCTTCTTTCGCTTGGCTTACCTATACATTTAGTCCCCAGATTAGATTTCAGAGCACTCAAGCTTTTGCACTTAGATTTTTTTTCTAATAGATCTGATTCTGGTGTACAGAGGTGAAAACTTTACTTTACTGAAATCCTGGAATTTCTGGAGCCTACCTGAGATAATGTCCAATCTGAGGGATGAAAATGAGTCATTTCATTAGAATGCTATTCCAATATGACAATACTTGTAGAAAAAGGAATATCATTATTTCAAAAGTTCATTTAAATGGAACTCTGTTGAACATATTCTTTCTAGTTCTACCAACAACATTTATTTATAAATAATATTATTTTAGAAATACACTTTTATTTTTTGTTTTTACAGTATGTATTAAGTTATATATTATTCTTTTTTTTTAACTGCCCATGACTTGATTTTTATTCCTTGGTGTAAAGCAAACTGAAACAAACAAAAATAAATTAGACTCATATAGACATTTTGTTGTAATTTTGAGAATGTAAAGAGCTAATCTGGTCAAGTCCATCATTTCTGTGTATAGAATGAAATCCTAAGTCACATGGTCAGGTACACTGAAACACAGAAGAGTCAAAGACCTGAGAACAGTGATGAACATACCACAAGGGTTTCTGTAAATCAATATTCTGAAGATAATTAAACAAATGATATCTCAAAATACTTACTTCTGAAGATAAAATTTATATATATATAGTACTGACTGGTTTTGTGTGCCAACTTGACACAGGCTGGAGTTATCACAGAGAAAGGAGCTTCAGTTGGGGAAGTGCCTTCATGAGATCCAGCTGTAAGGCATTTTTTCAAGGGGGAAGGGCCCCTTGTATGTTGTACCATCTCTGGGCTGGTATTCTTAGGTTCTATAAGAAAGCAGGCTGAGCAAGCCAGGGGAAGCAAGCCAGTAAGAAACATCCCTCTATGGCCTCTGCATTAGCTCCTGCTTCCTGACCTGCTTGAGTTCCAGTCCTGACTTCCTTTAGTAATGAACTGCAATGTGGAAGTGTAAGCTCAATAAACCCTTTCCTCCCCAACTTGTTTCTTTTTTATTTATTTATTTTTTTTATTTTTTTATTGTATATATTCTATATTTACAATTCATTTCCCTTTTTCTGGTTCCCCACCCCCAAAGGTCCCACATGTCTTTTCCCTCCCCCTGCTCCCGCATCCACCCCCTCCCACTTTACTGTTCTTGTACTCTCCCACAATGATGTTTTGGTCCATTCTAGCACCAGTGTCCACTCCTTTCTTCTTGTGAGACATCACTTGATATGTGATTTGTGTCTTTGGTGTTCCAAGCTTCTAGGCTAATATCCACTTATCAGTGACTGTATACCATGGGTATTCTTTTGAGACTGGGTTACCTCACTTAGTATGACATTCTCCAGCTCCATCCATTTCTCTAAGAATTTCATGAATTCATTGTTTGTAATGGCTGAATAGTACTCCATTGTGTATATATACCACATTTTTTGTATCCATTCCTCTGTTGAGGGACATCTGGGTTCTTTCCAGCTTCTGGCTATTATATATAAGGCTGCTATGAACATAGTGGAGCATGTATCCTTATTGCATGCTAGTGAATCTTCTGGGTATATTCCCAGGAGTGGTATGGCTGGGTCCTCCGAAAGTATCACGCCCAGTTTTCTGAGGGACCGCCATACTGATTTCCAGAGTGGTTGTACCAGCTTGCATTCCCACCAGCAGTGGAGGATCCACTCTTATCTCCTTGCACTAAGCTCAACTCCAAGTGGATCAAAGACCTCCACATAAAACCAGACACACTAAAACTAATAGAAAAGAAACTGGGGAAGACCCTTGAGTACATTGGCTCAGGGGAAAAATTCCTGAACAGAACACCAATTGCTTATGCTCTAAGAGCAAGAATAGACAAATGGGACCTCATAAAACTACAAAGTTTCTGTAAGGCAAAAGACACTGTCAAAAGGATAAATCGGCAACCAACAAATTGGGAAAAAATCTTCACCAACCCCACATCCGACAGAGGGCTAATCTCCAATGTATACAAAGAACTCAAGAGGTTAGACCCCAGAAAACCAAATAACCCTATCCAAAAATGGGGTACAGAGCTAAACAGAGACTTTTCACCTGAAGAAATTCGGATGGCTGAGAAACACCTTAAAAAATGTTCAACATCACTAGTCATTAGGGAAATGCAAATCAAAACAACCCTGAGATTTCACCTCACACCAGTCAGAATGGCTAAGATTAAAAACTCAGAAGACATCAGGTGTTGGCGAGGATGTGTAGAAAGAGGAACACTCCTCCACTGCTGGTGGTTATATATTATTCTTATGGAGATTTGTTCACATATGTTAAAAAACAATGTATTACTGGTTGAAACAAAGTTTTTCCTATGACACACACATTATCAGAAAGCTTAAAATATTACATATACATTTATGGTATGTACACATTTTTAATGCTTTCATTAGTATAACATCTGCAGATAGCAAAAAGAAAATAACAAGGTGGGGGTAGTCTTTGTTCTTATATTATTGTCACCAGAATAAATACACACTAATGAGAACTCTCTTAATTTCTTCCAAAGCAGAGGTGGTCCCCTCTGTTTCCTCTTCAAAAGGGAGTGTGCTTCCAGGAAACAGCATCTGAATGTTAGTGTTTTAACATTTATAATTTTCATTTAAGTGACACTAGCATAAACATGAATGACAATTAGTCTTAAAAGGTATGAGGAAAGGAAAATGTCAAAAGACCAAGAGAGCTTCACAAAAATACTGAAATACAATAGTGTAATGAGGCATGAGGAAAAATGGGGCAGGTTAAGATGACACTGTAACAAATGTCTGTGAACATGTGAGCTGTATTTCTACAATCACAGTATGGATGTTGGTTAAAAGCAAGGAGTCAGCAAAGGGTTATAAAATGGTTATAAAAGGAGTTTCTTCTTGTCAGGGCCCCTTCCTCTCCACAATCCTACAGTGACTGAGTTTCCCATATGGAGGAAGATAGAATTAAGAAAAGTGAGTTTTAAAAATCCCTGTCTTAAAAGGTTGACAGAGAAAAAACAATGTGTAGGTACAAAAGCGGGAAGAGTGAGTTTGTTCTAGGTCCAGAATTGATAGGATCAGAGAACTTTTCTTTAACTTGCTTATGAATTTCAGTGGCAAGACCTATTTTTTAGTTATTATCTGTAATGATATCTACATTGTATTATCTTAATAGAAATCTCCAAGTATTCTACAGAGTGAAGAGAATTAAACCACTAACCCAAGAAAGAATCGTGGAGTTTCAGAACACTAGGACTGAATATAAGCATAACATACTTTAGGGAGACCCCTCAGTCACATGTAAATTTGCTGTGATACTGCCATACAAACATGCAGACCTCGACCTCAGTGTTATATCAACTTTCCCTTCTTCATGAAAACTTGAGAATATTTTTACCTACTTCTCTGAAGCAGGTTCATGAAAGTCATGGACTCTAGAAATCTGAATAGCGCACATATGATGATAGATTATAGGATAGGTTTCTTAGCACAAGATTTACAAAGCTCCATATTTTGTATTTATCATATGGATGCTGCATGCATGAACAGTGATTGAGGGACAAATCAGAAGTAATATGTGGTCTGATGCCCATATCAACCGAGATTTTATATAATAGCTTCTAAGAAGCTATTGTAACTCATAAAATGGAAGATTACAAACTAAAAAGAAAAAACTCTAGTCATAATATCTGCATGTCTTAATATACTCAATATAAAATTCATTTATAGTGCTATTGAAGCACTTTTTGTGCATCATGTAGTCCTGTACTGTGATAAACATCTTACATATTTCTCATTTCTCCTCTTTTTACTGAAACCAACCAGCTAAAGTCCAGGAAGAGATTCATCGTGTGATTGGCAAACATCGTAGTCCTTGCATGCAGGACAGGACTCACATGCCCTACACTGATGCCATGATTCATGAGGTCCAGAGATTCATTGACCTCATCCCTACCAACCTGCCACATGCAGTGACCTGTGACATTAAATTCAGGAATTACCTCATCCCGAAGGTAAGCTTTTCTTTTATCTGCTGCAACTCTGTGTCCTGTGCTCCAGTCTTCTGTCATATTGTCCCTTTGATTCCTACATTCTTTCTGCCCACTCTTTCATGGTGATTCCTGAGGATTGAAGATGTGATTAACCATTACCCCTTACTTCCTTTTTCCTTATTCTCTATCAATGCTTGAACTTTTCACTTCTAGTATACTCACCCTGTTCTTTGATAGTACACGTGTTCAATTATTCCCCTTTATTATATATTTTTCACCTGGGACTGTGAGATTCCCATTAGGGATGCTATGTAGGTTTCCATATAACTTCTTATGTATCTTGCATTTTGTTTAAGTCCTCACTTTATATGACCTGTGAAATCCTCATGTAGCGATCCTACATATATTCCCACATAATTTCTTATGTTCCTTGCATATTTAAGCCTTCCTGTTCCTACCCAATTTCCCATTCATATTACTTTGCCACCTGCTTGAATCCTGTACCCAATATTGTCCTGTTTACTTTCATTTACCAATATTCTACGAGCCCTCATAAATCCTCCATTGACAATGACCTGAATTTACCTACATAGCTTCCACATGTAAGGAAAATGGAAAATAACATAGTTCAACCTTCTGTTCCATAGATAGGGTTAAGTATAGAGAATATCAGGGACTCTTCTGACAGACAGAGCACAGGCAGATTGTGATAACAGTGACAGTTATGTTCCTAAAGTGCCTTGAATCCAATTTTAGGTTACTATTTGAGTACTGAAGTCATCATGGAATGGGTTAAAAACCCAAAGAAAACAAATGATTTAACATAAGACTCTCATGTGAGAGAAAACATGTAATATTTGTACCTTTGAGATGGGTGACCTCATGAAGTATAATTTTTTTTCTCATGAGTATGAGAAATGTTTTTGTCTTTTGGGTAAAGTCATGCCAGCATCTCTGGGATTAATCCAGCTTGGTTGTGATGAATAAATTTTTTGATATGACCTTTGTAAGTGTAACACAATTGTCATCTAGGCTTACTCATGAATAAGCTCATCCTTTCTAGTTCTTTTTGATCTCTGGTTGGATGGTTCAACTCAGTTTGTCCAAACTCCTGTCCAAACTGACTGATTCAATCTGAGTTCTCTTAGATTCTCACGGAATTACTCTGCTTGACCTCAAATTAACTCTGGCAATCTGTTATAATTTTCTGGCTCTTATTATCTGACTCATTCTGTTTTTACATGTGTCTGATTTGTTCTCTTTGTAACTTGCCTTTCTAAATCTGTCCCTCTAAAAACTGCCTCTGAACTCCACAAATTGAAGTGCCATGAACTCTGTTCCTTTCCCCTGCCTTTCGAGTCACTGAGTTAGCTGAACTGAATAACTAGAACTCAGAGATTTACATGTCTCTGTCTCCTGAGTAGTGGGATTAAAGGTGTGTACCTCCATACCTGGACCTAAGCATTTCTTTACCTAAAACTTTCTCTTTACCATGCTGGCCTTGAACTCAGAGATTTGATTGCCTTTGTCCCCTGGAATTAAAGGCATATCTATATTCCATATCTGTGTGTCCAGATCACAGAGACCTAGAAGATGTTTGCATATGATCTCTTGACAGAGCAGCCACATTGCTGGATTAAAATTCCTCTGTAGATGATGACTTCAGTACTCAAATAGTAACCTAAAATTGGATTCAAGGCACTTTAGGAACATAACTGTCACTGTTATCACAATCTGCCTGTGCTCTGTCTGTCAGAAAAGTCCCTGATATTCTCTATACTTAACCCTATCTATGGAACAGAAGGTTGAACTATGTTATTTTCCATTTTCCTTACATGCCACGATTTCTTTCTAATGTGCTTGTTTGTTACTCTTCTGTGTGTCATTGCAGGGAACAACAGTACTAACATCACTATCATCAGTGCTGCATGACAACAAGGAATTCCCTAACCCAGAGATGTTTGATCCTGGCCACTTTCTAGATAAGAATGGAAACTTTAAGAAAAGTGACTATTTCATGCCTTTCTCAGCAGGTAACAGACACTTATCATGATTCCAGTGGCATGAAGATCTGTGCAGACTTACAAAGTGACTCCACAAAGGCTGATAGATTTGCAGCTTGTGAATGATCATGAGCATGACTTGCATTGTCCATGCACTCCTCTTTTAGAGGACCACCCTCTCTATCAGGCTATGAAAATGAGGCTTTTGATTATTCAGAAATTGAGAAACCTAGAGTGAAGGGAATTTGTTTTCTTCCTTTAGGTACATCACAGAAATACCAAAGATACCATCTTAAAAACCAAAATTCACTTATACTTTACTTACTCCCCATGAAAATGAAGACTTCTCCATAATTAAAGTTCATGTGTTTGACCTTACCTACCTCCAGGCTGAACATTAAGCTATGTTTCCAAAACCAAAGAAAAGTACTAAGGGGCCTAAAGCATGTTTGGGAAACAGATGACTGAGTACTTGATGTTAATGCAGTTGGACTAATGCATGTGAGATAATCACATATATCAGAACTGTAGGGTTGCTGGGAAGAAGCTCATACCCTCCTCTTTCATGCATCACACTTTGTACAAAATCCAAAGCAGCATTCTCCAAAAAAATGTCTAGCTTCCTCAAAGGGCATAGGTCACAAAAATTTTTCAAAAGAAAATGGGGGATCATTTCACTGAAGTGCCCTAACTACTGGAACAGAACCTTTTCTCTCTGTTCAGAATTTTACAGTTCACCTTGGTGTGATGGAGACATTTTAGAAGTGCCATGATGCCCTGCAGTGGCTTCAGGGTTCCCCCTCCCCCAAATTTAGTTTATGAACAATGGATACAGAATTTATTTCTGCAATATGCATGAAACCTTAGTTTTATGATCTTCATGAAAAATTAAAAATCTCCCCTCCACATCTTCCCTTGTGCTTTGTATACAAATATAGTCAAACACATCTAGTGGATAAATATTTTTGAATGATATGTTCCTTAATCCCATATGATAGCTGGAAAGATGACCCTCTTTGTCTATTTGTCTAAAAAGTTTTCCCTTCATCCATATGTTTATCTAACCAAATACTTTTTAACTCAGCAGTTAATGTTTTTGTCTTGTATTTGTACCAGTGCATCTCGGGCTAACACTTGTATACAGGGAATAATTATCTTTTTTGGAATTTCCCTCCCAGGAAAACGGATGTGTGTAGGAGAGGGCATGGCCCGCATGGAGCTATTTTTAGTCCTGACCACGATTTTGCAGAACTTTAAGCTGAAATCTCTCGTTCATCCAAAGAACATCGATACATCTGCAGTGTTCAATGGATTTGCATCTGTACCACCATTTTATGAGCTGTGCTTCATTCCTCTCTAAAGAGATCAAATTGCTTGGCTCATGATGTGTTTTCCTTTCTCCCTTCAAATAACTCATATCCTTCAAGATTCAAGAAATATCCACAGTTCATTTTTCAGTTTCTGGAGTCACTGCACATGTATATCTGCACTTCCTTATTCTCTGTAACACAGTTCCATCCCTTGTGCCTATGTATATCTAAAGTTGACTTCTTACTGTGGTTTGACTGTAGTCCCACAGAATTATCTTATTAAAATTCACAGTAAATTTTCTTCCGTATGTTCTCAATAATAAAATCATATGATTGATGTGCCTTTGCTCAGGGTTTCATTATAATTTAGACTAGAAACAATACTCTGTAGATTCTCAAAATATCACATTGTTCCATACAATGGGAACAGAGCATGGAAAATGTGAGTGCTGGAGATAGAGCTTATGTGCCTCTTGTTGTTAATGTCATTAAAGCCTGAGGACCCAAATTTCATCTCCAGTGCATATCTCAAAGCCTAGCCATAGTGACTTGTTATACCAGAGCTTAGGAAGCAGACACAGGAACATCCATTGAGCTTCCTGGTCACTCATACTAGCTTAATAGCCGTGCCAGGGAGGCACACTGTCTCACAAAAAAATGAGAAGTTGTTGAGAAAAAGTACTGAAGTTTTAGTTCTGGACTCTTCTTAGATATGACTGTGTTCTCAAATGTGTAGCTAGTCATGCACACACTCTCTTCCCTTTCTCCAACAAAAATGAGAATATGAAAGGGAGGATGATAATAAAGGTCTTTTACTGAGTATTAACTGTAGTCACTGGCAGTATTTGTCTTTGAAACAGATGAACTAAGATCTGAAGCAGAAGCACTGTGTAGAGAAACATAGTGAAGACAAGTCACGGGGAGAAATAGCAATGCAGGTTGGGGTTTGTTCCTGGATTTGCTCTGAACAACAACAACAACAACAACAACATCAACAACAACAACAACAACAAAAACAAGAACAACAACAACAAACCTTTTAATGTGTTTTCTGTTTAAATTCTTTCTTCATACCATACATTCTTTTTTTTTTATTGGATATATTCTATATTTACAATTCATTTCCCTTTTTCTGGTTCCCCACCCCCAAAGGTCCCACATGCCCTTTCCCCCCCCCTGCTCCCTCATCCACCCCTCCCACCTCACTGTTCTTGTACTCCCCCACAATGATGCTTTGGTCCATTCTAGCACCAGTGTCCACTCCTTTCTTCTTGTGAGACATCACTTGGTATGTGATTTATGTCTTTGGTGTTCCAAGCTTCTAGGCTAATATCCACTTATCAGTGAGTGCATACCATGAGTCACCTCACTTAGTATGACGTTCTCCAGCTCCATCCATTTCTCTAAGAATTTCATGAATTCATTGTTTCTAATGGCCGAATAGTACTCCACTGTGTATATATACCACATTTTTTGTATCTATTCCTCTGTTGAGGGACATCTGGGTTTTTTTCCAGCTTCTGGCTATTATATATAAGGCTGCTCTGAACATAGTGGAGCATGTATCCTTATTGCATGCTGGGGAATCTTCTGGGTATATTCCCAGGAGTGGTATGGCTGGGTCCTCTGGAAGTATCATGTCCAGTTTTCTGAGGAACCGCCATACTGATTTCCAGAGTGGTTGTATCAGCTTGCATTCCCACCAGCAGTGGAGTGTTCCTCTTTCTCCACATCCTCACCAACACCTGATGTCTTCTGAGTTTTTAATCTTAGCCATTCTGACTGGTGTGAGGTGAAATCTCAGGGTTGTTTTGATTTGCATTTCCCTAATGACTAATGATGTTGAACATTTTTTAAGGTGTTTCCCAGCCATCCGAATTTCTTCAGGTGAAAAGTCTCTGTTTAGCTCTGTAGCCCATTTTTGGATAGGGTTATTTGGTTTTCTGGGGTCTAACCTCTTGAGTTCTTTGTATACATTGGATATTAGCCCTCTGTCAGATGTGGGGTTGGTGAAGATCTTTTCCCAATTTGTTGGTTGCCGATTTATCCTTTTGACAGTGTCTTTTGCCTTACAGAAACTTTGTAATTTTATGAGGTCCCATTTGTCTATTCTTGCTCTTAGAGCATAAGCAATTGGTGTTCTGTTCAGGAATTTTTCCCCTGAGCCAATGTCCTCAAGGGTCTTCCCCAGTTTCTTTTCTATTAGTTTTAGTGTGTCTGGTTTTATGTGGAGGTCCTTGATCCACTTGGAGTTGAGCTTAGTGCAAGGAGATAAGAGTGGATTAATTCTCATTCTTCTGCATGTTGACCTCCAGTTGAGCCAGCACCGTCTGTTGAAAAGGCTATCTTTTTTCCACTGGATGTTTTCAGTTCCTTTGTCGAAGATCAATTGGCCATAGATGTGCAGGTTCAATTCTGGGTCTTCGATCCTATTCCATTGATCCGCCTCCCTGTCACTGAACCAATACCATGCAGTTTTTAATACTACTGCTCTGTAATATTGCTTGAGGTCCGGGATATTGATTCCCCCAGAAGTTCTTTTGCTGTTGATGATAGTTTTAGCTATCCTGGGGTTTTTGTTATTCCAGATGAATTTGAGAATTGCTCTTTCTAACTCTATGAAGAACTGAGTTGGGATTTTGATGGGGATTGCATTTAATCTGTATATTGCTTTGGGAAAGATTGCCATTTTGACTATATTAGTCCTGCTAACCCACGAACATGGAGGATTTTCCCATTTTCTGATGTCTTCTTCAATTTCCCTCTTCAGAGACCTGAAGTTTTTGTCATATAAATCTTTCACATGTTTGGTTAGCGTCACTCCAAGATACTTTATATCATTTGTGGCTATTATGAAGAGTGTCATTTCCCTAATTTCTTTCTCGGCCTGCTTATCCTTCGCATATAGGAAGGCTACTGATTTGCTTGAGTTGATTTTATAGCCAGCCACTTTGCTGAAGTTGTTTATCAGTTGCAGGAGTTCTCTGGTGGAGGTTTTTGGGTCACTTAAGTGTACTATCATATCATCTGCGAATAGTGATAGTTTGACTTCTTCCTTTCCAATTTGTATCCCTTTGACTTCCCACTGTTGTCGAATTGCTGTAGCTAGTACCTCAAGTACTATATTGAAGAGATACGGTGAGAGGGGGCAGCCTTGTCTAGTCCCTGATTTTAGTGGGATTGCTTCAAGTTTTTCTCTGTTTACCTTGATGTTGGCTACTGGTCTGCTGTATATTGCTTTTACTATGTTTAGGTATGGGCCTTGAATTCCTGCTCTTTCCAAGACTTTTAGCATGAAAGGATGCTGAATTTTGTCAAATGCTTTTTCAGCATCCAATGAGATGACCATGTGGTTTTTTTCTTTGAGTTTGTTTATGTAGTGGATTACGTTGATGGATTTCCATATATTGAACCATCCCTGCATCCCTGGGATGAAGCCAACTTGATCATGGTGAATGATCGTTTTGATGTGTTCTTGGATTCGGTTGGCAAGTATTTTGTTTAGTATTTTTGCATCGATATTCATAAGAGAAATTGGCCTGTAGTTCTCTTTCTTAGTTGGATCTTTGTGTGGTTTTGGTATCAGGGTAATTGTGGCTTCATAGAATGAGTTGGGTAGTGTTCCTTCTGTTTCTATTTTGTGGAATAGTTTGAAGAGTATTGGTATCAGGACTTCTTTGAAGGTCTGATAGAATTCTGCACTAAAACCATCTGGTCCTGTGCTTTTTTTGGTTGGAAGACTGTTTATGACCCCTTCTATTTCTTTGGGGGTTATGGGTCTGTTTAGACAATCTATTTGATCCTGGTTTAATTTTGGTATTTGGTAACTGTCTAGGAAATTGTCCATTTCCTCCAGATTCTCCAGTTGTATTGAGTATAGGTTTTTGTAGCAGGATCTGATGATTTTTTGAATTTCCTCATTTTCTGTTGTTATATCTCCCTTTTCATTTCTAATTTTGTTAATTTGAATACTGTCTTGGTTCCCTTTGGTAAGTCTGGCTAGGGGTTTATCTATCTTGTTGATTTTCTCAAAGAACCAGCTCCTGGTTTTGTTGATTCTTTGTATGGTTCCCTTTGTTTCAACTTGATTGATTTCAGCCCTGAGTTTGATGATTTCCTGTCTTCTACTGCTCCTGGGTGAAATTGCTTCTTTTTGTTCCAGAGCTTTCAAGTGCACCATTAAGTTGCTAGTATATGCTCTCTCCTGTTTCTTTTTTTAGACACTCAGGGCTATGAATTTTCCTCTAAGTACTGCTTTCATTATGTCCCATAGATATCGGTATGTTGTGCCTTCATTTTCATTAAATTCTAAGAAATCTTTGATTTCTTTCTTTATTTCTTCCTGGACTAAGGTATCATTGAGTAGAATATTGTTCAGCCTCCACGTTTATGAGGATTTTCTGTTGTTTTTTTGCTATTGAAGAACACTCTTACTCCATGGTGATCTGATAAGAGGCATGGGATTAGTTCGATCTTTTTATATTTGTTGAGATCTGTCTTGTGTCCAATTATATGGTCGATTTTGGAGAAGGTACCATGAGGAGCTGAGAAAAAGGTATACTCTTTTGCTTTAGGGTGAAATTTTCCATATATATCTGTTAAATCCAATTGGTCCAAAGTTTCGTTGAGTTTCTCCATGTCCCTGTTTAGTTTCTGTTTTCCTGGTCGGTCCACTGTGGATAGTGGAGTATTGAGGTCCCCCACAATCATTGTGTTAGGTGCAATGTGTGCTTTGAGCTTTAGTAAAGTTTCTTTTACGAATGAGGGTGCCCTTATATTTGGAGCGTAGATGTTTAGAATTGTGAGTACTTCTTGGTGGATTCTTCCTTTGACTAGCAAGAAGTGACCTTCTGTGTCTCTTTTGTTGACTTTGGGTTGAAAGTCAATTTTATCTGATATTAAAATGGCTATTCCAGCTTGCTTCCTGTGACCATTTGCTTGAAAAATTGTCTTCCATTCTTTTACTCTAAGGTAGTGTTTGTCTTTGACTCTGAGGTGTGTTTCCTGTAAGCAACAAAATGTAGGGTCCTGTTTCCATATCCAGTCTGTTAGTCTATTTCTTTTTATTGGGGAATTGAGTCCATTGATGTTAAGAGATATTAAGGAATAGAGATTATTACTTCCTGACATTTTTTATGTTATTTTTGTTTTTGAGTAGTTATCTTCCTTTGAGTTTGATGGAAGAAGGTTACTATCTTGCTTTTTCTTGGGTGCAGTTTCCTTCCTTGTATTGGAGTTTTCCTCCTATTATCCTTTGTAGAGCTGGATGAGTGGAAAGATATTGTGTAAATTTGGTCCTGTCATGGAATATTTTGATTTCTCCATCTATGTTGATTGAGAGTTTTGCTGGGTATAGTAGTCTTGGCTGACATTTGTGTTCTCTTAGGGTCTGCATGAGGTCTGCCCAGGATCTTCTAGCTTTCATGGTTTCTGGAGAGAAGTCTGGTGTGATTCTGATAGGTCTTCCTTTATATGTTACTTGGCCTTTTTCTCTTACTGCCTTTAATATTCTTTCTTTTTTTTAGTACATTTGGGGTTTTGATTATTATGTGACAGGAGGTGTTTCTGTTCTGGTCCAGTCTGTTTGGAGTTCTGTAGGCTTCTTGTATATTTATGGGCATCTCTCTCTTTAAGTTAGGGAAGTTTTCTTCCATAATTTTGTTAAAGATATTTGCTGGCCCTTTAAGTTGTAGATCTTCACTCTCATCTATCCCTATAATCCTTAGGTTTGGTCTTCTCATTGTGTCCTAGATTTCCTGGATGTTTTGGGTTACAAGCCTTTTGGATTTTGCGTTTTCTTTGACTGTGGAGTCAATGGTTACTATGTTATCCTCAGCATCTGAGATTCTTATCTCTATCTCTTGTATTCTGTTGTTGATGTTTGCATCTACGACCCCTGAATTCTTCCCAAGGTTTTCTATCTCCAAAGATGCCTCCTTTTGTGATTTCTTAGTTGTTTCTACCTCTGTGTTTAGATCTTGGATGGTTTTGCTCAGTTCCTTCATTTGTTTGTTTGTGTTTTCATGTAATTCTTTAATATATTTTTGTGCTCTTTCTTTCATGACTTCTGCATGTTGTTTCAAGTTTTCCTGCATTTCTATAACTGATTTTCTCATTTCCTCTTTATTGGTTTCTGTCTGTTGGTCCATATTCTCCTGGAGTTCTTTAAGTGTTTTTTGTGTTTGCATTGCAAGAGCTTCTAACCTATTGATGTTCCCCTGCATTTCTTTAAGAGATTTGTTTATGTCTTTTTTGTGTTCCTCTAGGAGCATCATGACCTGTGCTTTTATATCTAACTCTTGTTTTTCTGGTGTGCTGGGGTATCCAGGACTTGCTGTGGTTGGCGAATTGGGTTCAGATAGTGCCATATTGCCTTGATTTCTGTTAATAACGTTCCTACGTTTGCCTTTTGCCATCTGTTTATCTCTAGAGTTAGTTGGTCTTATTGTAGATGGCAGCCCCACTGAAAGCACAGCACACCTGTCCCCAGGGGACAATGACCTTTGCTGAGCTGTTGGTACCCGGATCTTCCGATCTCTTCTGGCTCTGGGTGCGGGCCAGAGCCTGGCGGCGTTGTCTGTGCTAGACTGTGCTAGCTCTCAGTCCAAGCCCCTGACTCCAGCTGCTAGAATTCCATGCTGTGTCCCAAGGCAAGATCCATACCATACATTCTTAATGCAGCCTCCCCCACTCTACTTCTCCCAGTGCCTCCACTACCATTCTTCTTAACTAGATCTAGTGCTCCTCCATTTCCCTTCAGAAAATAGCAGGCTTCCCAGAGATATCAACTAAACATTTCATAACATATGTGATAAGACTAGGCACAAAGACTCCCATCATGGTTAGATTCAGCAACCCAGGAGGAGGAAAAGGATACAAAGAAGAGTGAGAGACACCCAAACTCCGATTGTTAGGAGGCCCTCAAAACACTAAGCTGTACAACTAAATCATGTATGCAGAAGACCTAGTGCAGACCCATATAGTATTTGTTTCAGTCTATGTGAGCTACGATTTGCCCTGCTTATTTGCTTCTGTAGGCTGTGTTCTAATGATTTGTGTGTGTGTGTGTGTGTGTGTGTGTGTGTGTATGTGCTTTTAGGACTGATCTCTTGGTATTTGTGCTGGTTAGTTTATCTTCAAAACAGTCTTTAAATTAATCATTACATTTGTTTATAACTCAAATGATGTCTCTCTTCCTGGTTAACGCTCTACAATTCCCTCCAACCCATTTCAACCTCTCAAATGATCTCCCACTTCCTAGTTACCCTGCTACAAACCCTCTTCCTACTTTTGCCATCTCTCTAATCATCTTTGCCTCTATAAGGATTCTCCCCACTCCCACACCCACAGCTGCCCCACTACTCCAACATCACTCTATGTTGGGGCATCAAACCTCTACCTGATTACCAGCCTGCCCCCATGATTGATGTCATACAAGGCCATCTTCTGCTACATATGTATCTGGAGACATTAATTCATTCCTGTACACACCTTTATTGCTGGTTTGGTCCCTGGGAACACTGGGTAGTGCAATCAGCCCACATTGTTCTTCCTATAGTGTTGCAACCCACCTTTGCTTCTCCAGTCCCTCTGCCAGCTCCCAAATTAGGTCCCAGAGCTCAGTCTGAAGGTTGGCTCCAAACATCAACATCTGTATTGGTCAGGTGCTGGCAGAACCTCCCAGGGAACATCCACACCTGCTTCCTTTCAGCAAGCACCTCTTGGCAACAGCAAGAGTGTCAGGGTTTGGTGTCTGCAGAGAGGATGGATTTTCAGGTGGAATGGTTCCTGGATGGCCCTTCCTTTAGTCTCTGTTCCATTTTTGTCCTTGTCTCTCCTTTGGACAGAAACATTTCTGAGTTAAAAACTTTGAGGTGAGTGGGTGGCCCAACCATCGACTGCAAACTGTGTCTATCTACTGGTCATGGTCTCTCTAGGTTCTACCTCCCCTTCACTACACATTTTGGCTGAAGTCATTCCCATTGGGTCTGGGAGCCTCTTGATTCCTTGGAGTCTGTGACCCTCCAGTGGCTACCTCGGGTTCCTCATCTCCCACTGCTACATATTTTAATTTTATTTCCTTACTCTCTGTTCCCCTCTCCCATCTCCTCTAGTACCTGCTTCTGCTCCCACTTTTCCCTCCCACTCCTCTATCACTGTGAGATAACCCATCCATCCACCTCCTGTGAGCTTCCTTTTCCCCACTCTATGCAGGACTGAAGTATCCACACTCTGGTCTTCCTTCCTCCTAGGATCCATATGGTCTGTGGTTTGTATCATGGGCAATTTGAGCTTTTGTGCTAATATCCACTTATCAATGAGTACATACCATGTGTGTTCTTTTGTGACTGGGTTACTTCACTCAGGATGATATTTACTAGTTACATCCATTTGCTGGCAAGCTTCATGAAGAGATTGTTTGTAATAGCTGAATACTACTCTATTGTCTAAGTGTACCACAGCTCCTGGATATTATAAATAAGGCTTTTATAAACATAGTGTCCTTGTAATATGTTGGTGCATTTTTTGGGTATGTGCCTAGTAGTGTCATAGCTAGGTTTTCAGGTAGAACTATTTCCATTTTTTTCCAGAATCCATCTGGTGAATCACAGTCCTTCCTCCCTCTCTCTGCATGGTTCAAGGGGTCCCTCTAGTGATGTGTGTCTCTGCATATTCTTCAAACTGCTACCACAGGAAGCTTCTCTGAAGACAGTTGGACATAGTGCTAATCTGAATGCATCAAAATATTGTTAGGGGTCATTTCCTTGACTTTTTTCGGGGGAAGGGCCAGTTGTGTTTGGCTCTACCCTAGGTATTTAGTTGGCTTCCTTTTCTTGTACATCAGACAGTGCTGGGCAGAGGCTTCCTCTCATGGTATGGACCTCAAGTTACAGGAGTCATTTGCAGGAAACTTACCTAAACTCTTGGCCCCCATTACTGCAGGACATTTTTCAGTCAGGACAGGTTAGGGTCAAAGGTTGTTTCTTCTCCCTCCCAGAAGAGAGCGAGGAAGGACTTTTTAATTACGTTTCAAATGCTATCCCCTTTTCTTGTTACCCCTCCAAATCTGTTTATCAGGTTTAGTTCTCTGGTGTAATTTTTGGAGTTACTTAAGTATACTATCATATCATCTGCAAATAGTGATACTTTGACGTCTTCCTTTATGACTTGTATTCATTTTTCCTCCTTTTGTTGTCTAATTGCTCTAGCTAGTACTTCAAGTAATATATTATATAGTTAGAGAGAGAGGGTTCATCCTTGTGTAGTCCCTGATTTAAATGGGATTGCTTCATGTTTCTCTCCATTTAATTTGCCATTGGCTACTGGTTTTCTGTATATTTCTTTTACTATGTTAAATATGGTCCTTGAATTCCTGATCTTCCAAAAACTTTTACCATGAAGGGGTGTTGAATTTTGTCAAATGCATTCTCAGCATCAAATGTGATGATTATGTTTTTTTCTGTTTGTTTATGTAGTGGATTATGTTGATTGATTTCCATATATTTAAACATTGCTGCATCACTGGGATGAACCCTACTTGATCATGGTGAATAATCATTTTCATGTGTTCTTGGATTCATTTTATGAAAATTTTATTGAGTATTTTTGCATTGATGTTCATAACGGGAATTGGTCAGATGTACTGTTTCTTTGTTTGTATATTTGTGCTTTAAGTATCAGAGAAAGTGTGGCTTCATAGAACAATTTTGGTAGTGTTCCTTCTGTTTCTATTTTGTGTAAAAGTTTGAAGAGTATTGGGATTAGATCTTCTTTGAAGGTCTGAAGGTCTGAAGGTCTGATAGAACTCTGCAATAAAACATCTGGTTCTGTCTTTTTTTTTTTGGTTGGGAGACTATTAATGACTGCTTCTAAAAAGTCATGGGACTGTTTAGATTATTTATCTGATCCTGCATTAACTTGGGTATCTGGTAACTGTCTAGAAAATTGTCCATTTCATCGTTTTCCCACTTTTGTCTAGTATAGGCATTTGAGGTAGAAGTGGTGATTTTTTTGATTTCCATGGTTTCTGTTCTTATGTCTCCCATTTCATTTCTAATATTGTTAATTTGGATACTGTCTCTCTGCCATTTGTTTAGTTTGGCAAAGGGTTTATCTAGCTTGTTCATTTTCTCAAAGATCCAACTCCTGATTTTGTTGATTCTTTGTATAGTTATTTTTGTTTCTACTTGGTTGATTTCAGCCTTGAGTTTGATTATTACTTGCTGTCTACTCCTCCAGTGTATATTTGCTTCTTTTTGTTCTAGACCCTTCAGATGTGTTGTTAAGCTATTAGCGTATTATCTGTATTTCTTTATGGAGGCACTCAGGGCTATATGATTTCTTCTTAGGACTACTTTCATTGTGTCCCATAAATTTGGGTATGTTGTGCCTTCATTTTCAATAAATTTTAATTTGTTTCTTTCTTGACCAAGTTATCATTGAGTAGAGTATTGTACAGCTTCCACTTGAATGTGAGCTTTCTGCTGTTTTTGTTGTTATCCAAGACTAGCCTTTGTCCCTGGTGATCTGATAGGGTGCATAGGGTTATTAGTATCTTTTTTTGTATCTGTTGAGGATTATTATTATTATTATTATTATTATTATTATTTTTGCTTTTATTTAACATTTCAGATGGTATCCCCTTTCTGTGTTAACCCTGTGAAAACACCCTATCCATTCCTCCCTTACCCTGCTCATTCCCTCTCACCATAGTTTCCTGACTTGCATTCCCCTGTTCTGGTGAATTGAACCTTCATAGGGCCAATGGCCTCTCCTTTCATTGATTTCTGAATTGGTCATCTTCTGCTACATATGTAGCTGGAGCCATGTGCACTCTTTGGTTGGTGGTTGAATTCCTGGGAGCTCTGGGGGTACTGGTTGGTACATATTATTGTGCCTCCTACAGGGCTGCAAACCTCTTCAGCTCCTTGACTCCTTTCTCTAGCTGCTCCATTGTGGACCTTATGCTCAGTCTATTGGTTGGCTGTGAATCATTGGTATTTTAATCCACTTTCCAATAAGGATCAAAGTATCCACATTGGTCTTCCTTCTTCTTAAGCTTCATGTGGTCTGGGAGTTGTATCTTGGATATGCTGAGCTTTTTGGCTAATATCCACTTATTAGCAAGTACATACCACGTGTGTTCTTTTGTGATTGGTTTACTTCACTCAGGATGATACTTTCTAGCTCCATCCATTTGCCTAATAATTGCATGAATTCATTGTTTTTAATAGCTGCGTAGTACTCCATTTTTTAAATGTACCTCATTTTCTGCATGCATTCTTTTGTTGAGGGACATCTGGGTTCTTTCCAGCTTCTGGCTATTATAGGCAAGATTGCTTTGAATATAGTGGAGCATGTATCCTTATTACATGTTGGAGCATCTCCTGTGCATATGCCCAGGAGTGGTAGAGCTGGGTCCTCATGTAGTGCTATGTCCAGTTTTTTTGAGAAATCCCCAAAATTATATCCAGAATAGTTTTACCAGCTTGCAATCCCACCAACAATGGAGAATTGTTCCTCTTTCTCCACATCCTCTCCAGCATTTGCTGTCCCCTGAAGTTTTGATCTTGTCCATTTTGACCGGTGTGTGGTGGAGTCTCAGGATTGTTTTGATTCACATTTCCCTGATGGTTAAGGATGTTTAACATTTCTTTAGGTGTTTCTTAGCCATCCAGTATTCCTCAATTGAGAATTACTTTTTAGCTCTGTACTCCATTTTTGATAGGGTTATTTGGTTCTCTGGAGTCTAACTTCTTGAGTTCTTTCTATATGTTGGAAATTAGCTCTCTATTATATGTAGGGTTGGTAAAGATCTTTCCCCAATCTGTTGGTTACCATTTTTTCTATTAACAGTGTCCTTTGCCTTCCAGAAGCATTGTAATTTCATGAGGTCTCATTTGTCAATTTTGTCTTCTTTGAAGAATAAATAGCATAAGGTATTGGTGTTCTATTCAGGAAATTTTCCCCTGTGTTCATGTGATCTATGTTCTTCCCCACTTTCATTTCTATTATATTCTGTGTATATGGGTTTTTTTGGAGGTCCTTGATCCACTTGGACTTGAGCTTTGTACAGGGAGATAAGAATGGTTCAATTTACACCCTTTTACATGCTAACTGCCAGTTGACCCCAGCACGCCCCATTTTTTGAAAATGTCTTTTTTTTCTACTGGATGGTTCAAGCTCCTTTTTCAAAGATCAAGTGAACTAGGTATATTAGGGTTCATTTCTGCATCCTCAATTCTATTCCATTTATCTATCTGCCTGTCACTATGCCAATACCATGAAGGTTTTTTTCACTATTGCTCTGTAGTATAACTTGATGTCAGGGTTGATTATTCCACCAGAAGTTCTTTTATTGTTGAGAATAGTTTTCATTATTCCGTTTTTTTTTTGTTATTCCTGATAAATTTGGAAATAAGTCTCTCTAACTCTCTGAAGAATTGAATTAGAATTTTGATGGGGATTTCATTGAATCTATAGATTGTTTTAGGCAAGATGACCATTTTTGATATATTAACCCTGCAAATCCATGAGCATGGGAGATCTTTCCATCTTCTGAGATCTTCATTTTCTTCAGACTTGGAGTTCTTGTCATACAGATCTTGCACTTGCTTGGTTAGAGTCACACCAAGGTATTTTATATTATTTGTGACTATTGTGTAGGGTGTCATTTCCATAATTTCTTTCTCACCTTCTTTATCCATTTAGTATAGGAATGCTACTTATTTGTTTGAGTTAATTTTATATCAAGCAACTTTGCTGATGTTGTTTTTCATGTTTAGAGGTTCTCTGGTAGAATTTTTGGGGTTACTTTAGTATACTGTCATATCATCTGCAAATAGTGATTTCCTTTCCAATTTGAATCACTGTAACATACTTTTGTTATCTAATTTCTCTAGCTAGTACTTTAAGTACTATATTGAACAGGTAGGGAGAGTGTGGACAGCCTCGATTAGTCCCTGATTTCAGTGGGATTGCTTCAAGTTCCTACCCATTTTGTTTGAGGTTGGCTACTGGTTTGCTATATATTGCTTGTACTATGTTTATGTATGGTACTTAAATTCCTGATCTTTCCAAGGCTTTTGCCATGAAGAGGTATTGGACTTTGTCAAATACTTTCTCAGCATCTAATTCAATGATCATTTGTTTTGTTTTTTAGTTTGTTTATATAGCAAATTACATTGATCAATTTTTGCTCTTTGAGCGGTTGAAGTATCAGAGTAATTGTGGCTTCATAAAACAAACTGGGTAGTGTTCCATCTGTTTCTCTTTTGTGTATAGTTTGAAGGTCTGATAGAACTCTGCATTGATCCCACCTGGTCCTGGGCTTCTTTTTCTTTTTCTTTTTTCTTTTTTTCTTTTTGGTTTGGAGACTATTAATGACTGCTTATATATCTTTAGTGGCTATGGGATTGTTTAGATTATTTAGCTGATCCTGATTTAACTTTGGTACCTGATATCTATCTAGAAAATTCTACCTTTCATCTAGATTTTCCACTTTTGTTGAGTATAGGCTTTTGTAGTAGAATCTGATAATTTTTTGGATTTCCTCAGTATTGAAATAGAAACTAAACAGAGTCATAGTGAAACTGAGAGATTATGACCCTAAAACAAAATAATACACCTTTTTCTCAGCACCTCATGATATCTTCTACAAAATTGAGCATTATATTTGGTAACAAAAAATGCTCGACCCATGCAACAATATTGAAAAGAATACCATGCATCCTATCAGATCACCATAGCCTAAGGCTGGGCTTCAAGAACAGCAAAAACTTCAGAAAGACCACATACACATGGAAACTGAACAATTCTTTACACAACCATACCTTGGTCAGGGAAGAAATAAAGAAAGAAATTAAAGACTTCCTGGAATTTAATGAAAATGTTGATATAGCATACCCAAACTTAAGGGACACAATGAAAGCAGTGCTAATAGGAAGTTCATAGTCCTTAGTGCCCAGGTAATGAAACTGGAGAGATCTTACAGTAACAAAATAACAGCATACTTGTGAACTCTAGAATGAAAAGAAGCTATCTCACAGAAGAGGAATAGAAGCAGGAAATAGTCAAATTCAGGCTGAAGTCAATCAAATAGAAACAAAGATACAATACAAAGAATCAACAAAACCAGTAGCTGGTTATTTGAAAGAATCAACAAAATAGATATACCCCTAGCCAAACTAAGTAAAGGGCCAAGAAGCAGTATCCAAATTAAGAAAATCAAAAATGAAAAGGGAAACATAACTACAGAAATGGAGGAAATTAAAAAAATCTGATCCTACTATAAGTACCTATGCTCAACAAAACTGGAAAATCTAAAAGAAATGGATGTTTGTTTTAGACAGATATCACATACTAAAGTTATATCAATAGCAGGTAAACTATCTGTACATCCTCATATCATACAAAGAAATAGAACAAGTTATTAAAAACCTCCCAACAGGGAAAAAAGCCCAGGGCCAGGTGAATTTAGTGTTAACATTTTCATTAAATTCCAGATGGATTTAGTGCAGAATTCTACCAGACTTTCAAAGAAGACCAGATACCAAGTTTTCTCAAATATTCCATAAAATAGAAATAGAAGGAACACTACCTAACTAATTATTTGAAGCCACAGTTATTCTGATGCCTAAACCACACAAGAACCCAAAGAAAAAAGAGAACTTTAGACCAATCTCTTTTATGAATATCAATGCAAAAATACTCAAAAAATTTCTTGCAAACTGAAACAAAGAATACATCAAATCCATGATTCACCACAATCAAGTAGGCTTCATCCCAGTCATGTAAGGTTTGTTCATTATATGAAAATCCTTTAACATTATCTAATATAT
Source organism: Apodemus agrarius (assembly GCA_964023405.1). Lineage (NCBI taxonomy): Eukaryota > Metazoa > Chordata > Mammalia > Rodentia > Muridae > Apodemus > Apodemus agrarius. Next base: position 178,267,271 of record OZ030005.1, read on the forward strand.
AAACAAAGTCAAAGGAAATAATTACATGATCATCTCCTTAGATGCAGAAAAAGCATTTGATAAAATACACCACGCCTTCATGTTAAAAAAATTGAAGAGATCAGAAATTGAAGGCCCATACCTAAACATAACAAAAGCAATTTACTGCAAACCAACAACTAATCAAATTACATGGATATATTCTTGAAGCAATACCACTGAAATCGGGGACAAGACAAGGATGCCCATTTTCCTGATATCTATTCAATATAGTACTTGAAATGCTAGCTAAAACAAAAGACAAAAGAAAGAGTTCAGGGAGATACAAATTGAAAAAGAAGACATAAAGAAGACATAAAGATATCACTATTTGCAGATGATATGTTCTCAATAACAAAAAACCAGGGAACTGGGGACAGGACCCTTTCATTTTCCATTTGTACTCTGGAGCTGAACCTGTATGACAGCTCTCCACATCCCAATCCCTCCAGGTTATAGCTTGTCTCCAAAAGTTGCTGACATACCTAAGATAACAAGTGAAACCACCACTACAGCCCCAAATCCTGGCCCAAGTTGGACCCACCCAAAGCCTACAGGACAGAGGAACCATGGAGCAGCCTGGGAAATTAACATTCCAGTTGCCATCTGTGCCCCAGAGCTGATCCTGAGCCACACATCTCCACAGCCTAATCCCATGTGGAGATAGCTTGTCTCACAGCAGTGTTATCACACCTAAGCTAAAGACTCAGAGGCTCACAGGAAGGGCAATCTCCTGTCAAGAGATAGTAAAACCAGCTAATACAAGAGATAACCATGTGGTGAGAGGCCAGCTCAAGAATGTGAGGAACAGAAACAAAGGTAACAGAGGTTGCATAATCAGAATCGAGTTCTCCTACCACTGCAAGCTATGGATACAACCAAAAACACCAGAAAAGCATGATTCAGAATTAAAATCACATCTCATGATAATGGTAGAGGACTTTAGAAAGGTCATGAATAACTTCCTTAAAGAAATACTTGAGAACACATATAAATAGGTAGAAGCCCTGAAAGAAGAAACATATAAAACCTTAAGAAATACAGGAAAACACAACCAATCAGATTAAGGAAATGAATGAAACATCCAGGATCTAAAAATGAAAATAGAAACAATGAAGAAATCACAAAGGGTGACAAAACTGGAGATATGAAACCTAGGAAAGAGATCAGGAGTCATAGATGTAAGCATCACCAACAGAATACAAGAGACAGAAGAGAGAATCTCAAGTGTAGAAGATAGTATAGAAGACATTGAGAGAACTGTCAAGGAAAATGCTAAATAAAAAAGTTCTGAAAAGAAAACATCCAGGAAATACAGGACACAGTTAAAAGTCCAATCCTAAAGATAATAGGTATTGAAGAGAATAAAGATTCAAAACTCAAAGGGCCAGTAAACATCTGCAACAAAATTATAAAAGAAAATATCCATAACCTAATGAAATACATGCCCATAAACATACAAGTAGCCTACAGAACCCCAAATAGATTGGACCAGAAGAGCAGTTTCTCCCATCACATAATAATCAAAACACCAAATGTACAAAACGAAGGAAAAATGTCCTGACCTGCAGGACAGTCAACAGGGTCCCTGGACTACCTGGGTAGAGAATGGGGGACAAGTGATGCAAGAGATGGACAGCAAGGAAGTATTCTGATCAAGCTGTCAAATTTTATTTTTTACACATGGCAATATAAAAGGAAGCATGCAAGGTATAGGGAGGAGTAAAGGGAGCAAGACATTGTTTTGGGGGAACAATCTCAGGGGGCAAGCATTGTTTCTCAGGAACAGTTTCTCGGAATAGTCTCTCAGAATCTCAGGGAAAAGCTGTCTATTGCTATAGGAAATTGGCACAATAAATTGATCAAGATTAGGTCAGGTGAAAAGGAGTTGCTATGGTAACCTAACCACAGGTGAGCTCTGTTTGTTCTAGCCCACTCAGGTGAACTCTGTATGTACTGGCCACTTTGCTACTTGGCTAATCTTGAAACCTGGTATTTTTCCGTCTAAAAGCAGGCTTGAATTGGCTGAAAGGAGGCAGTTTTTAAATCTATGTGAGAATGGCTCCTGGCAGAAGAACACTAAAAGTAGTAAGAAAAGAAGGTTAAATAACATATAAAGGCAAACAATCAGAATTGCAGCAGATTCTCAACAAATTCTAGAAGCCAGATCTTGGGCAGATGTCATACAGACCTTAAGAGAACAAAATGATTGTCCTGACTACTATTCCCAATAAAAACTTTAATTACCATAGATGGAGAAACCAAGATATTACATGACAAAACCAAATTTAAGAAATACCTTTCCACAAATTCAGGACTACAAAAGATTACTAGTAAAAAACTGAAATACGAGGATGGAAACTACACCCAACAAAAACCAAAAAAAATTAATCTGTTCACGTCAAACCCAAAAGAAGAGAAACACAGAAACATAATTCCAAGTGTAACAACAAAAATAACAGGAAGCAATGATCATTGGTCCCTGATATCTTTCAACATCAATAGACTCAATTCCCCAATTAAAGAAAACATAGGCTAACAGACTGGATACATAAGGGCATTTTGCTGAATGCAGGAAGTGCCCCTCAATGACATAGACAGACAGTACCTAAGAATAAAATTCTGGAAAATATTCCAAGTAAGTGGTCCAAAGTAACAACCAGGATTCTAATATCAAATAAAATGAACTTTCAATCAGAAGTTATCAAGAAAGATGAGAAAGGGCACTTCATTTTTTCCTGTTTTTCTTTTCTATATTCTTTGTTTACATTCAGAAGGGTTTCCCCTTTCCCAGTTCTCCCCTAACCATATGTCCCACAAGTCCTCTTCCCTCCCCACCGCCTATTCCCCAATCACCCCCCACCATTTCTCTATTTCTCTATTCTGGTACTCTCCTACAAAACTGGATCCAGTCTTTTCAGGACCAGGGTCCTCTCCTTTCTTCTTCTTGGGAATCATTTTATTTGCTGATTGTGCCTTGAGTATCCAGAGCTTCTGGGGTCATTAATATCCACTTATCATGTGTATTCTTTTGTGATTGGGTTAACTCACTTGGGATGATATTTTCTAGATCCAACCATTTGCCTACAAATTGCATGAACTCATTATTTGCAAAGGCTGAGTAGTACTCCATTGTATAAATATACCACGTTTCCTGTATCCATTCCTCCTTTGAGGGACATCAGGGCTCCTTCCAACTTCTGGCTTTTATAAATAAGGCTGCTTTGAATATAGTGGAGCATGTATCTTTATTGTATGCAGGGGAATCCTCTGGGTATCTGCCCAGGAGTGGTATGACAGGGTACTCTGGAAGTGTCATGCCTAATTTTCTGAGGAACCACCAGAGTGATTTCCAGAGCAGTTGTACCATCTTTCAATCCCACCAATAGTGGAGGAGTGTTCCTCTTTCTCCACATCCTTGCAAGCACCTGTTGTCTCTTGAGTTTTTAATCTTAGCCATTCTGACCGGTGTGAGGTGGAATCTCAGGTTTGTTTTGATTTGCATTTCCCTGATGACTAATGATGTTGAACATCTCTTAAGGTGTTTCTCAGCCATCTGTATTTCTTCTGGTAGAAAATCTTTGTTTAGCTCTGTACCCCATTTTTGATAGGGTTATTAGGTTCTTTGGGGTCTAACTTCTTGAGTTTTTTGTATATATTGTATATATACAATATAGAATATGGTTCTCTTTGTTTCTACTTGATTGATTTCAGCCCTTAGTTTGATGATTTCCTGTCTTCTACTCCTCCTGTGTGAATTAGCTTCTTTTTGTTCCAGGGCTTTCAGGTGTGCTGCTAAGTTGCTAGTATATGCTCTCTCCAGCTTCTTTTTAGAGGCACTCAGGGCTATGAGTTTTCCTCTTAGTACTGCTTTCATTGTGTCCCATAGATTTGGGTAGGTCCTATCTTTTTTTTCATTGAATTCTAAAAGTCTTTGATTTATTTCTTTATTTCTTCCTTGACCAAGGTGTCATTCAGTAGAATATTGTTCAGTTTCCATGTATATGTGGGATTTCTGGGTTTTTTTTGTTTTTGTTTTTGCTATTGAAGACCACTCTTACTCCATAGTGATTTGATAGGAGGCATGGGATTAGTTCCATCTTCTTGTATTTGTTGACAACTGTCTTGTGAACAATATATAATCAATTTTGGAGAAGGTACCATGAGGTGCTGAGAAAAAGGTATATTCTTTTCCTTTAGGATGAAATGTTCTATATATATCCATTAAATCCAATTGGTCCAAAGCTTCAATTAATTTCACTGTGTCCCTGTTTAGTTTCTGGTTTCCTGATCGGTCCATTGAGGAGAGTGGAATGTTGAAGTCACCCACAATTATTGTGTTATGTGCAATGTGTGCTTTAAGCTTTATTAAAGTTTCTTTTAGGAATGAGAGTGCCCTTGCATTTGGAGCATAGATATTCAGTATGGAGAGTTCTTCTTGGTGGATTTTCCCTTTGACCAGCAAGAGGTGACCTTCTGGGTCTCTTTTGATGACTTTAGGTTGAAAGTCAATTTTATCTGATATTAGAAGGGCTACTCCTGCTTGTTTCCTGAGACCATTTCCTTGTAAAATTGTCTTCCAGCCTTTTACTCTAAGGTAAAAAATTTGTCTTTGACACTGAGATGTGTTTCCTGTATGCAGCAAAATGTAGGGTCCTGTTTCCATATCCAGTGTTTTATTCTATGTCTTTTTGTTGGGGAATTAAGTCAATTGATGTTAAGATATATTAAGGAATAGTAATTATTACTTCCTAACATTTTTGAAAGTATTTTTATATTTGAATGATTATCTTCTTTTGGGTTTGATGAGAGGAGGTTTCTATCTTGCTTTTTCCTGGGTGTAATTTTCCTCCTTGTGTTGGTGTTTTGCCCCTATTATCTTTTTTATGGCTGGGTTTGTGGAAAGATATTGTGCAAATTTGGTTTTGTCATGGAATACCTTGGATTCTCCACCTTTAGCAATTGAAAGTTTGCTAGGTATGGTAGTTTTGGCTGAAATTTGTGTTCTCTTAGAGTCTGCATGATATCTGCCCAGGATCTTCTAGCTTTCATGGTCTCAGGTGAGAAGTCTGGTGTAATTCTGATAGGTCTTCCTTTATATGTTACTTGGCCTTTTTTCTCCTACTGCCTTTATATTCTTTGTTTGTTTAGTACATTTGGCGTTTTGATTATTATGTGACGGGAGGTATTTCTGTTCTGGTCCAGTCTGTTTGGAGTTGTGTAGGCTTCTTGTATATTCATGGGCATCTCTCTCTTTAGGTTGGGAAAGTTTTCTTCCATAATTTTGTAGAAGATATTTGCTGGCCCTTTAAATTATATATCTTCCCTCTCATCTATGCCTGTAATCCTTAGGCTTGGTCTTCTCATTGTGTCCTGGGCTTCCTGGATGTTTTGGGTTACAAGCTTTTTGCATTTTGTATTTTCTTGGACTGTTGAATCAATGATTCCTATGGTATCATCGGCATCTAAGATTCTTTCTTCTATCTCTTGTATTCTATTGTTGATATTTGCATCTATGGCCCCTGATTTCTCAAGATTTTCTATCTCCAAAGCTGTCTCCCTTTGCAATTTCTTAGTTGTTTCTACTTCTTTTTTTAGATCCTGGATCGTTTTGCTCAGATCTTCTGCTTGCTCGTTTGTATTTTCATGTATTTCTTTAAAAGATTTTTGTGTTTCCTTTTTCATGACTTCTACTTGTTGGCCCACGTTCTCCTGTATTTTTTTAAAGTGATTTTTGTACTTCCTTCTTATTGGCTTCTTTTTTTGATCCATATTCTCCTGAATTTCTTTAAGTGATTTTTGTTTTTGCCTTGTAAGGGCTTCTCACTTTTGATCCATTTTCTCCTTTATTTCTGCAAGAGATTTATCTATGTGTTTCTCAAACAGCATCCTGACCAGTGATTTTAGATATGAATCTTGTTTTTCCTATGTGTTGGGGTCTCCAAGACTTATTGCTGTCAGGGACCTGGGTTTGGATGCTGCCATATTGCCCTGATTTTTGTTAGGAACATTCCTACTTTTGCCTTTTGCCATCTGGTTATTTTGACTCCTTGAACCAACTTGTGGAATTGTAATTCAGTTAAAGTCTTTTTTCCCAAATTTGCTTTTGGTTATGGTATTTCATCATGGCAATAGCAACTCTAATTTAAACAAGAATAAAAAAATTCAAACCTGTAATGTTGCATTTGTTGGCCCCATCAGATGTTGAGGAAAAAATGATTTCTAATGTGAATTAGAGAACTTTTAGAAGTTTGCATATTAAAATAACAGTTGCAAATTTGAAAAAAAATCTGTATATTTATTCCCATCCTTATTTTATTGCTGTTTTCCACATTTTTTATTGCTAATAGTCCTATAAAAGTTCACATTACATTATCCACCATGTCAGGTAGCACTCTAGAGATATTTTTTATTAGATATTTGGTTTAGTTTATTCATGTTTCAAATGGTATCCCCATTCTGCATTACCCCTCTGAAAATCTCCTACCCTGTTCACCCTCCCCCCAATTTCCTGAATTGCATTTCCCTAATTGGGGGAATCGAGCCTTACAACACCCATGGTCTCTGCTTTCAATGATGTCTTAAAGGGTCATGTTCTGTTACTTATGTAGCTGGAGCCATGGGTCCCTCCATGTGTACTCTTTGGTTGGTGGATTTGTCCCTGGGAGCTCTGGGCATACTATTTGGTACATATTATTGTTCTTCCTGCAGGGCTGCCAACCTCTTCAGCTCCTTGGAACCTTTCTTTAGCTGCTCCATTGGGTCCCCTATGATCATTCTATTGGTTGGCTGTGAGCCACGGGTACTTTGATCCACTTTCCAATAAGGATCAAAGTATCCACACTTTGGACTTCCTTCTTCTTGAGCTTCATGGGGTGTGCGAATTGCATTTTGGGTGTTCCGAGCTTTTGGGCTAATATCCACTTTTCAGCAAGTGCACACCATGCCTGTTCTTTTGTGATTGGGTTACCTCACTCAGGATCATATTTCCTAGCTCCATACATTTGCCTAAGAATTTCATGATTTCATTGTTTTTAATCGATGAGTAGTATTCCATTGTGTAAATGTACCACATTTTCTGTATTCATTCCTCGGTTGAGGGACATATCTGGGTTCTTTCCAGCATCTATTATAAATAAGGCTTCTATGAACATAGTGAAGCATGTATCCTTATTAAATTCTGGAGCATCATCTGGGTATATGCCCAGGAGTGGTATAGCTATGTCCTCAGGTAGTGCTATGTCGAATTTTCTGAGGAACCACCAAACTGATGTCCAGAGTGTTTTTACCAGCTTGCAATCCCACCAGTAATGGAGAAGTGTTCCTCTTTCTCCACATCCTCTCCAGCCTTTGCTGTCCCCTGAGTTTTCAATCCTGGCCAGATTGGTGTGAGATAAAATATTAGGGTTGTTTTGACTTGCATTTCCCTGATGATTTAGGATGTTGAACATTTCTTTAGGTGTTTCTCAGCCCTTGGGTATTTCTCAGTTGCAAATACTTTGTTTAGCTCTGTACCCCAGTTTTAATAGGGTTATTTGGTTCCCTGCTTTTTAACTTCTTAAGTTCTTTGTATATATTGGATGTTAGCCCTCTATCTGATATGGGATTGGCTATGAACTTTTCCCAATATGTTGGTTGCCATTTTGTCCTATGACGGCGTCCTTTGCCTTACACAAGCTATGCAATTTATGGAGGTCCCATTTATCAATTCTTGATCTTAGAGCATAAGCTATTGGTTTTCTGTTCAGGAAAATTTCTCCTGTGCCCATATGGTCATTGTCCTTCCTCACTTTCTCTTCTATTAGATTCAGTGTATCTGGTTTTATGTGGAGGCCTTTTATCCAATTGGACTTGAGCTTTGTACAGCGAGATAGGAATGGATCAATTTGCATCCTTCTACATGGAAGGACTGCCAGTTGATGAAGCACCATTTGTGAAAATGTTCTTTCTTCCACTGGATGGTTTTAGCTCCTTTGTTAAAGATCAAGTGACCATAGGTGTGTGGATTCATTTCTGGGTCTTCAATTCTCTTCCACTGATTTTCCTGCCTGTCACTGTACCAGAGATTTTCTCTCACAATTGTTCTTAGTAGAGTGAGGTCAGGGATGGTTCTTTGTTTGTTGAGAATAGTTTTCCCCATACTGGGGTTTTTGTTATTCTAGATAAATTTGGAAATTGCTCTTTCTAACTCTATGATGAAAGGCCCAACAAGCAGCTGAAAGAATCTCATGCAGATACTGTACACCCAACGAATGTACAGAAGCTGTGGACCACTGTTGTTGAATTGGGGAAAGGCTAGAGGAAATTGAGGAGGAGCATGACCCCATAGGAGGACCAGAAGTCTCAACTAAACAGGACCACCTATATCTCTCAGACACTGCATCATCAACCAGGCAGCATACACTAGCTGATATGAAGCCCCTGAGAGTTATGCAGCAAATGACTGTCTAGTCTGGCTTCAGTTAAACAAAATGCACCTAATCTTCAAGAGAATTGAGGCCCCAGGGAATTGGGAGGTCTGGTCCAATTGGTGTGGTGAGGGCATCCTCTTGAATACTGGGGTGGGAAAGTATTGGATGAGGACCAATCAGAAGACAGACAGGAACCAGGATAAAAACTGTACTGTTAAAAAAAAACAATAAAATCCACGATAAAATAAATTAAAGATAAATTCTTTTCTGTTAGAAAATGCTTAAGGCACAAGTTGATAATTATATATGAATACCTTTCTTACACAATATATTAAATACATAATAAATGAAAATCACATAATGGGGGATTTGGAAAAGCAGTGAAAGACAGAGAATACAATGCTTATTGAGCACAGTAGCTTACATTCTATGACATGATTGGAGTCAGTTTCCATCTCTCCTGGTCATTGTATTGTCTTTCTCCTCAGTTATATTGCTTTTCTATGTGAAGATAAATCGCAATATGTTCTAATTAACCAAGTCCATTTATGTGTTTCTGAATCCATCTTGTGTTCTCACATGCCCAATAAATATTCAAGTTGGTTTTCTAATGACATTGAATTGAGCTTTTATATATCTCTGGCAAATATGTAAGTATTCAGTGAATGAGGAAATACTTGAAAAATCAAATAAATAGGTGTATGTCAATATTGCCTGCTTCCACTTAATCTGTTAACAAAGTCCCAAGGATTTGTAACATCCAGTTATTCTTGGTGTTCTTTTGTTTTCTACAGAGGTATTTTTTAATATAATAAAGATATGTAGCTGCTGTCTTATGACTTTCTGCACAATGATAAATGATAACAGGAAAAGTATACAGAACTACATGAAAAAATCAAGAATTTATGAAATACATTAGGTACAATAAAAATATACATACTACAATATAACAAGACTCATTTAGATTTATAGTTATACATGTGAATCATGTTCACCTTGAGTTGCTTCATTTTATATATAGTAATTGTCTATGATAATAGAAGAATAGAGGTAGAAAATCCTGCCAATATAACCAAGGTTCATAATAATTTTTCCACATTTAGTAATAATTAATTTTGTCTATAAATTTGAAATATCATATGGCATAAATTAATGAAATTTGTACATTTTATATGCCAGTGGCTGTTAAGACAATAGGGTAACTGATTGACTGTAGAAAGCTTTCCATTCAGCCAACTTCTGGCATGAAGTGACTATATAGAAGTGAATGTGCCTCTAAAAGATGTCTTGACAATAATTTCACATATTTATTGCCTTCTGTATGGGCTATAACTACTATATAGGCAGAGAACAGGAGATGCTAATTCTTTACAGGGAAAGATTGTGAAGATATTTGTAGTCCACATGCCATAAAACCATTAATATTTTTTGGGAAAGGGTTTCTCTGTGTAGCCCTGGCTGTCCTGAAACTCAGGCCTTGAACTCAGAAATCTGCCTGCCTCTGCCTCCCAAGTTCTGGGATTAAAGCCTTGCACCTCCACCACCTGGCACCATTCATATTGCTATTTATTCCTGTTCCATTGTCAGTGATAATCTAGACTAAAGCAGCAAACATTTGAATGATTTCAGTGATTCCTGAATCATTATTCTAAAATTTCCTGTTGGCTTTCATGAGGGAAGGATTTTTCTACACCTCTATGCAGGGAGTGCTCAGAATCTTGGTGTTCTGAGTTTTTCCATCAAGACAAGAAAATCCTGATCTTTATAATAAAAATGAATCTGGAAAATAATCTAGGAGATGACATTGTATGAAGCATAGCCCAGGATGAAGTTGGGATCATAGGGTGAACTTAAAGAGTGGGAAACAATTGCAAAATGTTATTAAAATATACCAAGAGGGCATTTTATCCTTATTAAAGTCCCTTTAGAAATACTAAGCAATAGCAGCCTTATTTATAATAGCCAGAAGTTGGAAGAAGCCCAGATTCCTCAAAGGAGGAATGGATACAGAAAATGTGGTATATTTATATAATGGAATACTACTCAGCAATTAAAAATAATGAATTCATGAAATTTGTAGGCAAATGGTTGGATCTGGAAAATATCATCCTAAGTGGGTTAACCCAATCACAAAAGAATACACATGAAATGCAATCACTGATAAGTGGTTATTAATGAGCCCCAAAGCTCTGAATACTCAAGGCACAATTAGCAAATCAAAAGATTCCCAAGAAGAAGGAAGGAAAGGACCCTGGTCCTGAAAAGACTGGATCCAGTTTTGTAGGAGAGTATCAGAACAGAGAAATTGGGAGGGGGTTATTGGGGAATGGGTGGAGGGAGAGGACATATGGGACATATGGTGAGGGGGGAACTGGGAAAGGGGAAAGCCTTTGGAATGTAAACAAAGAATATAGAAAATAAATAAAAAATAAGAAATAAAAAAGAAATACTAATCAGTATATTATCTACAAAGTTTTCTAATAGCTAAATATCCAGTATATATAGAAAGAGCAATAACTTTTATTTTTAATATGAATTAACCTCACTCAAATATGACTTTCCTTCTTCTCTTCACTTTATTTTGAAGAAAGAACTTAAAGAAAAGGTTCTTCAGAATTTAAGCAGATACCCTGAGTCTTCTGTGACAGGAACTTCCTGGATGAGTAGCATTCACAATGACAGCAAATTAAGATCTGCTCATTTTCTAAGACAAAAGAGTGGCAGCAGAGAGAAATGGTGTACAGAATAGAAGACACAACTGTAGTATACTTAGAGAAAATGAGTTAGTGTTAACCTAAACAGCTCAAGTTTAGTTAAACAAGTCATTTTGTTAAGTTAGTTCGTATGGGTGCTAGTCCAACTAGAGGTCAGCATGTAGAAGATTATAGATTGATCCATTCTTATCTCCTTGTACCAAGCTCAAATACATGTGGATCAAGGACCTCCACATGAAACCAGATACACTAAAACTAATAGAAGAGAAAGTGGGGGATGAGCCGCAAATACATGGGCACAGGAAAATTTCCTGAACAGAACACCAATAGCTTATGCTCTAAGGTAAAGAATTGACAAACGGGACTTCATAAAATCGCAAAACTTCTGTAAGGCAAAGGATACTGTCAATAAGACAAAATGGCAAACATCAAATTGGGAAAAGATGTTTACTAACCCTATGTCTGATAGAGAGATAATATTCAATATATACAAAGTAAAGAAATTAGACTCCAGATAATCAAATAACCCTGTTAAAATGGAGTACAGGGCTAAATAAAGAATTCTCCATGGAGAAATCTGAATGGTCAGACAAAGCAATGGGTAATTGTCACTTGTTATTGTATAAAATGTACCCTGTGATGGCCCAAGCACTTGAAATTTAGATTACAGTGAATTATTACATCAAAATATTCAGCAGGTCTCTTGATCCTATTTCAATAACTAACTGAGGCAAGAGTTTTCCAGATTCTTTCTATAGATGAATTACTATTTGTAAAAGAACCCCATTCCATGGGCAGTCACCAAATCCTGTAAAGCTTTTCTCATGGAACTTAGCCCCAGGAAAGAGTGGAAATCCATAGTGAGGAAGCTAAGATCATTCTGTCATTACTACAAATGTGGAGAGTGGATACCACTGAAGCTGAACACAATGTGGGCATCTGCTAAGAGAACAAAATCTTTTTTTTTTTGTTTATAACTTTTTTTTTAAAATTTTCTATATTTTTGTTTACATTCCAAAGGCTTTCCCTTTTCCCAGTCCCCCCCTCACCATAAGTCCCATAAATCCTCTCCCCAACACTTTCCAATCCCCCCCCACCATTTCTGTGTTCTGGTACTCTCCTACAAAACTGGATCCAGTATTTTCAGGACCAGGGTCCTCTCCTTCCTCCTTGGGAAATCTTTTGAGTTGCTATTTGTGCCTTGAGTATTCAGAGCTTCTGGGTTCATTAATATCCACTTAACAATGATTGCATTTCATGTGTATTCTTTTGTGATTGGGTTAACTCACTTAGGATGATATTTTTCAGATCCAACCATTTGCCTACAAATGAATTCATGAATTCATTATTTTTAATTGCTGAGTAGTATTCCATTATATAAATATACCACATTTTCTGTATCCATTCCTCCTTTGAGTGACATCTGGGCTCCTTCCAACTTCTGGCTATTATAAATAAGGCTGCTATGAATAGAGTGGAGCATGAGTCTTTATTGTATGCAAGGGAATCCTCTGGGTATATGCCCAGGAGTGCTATGACAGGGCCCTCTGGAAGTGTCATGCCCAGTTTTCCAAGGAACCGCCAGGCTGATTTCCAGAGCGGTTGTACCATCTTTCAATCCCACCAACAGTGGAGGAGTGTACCTCTTTCTCCACATCCTTGCCAGCACCAGTTGTCTCTTGAGTTTTTAATCTTAGCCATTCTGACTTGTGTGTGGTGGAATCTCAGGGTTGTTTTGATTTGCATTTCCCTGATGACTAATGATGTTGAACATCTCTTAAGGTGTTTCTCAGCCATCTGTATTTCTTTCAGTGAAAAATCATTGTTTAGCTCTGTACTCCATATTTTGATAGGGTTATTTTGTTCTTTGGAGTATAACTTCTTGAGTTATTTGTACATATTGGATATTAGCCCTCTTTTGGATGTGGGGTTTGTGAAGCTCTTTTCCCAATTTGTTGGTTGCTGTTTTGTCCTTCTTACAGTCTCCTTTGCCTTACAGAAACTTTGTAATTTTATGAGGTCCCATTTGTCAATTCTTGATCTTAGAGCATAAGCTATTGGTGTTCTGTTCAGAAACTTTCCCCCTGTGCCCATGTCCTCCAGGGTCTTCCCCAGTTTCTTTTCTAATAGTTTCAGTGTGTCTGGTTTTATGTAGAGGTCCTTAATCCACTTGGAGTTGAGCTTAATGCAAGGAGATAAGAGTGGGTCAATTCCCATTCTTCTGCATGTTGACCTCCAGTCGAACCAGCACCATTTGTTGAAAAGGCTATCTTTTTTCCACTGGATGGTTGTAGCTCGTTTATCAAAGATCAAGTGACCATAAGTCTGTGGGTTCATTTCTGGGTCTTCAATTCTATTCCATTGATCTACTTGCCTGTTTCTGTACCAAAACCATGCAGTTTTTAACACAATTGCTCTGTAGTACTGCTTGAGGTCAGGGATATTGATTCCCCCAGAGGTCCTTTTATTGCTGAGAATAGATTTAACTCTCCTGGGTTTTTGTTACTCCAGATGAATTTGAGAATTGCTCTTTCTAGATCTATGAAGAATTGATTTGGGATTTTGATTGGGATTGCATTGAATCTGTAGATTGCTTTAGGCAAGATGGCCATTTTTACTATATTGATCCTGCCAGTCCAAGAGCATGAAATATTTTTCCATGTCCTCAGGTCTTCTTCGATTTTTTTCTTCAAGGACTTTAAGTTCCTGTCATACAGATCTTTCAACTGTTTACTTAAAGTCACACCAAGATACTTTATATTGTTTGTGGCTATTGTGAAGGGTGTTATTTCCCTAACTTCTTTCTCAGCCTGCTCGTCCTTTGAGAGGCTACTCATTTGCTTGAGTTGATTTTATAACCAACCACTTTGCTGAAGTTGTTTATCAGCTGTAGGAGTTCTCTGGTGGTGTTTTTTGGGTTGCTTAAGTGTACTATCATATCATCTGCAAATAATGATAGTTTGACTTCTTCCTTTCCAATTTGTATCCTTTTGACTTCCTTATGTTATCTAATTGCTCTTGCTAGAACTTCAAGTACTATATTGAAAAGATATGGAGAGAGAGGATAGCCTTGTCTAGTCCCTGATTTAATGGGATTGCTTCAAGTTTCTCTCCATTTGTTTTGATGTTGGCTACTGGTTTGTTGTATAGTGCTTTTCTATATTTAGGTATTGAATTCCTGTTCTTTCCAGAACTTTTAGGAAGAAAGGATGGTGAATTTTGTCAAATGCCTTTTCAGCATCTAATGAGATGACCATGTGTTTTTTTCTTTTAGTTTGTTTATGTAGTAGATTACATTGATGGATTTCCTTATATTTAAACATCCCTGCATCCCTGGGATGAAGCCTACTTGATCATGGTGAATGATCATTTTGATATGCTCTTGGATTTGGTTGGCAAGAATTTTATTTAGTGTTTTTGCATCAATATTCATTAGGAAAATTGGCCTGTAGTTTTCTTTCTTTGTTGGATCTTTGTGTGGTTTTGGTATCTGCATAATTGTGGCTTCGTAGAATGAGTTGGGCAGTGTTCCTTCTGTTTCTTTTTTGTGAAATAGTTTGAAGAGTATTGGTGTTAGGTCTTCTTTGAAGGTCTGATATAATTCTGCACTAAAACCATCTGTTCCAGTACTTTTTTTGGTTGCAAGACTTTCTATAACCCCTTCTATTTCTCTAGGGGTCATGGGACTGTTTCACTGATCTAATTTATCCTGATTTAATTTGGTATTTGGAATCTCTCTAGGAAATTGTCCATTTCCTCCAGAATCACTAGTTGTGTTGAGTTTAGGCTTTTGTATTAATATCTGATGATTTTTTTGAATTTCCTCAGTTTCTATTGTTATATCCCCTTTTCATTTCTAATTTTGTTAATTTGGATACTGTCTCTGTGCCCTTTGGTTAGTCTGGCTAAGGGTTTATTTATCTTGTTGATTTTCTCAAAGAACCAGCTCTTAGTTTAGTTGATTCCTTGTATGGTTCTCTTTGTTTATACTTGATTGATTATAGCCCTTAGTTTGATGATTTCCTGTCTTCTACTCCTCCTGGGTGAATTAGCTTCTTTTGTTCCAGGGCTTTCAGGTATGCTGTTAAGTTGCTAGTATATGCTCTCTCCAGCTTCTTTTTGGAGGCAATCAGGGCTATGAGTTTTCCTCTTAGCACTGCTTTCATTGTGTCCCATAGATTTGGGTAGGTCGTACCTTCATTTTCATTGAATTCTAAAAAGTCTTTGATTTATTTCTTTATTTCCTCCTTGACCAAGGTGTCATTCAGTAGAATATTATTCGGTTTCCATGTGTATGTGGGCTTTCTGTTGTTTTTCTTGCTATTGAAGACCACTTTTACTCCATATTTATCTGATAGGAGCCATGGGATGAGTTTTGGTCTTGTATTTGTTGATGTCTGGCTTGTGACATATTATCGATTTTGGAGAAAGAACCATGTGGTCCTGAGAAAAAGGTATATTCTTTTGCTTTAGGATGAAATGTTCTATATATATCTGTTAAATTCAATTGGTCCAAAGCTTCAATTAGTTTCACTGTGTCCCTGTTTAGTTTCTGGTTTCCTGATAGGTCCATTGAGGAGAGTGGAGTGTTGAACTCACCCACAATTATTGCTTTAGCCGCAATGTGTGCTTTGAGCTTTAGTACAGTTTCTTTTACAAATGAGGGTGCCCTTGCATTTGTAGCATAGATGTTCAGTATTGACAGTTCTTTTTGGTGGAAATTCCCAAGAAGTGAACATCCGTGTCTTTTTGGATGACTTTAGGTTGAAAGCCAATTTTATCTGATATTAGAATGGCTATTCTGGCTTGTTTCCTGAGACTATTTGCTTGTAAAATTGTCTTCCAGCCTTTTACTCTAAGGTAAAAGATTTGTCTTTGACACTGAGATGTGTTTCCTCTATGCAGCAAAATGTAGGGTCCTCTTTCCATATCCAGTCTGTTGTTCTATGCCTTTTTATTGGGGAATTGAGTCCATGGATGCTAAGAGACATTAAGGAATAGTAATTATTACTTCCTGATATTTTTGACGTTATTTTTTTATATATTTGAGTGGTTATCTTCTTTTGTGTTTGATGAGAGGGGGTTTCTATCTTGCTTCTTCTGGGTTGTGGTTTCCCTCCTTGTATTGTTGTTTTTCCCCTATTATCCTTTGTAGGGCTCTGTTTGTGGAAAGATATCATGCCAATTTGTTTTTGTCTGGAATACCTTGTTTTCTCTATCTATGATGATTGAGGATTTTGCAGGGTAAAGCAGTTTTGGCTGAAATTTTTGTTCTCTTAGAGTCTGCATGATATCTGCCCAGGATTTTCTAGCATTCATGGTCTCGGGTGAGAAGCCTGGTGTAATCCTGATAGGTCTTCCTTTATATGTTACTTGACCTTTTTCTCTTACTGCCTTTAATATTCTTTCTTTGTTTAGTACATTTGGGATTTTCATTATTATGTGATGGGAGGTATTTCTGTTCTGGTCCAGTCTGTTTGGAGTTGTGTAGGCTTCTTGTATATTCATGGGCATCTCTCTCTTTAGGTTGGGGACGTTTTCTTCCATAATTTTGTACAAGATATTTGCTGGCCCTTTAACTTGTATATCTTCCCTCTCATCTATGCCGATAATTCTTAGGTTTGGTCTTCTCATTGTGTTCTGGATTTCCTGGATGTTTTGGGTTACAACCTTTTTGCATTTAGCATTTTCTTTGATTGTTGAATCAATGGATCCCATAGTATCTTAGGCATCTAAGATTCTTTCTTCTATCTCTTGTATTCTATTGTTGATATTTGCATCTATGGCCCCTGATTTCTTCCCAAGGTTTTCTATCTCCAAATTTGTCTCCCTTTGCGATTTCTTAGTTGTTTCTACTTCTGATTTTAGATTCTGGATGGTTTTGCTCAGATCTTTCACTTGCTTGTTTGTGTTTTCATGTAATTCTTTAAGCGATTATTGTGTTTCCTCTTTCATGACTTCTACTTGTTGACCCAAGTTCTCCTATATTTCTTTAAGTGATTTTTGTATTTCCTCTTTATTGGCTTCTAATTTTTGATCTGTATTCTCCTGAATTTCTTTAAGCGATTTTTGTGTTTGCC
Source organism: Apodemus agrarius (assembly GCA_964023405.1). Taxonomy (NCBI): domain Eukaryota; kingdom Metazoa; phylum Chordata; class Mammalia; order Rodentia; family Muridae; genus Apodemus; species Apodemus agrarius. The sequence goes on from OZ030005.1 coordinate 178,284,494, forward strand.
TTGTAAGGGCTTCTTACTTTTTTTTTTTAATTTTTATTTTCTATATTCTATGTTTACATTCCAAGGGCTTTCCCCTTTCCCAGTTCCCACCCACCATAGTTCCCATAGTTCCTCTCCCCCGCAACTATTCCCCAATCATTCCCCCTCCCCCCTCAGTTTCTTTACTAAACTGGATGCAATCTTTACATGCCCAGGGTCCTCTCCTTTCTTCTTCTTGGGAATCATTTGACTTGCTATTTGTGTCTTGAGTATTTAGTGCTTCTGGGCTCATTAGTATCCACTTATCAGTGATTGCATTTCATGTGCATTCTTTTGTGATTGGGTTAGCTCACTCAGGATGATATTTTCCAGGTCTAACCATTTACCTACAAATTGCATGAATTCATTATTTTTAATTGCTGAGTAGTATTCCATTGTATAAATATACCACATTTTCTGTATCCATTCCTCCTTTGAGGGATATTTGGGCTCCTTCCAATTTCTGGCTATTATAAACAAGGCTGCTTTAAACAACTTCAGCAAAGTGGCAGGTTATAAAATTAACTCAAGCAAGTCAGTGGCCTTCTTGTACTCAAAGGACAAGCAGGCTGAGAAAGAAATTAGGGAAATAACACCCTTCACAATAGCCACAAACAACATAAAGTATCTTGGCGTAACTCTAACCAAACAAGCGAAAGATCTGTACAACAGGAACTTCAAGTCCTTGAAGAAAGAAATCGAAGAAGACCTCAGAAGATGGAAAAATATTTCTTGCTCCTGGATTGGCAGGATCAATATAGTAAAAATGGCCATCTTGCCAAAAGCAATATACAGATTCAATGCAATCCCCATCAAAATCCCAACTCAATTCTTCATAGATCTAGAAAGAGCAATTCTCAAATTCATCTGGAGCAACAAAAAACCCAGGATAGCTAAAACTATTCTCAACAATAAAAGGACTTCTGGGGGAATCAATATCCCTGACCTCAAGCAGTACTACAGAGCAATTGTGTTAAAAACTGCATGGTATTGGTATAGCAACAGGCAAGCAGATCAATGGAACAGGATTGAAGACCCAGAAATTAACCCACAGACTTATGGTCACTTGATCTTTGATAAAGGAGCCACAACCATCCGGTGGAATAAAGATAGCCTTTTCAACAAATGGTGCTGGTTCAACTGAAGGTCAACATGCAGAAGAATGCGAATTGACCCACTCTTATCTCTTTGCACTAAGATCAACTCCAAGTGGATCAAGGACCTCCACATAAAACCAGACACACTGAAACTATTAGAAAAGAAACTTGGGAAGACCCTGGAGGACTTGGGCACAGGGGAAAAGTTCCTGAACAGAACACCAATAGCGTACGCACTAAGATCAAGGATCGACAAATGGGACCTCATAAAATTACAAAGTTTCTGCAAAGCAAAGGACACTGTCAGAAGGACAAAACGGCAACCAACAAAGTGGGAAAAGATCTTCACCAACCCCACATCCGACAGAGGGCTTCTTACTTTTGATCCATTTTCTCCTCTATTACTTTAAGAGATTTATCTATGTGTTCCTCTATCAGCATCCTGACCAGTGATTTTAGATCTGAATCTTGTTTTTCTGGTGTGTTCGGGTATCTGAGACTTATTTATGTCAGGGAACTGGGTTTGGATGTTGCCATATTGCTTTGATTTTTGTTAGTAATGATCTCATGTTTGCCTTTTACCATCGGGTTATCTCTGGTGTTACTTGGTCCTGTAGCTACTAGCTGGTGCTTGAACCTCCTGTGGTCTCTTAAGGCTATTTTCCCTGACTGGGACACCTGAACCTCTGCTCTGGGGGGCTCCTGCTCACAGATTGCTGTCTGGTGGCCTGAGTCCCCAGAGGTTTTTAACTTGGGATATCTCAGCTACCTGGTTCTGCCTGCTAGATCCAAATATCCGTGAAGATGGTGGAGGCTTCAGGAAGTGCAGGGTCCCACCTCAGGGCACAGAGCCCACACCTGGCGGGGGCACCTGAACTGCTCTTCTGAGTGTCTCTTCCTCACAGATCTCTGTCTGGCGGCCTGAGTCCCCAAAGGTCTTAAACTCAGGATACCTAGGGTACCTGGTTCTGCCTGAACCTCTGCTCTGTGCAGCTCCTTCTCAAGTTCGCTCAAGAGAACAACATCTTAACCTGGGGCATTCATGGCCCTGGTCACCGAATAAAAATCAATGTGCAAAGTATCGAATATGTTCAGTTTTTGTATTTATGTGTTTCTCTACATCTATAGATATTTTGTCCTAATAAAACAGCAGTTCTTCAAAGAACTTCAGTACCAAATTCTAATGCAGATATAAACCTATCTGTAAAGTGCTATCTGACCTGGTAGATTATGTAATATTCCCTTTTCAGAGACTTTTAGCAAAACAATGTGGAAAACAGCAATAAAATAATTATTGGAGGAAGTATACATAAATTTTGCAATTTTGCAAATGTTATTATAATATGCAACAAACCACAGATTCTCTAATTTATAATAGCAATCACGTTTCCTCAATTTATGGTGAGGAAAAAATGCAACTTTACAGTTTTTTAACTTCATGATCATTGATTACAAAACTTTTTTGTCTTGTCTTAAAAACATCTGCAAAAATAACATTATACAAACTTATACAGGCTATATTTAGAAATGTGTATATAAATATGCACACATGCATGTAACAACAATTAATAAAAGAGTAGGCCATGGATTTCATAAAAAATAATAAGGAGTATGTGGTAGGGTTTTCAAAAGAGAAAAGGGAAGGAGGAATATATTACAATCTCAAAATAAAATTTCTGTAATTATAATCTCAAAATGAAAAGAATTTTTTAAAAGAAGAGCTTGATTTATCTTTCATTGCAAGAAACTTGGGGAGCATAAGGCTTACCCACACTCATTAAGAATTGGGTGATGTAGTTTGCATCTAGCTGGAAGAAACTGCCAATATTTGGGAGACCAGTAGGGCCAGGAGAGAGCTTCCCAGTCCTGGAACTCTGCCTCCATAGTGAGCAGAGAGTGAGCCATAAGAGGGTGAGCACCATGATCTTGACCAGAGCCATCAAGCTCCTCCTTCCTGACACAGATGTGATCAGGCAGCACAGAGCTTTTATTGTCTGCCTGCAGAATCACTATGACATCACAATTGACTAATCAGTTATCTGCTGCTCTTTGATCTATCTTTTACATGGGTTTTATCCTGTGATAATGACAAAAATAACCTGCTCTTCTTGCTTAAACATTTCATAATATAGCTCAAACTATCTACTCATCTACTATATCTTCCTAAAGAAGTCTATGGCTGAGCACCTATGGTCAGGTTTATGTGTATATTTAAAATAAATATTTATTTGTTATTCTACACATTTACAGATACATTCTGAATAAGAGTAGCTTCATAAGTATTTAACAGACTCTGACAAATACAACTAAGTAAATAAACTGTGTCTTGTGTTACTCAGACATCTTGAATAAAAGATTATTTATCTTGTCCTTCACCACTGTACAACCCAAGCCATGGAAAACCAAGACTGTTGTTATTTGTTCTAATGGTGAAAAGATAAACAGAAGAACATTCAATGTCAAAAAATTCATAGAAAAAATGAATTCAATGAGATTTTCTTATGGCCATTGTTACTTACTGTGTTTTTATTACATTTTTAAATTTTAAATTGATTCTTTTCTAAAACCATACATCCCTCCACTTCTCCTTATTCCTTACACTACTCCTCTCCCCAGATTTATTCCTCCTCTGTTTTCTGTAGAAAAAAGGCAGGCCTCTAAGAGATGCCAGTCAAACTGGGCAAAGCAAGATGCAGTAGGACAAGACAAGAACCCTTATATTGAGCCTGGACTAGATAACAGTAGGAAGGAAATGAGTTTCAAGATCAGGCAAAATAACCACTCCCACTGTTAGGAGGTCCACAAAACACCAAGCTAACAGATCTTTGACTATTCTAGAAAGGGAATGGAATTGTCTGCTTCATATCACTTTGGACAAGAATCTAGTTAAGTATAACTGACCACAAAAGACATCAGATAACTTCTCAGAAAGTACTATGAATCCTTGAATATATAGTTTACCCCGAAAAAAGGGTTTTGTGTTTTTTATTCTTGTCTAAATTAGAGTTATTATTGCTATGATTAAATATCATAACCAAAAATAAATTAGGGAGGTAAAGTTCTAGTTGATTTATAATTCCACAACATGGTTCTTCATTGGAAGTTCCAAAAATAGGAACTCAAGCATGGCAGGGTTCATGAAGCAGGATTTGATGCACTGGTCATTGAGGAGTGTCACTTATTGATTTGTTTCCATGGTTTGGTCATCCTGCTTTCTCCTAAACCCCAGGACCACTATCCCATGGATGCCTTCACCTATCATAAGCTGGGCACTCTTCAATCAATCACTAATTAAGAATATTCCTACAGCCAGATCATAGGGATATATATTCCCAAATGAAGTTCTCTCTTTACAATTGACTCTGTGTCATGACATAAATATCATCATCATAATTCTATAATTGATAAGAATAAAACATTACTGTATAATAAATAAAAATGGTCAAATATAGTGTAGTTTCTGTATCTTTAACGAATCATAGGTTCTTGGGGATGTTAGAAATCATGGTATATTAAGACTACTCCATTGCTGGTGGGATTACAAGATTGTACAACCACTCTGGAAATCAGTTTGGTTGATCCTCAGAAAACTGGGCATATTACCGCTGGAGGACCCTGTTATACCATTCCTAGGCATATATCCAGAGGATTCTCCAGCATGTAATTAGGACACATGTTCCACTATGCTCATTGCAGCCCTATTTATAATAGCCAGAAGTTGGAATGAACCCAAACGTCTCTCAATAGAGAAATGAATACAGAAAATGTGGAATATTTACACAATTTAACAAGCTATTAAAAACAATGAATTAATGAAATTATTAGACAAATGAGTAGAATTAAAAAATATCATTCTGACTGAGGTAACCCAATCACAAAAGAACACAAATAGTATGCACTCACTGATATGTGGCTATTAGCCCAGAAGCTTGCAATACCCAAGACACAATTCACATATCAAATGATGCCCAAGAATAAGGAAGAACAAAGTATGTGTACTCTGGTCCCTCTTAGAAGGGGGAACAAAATTCCCACAGAAGGAGATACAGAGACAAAGTGTAGAGCATAGTCTGAGGGAAGGACCATCCAGAGACTACCCACCTAGTGATCCATTCTATATACAGTTACATGAGCCAGACACTATTACTGATGCCCACAAGGACTTGCTGATTGGAGCCAGATGTAGCTGTCACCAGGGAGGCTCTGGTAGTGCTTGACAAATTCAGAGGGATCCCTCTCAGCCAGCCATTGAACTGAGCACAGGGTCCCCAATGGGGGAGCTAGAGAAAGGATCAAAGGAGCTGAGGGGTTTGCAACTCCATAGGAGGAACAATATGAGCCTCCAAGTTCTCTCAGTTCTCCCAGTGACCAAACTATCAAGCAAAGAGTGCATATGGAGTTACCCATGACTCCAGACACATAGGCAGTAGAGGATGGCCTTGTTGGACATCAAAGGGAGGAGAGGCCCTTGGTCCTGGAAAGGCTAGATGCTGCAGTGTGCGGAAATGCTGGGACAGGGAATTGGGAGAGGGTTTATTGGGGAGGAGGGGAGATGGGTTATGAAACTTCGAGGAGGGGGCAAAGCAGGAAAGGGGACAACATTTGAAATGTAAATGAAGAATACATCAAATATAAAAGAAAAATAAATGAAATGTAAATAAAGAAAATATGCAATAAAAATAAAAATAAAAAATAAAAAAACTTTTTTAAAGAATGGAATAAAAAAAGAAATCATCTTATAAAATGATCAGACTCTTCAGAATGGAATATAGCAACAGAGACATAAAAATTAAAATATTAATGGAATGATAGGTGTTATTCTCATTGTAATGGCAAAGCACAAGCAAAGTCTTAATTTTTAGAGATGGCATCATAGTTATTCTATGATTCAGCAGATTTTTCCAAGCTCTCTTAGCTCATAAAATTGTCTTTTAAAACTATGACTTTTTTCCACTGGGTGGCTGTAGCTCCTTTATCAAAGATCAAGTGACCATAACTTTGTGGGTTCATTTCCAGATCTTCAATTCTATTCCATTGATCTAGTTGACTGTCACTGTACCAATACCATGCAGTTTTTAACACAATTGCTCTGTAGTACTGCTTGATGTCTGGGATATTGATTCCCCCAGAAGTTCTTTTATTGTTGAGAATAGTTTTAGCTATCCTGGGTTTTTTGTTATTCCAGATGAATTTGAGAATTGCTTTTTCTAAATCTATGAAGAATTGATTTGGGATTTTGGTGGGGATTGCATTGAATCTGTAGATTGCTTTTGGCAAGATAGCCATTTTTATGATATTAATCCTGCCAATCCAAAAGCATGGAAGATTCCCCTGCAGGCAACAAGGACACATGCTCTACTATGTTCATAGCAGCCTTGTTTATAATAGCCAGAAGCTGGAAAGAACCCAGATGTCCCTCAATGGAGGAATGGATAAAGAAAATGTTTTATATTTATACAATGGAATACTTCTCAGCAATTAAAAACAATGAACTCATGAAATTTGTATACAAGTGGTTGGAACTGGAAAATATCATCCTAAGTGAGCTAACCCAATCACAAAAGGATACACATGAAATGGAATCACTGATAAGTGGATATTTATTAGGCCAGAACCTCTGAATGCTTGAGACGCAATTAGCAAATCACATGATTCCCAAGAAGAAGGGAGGAAAGGAACCTGGTCCTGAAAAGACTTGATCCAGTATTATAGGGGAGTACCAGAACAGAGAATTGGGAGTGTGTGATTGGGTAATTGGCAGAGGGAAGAGGACATATGGGGCATATGGTGAGGGGGGAACTGGGAAAGGGGAAAGCATTCGAAATGTAAACAAAGAATATGGAAAATTTTAAAAAGACTATGTCTTGCAGGTTTTTTTTTATAAATCATATACAAGTTCTGTGGATTTTCTTTAAATGCTCACATAAATTTTTATCCTGATTCCCTCTACTTTCTTTGTCTAAGCAATAATCATTCCCACTGGGGATTAAAAGCTGATCCTTGCAGATTCTGTCCTTTGGCTAGGCAGACAGAGACTATGGGTAGTAGAGCCAGTGTTTGAGTCCTTATCTTACACTCTTTTCCTCCACATAGACATTCAGTACTATCATCAACCAACCTTAATGGCCATGTACTGTGATTCAATATCAACCTTATTTAGCCCTATTCAAAACAAACATGAGTTTAGTTAATAATTACATCACCATTTTGACATAGAGTTCAGAAAAGTTTGATCTTAATGATGTTTCAAACCTAGTTAATAATTAGATCATGATATTCTGACATGGAGGTCAGAAAAGTTCTATTTTAATAATCTTTAGATCATTGGTGACCCAAAAGTCGTCTAGCCCTGTTATCTTGTGTAAGGTAAGCAGAATTTGTTGCCTGCACCATGTTAACCTAAAATCCCAAAGAAACAAAGTTCCATTTACTTAACATAGGCTAGACTAAAAAGCATATGTTTTATATTGGTCTTTATATTGGAAGTTGCAATACTGTTAAATTGATGAGATCATAATGTCTTCAATGTACATGGTACTAGCTGAGGACTGAGCCTAAGGAATAAAGACATGTGTCCTAACTGTTTTATTTCCCACCGGAATCATTGTGGGTGGCTGATGACCCTGGGCCTGTAAAGATTGAATCCAGTATTTTAGACCCAGAACAGAGAATTCGTGGGGGGGGAATGAGTGGGGAATAGCAGGGGGGGAGAGGAATTATGGGACATATGGTGGGGGGTAATTGGGAAAGGGGAAAGCCTTTGGAATGTAAACATAGAATATAGAAAATAAAAAAAAGAATAGGTTAAAAAAATCTTGAGCTACACATCACCCTCAGAAGTATCAGTACATAAGCATCACGAGTTTGGTCCTTCCCCTTTACGAAACTGGTCTCAGAACTAGTCTGAGCTATGGGTTCAGGATGTATTACTCTACAACTATAGATATTTTGTCCTAATAAAACAGCAGTTGTTCAAAGAACTTCAGTACCAAATTCTAATGCCAATATAAACCTATCTGTAAAGTGCTATCTGATCTGGTGGATGATGTAATATTCCCTTTCAGAGACTTTTAGCAAAACAATGTGGAAAACAGCAATAAAATAATGATAGAAGAAGTATACATAATTTTTGCAATTTTGCAAATGTTGTTATAATATGCAAAGAACCAAATGTTCTCTAATTTACAATAGCAATCACTTTTTCTTCAATTTCTGATGAGCACAAAAAATGCAACTTTACAGGTTTTTAACTTCATGATCATTGATTACAATACTATTTTGTCTGGTCCTAAAACATCTGCAAAAATAACATTATACATACTATCCAGGTCATATTTAAAAATATATGTATATAAATGAACACACATGTATATAACAACAATTAATAAAAGAGTATGCCATGGATTTCATAAAGAACAATAAGGAGTATGTGTTAGGGTTTTCAAAAGAGAAAAGGGAAGGAGGAATATATTACAATCTCAAAATAAAATTTCTGTAATTATAATCTCAAAATGAAAAGAATTTTTTAAAAGAAGAGTTTGATTTATCTTTCATTGCAAGGAACAAGGGGACCATAAGGCATACCCACACTCATTAAGAATTGGGTGATGTACTTTGCATTTAGCTGGAAGAAACTTCCAATATTTGGGAGACCAGTAGGGCCAGGAGGGAGCTTCCCAGTCCTGGAACTCTGTCTCCATAGTGAGCAGAGAGTGAGACATGAGAGGGTGAGCACCATGATCTTGACCAGAACCATCAAGCTCCTCCTTCCTGACACAGATGTGATCAGGCAGCACAGAGCTTTTCTTTTTTCTCAAGACAGGGTTTCTCTGAGTAGCCTTGGCTGTCTGGGAACTCACTCTGTAGACCAGGCATGCCTTGAACTCAGAAATCTGCCTGCCTCTGCCTCCCAAGTGCTGGGATTACAGGCCTGTGCCACCACTGCCCAGCCCCAGCACAGAGCTTTTATTGTGTGCCTGCAGAATCACTATGACATCATAATTGACTAATCAGTTATCTGCTGCTCTTTGATCTATATTTTACATGGGTTTTATCCTAGTGATAGTGACAAAAATAACCAGTTCTTCACGCTTAAACATTTCATAATATAGCTCAAACTATCTACTATATCTTGCTATAGAAATCTATAGCTGAGCAACTATGCCCAGGTTTAAGTGTATATTTAAAATATTTATTTGTTACTCTACACATTTACAGATACATTCTGAATAAGAGTAGTTTTATAAGTATTTAACAAACTGTGACAAATACAACTAAGTAAATAAACTCTAGTGTTACTCAGACATCTTGAATAAAAATCATGTATTAAATTGTCCTTCACCACTGTACAACAGAAGCCATGGAAATCAATTATTTGTTCTAATGGTGAAAAGACAAACAGAAGAACATTCAGTGTCAAACAGTTCATAGAAAAAATGAATTCAATGAGATTTTCTTATGGCCATGATTACTCACTGTTTTTATTACATTTTAAAATTTAAAATAGATTATTTTCTAATAACATACATCCCTCCACTTCTTATTCCTTTCACTTCTCCTCTTGCCAGATTTATTCCTCCCCTGTTTACTGTAGAGAAAAAGGCAGGCCTCCAAGAGATGACAGTCAAACTGGGCAAAGCAAGATACAGTAAGACAAGACAAGAACCCTCATATTGAGCCTGGATTAGATAACAGTAGGGAGGAAAAGAGTTTCAATATCAGACAAAATAGCGACTCCCACTGTTAGGAGGTCACCAAACTAACATCTCTATGACTATACTAGAAAGAGAATGGAATTGTCTGCTTCATATCACTCTAGACAAGAATCTAGCTCAGTACAACTGACCACAAAGACATCATATAACTGCTCAGAAAGTACTATGAATCCTTGACTATATTGTTTACCCCCAAAAAGGTGTTTTGTGTTTTTCATTCTTGTCTAAATCAGAGTTATTATTGCTATGATTAAATATCATAACCAAAAGCAAATTAGGGAGGAAAAGTTCTAATTGGTTTACAATTCCACAACACAGTTCTTCATTGGAAGAAGCAAAAAAAGTAGGAACTCAAGCTGGGCAGGGTTCAAGAAGCAGGATTTGATGCACTGGTCATTGAGGGGTGCCACTTATTGATTTGTTTCCATGGTTTGGTCATCCTGCTTTCTCCTAATACCCAGGACCACTATCCCATGAATGCCCCTCACCTATCATAAGCTGGGCACTCTTCAATCAATCACTAATTAAGAATATTCCTACAGCCAGATCATAGGGATATATATTCCCAAATGAAGTTCTCTCTTTACAATTGACTCTATCTTGTGTCATGAAGACATAAACATCATCATCATAATTCTATAATTGATAAGAATAAAACATAACTGTATAATAAATAAGTATGGTCAAATATAGTGTAGTTTCTGTATCTTTAACAAATCATAGGTTATTGGGGATGTTAGAAATCATGGTATATTAAGACTTCTCCATTGTTGGTGGGATTGCAAGATGGTACAACCACTCTGGCAATCACTTTGGTTGATCCTCAGAAAACTGGGCATATTACCACTGGAGGATCCTGTTATACCATTCCTGGGTATATACTAAGAGGATTATCCAGCATGTAATAAGGACACATGTTCCACTATGCTCATTGCAGCCCTATTTATAATAGCCAGAAGTTGGAAAGGACACAAACATCCCTCAATAGATGAATGAATACAGAAAATGTGGAATATTTACACAATGAAATATTACTCAGCTATTAAAAACAATGAATTAATGAAATTACTAGACAAATGAGTAGAATTAAAAAATATCATTCTGAGTGAGGTAACCAAATCACAAAAGAACACAAATGGTATGCACTCACTGATATGTGGCTATTAGCCCAGAAGCTTGGAATACCCAAGACACAATTTACATATCAAATGATGCCCAAGAATAAGGAAGAACTAAGTATGTATACTCTGCTCCCTCTTAGAAGGGGGAACAAGAAGATGATGGAGTCAAACTTTTGGCTTACATAGGTTTGATCACATTCAAGGATTATTATACTTGTCCTTCAACCAGTCTAAATTGATGTGAACCTTTTCTTTATTGGTAGATACATGGTTTTGGTCATATCCTCATGATAAATGCAGAGTGTTCTATTAGAGTATTCTATTAATACATATAATTCTGGATTTCAGTTCATAGAACCTTAATGTGAAATCATCTAAATGCTGAAATAATTCCTTCTAGCTGCAAAAGCCTTCTCACACCATTAATTATTTAATTTCAAGGAGCTACCAGCCATAGATCATCATGAAGAGTTTGTTCCAATTTCAGTCTATTGTCTATAAATGTTAACATGTCTGCGTGTTGTTGTCCCAGCTTTTCTGTGCTCTGAAACTCACAGTTGATATGTGCCTTCCCAGTGCTGAGGTCAAAGGCATCAATAATAGTGTCTGGCTTTTGCAACTGTATATGGGATGGATCACTAGCGGGATAGTCTCTGGATGGTCCTTCCCTCAGACTCTGCTCTACAATTTGTCTTTGTGTCTCCTTCTGTGGAACTTTAAAATTACTCCTTTGGTTAGTTTTCAGTCTCACTCTCTTGCTCATGTTAAATTCCTGTTTTATGCTTTTAAAAAACTTCCTTAGTATCTTGAGTATTCTAAAGATATCTCAAATTATTCTTACATCAGTGTCTGAAGTACATAATTTCTACTGGTATGCACCCTGTCTCTCCTGCATGGCAGTTAGAGTCCTTGTGTAGTTTGTGTTTTGTTATGTGAGTTCATCTTAAGCAATTGTTTTTGCTTGAACATTCCAGTCCTGGTTGCTACACTCAAACTTACATAGTGCTTTCCTCTGGTTTCTAGAAAATTCCACAGGCCTAATGGAAGAGTGTCTGTTTCTCCTGGATCACTCCTGCATGGTTGTGTGCAGTTGGTCATAATTACATGAAATCGTCCTGGCCTACCAGCTAAAGATGACATTTTCCCACTAGTGATACCATATCGACACAGAGGTCCTTTGACACAACCAGGCTCAAAGGAGAGAAACACCATCCCCCAATACCTGGACTAACTGGAACCCCCCCACCCCCATAGACCCAGAGGTAGCAGACATTTTCCATGCACTGCTAGATACTCATCTTCCTTCTGGTCTACAACTCAGTCCAGGGCAGTGATGGCAATCAAGATACTCTACCCCACACAGAGATGGCTTGATTTTCAGGAGTTTCAACACAACCAGGCTGATGGGCTCACAAGAGACACAAGATCCACTCAAAGACATCAAGGCTAGTTAACACCTGAGATAACTGGATGGCAAGAGGCAAGTGCAAGAACATATGAAAAAGAAATCAATGCCACTTTGAACATCAGAGCCCAGCTCTCCCACCACAGCAAGCCCTGAGCCCTGCATAACACAACACACCTTAAAAGCAAGATTCCTACCTAAAATCCCATCTCATGAAGATGGTAAACGACATTTAGAAGGACATAAATAACTCCCTTAAAGAAATACAGGTGAACACATACAAACAAATAAAAGTCTTTAAACAGAAAACTCATAAATCCCTTAAAGAAATACAGTACAACATAGTCAAAAAGGTGAAGGAATTGAACAAAACCATCCAGGATTAAAAGTGGATATAGAAATAATAAACTAATCACAAAGGGAGAAAACCCTAAAGAAGGAAAACTTAGGAGAGAACATGAGTTACAGGTGCAAGTATCATTAAGAGATAAAAGAGATTCTCAGGCATAGAAGATACAATAGAAGTTATTAAGAAAACAGTCAATGAAAATACAGTGCAAAATGCTTCTAGCCCAAAACATCCAGGAAATATGGGACACAATGAAAAGACCAAACCTAAGAATGATAGGAATAGAATTAAGTAAAGATTCCAAAAGCAAGGGTCAAGAAAGCATCTTAAACAAAATCAGAGAAGAAAATTTACCTAATCTAAGAAACAGAATGTCATAGACATAAAAGAAGTCAATAAAATACCAAATAGATTCAATCACAGAAGGAATACCTTCCATCATAGAGTAAGAAAAACACTAAATGCACAGAACAAAGAAAAAATATTAAAAAATATACCTCATACTCATGGAACCTGAATAACATTCTGCCCAATGATAACTTGTTCACAGAAGAGAGAGAGAAAGAAAGAAAGAAAGAAAGAAAGAAAGAAAGAAAAAAATTACTAGAATTTAACAAAAAATAAGGCATAATATACACAAAATTATGGGACACAATGAAAGATGTGCTAAGATGAAATTTCATAGCAGTGAATACCTCCAGAATGAAATTGGAGAGATCATACACTAGTAAATTAATATCTCATCTAAAAGCTCTAGAAGAAAAAGAAGCAAACACACCCTCGAGAAGCAGATGGAAATAAATAATAAAATTCAGAGATGTTACCAATGAATTAGAAACAAAAACAATAGCAAATACAAAGAATTAACAAAATAGGAGCTTCTTTCCCACAGAGAATCCAAAGGAGGAGTTAGGGGAAGGTCTGAAGGAGATGAAGGGGTTTGAAACTCTCTAGGAATGATAACAATATCAACCAACCACACACACCCAGAGCTCCCAGGGACTAAACCACTGTTGTGGTAGCCCTGGAGCTTCATGAATTTTGATACAAATTCCAATATCCTGGGAGAGACTTCAAACAAGGGATGAGTTAGTACTCAGGTGACTTCCTGTGATTTGTAGAATAATGCCTAGGGCCAGTGATTGGGCAGGGCAAGTGATGGTGGAGTTGAAAGTTTGGGAGAGGACAGAAAGAAGAGAGGACAAAGGAGGAGGAGGTGGAAGGAAAGTGGAGCAGAACCACAAGGCCTAGAGTAACCATAAGTTATAGGTGGTCTCATAGAGGGGGAAGATGGTAGTGTAGTGGTAAATCTGCCTGGTCTGGGCATTCAGTTTGCATTCATATTAATTTAGTTGAGATTTCTTTGCCCAGGCTTATTTGGGTTGGAGATTTACCACAACAAAATGGTGCCAAAAATATTGATTTGAACTCAAGTAACCTGAGATAAAAGTTCACTGTCCCTCAGACCTCAAATAAGGCTCTGGCAGGGATCTATATTGCAACAGTATGGATTAAAAGCTGACAGGGTCTGAGGGGCATACAGAGAATGGCAGAGAAGCTCCCTCCCCAAACCCCCAGGCTAACAGCTATGGTTAAGGGCAGCATCCAAGTCTGGAGCTGGGTTTGAACAGTGCCAAAGAATTGCATGGACAGGTGACACTAGAACACAACTGGCTGTGAGCTAGTTTTAGGCAGACACTGTAAACTGATCTGGCCATCATAGGGCCTGCATCTTTGTTATCTTACTTTCTACTCATTCCGCTACAGAAATTCTTATGTATAGGGAAGATTATATCTTAGAGTGGATATTTTTTACACATAATCATAGCAAAAAATTAAAAAACTATGTTGAGAAAATCTCTGAATCTATACTAACAAGAAAAAATAGTCTTTGACAATTAATCACAGTGGATCAAGTTGAAATTGTGGTACCATTTACTAATGCAGAAATTGCCTCATTATCGGTACAAGATGAACATTAGTAAAGAGCATGCAGTAACTTCATGGGAGAGATTAACAAGAGATACCATAAAAGCAAGCAGCTGAAGTTCATAAAAAGAACTAATTGAAATCTCCCTTGTATAATACAGGGAACTTCAATGTCTGGAGAGCCTACATTTTACATTAATGCCAGGAAGTCAGGAAAGGCAGAATAAAAATCAGAAGATATAAGTAAGGTGGCTGAGAGTCCCTATAAGTCAGTTCAAAAATCTGAATTATATGCAATAATCATGGTGTTGTCAGATTATCAAGAGTCTCTTAAAATAGTAACTGACTCTCAATTCACAGAAAGTGTTGTTTTACTCATAGGGACTGCTGAACTTGTTCAGGATGATTCTGAATTGACTTGACTATTTATTCAACTACAACCAATGATCAAAATTAGGAGTTATCCACTATATATAGCACACAAGATCCCATTCAGGTCTACCAGCACCTCTGGCACAAGTTAATAATGAAATTGACAAGCTATCATGGCCTGGCCCTTTCTGCTGGGGCAGAATCTTGGCTGGAATGCTCCAGTGAAGACAACATATCCTGATCCATCCTAGAGAACCATCTGTACTCAAAGCAGTTGGTAAGAACCACCCACCCTCCACAGTCCACGAGATGCTGCTTGGGGCACATTGGACTTGGGACCCATCACCCACCAAAGCCCCACTCCCAAAAACCACTCCCCTTCCTTCCCTTCCTCCCCTTCTACTGCCTGGTCCTTTTTGCTGGGGCAGAATCTTAGCAGGTATGCTCCAGTGAAGACAACACATCCTGATCCATCCAAGAGAACCCTCTGCTCTCAGAGCGGTTGAAGACCATCTGCACTCAAAGCAGTTGAGAACCCACTGCGCTCAGAACAATTGAGGACCCTCTGCACTCAGAGCAGTTGAGGATCAACTGCACTCAGAGTAACTGAGCATCAGCTGCACACAGAGCAGTTGAACAACAGCTTGACTGCTCCACTGAAGACCCAACAGTCTGAAGACCTCCTAGGAGATCTACTGTAGCCAGTAGAACAGATCAGCAGCTTCCCTATCCCTGTGAAGAGTCCCCAGTTGGAAGGTGCTACAAGTGGTCTGCTACAACCGGGACTGTAGGCCTATCAGGAGAGCTGAAGCAACCCAGGGACAAAAGAGGATGACACCAGTCACAAACACCAGGGATATCCACATGTTGAAATGCAAGTACAAGACCATAAGCAACAGAAGGCAATATACATGAGCATCATCAGAACTCAATTCTCCCACCAAATCAGGCCCTGAATACAACACCACATCTTAAAATCAGGAAGTTGACCTAAAATTCAATCTCATGAAAATGATAAAGTCCACTAAGGAGGATATCAATAACTTTCTGAAAGAAATACAGGAAAACACAGGTAAACAGATAAAGGAATTGAATAGAGTGACCCAAGACCTAAAACTGGAAGTAGAAACAGTAAAGAAGACTCAAATGGATGCAAACCTAGAAATGGAAAACCTAGGAAAGAAGTCAGGAACTACAGATGCAAGTATCACCAACAGAATAAAATAGATAGAAGAGAGAATCTCAGCTACAGAAGATAACATAGAAGAGATTGACACAACTGTCAAAGAAAATTAAAAAAAAAAACTCCTAACCCAAAGCATTCAAGAAACTCAGGATACAATGAAAAGACCAAATTTAAGAATAATCAGAATATAGGAGAATGAGAACAAAGATCCCTAGCCCAAAGAACCTGAAAATGTCTTCAACAAAATCATAGAAGAAAACTTCCCCAATCTAAAGAAAGAGATGGCCATAAAGTTCACAGAAGCCTACAGAACACCAAATAAATGGGACCAGAAAAGAAAATCCTCTCATTACATAATAGTCAAAACATTACATTCACAGAACAAAGAAAGATTATTAAAAGCAGCAAGAGAAAAGGCCAAGTAACATACAAAAGAAGACCTATCAGAATTATACCATATTTCTCAACAGAAACTATGAAAGCCAGAATTGCCTAGTCAGAGGTCATTCAGACTTTAAATGATCACAAATGTCAGCCCAGGCTACTATACCCAGCAAAACTCTCAATTACCATAGATGGAGAAACTAAAATATTACAGGACAAAATCCAATTCAATCAGTATCTATCTACCAATCCAGCTCTACAGAGGATCCAAAAAGGAAAACTCACAACAAATCTAAAAAGAAAGTGCCACAAGTATATAAAGCCACCTACAAAAATAAACATATAAGGAGCCAATAATCATCTCGCTTTAATATCTCTGAATGTTAATGGATCCAACTGACTTATTAAAAGACATAAGATATTGCAACCAGGACACAGCTGGAAAGGCGCAGGTAGACAGATTCCATCTGGGGCTACCGCAGAAGGGGATCTGCTAGGCTCTCGCTGCCAGGCAGGCCCAGCTATGCCCGCCTAGGCTCTGCTGCACTTCCCAGCGACTTTAGGCCGTGCACCGAGGCAGCCTGAGGCAGCCAGCTCCCAGGACCCTGGACCAGCGACAGCAGCAGGCCTCCATATTGCAACCAGGACACAGCTGGAAAGGCGCAGGTAGACAGATTCCATCTGGGGCTACTGTGCAGGGGGGGGGATCTGCTGGGCTCTTGCCACCAGGCAGGCCCAGCGGTGCCCACCTAAGCTCTGCTGCACTTCCCTGTGACCTTAGGCTGTGCACTGAGGCAGCCAGAGGCAGCCAGCTCCCAGGACCCTGGACCAGCAGTAGCAGCAGGCCTCCATATTGCAACCAGGACACAGCTGGAGAGGCCCAGGTAGGCAGATTCCATCCAGGGCTACCGCGCGGGGGGTGGGGGGGTGGGGGGTGGGGGGGTGGGGGGGTTGGGATCTGCTAGGCTCCCGCCACCAGGCAGGCCCAGTGGAGCCTGCCGAGGCTCTGCTGCACTTCCCTGCACTTCCCCGTGACCTCAGGCCGTGCACCGCGGCAGCTGGTGGCAGCCAGCTCATGATCCCTTTGAGCAGATGTCACACATAACCACCAGTAGAGAAACAACAGGTGAGCCCAACCTCACGGGAGATTCAAACACCAGCCAGTGACAACAAGGCCAACTAACACCAGAAATAACCAGACGGCAAAAGGAAAATGAAGGAACGTCACTAACAGAAATCAAGGCAAAATGACAGCATCTGAACCCAGTTTGCCAACAACAGGAAGCCCTGGATACCCCAAAACACCAGAAAAACAAGACTTGGATATAAAATCACTGGTCAGGATGCTGGTAGCTGAACACATAGAAAAATCTCATAAAGAAATAGAGGAGAAAATGGATCAAAAGTTAGAAGCCTTTACAAGGCAAATACAAAAATCACTTCAAGAAATGCAGGAGAAGATGGATCAAAAAGAAGAAGACAATAAGGAAGAAAGACAAAAATCACTTAAAGAAATACAGAAGAACGTGGGCCAACAAGTAGAAGTATGAAAGAACACAAAAATCTATTAAAGAAATATACAAAAACACAATCAAGCAAGCGAAAGATCTGAGCATATCCACCCAGGTACTAAAAACAGAAGTAGAAACAACTAAGACATCGCAGAGGGAGACAACATTGGAGATAGAAAATCTTGGGAAGAAATCAGGGGCCAAGGATGCAAATATCAACAATAGAATACAAGAGATAGAAGACAGAATATCAGAAGCCGAAGATACCATAGGAACCATTGATTCAACAGTCAAAGAAAATACTAAATGCAAAAAGGTTGTAACCGAAAACATCCAGGAAATCCAGGATACAATGAGAAGACCAAACCTAAGGATTATAGGTATAGACGAGAGTGAAGATTTACAAGTTAAAGGGCCAGCAAATATCTTCTACAAAATTATGGAAGAAAACTTCCCCAACCTAAAGAGAGAGATGCCCATGAATATACAAGAAGCATATAGAACCCCAAACAGACTGGATCAGAACTGAAATACATCAGGTCACATAAGAATCAAAACTCCAAATGTACTAAACAAAGAAAGAATATTAAAGGCAGCAAGAGAGAAAGGCCAAGTAACTTATAAAGGAAGACCTATCAGAATAACACCAGATTTCTCAGCTGAGACCATGAAAGCTAGAAGATCCTGGGCAGATACAATGCAAACTCTAAGAGAACACAAACTTCAGCCAAAACTACTTTACCTAGCAAAGCTCTCAATCGCCATAGATGGAGACATCAATGTATTCCATGACAAAACCAAATTTGCACGATATCTTTCCACAAAACCAGCCCTACAAAGGATTATAGGGGGAAAACACCAAGACAAGGATGGAAACTACACCTGGGAAGAAGCAAGATAAAAATCTCCTCTCATCAAACCCAAAAGAAGATAACCTCTCGAATATAAAAAATAAATAAATAAAACAAATAAATATAATTTCAAAAATGTCTGGAGGTAATAATTACTATTCCTTAATATCTCTTAACATCAATGGACTCAATTGCCCAATAAAAAGACATAGATTAATAGACTGGATATAGAAACAGGACCCTACATTTTGCTGCATACAGGAAACACATCTCAGTGTTAAAGACAAACACTGCCTTAGAGTAAAAGGCTGGAAGACAATTTTACAAGCAAATGGTCTCAGGAAACAAGCTGGAGTAGCCATTCTAATATCAGATGAAATTGACTTCCAACCTAAAATCATCAAAAGAGACTCAGAAGGTCACTTCTTGCTGGCCAAAGGGAAAATCCACCAAGAAGAGCTCTCAATACTGAACATCTATGCTCCAAATGCAAGGGCACCCTCATTCGTAAAAGAAACCTTACTAAAGCTTAAAGCACACATTACACCTAACACAATAATTGTGGGTGACTTCAACACTCCACTCTCCTCAATGGACCGATCAGGAAAGCAGAAACTAAACAGGGACACAGTGAAACTAATTGAAAACTCTGGACCAATTGGATTTAACAGATATATATAGAACATTTCATCCTAAAGCTAAAGAATATACCTTTATCTCAGGACCGCATGGTACCTTCTCCCAAATAGACCATATTATTGGTCACAAGACAGATGTCAACAAATACAAGAAGATCAAGCTAATCCCATGCCTCCTATCAGATCACCATGGAGTAAGAGTGGTCTTCAATAGCAACAAAAACAACAGAAAGCCCACATACACATGGAAACTGAACAATACTTTACTCAATGACACCTTGGTCAAGGAAGAAATAAAAAAAGAAATCAAAGACTTTTTAGAATTCAATGAAAATGAAGGTACAACCTACCCAAATCTATGGGACACAATGAAAGCAGTGCTAAGAGGAAAACTCATAGCTCTAAGTGCATCCAAAAAGAAACTGGAGAAAACATACACTAGCAGCTTAATGGCACACCTTAAAGCCCTGGAAGAAAAAGAAGTTAATTCACCCAGGAGAAGTAGAAGACAAGAAATCATCAAACTCAGGGCTGAAATCTATCAAATAGAAACAAAGTAAACCATACAAAGAATCAACAAGACCAGGAGCTGGTTCTTTGAGAAAATCAACAAAATAGAAAAACCCTTAGCCAGACTAACCACAGGACACAGAGACAGTATACAAATTAACAAAATTAGAAATGAAAAGGGAGACATAACAACAGAAACTGAGGAAATTCAAAAGATCATCAGATCCTACTACAAAGGTCTATACTCAAAACAACTGGAGAATCTAGAGGAAATGGACAAATTCCTAGACAGATACCAAATACCAAAATTAAATAAGCATCAAATAGGTCAGCTAAATAGTCCCATAACCCCTAAAGAAATAGAAGGGGTTATAGAAATCCTCCCAACCAAGAAAAGTACAGGACCAGATGGTTTTAGTGCAGAATTCTACCAGACCTTCAAAGAAGACTTAACGCCAATACTCCTAAAACTATTCCACAAAATATAGACAGAAAGGAAACTGCCCAACTCATTCCTCGAAGCCACAATTACGCTGATACCTAAACCACAAAAAGATCCAACAAAGAAAGAGAACTACAGGCCAATTTCTCTTATGAATACCAATGCAAAAATACTAAATAAAATTCTTGCCAACCGAATCCAAGAGCACATCAAAATGATCATTCACCATGATCAAGTAGGCTTCATCCCAGGGATGCAGGGATGGTTCAATATATGGAAATCCATTAATGTAATCCTCTACATAAACAAACTAAAAGAAAAAAACCACATGGTCATCTCATTAGATGCTGAAAAAGCATTTGACAAAATTTAGCACCCTTTCATGCTAAAAGTCTTGGAAAGAGCAGGAATTCAAGGCCCATACCTAAACATAGTAAAAGCAATCTACAGCAAACCAGTAGCCAACATCAAAATAAATGGAGAGAAACTTGAAGCAATCCCACTAAAATCAGGGACTAGACAAGGTTGACCTCTCTCTCCATATCTTTTCAATATAGTACTTGAAGTTCTAGTGAGAGCAATTAGACAACATAAGGAAGTCAAAGGGATACAAATTGGAAAGGGAGAAGTCAAACTATCCTTATTTGCAGACGATATGATAGTCTACTTAAGAGACCCAAAAAACTCCACCAGAGAACTTCTACAGCTGATAAATGATTTCAGCAATGTGGCTGGTTATAAAATTAACTCAAGCAAATCAGTAGCCTTCTTGTACTCAAAGGACCAGCAGGCTGAGAAAGAAGTTGGGGCAATAACACCCTTCACAATAGCCACAAACAACATAAAGTACCTTGGTATAACTCTAACCAAACAAGCAAAAGATCTGTATGACAGGAACTTCAAGTCCTTGACGAAAGAAATCGAAGAAAACCTCAGAAGATGGAAAAATATGTCTTGCTCCTGTATTGATAGGATCAATATAGTAAAAATGGCCATCTTGCCAAAAGCAATATACAGATTCAATGCGATCCCCATCAAAATCCCAACTCAATTCTTCATAGATCTAGAAAGAGCAATTCTCAAATTCATCTGGAGCAACAAAAAACCCAGGATAGCTAAAACTATTCTCAACAATAAAAGGACTTCTGGGAGAATCAATATCCCTGACCTCAAGCAGTACTACAGAGCAATTTTGTTAAAAACTGCATGGTATTGGTACAGCAACAGGCAAGTGGATCAATGGAATAGGACTGAAGACCCAGAAATGAACCCACAGACTTATGGTCACTTGATCTTTGATAAAGGAGCCACAACCATCCAGTGGAATAAAGATAGCCTCTTCACCAAATGGTGCTGGTTCAACTGGAGGTCAACATGCAGAAGAATGCGAATTGACCCACTCTTATCTCTTTGCACTAACATTAATTCCAAGTGGATCAAGGACCTCCACATAAAACCAGACACACTGAAACTATTAGAAAAGAAACTTGGGAAGACCCTGGAAGACATAGGCACAGGGGGGAAGTTCCTGAACAGAACACCAATAGCTTATGGACTAAGATCAAGAATTGACAAATGGGATCTCATAAAATTACAAAGTTTCTGCAAGGCAAAGGACACTGTCGAAGGACAAAACGACAACCAACAAAGTGGGAAAAGATCTTCACCAACCCCACATCCGACAGAGGGCTAATATCCAATATATACAAAGAACTCAAGAAGTTAGACCCCAAAGAACCAAATAACCCTATCAAAAAATGGGGTACAGAGCTAAACAAAGAATTTTCACCAGAAGAAATTCGGATGGCCGAGAAACACCTTAAGAGATGTTCAACATCATTAGTCATTAGGGAAATGCAAATCAAAACAACCATGAGATTCTACCTCACACCAGTCAGAATGGCTAAGATTAAAAACTCAAGAGACAACAAGTGCTGGCGAGGATGTGGAGAAAGAGGAACACTCCTCCACTGTTGGTGGGATTGCAAAATGGTAAAACTGCTCTGGAAATCAGTTTGGCAGTTCCTCAGAAAATTGGGCATGTCACTTCCAGAAGACCCTAGCATACCACTCCTGGGCATATTCCCAGAGGATTCCCCTGCATGCAATAAAGACACATGCTCCACTATGTTTATAGCAGCCTTGTTTATAATAGCCAGAAATTGGAAGGAGCCCAAATATCCCTCAAAGGAGGAATGGATACAGAAAATGTGGTATATTTATACAATGGAATACTACTCAGCAATTAAAAATAATGAATTCATGCAATTTGTAGGTAAATGGTTAGATCTGGAAAATACCATCCTGAGTGAGCTAACCCAATCACAAAAGAATACACATGAAATGCAATCACTGATAAGTGGATATTAATGAGCCCAGAAGCCCTAAATACTCAAGGCACAATTAGCAAGTCAAATGACTCCCAAGAAGAAGAAAGGAGAGGACCCTGGACCTGTAAAGATTGGATCCAGTTTTGTAGAGAAACCGTGGGGGTAGAGGGAATGATTGGGGAATAGTTGGGGGAGAGGAATCATAGGACATAGGTAGGGGAACTGGGAAAGGGGAAAGACTTTGGAATGTAAACATAGAATATAGAAAATAAAAATTTTAAAAAAAGACATAAGGTAACAGACTGAATAAGCAAACAAGATCTAGCATTTTGCTGCATACAAGAAACACACCTCAATAACAAAAACAGACACTCTCTCAGAATAAAAGGGTAGAAATAAGTCTTCCAAGTAAGTGGTCCCAGAACACAAGCAGGAGTTTTCATCCTAATATCCAATAAAATAGAATTTCAACCAAAAGTTCTCAAGCATGATGATGAAGAACACTTAGTATTCATCAAGCAAGAAATCCAACAAGATGAACTCTCAATTCCAAACATCTGTGCCCCAAATGCAAGAGCATCCACATTCATAAAAGAAACTTTACTAAAGCTCAAAAGATACATGGAACCCCACAAAACTGTAGCACAAGACTTCAATACCCCACTTTCACCAATGGACAGGTCATTGAAACAGAAAATAAACAGAGTCACAGTGAAACAAAGAGAGGTTATGAACCAAATGGATTTAACAGATATCTATAGAACATTTAACCCTAAAACCAAAGAATATACCTTCTTCTCAGCACCTCATGATACCTTCTCCAAAATCGATCATATAATTGGAAACAAAACAATCCTCGAACCATGCAACAATATTGAAAAAAATACCATGCATCCTATCCAATTGCCATGGCCTAAGGCTGGACTTCAAGAAAAGAAAAAACTCCAGAAATCTCACATACACATGGAAACTGAACAACTCTTTACTCAACTGTACCTTGGTTAGGGAATAAAGAAAGAAAGAAATTAAAGACTTCCTGGGATTTAATGAAAATGTTGGCACATCAAACCCAAACTTATGGTACACAATGAGAGCAGTGTTAAGAGGAAAGTTCATAATACTTAGTGCCCAGATAAAGAAACTGGAGAGATTTTACAGTAACAAAATAACAGCACACTTGTGAGCTCGAGAACAAAAAGAAGCAAACTCACACAAGAGGAGTAAAAGCAGGAAATAATCAAACTCAGGCCAAAATCAATTAACTAGAAACAAAGAAAACAATAAAAAAAACCCAGTAGCTGGTTATTTGAAAGAATCAACAAGATAGATAAACCCCTAGCTAAACTAACTAAAGGTCCAAGAAGCAGTATCCAAATTAAGAATATTAGGAATGAAAAGGGAAATATAACAATAGAAATGGAGGAAATTTAAAAAAATTAATCAGATTCTACTTATGCTCAACAAAACTGGAAAATCTAGTGAAATGGGTAGTTTCCTAGACAGATACCACATACAAAAGTTAAATCTATAAGGATGAACTCTCAATTCTAAACATCTATGCCCCAAATGCAATGACAACCACATTTGTAAAAGAAATGTAACTAAAGGCTCAAAGCACACATTGAACCTCAGAAAATAACAGTAGGAGACTCCAAAACCCCACTCTCATCAATGGAGATATCATGGACAAAAATTAATAGAGACACAATGGAATCAATAGAAGTTATGAACCAAATGAATTTAACATATCTATTCAGCATTTCATCCTAAAACAAGGAATATACCTTCTTCTCAGCACTTCATGATACATTCTCCAAAACTGATCATATAATCCTCACAAAATAGGCCTTGAATTTGACTCCTGACTTAAGAGGTAAGGCCCTCATCTTCTCTCCCAGGACTGAGCAGGCAGGTATAGCCAGGAGTTTAGGGAACACAGGAGTGGCAGAGCAACTAGGACAGGGTCCATGCATACAACAACTGCACCAAGCTGGGCAGCACCACAGCACTCTGAGCCAAGTAGGACCTGGTCACTCAGGGGTGCTGAGACAGGATTGAAGGCCCAAAGGAAGGACAAGTGCTAATAACCAAAGGCAAAAAGGCAAACATAAGAATGTTACCAACAGAAATAAAGGCAACATGGCACCATCCAAACCCAATTCTCCCACAACAGCAAGTCTCCAACACACCAGAAAATCAAGATTTGGACTTAAAATCACACCTAATGGTGCTGATAGAGGAATTCAAGAAGAACATAAATATCTCCCTTAAAGAAATACAGGAGAACACAGGTAAACAGGTAGAAGCTCTTAAAGAATTATAGGAAAGCACAATCAGGTGAAGGAATTGAACAAAACCATTCAGGGTCAAAAACAGGTAGAAACAAGAAAGAAATCACAAAGGGAAAAAACTTTGGACATAGAAAACCTTGGAAAGTAGTCACAAGTCATGGATGCATGCCATAACAACAGAGTACAAGATATAGAATACAGAATCTCAGATGCAGAAGAAAGCATTGACACAACAGTCAAGGAAAATGAAAAATGCAAAAAGCTCCTAACCCCAAACATCCAATAAATCCAGGACAAAATGAGAAGATCAAATCTCTGGATTATAGGTATAGGAGAGAGTCAGGATTTCCACCTTAAAGGGCCAGTAAATGTCTTCAACAAATTATAGAAAAAAATTCTTCTCTAACCTAAAGAAAGAGATGCACATGAACATACAAGAAGACTACAGAACTCCAAATAGATTGTACCACAAAAGAAATTCCTTCTTTCACACAATAATAAAAACACCAGATTCACTTAACAAAGGAAGACTATTAAAAGTAGTCAGGGAAAAAGATCAAGTAACATATAAAGGTAGACTTATCAGAATTAAACCAGACTTCTTACCAGATACTATGAAAGCCAAATGATCCTGGGCAGATGTCATACAAACCCTAAGGGAACACAAATGCCAACCCAGGCTACTACACCCAGCAAAACTCTCAATTAACATAGATGAAGAAACCAAGGTTTTCCATGACAAAAACAAATGTACACACTGTATTTCAACAAATCCAGCCCTTCAAAGGATAATGAATGGAAAACACCAAAAAGGAGGGAAAGTACACACTAGAAAAAGCAATAAATTAATCTTTCAACAACTCAAAAAGAAGAGAGATGCACAAACATAATTCCACCTCTGATAACAAAAATATCAGGAAGCAACAATCACTTCTCCTTAGTATCTCTTAATATCAGTAGGCTCAATTCTCAAACAAAAAGATATAAACTAACAGACTGGATAAGTAAGCAGGACCCAATATTTTGCTGCATGCAGAAAACTCACCTCAGGCACAAAGACAGTCACAACCTCAGAGTAAAAGGCTGGGAAATGTTTTTCCATGTTTTCCAAGTAAAGTGTCCCAAGAAACAAACTGGAGTAGCCATTGTAATATCGAATAAAGTTGACTTTCAACCAAAAGTAATCAAAGAAGATAAGGAAGGACAATTCATACTCATCAAAGGAAAAATTTACCAAGATATCTAAATTCTTAACACACATGAGCCAAATAAAAAGGCACACTCATTCATGAAAGAAATTTTACTAAAGCTTACAGCACACATTGCACCTCACACAATAACAGTGGGAGACTTCAATACCACACTCTAATCAATGGGCAGAACAGGGAAACACAAACAAAACATAGAAACAGTGAAACTAACAGAAGTTATGAACCAAATGGATTTAAGAGCCATCTATAGAATATTTTATCCTAAAATAAAGGAATATACCTTCTTTTCAGAACATCACAGTACTGTCTCTTAAACTGACCATATACTCAGTCACAAAACACACATGAACAGATATAAGAAGATTGAAATAATTCCACTTACCCTATCAGATCTCCACGGACTAAGGCTTGTCTTCAATAACAACAAAAACAACAAAATGCCTATATATATATATATATATATATATATATATATATATACTGAACAACATTCTCCCAAACAATAATTTGGTCATGGAAGAAAAAAAGAAATTAAATATTTTTTAGAATTTAATGAAAATGAAGGCACAACATAAAAAAAAACTAATGGGGCACAAGGAAAGCAGTGCTAAGAGAAAATCACATAGCTCTGAGCGCCTCCAAAAAGAAACTGGAAAGAGCACACACTCACAGCTTAAGAGCATGGCTGAAGGCTCTAGAAAAAAAAGAAGCAAATACACCCAAGAGGAGTAGACAGGACGAAATAATCAAAATCGAGGCTGATATCAACCAAGAAGAAACAAAAAGAACTGTACAAGGAATCAACAAAACCAAGAGCTGGTTCATTGAAAAAAAAAAACAAGATAGATAAACTCTTAACCATACTATAAAGAGGGCACACAGACAGTATCTAAATAAGCAAAATCAAAAATGAAAAGGAAGACATAACAACAGATTCTGAGGAAATAAAAAAAATCAGATCCTACTATAAAAGCCTATACTCAACAAACATGGAAAATCTACATGAAAGGGACAATTTTCTAAATAGATACCATGTACCAATGTTAAATCAGGATCAGATAAGTAATATAATCAATCCCATAACCCCTAAAGAAAAAGAAGCAGTCACTAATAGTTTCTCAACCAAAAAAAGTCCAGGACCAGATGGGTTCAATGTAGAGTTATATCAGACCTTCAAAGAAGACCTAATACCAATACTCTTCAAACTATACCACAAAATAGAAACAAATGGAACCCTACCTAAACCACTCAAAGAGCAAACAAAAAAGAGAACTTTAGATCAATTTCCCTTATGAATAACAATGCAAAAATTCTCAATAAAATTATTGCAAACCGAATCCAAGTGCACATCCTAAAGATCATCCACCATGATCAAATAGGCTTCATCCCAGGGATGCAGGAATGGTTCATCAAAATAATTATATTCATCAATATAATCAGCTATATAAACAAACTAAAAAAACATGATCAATTCATTAGATGCTGAGAAAAGATTTGGCAAAGCCCAACTCTTCATGATAAAAGTCTTGGAAAGATCAGGAATTTCAGACCCATACATAAACATAGTAAAAGAAATATATAGCAAATGAGTAGCCAACATCAAACAAAATGGGTAGAAACTTGAAGCAATCCTACTGAAATCAGAGACTACACAAAGCTGTTCACTCTCTCCATACCTCTTCATTATAGTACAAAAAATCCTAGCTAGAGGACTTAGACAAGAGGAGGTCAAAGGGATTCAAATTAGAAAGGAAGAAGTTAAATTATCACTATTTGAAGATGATATGATAGTATACTAAAAAGTGACCATAAAAATTCTACCAGAAGGGGGGGATCCAGCAGGCTCTCACCACCAGGCAGGCCCAGCGCCGAGGCTTTGCAGGACTTCTCCACGCCCTCCAGCCTTACACCAAGGCAGCAGGTGGCAGCCAGCTCGGAGTCCCTTAGAGCAGTGGTCACACATAATCACCAGTAGAGAAACAACAGGTGAGCACAGCCTCACGGGAGATTCAAACACCAGCCAGTGACAACAAGGCCAACTAACACCAGAAATAACCAGATGGCAAAAGGAAAATGAAGGAACGTTACTAACAGCAATCAAGGCAACATGACAGCATCTGAACCCAGATCGCCAACAACAGGAAGCCCTGGATACCCCAAAACACCAGAAAAACAAGACTTGGATATAAAATCACTGGCCAGGATGCTGGTAGCTGAACACATAGATAAATCTCTTAAAGAAATAGAGGAGAAAATGGATCAAAAGTTAGAAGCCTTTACAAGGCAAATACAAAAATCACTTAAAGAAATTCAGGAGAAGATGGATCAAAAAGAAGAAGACAAAAAGGAGGAAAGAAAAAATCACTCAAAGAAATACAGAAGAATGTGGGTCAACAAGTAGAAACTATGAAAGAGGAAACACAAAAATCTCTTAAAGAAATACATGAAAACACAAGCAAGCAAGTGAAAGATCTGAGCATATCCATCCAAGTTGTAAAAACAGAAGTAGAAACAACTAAGAAATCACAGAGGGAGACAACATTGGAGATAGAAAACCTTGGGAAGAAATCAGGGGCCATAGATGCAAATATCAACAATAGAATTCAAGAGATAGAAGACAGAATCTCAGAAGCTGAAGATACCATAGGAACCATTGATTCAACAGTCAAAGAAAATACTAAATGCAAAAAGGTTGTAACCCAAAACATCCAGGAAATCCAGGACACAATGAGAAGACCAAACCTAAGGATTATAGGTATAGACGAGAGTGAAGATTTACAAGTTAAAGGGCCAGCAAATATCTTCTATAAAATTATGGAAGAAAACTTCCCCAACCTAAAGAGAGAGATGCCTATGAATATACAAGAAGCCTATTGAACCCCAAACAGACTGGACCAGAACAGAAATACATCCCATCACATAAAAATTAAAACTCCAAATGTACTAAACAAAGAAAGAATATTAAAGGTAGCAAGAGAGAAAGGCCAAGTAACATATAAAGGAAGACCTATCAGAATAACACCAGATTTCTCACCTGAGACCATGAAAGCTAGAAGATCCTGGGCAGATATCATGCAAACTCTAAGAGAACACGAACTTCAGCCAAAACTACTTTACCCAGCAAAACTCTCAATCGCCATAGATGGAGACCTCAAGATATTCGATGACAAAATCAAATTTGCACGATATCTTTCCACAAATCCAGCCCTACAAAGGATAATAGGGGGAAAACACCAAGACAAGGATGGAAACTACACCCGGGAAGAAGCAAGATAGAAACCTCCTCTCATCAAACCCAAAAGAAGATAACCTCTCAAAGATAAAAAAAAAATAATTTCAAAAATGTCGGGAGGTAATAATTACTATTCCTTAATATCTCTTAACATCAATGGACTGAATTCCCCAATAAAAAGACATAGATTAACAGACTGGATACAGAAACAGGGCCCTACATTTTGCTGCATACAGGAAACACATCTCAGTGTTATAAACAAATACTGCCTTAGAGTAAAAGGCTGGAAGACAATTTTACAAGCAAATGGTCTCAGAAAACAAGTTGGAGTAGCCATTATAATATCAGATAAAATTGACTTCCAACCTAAAGTCATCAAAAGAGACTCAGAAGGTCACTTCTTGCTGGCCAAAGGGAAAATCCACCAAGAAGAGCTCTCAATACTGAACATCTATGCTCCAAATGCAAGGGCACCCTCATTCATAAAAGAAACCTTACTAAAGCTTAAAGCACACATTACACCTAACACAATAATTGTGGGTGACTTCAACACCCCACTCTCCTCAATGGACCGATCAGGAAAGCAGAAACTAAACAGGGACACAGTGAAACTAATTGAAACTTTGGACCAATTGGATTTAACAGATTATATATATATATATATATATATATATATATATATATATATATATATAACATTTCATCCTAAAGCTAAAGAATATACCTTTTTCTCAGCACCACATGGTACCTTTTCCAAAATTGATCAAATAATTGGTCACAAGACAGATGTCAACAAATACAAGAAGATTGAGCTAATCCCATGCCTCCTATCAGATCACCATGGAGTAAGAGTGGTCTTCAATAGCAACAAAAACAACAGAAAGCCCACGTACACATGGAAACTGAACAATACTCTACTCAATGACACCTTGGTCAAGGAAGAAATAAAAAAAGAAATCAAAGACTTTTTAGAATTCAATGAAAATGAAGGTACAACCTACCCAAATCTATGGGACACAATGAAAGCAGTGCTAAGAGGAAAACTCATAGCTCTAAATGCATGCAAAAAGAAACTGGAGAGAGCATACACTAGCAGCTTAATGGCACACCTTAAAGCCCTGGAAGAAAAAAAAAGTTAATTCACCCAGGAGGAGTAGAAGACAAGAAATCATCAAGCTCAGGGCTGAAATCAATCAAGTAGAAACAAAGTAAACCACACAAAGAATCAACAAAACCAGGAGCTGGTTCTTTGAGAATATCAACAAGATAGATAAACCCTTAGCCAGACTAACCAAAGGACACAGAGACAGTATACAAATTAACAAAATTAGAAATGAAAAGGGAGACATAACAACAGAAACTGAGGAAATTCAAAAGATCATCAGATCCTACTACAAAGGTCTATACTCAAAACAACTGGAGAATCTGGAGGAAATGGACAATTTCCTAGACAGATACCAAATACCAAAATTAAATCAGCATCAAATAGATCAGCTAAATAGTCCCATAACCCCTAAAGAAATAGAAGGGGTTATAGAAATCCTCCCAACCAAAAAAAGTATGGGACCAGATGGTTTAGTGAAGAATTCTACCAGACCTTCAAAGAAGATTTAACACCAATACTCTTCAAACTATTCCACAAAATATAGACAGAAAGGACACTGCCCAACTCATTCTTCGAAGACACAATTACGTTGATACCTAAACCACAAAAAGATCCAACAAAGAAAGAGAACTACAGGCCAATTTCTCTTATGAATACCAATGCAAAAATACTAAATAAAATTCTTGCCAACCGAATCCAAGAGCACATCAAAACGATCATTCACCATGATCAAGTAGGCTTCATCCCAGGGATGCAGGGATGGTTCAATATATGGAAATCCATCAATGTAATCCTCTACATAAACAAACTAAAAGAAAAAAACACATGGTCATCTCATTAGATGCTGAAAAAGCATTTGACAATATTCAGCATCCTTTCATGCTAAAAGTCTTGGAAAGAGCAGGAATTCAAGGCCCATACCTAAACATAGTAAAAGCAATCTACAGCAAACCAGTAGCCAACATCAAAATAAATGGAGAGAAACTTGAAGCAATCCCACTAAAATCAGGGACTAGACCTGGCTGCCCTCTCTCTCCATATCTTTTCAATATAGTACTTGAAGTTCTAGCG
Organism: Apodemus agrarius; assembly: GCA_964023405.1. Lineage (NCBI taxonomy): Eukaryota > Metazoa > Chordata > Mammalia > Rodentia > Muridae > Apodemus > Apodemus agrarius. The sequence continues at coordinate 178,316,261 of OZ030005.1, forward strand.
AGAGCAATTAGACAACATAAGGAAGTCAAAGGGATACAAATTGGAAAGGGAGAAGTCAAACTATCCTTATTTGCAGACGATATGATAGTTTACTTAAGTGACCCAAAAAACTCCACCAGAGAACTTCTACAGCTGATAAACAACTTCAGCAAAGTGGCTGGTTATAACATTAACTCTAGCAAATCAGTAGCCTTCTTGTACTCAAAGGACAAGCAGGCTGAGAAAGAAATTAGGGAAATAACACCCTTTACAATAGCCACAAACAATGTAAAGTACCTTGGTGTAACTCTAACCAAACAAGCGAAAGATCTATATGACAGGAACTTCAAGTCCTTGAAGAAAGAAATCGAAGAAGACCTCAGAAGATGGAAAAATATTTCTTGCTCCTGTATTGGCAGGATCAATATAGTAAAAATGGCCATCTTGCCAAAAACAATCTACAGATTCAATGCAATCCCCATCAAAATCCCAACTCAATTCTTCATAGATCTAGAAAGAGCAATTCTCAAATTCATCTGGAGCAATAAAAAACCCAGGATAGCTAAAACTATTCTCAACAATAAAAGGACTTCTGGGGGAATCAATATCCCTGACCTCAAGCAGTACTACAGAGCAATTGTGTTAAAAACTGCATGGTATTGGTACAGCAACAGGCAAGTAGATCAATGGAATAGGATTGAAGACCCAGAAATGAATCCACAGAGTGATGGTCACCTGATCTTTGATAAAGGAGCCACAACTATCCAGTGGAAAAAATATAGCCTTTTCAACAAATGGTACTGGTTCAAGTGGAGTTCAACATGCAGAAGATTCGAATTGACCCACTCTTATCTCCTGTACTAAGATCAACTCCAAATGGATCAAGGACCTCCACATCAAACCAGACACACTGAAACTATTAGAAAAGAAACTTGGGCAGACCCTGGATGACATGGGCACAGGGGGAAAGTTCCTGAACAGAACACCAATAGCTTATGCACTAAAATCAAGAATTGACAAATGGGACCTCATAAAATTACAAAGTTTCTGTAAGGCAAAGGACACTGTCAGAAGGACAAAATGGCAACCAACAAAGTGGGAAAAGATCTTCACCAACCCCACATCCGACAGAGGGCTAATATCCAATATATACAAAGAACTCCAGAAGTTAGACTGCAAAGAACCAAATAACCCTATCAAAAAAATGGGGTACAGAGCTAAACAAAGAATTTTCACCAGAAGAAATTCAGATGGCCGAGAAACACCTTAAGAGATGTTCAACATCATTAGTCATCAGGGAAATGCAAATCAAAACAACCCTGAGATTCCACCTCACACCAGTCAGAATGGCTAAAAAAAAAAAAAAAAAAAAAAAACCCTGGAAATCCAAAAAATCATCAGATCCTACCTCTAATGCCTAGACAAAACTGGGAAACTGATGAAATGGACAATTTCCTAGACAGATACAAGGTACCCAAGTTAAAAAAGGATCAGATAAATGATCTAAACAGTCCCATGACTATTTTGAAGCAGTCATTAGTAGTCTCCCAGCGAAAAAAAAAAAGCACAGAACCAGATGGTTTTAGTACAGAGTCCCATCAGACCTTCAAAAAAGACCTAATACCAATATGCTTCAAAATATTATACAAAATAGAAACAGAAGGAACACTACCCAAATGAAGGCTTCTATGAAGCCATAGTTATTCTGATACTTAAAACACAAAGATCCAACAAAGTAACAGTACATCTGACAAATTACCCTCAGGAATATCAGTGCAAATTTACACAATAAAATTCTCTTAAACTGAATCCAATAACACATGGAAATTATTATTCACTAAGATCAAGTAGGCTTCATCATAGTGATGCAGGGATGGTTAAATATATGGAAATCCATCAACTTAATCCACTACAGAAAACAAAAAGCAAAAAACAAAACAAAACAAAGAATGAAAAAAAAAAACCATGATCATCACATTTGATGCTGAGAATGAATTTTGACAAAATTCAGCACCCTTCATGGTAAAAGTTTTGGAAAGATCAGGAATTTGATTACCAAACTTAAACATAGTTAAAGAAATATACAGCAAACCAGTAGCCAACAGCAAATTAAATGGGGAGAAACTTGAAGCAATCCCATGAAAGTCAGGGAGTAGACAAGGCTGACTCCTCTTTCCCAAACTATATAATATAGTATTTGAAGTCCTAGCCAGAGAAATTAAACAACAAAAGGAGGTCAAATGAATGCAAGTGGGATAGGAAGAAGTCAAAGTATCACTATTTGCAGAAGATATGATAGTATACTTAAGTGACCCCAAATATTCCACCAGAGAATTCCTAGACCTGATAAACAGATTTGCAGGGGTAAGGAGGAAAGGAAATAATATTTGAAATGTAAATAAAGCAAATATCTAATTAAAAAAAACCTTTGACCCTAACATGTCCTGACTGAAAAATGCCCTGCAGTAATGGTGGCCCAGAGCTTATGAAAGTTTCCTAGAAAGAACTGGTCTAACTTGAGGCCCATACCATGAGAGGAAGCCCCTGCCCAGCATTGACTGATGTCCAAGAATGAGAAGCCACCTAAAAACCTAGGGCAGGGCCTAACACAACTGGCCCTTCCCCTAAAAAATGTCAAGAAAACGATCCCTAACAATATGTTGATGCACTCAGATTAGCACTATGTCCAACTGTCTTCAGAGAAGCTTCCCCTGGTAGCTGTTTGGAGAATATGCAGAGACCCAACTCAAAACACCAGATGGAGCCCATGAACCTTGCAGAAGAATGGGAGGAAGGACTGTGAGTCACCATATGTTTTCTGAAAAAAAATGTAAATAGTTCTACCTGAAAAACTAGCTATGACACTACTGAGCATGTACCCATAAGATGATCCCAAATATAACAAGAACACATGCTCCACTATGTTTATAAGAGCCTTATTTATAATAACCTGAAGCTGTGGTACACTTAGACAATTCTGCAGTATTCAGCTATTAAAAATAAAGACTTCATGAAATTTAACAGCAAATGGATGGAACTAGAAAATATCCTGAGTGAAGGAACCCAGTCACAAAAGAACACACATTGTATGTACTCATTGATAAGTTGATATTAGCCCAAATGCTCACAGTGGCCATGAAATAAGCCACAGAACATATGGAGCTTAGGAGGAAGGAAGACTAGGGTGTGAATACTTCAGGCCTGCATAGAGTGGGTTAACAGGAAGATCTCAAGAGGTGGAGGGAGGTGTTATATCGAAAAGATAGAGGAGTGGGAGTGAAAAGTGGCAGCAGGAGCAGGTAGTAGAAGAGATGCAAGAGGGGAATAGAGAGTAAGAAAATTGAATAAAAATATGTAGCAGTGGGAGATGAGGAACTGGAGATGAGCCACTGGAAGGTCACAGATTCCAAGGAAGTAAGAGGCTCCCACACGCAATGGGAATGACTTTAGCCAAAATGTGAAGGGAAGGGGAGGTAGAACCTATAGAGACCATGACCAGTAGATAGCCACAACCCCCTGTCGATGGTTGGGCCACCCACCCACCCATCTCAAAGTTTTTAACTCAGAATAGTTTCTGTCCAAAGGAGAGACAGAGACAAAAATGGAATAGAGACAAAAGGAAGGGCCATCCAGGAACCACTCTACCTGAAAATCCATCCTCTCTGCAGACACACTGACACTTTTGCTGTTGCCAAGAGGTGCTTGTTGAAAGGAACCCGGTGTGGATGTTCCCTGGGAGTTTCTGCCAGCACCTGACCAGTGCAGATGTATATGTTTGTAGCCAGACATCAGACTGAGCTCTGGGACCCTGTTTGAGGAGCTGGCAGAAACTGGAGAGTCAGAGGTGGGTTGCAACATCATAGGAAGAACAATGTGGGATGACTGAACTACCCAGTACTCCCAGGGACAAGACCAGAAACCAAGGAGTGTACAGGAAGGGATCCATGTCTCCAGATACATAAGCAGCAGAGGATGGCCTTGTCTGACACCAATGATAGGAGCAGGTTCATGGCCCTAGGAGGATTGATATCCCAGCATAGGGGGATGCTGGAGTATAATAGATGGGTGTGGGGGGAGATCACACTAATAGAGGCAAAGAGGATTAGAGAGAGAGTGAATGTAGGAAGGGTGTTTGTGGCAGGGTAACTGGGAAGAGGTGGATATGGAATAGAGAGTGTTGAAGAGGGTTAACCAGGAAGAGAGATATCATTTGAGGTATAAACAAATAGAATGATTAATTTAAAAAATGTTTTAAAAAAGACTAACCACCACAAAGGCCAAGTGGTCAGTGCCAAAAGCACACACACACACACACACACACACACACACACACAATCATTAGAGCACGGCCTACAGAATCAAATAAGCAGGCCAGATAGTAGCTCATATAGCCTGAAGCAAATACTGTATGGGTCTGCACTAGAGCCTCTGCATATATGATGTGGTTGTATAGATAGATTAGTGTTTCGAGGGCCTCATAGCAATGGGAGTTTGAGTGTCTCTGACTCTTCTATGTGCTCTTTGGAACCTTTTTCGCCTACTGGGTTGCTGAATCCAACCATGATGGGAGGCTTTGTTCCTAGTCTTATCACATCTTGTTATTCAATGTTTAGTTGATATTCCTGGGAAGCCTGCTATTTTCTGAATGGAAATGGAGGAGCAATAGATCTAGTTAAGAAGGATGGTAGTGGATGGACTAGGAGAAGTGAAATAGGGGAGAATCTGCATTTGAAGATGTACTGCATGAAGAAAGAATATAAAAAAACACAGAGGGGCTCTCTACCATCTTGGGCTTCCAGATGCCAGACATATCTGACAGGCAGCACCAGGTACATAGGCAAATCCCGAGTCTAACATCGCTTAGGTCTCAGCTCGTCAAACTTCTGCCTGCACCCAGGGCCTAGGCAGCTCTGTGGGCCATCTGTGTGCCAGCCCTGTTGGGTGATATTTGCCCTGCAGACTGATCAGCACTTGGAGCTGCTCCCCGCCATCTTGGCTTCCAGATACCTGACATATCTGACAGGCAGTGCCAGGTATACAGACTTAGCCCGAGTCTAACTTTGCTTGGGTCTCAGCCTGTCAGGCTTCTGCCTGTACCCAGGGCCTGAGAGGCTCTGTAGGCCAACTGTGTGCCAGCCCTGTCAGGGGCCATTTGCCCTGCAGAGTGATCAGCACTTGGAAAAGGTCCCAGCAGCATGTAGCATCTTTGCTCCCTGATGGAGCAGACAGGCAGCACCAGGTTCACAGAGACAACCTGAGTATAACATTGCTTGGGACAAGACACACCAGAACTCCAATGGCACCCAAGAGGAGGGCAGCACATCAGCAATCTGTGCCAGGGGAAACCCAGTCATCTAGTGGTACAGAAATAGCCTTACAGGTAATAGGAAGTTCAAGCAACAGCCAGTGACAACAGGTCAATGCCAGAGATAACCAGATGGCAAAAGGCAAAAGTAGGAACGTTACTAATAGAAATCAAGGCAATATGGCAGCATCTGAAACCAATTCTCCAACAACAGCAAGTCCTGGATACCCCAACACACCAGAAAAACAAGATTTGGATTTGAAATCACTGGTCATGATGCAGTGAGAGGAACACAAGAAGTACATAAATAAATCTTCTAAAGAAATACAGGAGAAAAAGGATCAAAAGGTAGAAGCCCTTACAAGGGAAACACAAAAATCATTTAAAAAATTCAGGAGAATATGGGTAAAAGATAGAAGCCAAAAGAGAGGAAATGCAAAAATTACTTAAAGAAATACAGGAGAATTTGAGTCAACAGGCAAAAGTCATGAAAGAGGAAACACAAAAATCTCTTAAGGAATTATAGGAAAACACAAACAAATGAGTGAATGAACCGAACAAAACCATCTAGGATCTAAAAACAGAAGTAGAAACAATTAAGAAATCGTAAAAGGAGAAAACATTAGAGATAGAAATCAGGGGCCATAGATGCAAATATCAACAACAGAATACATGAGATAGAAGAAAGATTCGCAGATGCTGAAGATACCATAGAAACCATTGACACAACAGTGAAAGAAAATGCAAAATGCAAAAAGCTTGTAACCCAAAACATCCAGGAAATCCAAGACACAATGAGAAGACCAAACCTAAGGATTATAGGTATAGATGAGAGTGAAGACTTACAACTTAAAGGGCCAGCAAATATCTTCAACAAAATTATGGAAGAAAACTTCCCTAACCTAAAGCGAGAGATGCCCATGAATATACAAGAAGCTTACAGAACTCAAAACAGAATGGCCCAGAACAGAAATACCTCCCATCACATAATAATCAAAACCCCAAATGTAGTAAACAAAGAAAGAATATTAAAGGCAGTAACAGAAAATGCCAAGTAACATACAAAGGAAGACCTATGAGAATTACACCAGACTTCTCACCTGAGACCATGATCCTGGGCAGATCTGATGCACACTCAAAGACAACATAAATGCCAGCCAAGAGTACTATACCCAGCAAAACTCTCAATCACCATAGATGGAGAAACCAGTATATTACATGACAAAATCAAATTTACACAATATCTTTCCACAAACCCAGCCCTACAAAGGATAACAGGTGGAATACAACAATACAAGGAGGGAAACTACACCCTGGAAAAAGCAAGATAGTAATCTCCTTTCATCAAACCCAAAAGAAGATAACCACTCAAATATAAAAATAACATGAAAAATGACGGGAAGTAATAATTACTATTCCTTAATATCTCTAAGCATTGATGGACTCAATTCCCCAATAAAAAGATATAGACTAACAGACTGGATACATCTACATTTTGCTGCATACTGGAAACACACCTCAGTGTTAAAGACAAACACTACCTTAGAGTAAAAGGCTGGAAGACAATTTTACAAGCAAATGGTCTCAGGAAACAAGCCAGAGTAGCCATTCTAATATTAGATTAAATTGACTTTCAACCTAAAGTCATCAAAAGAGACATGGAAGGACACTTATTGCTGGTCAAAGGAAAAATCTACCAAAAAGAACTCTCAATTATGAACATCTATGCTCCAAATGCAAGGGCACCCTCATTTGTAAAAGAAACTTTAGTAAAGTTCAAAGCAAATAATGGACCTAACACAATAATTGTGGGTGGCTTCAACACTCTACTCTCCTCAATGGACCGATCAGGAAAACAGAAACTCAACAGGGCGACAATGAAACTTATTGAAGCTTTGGATCAATTGGATTTAACAGATGTGTGTGTGTGTGTGTGTGTGTGTGTGTGTGTGTGTATAACATTTCATCCTAAAGCAAAAGAACATATGTTTTTCTCAGCATCTCATGGTACCTTCTCCAAAATCGATCATATAATTGGTCACAAGACAGACCTCAACAAATATGAGAAGATCGAACTAATCCCATGCTTACTATCAGATCACAATGGAGTAAGAGTGGTCTTCAATTGCAACAAAAACAACAGAGAGTCCACATACAGATGGAAACTGAACAATACTCTACTCAATGATACCTTGGTCAAGGAAGAAATAAAGAATGTAATCAAAGACTTTTTAGAATTTAATGAAAATGAAGGCACAACATACACAAATTTTTGGGACACAATGAGAGTGGTGCTAAGAGGAAAACTCATAGCCCTGAGTGCCTTCAGAAAGAAACTAGAGGGAGCATAAACTAGAAGCTTAACAGCATACCTGAAAGCCCTGGAACAAAAGGAAGCTAATTCACTCAGGAGGAGTAGAAGACAGGAAATCATCAAACTCCGGGCTGAAATGAATTAGGTAGACTCAAATAGAACCATTCAAAGAATCAACAAAACCAGGAGCTGGTTCTTTGAGACAATCAACAAGATAGATAAACCCTTAGCCAGTCTAACTAAAGGGAACAGAGACAGTATCCAAATTAACAAAATTAGCAATGAAAGAGGAGATATAACAACAGAAACTGAGGAAATTCAAAAAATCATCAGATCTTACAACAAAACCTATACTCAAGGCAACTGCGGAATCTGGAGGAAATGGACACTTTCCTAGACAGATACCAAATACCAAAATTAAATCAGGATAGGTCATCTAAACGGTCTCATAACCCCTCAAGAAATAGAAGGGGTCATAGAAATCTTCCAAACAATAAAAGCACAGGACCAGATGGTTTTAGTGCAGAATTCTATCAGATCTTCAAAGAAGACATAACAGCAATACTCATCAAACTATTCCACATAATAGAAACAGATGGAACATTGCCCAACTCGTTCTATAAAGCCACAATTATGCTGATACCAAAACCAAAAAGATCCAACAAAGAAAGAGAACTTCAGGCCAATTTCCCTTATGAACATCGGTGCAAAAATATTCAATAAAATTCTTGCCAACCGAACCCTAGAACACATCAAAATGATCATTCACCAAGACCAAGTAGGCTTCATCCCAGGAATGTAGGAATGGTTCAATATATGGAAACTCATCAAGGCAATTCACTACATAAACAAACTCAAAGAAAAAACCACATGGTCATTTCATTAGATGCTGAAAAAGCATTTGACAAAATTCAGGATCCTTTCATGCTAAAAGTCTTGGAAAGAACAGGAATTCAAGGCCCATACCTAAACAAAGTAAAAGCAGTATACAGCAAACTGATAGCCAACATCAAACTAAATTGAGAAAAACTTAAAGCAATCCCACTAAATCAAGGACTAGACAAGGCTGCCCCCTCTCTCCATATCTTTTCAATATAGTACTTGAGGTTCTATCTAGAGCAATTAGACAACATAAGGCGGTCAAGGGGATACAAATTGGAAAGGAAGAAGTCAAACTATTACTATTTGCAGATGATATAAGTGGCCCAAAAAACTCCACCAGAGAACTCCTACAGCTGATAAACAACTTCAGCAAAGTGCCTGGTTATAAGATAAACTCAAGCAATTCAGTAGCCTTGCTATACTCAAAAGATAAGCAGGCTGAAAAAGAAATTAGGGAAATGACACCCTTCATAGTAGCCACAAAAATATAAAGTATCTTGGGGTGACTTCTTTTCTGTTTTTAAATGTTTAAAGCACAAAATTATAATTAAAAATGAATACTTTGTTTACACAATGTTTTAAATACATCATAAATGAAAATCGCATAATGAGATGGATTTGGAGAAGCAGTGAATGACAGAGAATACAACGATAATTGGACACAATAGCTTGCACTCTATGATGTGATTGGAATCAGTTTCCATCTCTCCTGCCCTTTCTATTGTTTTTCTCCTCAGTTATATTGCTATTTTATGTGAATATAAATGTTGATGTGTTCTAATTAACTAAGTCCCCTTATATGTTCCTGAATCCATCTTGTATATTCATACATGCAATAAATATTCAAGTTTGTTTTCAAATGACTAAGCCTTTACATATCTCTGGCAAATATTTAAGTATTCAGTGAATGAGGAAATATTTGAAAAAATAAATCAATGAGTGTATATTAACACTTTACCTGCTTCTAATTAACCAGATAATAATCAATAAAGTTCCAAGGAATTGTAACATTCTGTGATTCTTGATGTTCTTTTATTTTCTTCAGAATGTAGTTTTCAGTATAATAAATATTTTCAGTTATTGTCTTATGACTTCCTGGACAATAATCAATGAGAACAGGGAAACTATTGCAGAACTACAAGAAGAAAAAAAACCCAAGAATTAATTAAATGCTTAAGGTATAATAAAGAAACATATACATACTATAACATAGTAAGCCTGATTTAGATTTATTTTTATATATATGACTGATGATAACCTTGAAGAAAAGTTCTCTACTTTATATAGTAATTTCCTATGCTAGTAGAAGAATTGAGGTAGAAAATCTAGCCCATATGACCAAAGTTCTTAAAAAATAGTCCACATTCAAGAATAAGTTAATTCTAACCTAAAAACTTGAACTGTCATATGATATAAATTACTCTAATTCATACTTTTTAGATGCTAGCTGAAGGGAAGATAGTAGTGTAGGTGATTTACTGGACAAAACTAGTATCTACAGATATATTTCCTATCAGTCAACGTCTGATATAGAATGAAAACATAGTAGTGAGTGGGCCTTTAAAGATGCTTTGACAAAAAAAAACACACTTTTTATGACTTCTCCTTGGTCTGTAAAGAGTATATATGCAGAGATCAGGAGATACTAACTCAGAACAACAACAACAAAAAAGTTGGTAAAGATGTTTGTGGTCCAGAAACCATAAAACCATTCATATTGTCATTTCTTCCTGTTCCCTTGTCAGGAAAGAAACAAAATAAAGTGGTAAATATTTGAATGATTTTAGTGCTTTCTGAATCTTTATCCCAAATATTCTTTAACAGACTATTTTCAGTCTAAACTAAAATATTTCAGTCAAATACTGGACTGAAGGTGGTCTTTATTGTTGACAGTACAAGAACGGGTGGATAGTGCAAGAATGTTCTATGAGTGACCAGATATCTTTTTCCAAATGGAAGAATTAATTTATAGAAAAAGTTCCCCTAAAGACAATGGTTAAAACAACAACTACTACAATGAAACAAAACAAACAAACAAACAAACATAAAATATTAGACAGGGAGCTAAGCATCTTGACTCATCTTGGCATTTGACCTTCATTTTTCTTCTTGTTTATCAAAGGACTTAGACATCTCTTTCAGATGTCCTTTATACACTACTCTAGGCAAACCATCAGTACTATCACATCTCTATTATTCTATGTAGAATTTGATCTCTGAGAAAGAATGAGTATAAGTTTCTTCTCAGGAGGAAAGTAATATTTCTTCACCTGTATCCAGGAAGTGATCAAGAGCTTCACATTCTCATTCAGTTTTTCTACCAAGCTAAGGAAATCCTGATCTTTATAATGCAAAGCAATTTTGGAAAATAATGTAGCAGATGACATTGCAAGGAGCACAGGCAAGGATGAAGGTGAAATCAGAGGGTGAGACTGAAGAACAGGAAACAATTGTAAAATATTATTAAAATATAGCAAAACAGTATTTTATCCTTCTTAATGGGTAAAGTTACTTTAGGAATTTGAAGCAGTATTTTATCTACAAATTCCTCTAACAGCTGAATAGTCAGTACATATGGAAACAGCAATAACTTTTACTTGTAATATATATTAACTACACTCAAATATGATTTTTAGTCTTTTCTTCACCTTATTTTGAAGAAAGAAGTTAAAGAAAATGTTCTTCAGAATTAAAGCAGATACCCTGACTCTTCTTTGACAAGTATTCCTGCATTCACAATGACAGCAAATTTAGATCTGTTCATGACCTAAGACAAAACAGTGGCTTCTGAGAGAAATGATTTACAGAACAGAGGCAGATCTATAATATACTCAGAGAAAATAGAGATAGTATTAATGAAAATACTTCACCTTTACTTACACAAATAATTTTGTTAAGTTTGTGTGTTTTTCAGATTAATGCTGTCATGTGCAGTTTCTCAAAACATACTAATCACAACAAAAAGAAAACATGATAAATTTTCAAATCATGATAAAGTTCTACTACACACAGCTAAGGAATGAAAAATATACTTTGACTTATAAGTACCCAGGACTATGAAAATAAGTGTTCAAGATACCTTGATACATCAGTGAAGTTGCGGAGATCAAAGTACTTCAACAAAATGAAAACAATTATCATCAAGTTTGGGCTCCATAAAAGTAGATAATATCACTGCCACCATTATCAATAGCAATTATTCTCTGATAAAATGATCAGCAATAAATAAGGTATGTTTATGCTAAGGAGGCAACTCATTGGAAAATTAAAATAAAAGCTGTGTTCATGATATCTGATTCAAAAGCAATGGAAAAACTTTTCAGAAAGAATACTACCAGTAGATCCTTGTACTCTAACCTATAACAGAATGGAAAAGTCAAAACACAAAGCTTTGCTCACCATTGGTTTTCCTCAGTTCCTCCATGAGGCACTGTTTTTCATCTTGAAATTATCTTCAATATTCCTTTTCCGCATGCCCAAATTCCACAGGATCATGAGTGCAAAATGTTTTATTTCTTTCCATCTAATTCCATGGATAAGAACAATTACTAAACAAATAAGAATGTAAACTACGTGATCCCAGAAAGAGAAAGGGCATCTGCAAATGCACAACCATAGAGAGGCCCAGTCTGAGCCCCAAAATCAAATCTGGCCTTTGTTTTCTTTTTCCTCACTGTGAATGCTGCCCAGCTCACAAATGAACATGCACACTCACTTACCAAGTCCTTTATTAATGTTTTCAGCCAGTGGAAAATTTCCTTTATCAGAAAACTCCTCCCCATGATCAATCACGACTTCTTTCACTTCTTTATACCCATGGAATACCATAGTGTGGCTTCATGCCAAAGTACAGAGTGAACACGGGGCCATAGACTTTTGAGAACTAAAAATTGGAAATCAAAACAATGGGTAATTTTCACTTTTCAGTGGGTACAATGTGCCCTGTGATGACCCAGGCAGTTGATATTTAGATTACAGTGAATTGTCACATCAAAATATTCAGCAGTTCTCTTGATTCCGTTTCAATAAGTAACTGAGGCAAGAGTTTTTCCAGATACTTTCTGGAGACAAGTTGCTCATGAAGAAAAGATCCCATCCCTTGGGCAGTCACCAAACCCCGACAGTTACTGATGCTATGTTGTGCCTTGTCTTAGTCAGAGTTTCTATTCCTGCACAAACATCATGACCAAGAAGCAAGTTGGGGAGGAAAGGGTTTATTGAGCTTACACTTCCACACAGCTGTTCATTACCAAAGGAAGTTAGGACTGGAACTCAAGCAGGTCAGGAAGCAGGAGCTGATGCAGAGGCCATGGAGGGATGTTCCTTACTGGCTTGCTTCCCCTGGCTTTCTCAGCCTGCTCTCTTATAGAACCCAAGAATACCAGCCCAGAGATGGTACCACCCACAAGGGGCTCTCCCCACTTGATCACTAATTGAGAAAATGCCCCACAGCTAGATCTCATGGAGGCATTTCCCCAAATGAAGCTCCTTTTCCTATGATGACTCCAGCCTGTGTCAAGTTGACAGAAAAAACCAGCCAGTACAATTGACACCTTGTCAACTTGACACACCAACATATCACTACTAAGCCTCAACCCTTACTTTCTTATTCATCCCCAAGATCTAAATAACATTAAAAGTCCCACAGTCTTTACATATTAAAAGTTCAATCCCTTTAAAATGTCCAATATCTTAAAATTCAAATTCTTTTAAAAATTCGAAGTCTCTTAACTGTGGGCTCCACTAAAATACTTTCTTCCTTCAAGAGAGAAAAATATCAGGGCACAGTCACAATCAAAAGCACAACTCAAACTCCAATGGTTCGAAGTCTGAGATCCCACTCATGATCTTCTGGGCTCCTCCAAGGGCTTGGGTCACTTCTCCAGCTCTGCCCTTTGTAGCACACACCTTGTCTTCTAGACTCCAGCTGCCTGTACTCCACTGCTGCTGCTATCCTTGGTGGTCATCGCATAGTACTGGCATCTCCAAAACACTGCTATCTTCCACTGTAACTAGGCTTCACCAACAGCCACTCAAAGGCTTTTTTCATGGTGCCAAGCCTCAACTCTTTTCATGACCCCTTCAGTCCTGGGCCATCAATTGCAACTGAGGGTACACTTTCACCAGTGGCCTTCCATGGCCTCTCACAGTACCAAGCCTCAGCTGTTCTTCATGCCTTCAAAACCAGTACCACCTGGGTGAATCTTACACAGTACCAAGTCCTGCTACAGCACGAGGTACAACCTTGGCTATCTAGAACAAACCCTCTGTGCTCTCAGAAAACACTCCCCAGAAGATTTCACCTCAGTGATGCTGGTTTCTTCTTAATCACCGCTAATTTCTTAGCTCCAGCTAACCAGCATCAATAGTCCCAGTAACACAAAGGTTGACTTTAATGGTTTTGGTATCTTGTTACTCACAGCTGATTCTTCAGCTCCAGCTAACCAAAACCACAGAATCTTCATGGCCCTGATAAGAGTCTTTAATCTTCCCTCTGAAATTTCACAAGCCAGGCCTCCATCTTCTGCACTGTTCTCAACATAATCTTCCAAGCTCTTACACAACATCTCACAGAGGTCTCAACACTGAATGGACCATCTAGCCCAAGGTTCCGAAGTCCTTTCACAGTCCTCCCCAAAACATGGTCAAGTTGTCACAGGAATACCCCACCATGCTGGTACCAATTTGTCTTAGTTAGGGTTTCTATTCCTGCACAAACATCATGACCAAGAAGCAAGTTGGGGAGGAAAGGGTTTATTGAGCTTACACTTCCACACAGCTGTTCATTACCAAAGGAAGTCAGGACTAGAACTCAAGCAGGTTAGGAAGCAGGAGCTGATGTAGAGGCCATGGAGGGGTATTCCTTACTGGCTTGCTTCCCCTGGCTTGCTCAGCCTGCTCTCTTATAGAACCCAAGAATACCAACCCAGAGATGGTACCACCCACAAGGGGCTCTCCCCACTTGATCACTAATTGAGAAAATGCCCCACAACTAGATCTCATGGAGGCATTTCCCCAACTGAAGCTCCTTTTCCTATGAAAACTCCAGCCTGTGTCAAGTTGACACAAAAAACCAGTACATAGTAGACAGGAACTTTGCATGTCTGTCCTCTAAGATGCTCTATGAGCAACTGACTGAGAAAAATTCATATACTTACAGCCAAGCATTGGGCTGTACGAAGAGTAAGGAAAAGTAGGGGAAGGATTGAAGGAATTGAAGGTGATGGCAACCTCATAGTAAGATTAACAGAGTCAATTCACCTGGGGCACTGGGAGTCCCCAAAGACTAAGAGACAAACTAAATAGAATATACAGGCTGGTCCAAGGCTCCTGGCACATATATAGCAGAGGAGTACCTTGTCTGACCTTAGTGGGAGAAGATGTGCCTAATCTTATAGAGACTTGATACCCCAGGAAGGGGGAAGACTGAGGTACCCCCCTCTGAAACAAAGGGTACATGGAATGGTGAAGAACTTTGTAAGGCAGAATGATAGGCACATTTGGTTATGAATAAGTAATAATAATAATAATTATAATAATAAAAATATTACTAAAATTGGTACTCTGATATTTATAGCTTGATGCCTGGACAATCTAATTCCATGTTCAGTCAATACTAAAATAAGTATCAATGCACAGATGACTATTTGAGGAACACTTATAAAGCTTTTACTGTGCAACTTAGCCCCAGGAAGAAAAGTAAAAATCCATAATGAGGACCCCAGTTTGATTCTATCATTATTACAAATGTGGAGAGGGGTACCACTGAAGCTGCACACAGCAAGGGCATCAGATAAGAGAACAATTTCTTAACCTGAGGCATTCATGGCCCTGGTCACAGAATAAAATTCAATATGAATAGGATTGAATATGTTTAGTTCTCTTAATTCCAAATGGTACTCTACCTCTTCAGATATTTACTCTTAATAAAACACTAATTGTTCAGGAAATGCCAATACCAAATGCTAATGCCAATAAAAACCAATCTCTAAAGTTCTACCTGACCTGGTGTATGATGTAATATCCCCCTTTACAGAAACTTTTAGCAAAAAAAAAGTGTAGAAACAATCTGGTGTAGCCATCCTAATATCGAATAAAATCAACTATCAACATAAAGTAATCAAAAAAGATAAGGAAGGATGCTTCATACTCATCAAAGGAAAAATCTACCAAGATAAACTCTCAATTCTGAACATATATTCTCCAAATACAAGGGCACCAACATTTTAATAAAGCCCAAAGCACACAATAGTAGTGGGAGACTTCAAAACCCCACTCTCATCGATGGGCAGATCGAGGAACCATAAACTAAATAGAGAAATAGTGAAACTAACAGAAGTTATGAACCAAATGGATTTAACAGATATCTATAGAGCATTTTATCCTAAACCAAAAGAATATACCTTCTTCTCAGCAACTCACGTACATTATCCAAAATTGACTATATACTCAGTCTCAATAGAGACCTCAGCAGTTATAATAAGACTGAATAATTCCATGCAACCTATCAGATGACCACAGACTAGGCCTGGTCTTCAATAAAAAGAAAAACAAGAGAAAGTCCACATACACATGGAAACTGAACAACACAACACTCAACAATAACTTGGTCAAGGAAAAAATAAAGAAATTAAAGACTTTTTAGAATTTAATGAAAATAAAGGCACAATATTTTCAAACTTATGGGACACAATGAAATCAGTGGTAAGAGGAAAACGCAGAGCTCTTAGTGACTCCAAAAGCAACTGGAAAGAGTACACACTAACAGATTGACAGTACAGTTGATGGCTCTAAAACAAAAAGAAGCAAATACACCCAACAGGAGTAGACAGCACGAAACAATCAAACTCGTGGCCAAAATCAACCAAGTAGAAACAAAAAAGATCTATAAAAAGAATGAACCAAACCAGGAGCTGGTTCCTTGAAAAAAAACAATAAGATAGATAAACCCATTGCCAAATTAATGAGAGGGCACAGAACTGTATCCAAATCAGCAAAATCAGAAATGAAAAGTGAGACATAAAAACAGATAGTGAGGAAATCCAAAAAGTCATAAGATCCTACTACAACAGCCTTTGCTCAAAAAAAAGTGGAAAATCTAGTTGAAATGGACAATTTTCTAGACAGACACCAGGTAACAAAGTTAAATCAGGATCAGATAAATTATCTAAATAATCATATAACCTTTAAAGAGCTAGAAGCTGTCATTAATAGTCCCCTAACAACAACAACAACAACAACAACAAAAACAAAAACAACCTGGGACCAGATGGATTGAATGCAGAGTTCTACCAGAACTTCAAAGAAGACTCAAAACACAAATACTCTTCAAATTATTCCACAAAATAGAAACAGAAGGAACATTCCATAACTCGTTTTATGAAGACACAACTACTCTCATACTTTAACCACACAAAGACCCAACAAAGAAAGAGAACTTTAGACCAATTTCCCTTCTGAATATCAATGCAAAAATACTCAATAAAATTCTTGCAAACCAAGTCCAAGAACATATCAAAACAATCCTAAATTATCAGGAAAATGGAAGTCAAAATAACCATGAGATTCTACCTCATACCAGTCAGAATGGCCAGGATTGAAAACTCAGGGGACTGCAAATGCTGGAGAGAATGTAGAGAAAGATGAACACTTCTCCTTTGCTGGTGGAATTGCAAGCTGGTAAAATCACTCTGGACATCAGTTTGGTGGTTCCTCAGAAAATTGGACATAGCACTACCTGAGGAACTAGCTACACTACTCCTAGGCATATACCCAGAAGATGCTCCAACATGTACTAAGGACACATAATTCACTATGCTCATAGAAGCCTTATTTATAATAGACAGAAGCTGGAAAGAACCCAGATATGCCCCTCAACAAAAGAATGAATACAGAAAATGTGGTACATTTATACAATGGAATACTACTTATCTATTAAAAACAATGAAATCATGAAATTCTTAGGCAAATGGATAGAGCTAGGAAATATGATCCGGAGTGAGGTAACCCAATCACAAAAGAACACACAAGGTGTGCACTCGCTGATAAGTGGATATTAGCCCAAAAGCTCGGAACACCCAAGATGCAACTCATACACCACATGAAGCTCAAGAAGAAGGAAAACCAAAGTGTGGATACTTTGATCCTTATTGGAAAGTGGATCAAAATACCCATGTCTCACAGCCAAGCAATAGAATGAACATAGGGGCACCAAAGGAGCAGCTAAAGAAAGGACCCAAGGAGCTGAAGAAGTTGGCAGCCCTGCAGGAAGAACAATACTATGTACCAACCAGTATGCCCCGAGCTCCCAGGGACTAATTCACCAACCAAAAAGTACACATGGAGGGACCCATGGCTCCAACGACATAAGTAGGAGAAAATGACCCTTTTAGACATCAATGAAAGCAGAGACCATGGGTACTGTAAGGCTTGATCCTCCAGATTAGGGGAATGCAATTCAGGAAATTGGGGGGGAGGGTGGATGGGATAGGGGATTTTCAGAAGGGTAATGCAGAATTGTGATACCATTTGAAATATAAGTAAAGCAAATATCTAATAAAAAACTATCTCTAAAGTGCTACCTGACATGGTGAATAATGTAATGTGAACTTTTCCAGGACTTTTAGCAAAAGAAAAATAATTGTGGAAAACAGCAATAAAATAAGGATGGGAATAAGTATACAGATTTTTTTTTTGCAAATTTGCAAATGTTATTTTAATATGCAAACTTCCAAAAGTTTTCCAATTCACAGTAGAAATCATTTTTTCTTCAATATCTGATGGGGCCAACAAATGCAACGTTATAGGTTTTTAACTTCATGATCATTGATTACAATACTCTCTTGGCCAGTCCTGAGAACATATGCAAAAATAACATTATACAAACTATACAACTTATATTTAGGAATATATGCATATAAATTTACATATATGCATTAACTTCAATTAATAAAAGAATATGCCTTGGATTTTATGAAGTACAGCAAGGAGTATGTATGAGGGTTTGGAAGGAGATAAGGGAAGGAGGAATATATTATATCTCGAGATAAAATTTCTTTAACTATAATCTCAAAATAAAAAAAAATTTAAAGAGTTTGATTTATCTTTCCTTGTAAGGTGCTAGGGGAGCATAAGACATACTTACACTCATTAAGGATTGGGTGACGTTCTCCGCATCTAGATGGGATAAATGGCCAATAATTGAGAGAGGAGTAGGGCCAGGAGGGAACTTCCCAGTCCTGGAACTTTGTCTCCAGAGTGGGAGAAGAATGAGAGAGGAGAGGGTGAGCACCAGGAAGATGAGCAGGTCCATTGAGGTCCTCCTTACTGACACAGCTGTGATCAGGCAGCACAGAGCTTTTACCATGTGACTGCAGAATCAATATGACATCATAATTGACTAATCAGTGAGCTCCTGCTCATTAATATGGACACATGGACTTTATCCTAGTGATAGGGTCAAAAATAAGATGTTCTTCGTGCTTAAACATTTCATAATGTAGTTCAAACTATGTACTAATCTACCATATCTTCCTATAGAAGTCTATGTATGAGCAACTATGCCCAGGTTTAACTGTATATTTAAAATATGTATTTGTTACCTTAAATATTTACACATGCATTCTCAGTAAGTGTAGCTTTATAAATATTTAACAGACTCTGACAAATACAGCTAAGTGAATAAAATGTGTCTAGTGTTACTCAGACATATTGAATAAAAGAATATGTTTTATCCTGTCATTCACCAATATATAGCACAAGTTATGGAAAATCATGACTGTTGTTATTTGTTCTAATGGTGAAAAGATAAACAGAAGAACTTTCAGTATCACATGCTTCATGGAAGGAAAAAAATTAAATTCAATGAGATTTTCTTATGACCATATAGTTATTCACTGTGGTTTTATTACAATTTTTTATTAAAATAGATTGTTGTTTAATACCATACTTTTAGGCCACTAATCCCTCCTCTTCTCCTTGTTTCCCCCACCTCTCCTCTCCGCAGAATTACTCAATCTCTGTTTTCTGTTTAGGAAAGTGCAGACTTCCAGGAGATGACTGGTAAAGTGGGAAAATCAAGATACTGTAAGACAAGACATGAACCCTCATATTGAGGCTGGATAAGACAACAGTGGGAAGGAAAAGAGTTTCATGATCAAGCAAAAGATCCACTCCCACTGTTAGGAGTACCAGAAAAGCTAACAACTCTGACTACTTAAGAAAAGGATTGGGAGTATATCCTTCATATCATTCTAGAGGAGAATCTAGCTCAGTATAGCTGACCACAGAGACATCAGATAACTGCACAGAAAGTACTGTGAGTCCTTGACTATACTGTCTCCCTGAGAAAAGATATTTTGGATTTTTTTTTCTAAATTAGAGTTGCTATTGCTGTGATGAAATACCATAACCAAAAGCAAATTTGGGAAGAAAGACTTTAATTAGATTACAATTCCACATCTTGGTTCATCATTGGAAGGAGCCAAAATAGAAACTCAAGCAGGACAGGGTTCAGGAAGCAATATCTGATGCAGAGGTCATGGATGGGGGCCCTTACTGGTTTGTTTCCCATGGCTTGCTCATCCTGTCTCCTAAAACCCAGGATCACCGTCACATGTATGGCCCCACCCATCATGAGCTGAGTCCTCTGAAATCAAGAAGTAATTAATAATATGCCTGCAACTAGACCTTAGGGAGATATTTTCTCAATTGAAGTTGTTGATAACATTCCTATGTGTGCCCTTTAACCTCTGGTTATCTCTGGTGTTAGTTGGTCCTGCTGTCTCTGGCTGGCACTTGTCCCACCTGTGTGCCTCCAAGGCTGTCTCAACAACCCTGGGTGACAGGCTCTCATCTGGCACAGTGTTGTGATGCTGCCCAGATCCTGGGTGCAGGCCATGATGTATGCTGTCCCAGCTGTTCTGCTGCTCCTGCCTTCTATGTGCTCTTGGATTTCCTGCCTGCTCAGTTGCTGGAGAGAAGATATTCACCTCACCTCAAAAGCCGGGAGTCAAATCACTCCCTGAAGAGTTCTCCCTGGCAGGGTCTGTGCACAGAGGGCTGTGGTGGTTGCCATTGTGGCATGCACCTACCCTGTCTTAGCTGCTCTGCCACTTCTGTGTTCCCTGAACTCCTGGCTGTACCTGCTTACTCAGTCACGGGAGAGAAGATGGGGGCCTTACATCTTAAGTTGGCAGTTAAATTCGAGGCCTGTTTTATGAGGATTATATGGTCAGTTTTGGAGAAGGTATCATGAGGTACTGAGAAGAAGGTATATTCTTTTGTTTTAGGATGAAATGTTGTATAGATATGTTAAATTCATTTGGTTCATAACTTCTGTTGATTCCATTGTATCTCTATTAATTTCTGCTTCCACGATCTGTCCATTAATGAGAGTGGGGTGTTGAAGTCTACTACAGTTATTTTGTGAGGTTCAATGTGTGCTTTGAGCCTTTAGTAACATTTCTTTTATAAATGTGGTTGTCATTGCATTTGGGACATAGATATTTAGAATTGAGAGTTCATCCTGATAGATTTTTTTTCCTTTGCTGATTATGAAGTGTACTTCCTTATCTTTCTTGATAACTTTTGACTGAAAGTTCGTTTTATTTGATATTAGAATGGCTACTCCTGCTTGTTTCTTTGGACTATTTGCTTGGAATTTTTTCCAGCATTTTATTCTTAGGTACTGTCTCTCTATGCCATTGAGGGGCACTTCCTGCATTCAGGAAAATGCTGTTATGTATCCAGTCTGTTGGCCTATGTTTTCTTTAATTGGGGAATTGAGTCTATTGATGTTGAAAGATATCAGGGACCAATGATCATTGCTTCCTGTCATTTTTGTTGTTACAGTTGGAATTATGTTTGTGTGTTTCTCT
Source organism: Apodemus agrarius (assembly GCA_964023405.1). Lineage (NCBI taxonomy): Eukaryota > Metazoa > Chordata > Mammalia > Rodentia > Muridae > Apodemus > Apodemus agrarius. The sequence goes on from OZ030005.1 coordinate 178,337,619, forward strand.
TCTTTGGGGTTTGTTTTGAACAGATTAATTTTTTGGTTTTTGTTGGGTGTAGTTTCCCTCCTCATGTTTGAGTTTCTACCAGTTATCTTTTGTAGTTCTGGACTTGTGGAAAGATGTTGCTTAAATTTGGTTTTGTCATGTAATATCTTGGTTTCTCCATCTATGGTAATAGAATTTTTTTCTGGGAATAGTAGTCAGGACAGTCATTTTGTTCTCTTAAGGACTGTATGACATCTGCCCAAGATCTTGCTTTTAGACTCTGTTGAGAAGTGTGGTGCAATTCTGATTGTTTGCCTTTATATGTTATTTAACCTTTTTTTCTTACTGCTTTTGGTATTATTTTGCCAGGACCCATTCTTATGTAGATTTCAAAACCTCCACCTTTCAGCCAGTTCAAGCCAGATTTTAGAAGGAAAAATATAGCTTTGAAGATTGACCAAGTAGCAAGGTGGTCAGCACATACAGAGCTCACTTGACTGGGCTAGAACAAACAGAGCTCACCTGTGGTTAGGTTACCATAGCAACTCCTTTCCACCTCACCTCCTCGTGATCAACTTATTGTGCAATTTCCTATAGCAATAGCCAGCTTTTCCCTGAGATTCTGTAAGACAATTCTGAGAAACTGTTCCTGAGAAACAATGCTTGCCCCCTGAGATTGTTCCCCCAAAACAATGTCTTGCCCCCTTTACCCCTCCCTATACCTTGTTTGCTTCCTTCTATATTGCCGTGTGTAAAAAATAAATTTTGACAGTTGATCAGAATACTGTCTTGCTGACAGTCTTTTGTGTCTCTTGTCCCCCAATCTCTACCTAGGTGGTCCAGGGACTCCGTTGACTGTCCTGAGGGTCAGGACATTCTTTCTTTGTTTTGTGCATTTGGTGTTTTGATTATTATGTAATGGGAGAAACTGCTTTTCTGGTCCAATCTATTTGGGACTCTGTAGGCTTCTTGTAGGGTTATGAGCATGTATTTCTTTAGGTTAGGGATATTTTCTTTTATAATTTTGTTGCAGATGTTTATTGGCCCTTTGAGTTTTGAATCTTTATTCTCTTTGATACCTATTATCTTTATTAGGTTTGGTCTTTTCACTGTGTCCTGGAGTTCCTGGATATTTTGTTTTCAGAACATTTTACATTTAGCATTTTCCTTGACTGTTCTCTCAATGTCTTCTATGCTATCTTCTACACTTGAGATTCTCTCTTCTGTCTCTTGTATTCTGTTGGTGATGCTTGCATCTATGACTCCTGATCTCTTTCCTAGTTTTTATATCTCCAATTTTGTTGCCCTTTGTAATTTCTTTATTGTTTCTATTTTCATTTTTAGATCCTGGATGGTTCATTCAACTCCTTCATCTGATTGGTTGTGTTTTCGTGTGTTTTGTTAAGGGTTTTATATGTTTCCTCTTTAAGGGCTTCCACCTATTTATCTGTGTTCTCAAGTATTTCTTTGTTTGTTTGTTTTGAGACAGGGTTTCTCTGTGTAGTCCTGGCTGTCCTGGAACTCACTTTGTAGACCAGGCTGGCCTCAAACTCAGAAAGCCACCTGCCTCTGCCTCCCAAGTGCTGGGATTAAAAGCGTGCGCCACCACAGCCCAGCCTCAAGTATTTCTTTAAGGAAGTTAAGTTATTCATGCCCTTCCTAAAGGCCTCCCTCTATTGTCATCATGAGATGCGATTTTAATTCTGAATAATGCTTTTCTGATGTTTTGGTTTTATCCATAGCTTGCTGTGGTGGGAGAACTTGATACTGATTATGCAACCTCTGTTACCTTTGTTTCTGTTCCTCACATTCTTGAGCTGGCCTCTCACCACATGGTTATCTCTTGTATTAGCTGGTTTTACTATCTCTTGACAGGAGATTGTCCTTCCTGTGAGCCTCTGAGCCTTTAGCTTAGGTGTGTCAGCACTCCTTTGAGACAAGCTATCTCCAGATGGGATTAGGGTATGGAGATGTAGGGTATGTAGCTAAGGATCAGCTCAAGGGCACAGATGGCAACTGGAAGGTTCATTTCCCAGGCTGTTCCATGGTTCCTGCATCCTGTGCACTTCAGGTGGGTCCCTCTTGGGCCAGGTATTGGGGCTGTAGTTGTGATTTCACTTGTTATATTAGGTATATCAGCACCCCTTGTAGATAATCTATAACCTGTTGGGATTGGGATGTGGGGAGCTGTCATACAGGTTCAGCTCCAGGGTACCTGGAGTCATGTCACCAGCTGCTCCCTGGTTTTTTGCTAGTGAGAAGTTTTTTTTAACTTTATTGATTTATTTTTTGATTTACATTCTGTATAATATTCCCCCCACCACTGTTCATCCTCCAACTGTTCCACATCTCATACTTCCTCACCACGCCTGTCTCCATATGGATGTTCACACCCCACACCCCGCCTGACCTCTAAACTCCTTGGGGTCTCTAGTCTCTTGAGGGTTAGGTGTGCCATCTCTGAAAGAACACCAACCTGGGCGTTCTCTACTGTATATATGTTGGGGGGGGCTCATCTAAGCTGGTGTATACTGTTTGGTGGTCCCAGTGTTTGAGGGATCTCATGGTTCCAGATTAATTGAAACTGCTGATCCTCCAACAGGTTCATCCTTCTCCTCAGCTTCTTCTTGACAACACGGGTCAGCTGCTTCTGTCCATTAGGTGTAAATATCTGCATTTTAGTCTTTTAGCTGCTTGCAGCTGTCTTCTGTATTGCAGCCATTCTCAATCCCTTTTTGTGAGTGCTCCATAGCCTCATTAATAGTGTCAGACCTTGGAACCTGCCCTTGAACCTGAGCCAACTTTGGGCCTGTTGCTGGATCTTCTTCTCCTCAGGCTCCTCTCCATTTCCATCCCTGTAATTCTTTCAGGCAGGAACAATTATGGGTCAGAGTTGTGACTGTGGGATGGATCCCCTCTCCCTCCTTTGATCCCCTCTCCTCCTGCTGTAGTTGGGCTTTGCAAGTTCCCTTTCCCTACTGTCAGGCATTTCATGTAAGGCCCCTCACTTTGAGTCCTAAGAGTCTCTCACCTCACAGGTCTCTGGTTCATTCTGGAGGGAGCCCCAACCTCCTATCTCCTGAAGTTGCCTGTTTCTCTTGTTTCTGCTGGTCCTCAGGGCTTCAGTCCTTTTCCCTCACCCATTACCAGATCAGGTTCCTCTCTGCGCCCAACCCCTGCTGCCCTGCTCCATCCAGGTTCCCTCCCTCCTGCCCTCCCTACTTATTGGTTTATTCTTCCTCTCAAGTAGGGCCAAGGTGTCCTCACTTTGGCACATCAGCTTGATGAACTTTTTAAATTTTGTGGCTATTATCTACATATTAGTGAGTGCATACTATGCATGTCCTTTTAGGTCTGAGTTACCTCACTTAGGATGATATTTCCTAGTTCCATGCATTTGCCTGCCAAACTCAGAATGTCCTCATTATTAATAGCTGAGTATTATTTTATTGTGTAAATGAACCACATTTTCTGTATCCATTCTTTGGTTGTGGGACATCTGGGCTATTTCCAGCTTCTGACTATCATAAATAAGGCCACTGTGAACATACTGGAACATTTACCCCTGTTGCATGGTGGGGCATTTTTTGGGTATATTCCCTGGAGTGGTATAGCTGGGTTTTCAGGAAGATCTATTTCCTATTTTCTACAGAAACTCCAGATTGATTTCCAGAATGGTTGTACCAGTTTGCAATCCCACCAGCAATAGAAGAGTGTTCCTCTTTCTCCACATCCTCTCCAATATGTGGTGTCACCAGTGGTTTTAATCTTAGCCATTGTGATTGGTGTAAGGTGGAATCTCAGGGTCGTTTTTGATTTACATTTCTCTAATCACTACAGACTTTGAACATTTCTTTAGGTGCTTCTCAGTGATTAGAGATTCCTCAGTTGTGTAATCTCGGCTTAATTCTATACCCCATTTTTTGATTGTGTTGTTTGGATTTTGGGTGATTACCTTCTTGAATTTTCTATAAATTTTGGATATTAGCACTCTTTCAAATGTCGGGTTAGTGAAGACTTTCTCCCAATCTGCAGGTTGCAGTTTTGTCTTATTGACTATGTCCTTTGCCTTACAGAAGCTTTCCAGTTTCATGGGGTCCCATTTATCAATTCTTGATCTTGTAGTCTGAACCATTAGAGTTCTGTATAGGAAATTTCCCCCTGTGCCAATGAGTTCAAGACTCTTTCTCACTTTTTCTTTTATTAGATTCATTGTATCAGGTTTTACATTGTGGTCCTTGATCCATTTGGACTTGAGCTTTGTGTGAGGTGACAAATATGGGTCTATTTTCATTTTTCTACATACAGAGAGCCATTTAGATCAGCATCATTTATTGAAGATGCTTTCTTTTTTCCATTGTATATTTTTGGCTTTTTGTCAAAGGTAAAATGTATGTAAATGTGCAGTTTTATTTCTGGGTGTTCAATTCTATTGATAAATATGTCTGTCTCTGTACCAATACCATGCAGTTTTCATCACTATTCCTATGAGGTAAAGCTTGAGATTAGTGATGGTGATTCCCCCAGCCAGGTGTTTATTGGTAAGAGTTGTTTTTGCTATTATATTTTTTGTTTGTTTGTTTGTTTGTTTGTTTTGCCTTTCCAGGTGAATTTGAAAATTGCTCTCTCCAGGTCTTTGAAGAATTGTGTTGGGAGTTTGTTGGGGATTACATTGAATCTATTCATTGCCTTTGGTAGAATGAACAACTTTACTATGTTAATTCTGCCAATCCATGAGCATGGGAGATCTCTCCATTTTCTGAGATCTTCGATTTCTTTCTTGAGAGAATTGAAGTTATTGCCATACAGGTATTTCACTTGTTTGGCTAGTGTTACCCCAAGATATTTTATATTATTTGTGGCTGTTATGAATGGAGTTGCTTCCCTAATTTCTTTCTCAGCTTGTTTATCATTTGTGTAAAGGAAGACCACTGATTTATTTGAGTTAATTTTATATCCAGTTACTTTGCTGAAGTTGTATATCAGCTAGAGAAATTATTTGCTAGAATTCTTGGGGTCAATTATGTATACTATCATATCATCTGCAAATAGTGATATCTTTATTTCTTCTTTTCCAATTTGTATCTCCTTGATCTCTTTTTGTTGTTTTTTGTTTTAGCTAGCACTTCAAGTACTATATTGAATAGATATGGGGAGAGTGGGCATCCTTGTTTTGTCCCTGATTTCAGTGGTTGCTTCAAGAATATATCCATGTAATTTGATTTAATTGTTGGTTTGCAGTAAATTGTTTTTGTTATGTTTAGGAATGGGCCTTAAATTTCTAATCTCTTCAATTCTTTTAACATGAAGGGGTGTTGCATTTTGTCAAATGTTTTTTCTGCATCTAAGGAGAAGACCATGTGATTTTCTTCTTTGAGTTTGTTTATATAGTAGATAATGTTAATGGATTTTCATATAGTGAACCAACATTACATCCCTGGGATGAAGCCTATTTCATTGTGGCAAATCATGTTTTTGATGTGTTCTTGGATTCAGTTTGCAAGAATTTTTCTGAGTATTTTTGCATTGATATTCATAAATGAGATTGGTGTAAAGTTCTCTTTTTTTCTTTGGGTCCTTGGGTGGTTTAGGCATCAGAGTAATTGTGGCTTCAAAGAATTAGTTAGGTAGTGTTCCTTCTATTTCTATTTTATGAAATAGTTTAAAAAACTTGGTATCTGGTCTTCTTTGAAAGTCTGGTAGAATTTTGCACTAAATCTATCTTGAACTTATTGAAAATGTTAACACTAAATTCATCTGGCCCTGGGCATTTTTTCTTTGGTTGGGTTTTTTTTAAATAACTTGTTCTCTTTTCTTGTGTGATATGGGTGTGTACAGATAGTTTACATGTTCTTGATTTAACTTTAATATGTGATATCTGTTTAGAAAACAATCCATTTCATCTATATTTTCCAGTTTTGTTGATCACATCTTATAGGATGATCTGATGATTTTTTAAACTTTCCAATTCGTTTTATTAAGCTACAATTACTCTCATACCTAAACTACTCAAGGAGCAAACAAAGAACAAGAACGTTAGACCAATTTCCATTATGAATATTGATACAAAAATTCTCAAAAAAATTCTTGCCAAGAGAATCCAAGTATACATCATAATGATTATCCACCATGATCAAGTAAGGTTCATCCCAGAGATGTGGGGATGGTTTAGTATATGGAAATTCATCAATGTAATCTGCTGTATAAACAAACTAAAAAAAAACCCACATAATCATTTAATTAGATGCTGAGAAAGCATTTCACAAAGTCTTGGAAAGATCAGCAATCAAAGTCCCATACCTAAACATAATAAAAGCAATATATAGCAAACCAGTAGCCAACATCAAAATGTGGGTAGAAATTTGAAGCAATCCCACTGAAATCAGTGACTAGACAAGGCTATCCATTCTTTCCCTACCTGCTCAATATAGTACTCGAAGTCCTAGCTAGAGGACTTAGACAACAAGAGGAGGTCAAAGGGATTCAAATTAGAAAGGAAGAAGTCAAATTATCACTATTTGAAGATGATATGATAGTATACTAAAAAGTGACCCCAAAAATTCTACCAGAGAACTTCTAAACCTGATAAATAACTTCAGCAAAGTTGCTTGATATATAATTAACTCACAAAAGAATGTACATATTATACACTCGCTGATAAGTGGATATCAGCCCAAAAGCTCAGACTAACCAAGATATAGCTCACAGACCACATGAAGCTTAAAAAGAAGGAAGACCAATGTGTGAATATTTTGATCCTTATTGGAAAGTGAATCAAAATAACCATGGCTCACAACCAACCAATAGACTGAGCATAAGGTTCCCAATTGAGCAGCTAGAGAAAGCACCCAAAGAGCTGAAGAGGTTTAGAGCCCTGCAGGAGGAACAATAATATGTACCAACCAGCTTCAGAGCTGACAGGGACTAAACCACCAACCAAAGAGTACACATGGAGGGACCCATGGCTCCAGCTACATATGTAGCAGAAGATGATCATTTCAGACATCAATGAGAGGAGAGGCCATTGACTCTGTGAAGGTTCAATTCGCTAGAACAGGGGAATGCAAGTCAGGCAACTGTGGTGAATGGGAATGAGCAGGGTGAGGGGGAAACAGATAAGGTATTTTCATAGGGTTAACACAGAAAGGGGATACCACTTGAAATGTTAGTAAAAGCAAATATCTAAAATAATAATAATAATAATAATAATAATAACAATGATGATGATGATAATGATAATAAATAATTACCAACAGGCCTCAACAGATACAAAAAGATAGTAATAACCCTATGCACCTTATCAGATCACCAGGGACTAAGGCTGGTCTTGAATAACAACAAAACCAGCAGAAAGCCCACATACAAGTGGAAGCTGAACAACACTATACTCAATAATAACTTGGTCAAGAGAAAGAAAGAAAGAAAGAAAGAAAGAAAGAAAGAAAGAAAGAAAGAAAGAAATCAAAGACTTTTTAAAATATAATGAAAATGAAGGCACACCATACCTAAATTTATGCAACACAATGAAAGCAGTCCTAAGAGGAAATCATATAGCCCTGAGTGCCTCCATAAAGAAATAGGAGAGATAATACACTAATAGCTTAACAACACATCTGAAGGCTCTAGAACAAAAAAGAAGCAAATATACCCTAGAGGAGTAGACAGTAGGAAAGAATCAAACTCAAGGCTGAAATCAACCAAGTAGAAACAAAAAGAATTATACAAATAATCAAGAAAACCAGGAGCTGGTTCTTTGAGAAAATGAACAAGATAAATAAACCGACTAAACAAATGGCAGGAAGACAGTATCCAAATTAACAATATTAGAAATGAAATGGGAGGCATAAGAACATAAATCATGGAAATCAAAAAAAATCATCAGATCCTACCTCTGATGCCTAGACAAAACTGGGAAAATGATGAAATGGACAATTTTCTAGACAGATACCAGGTACCCAAGTTAATCCCGGATCAGATAAATAATCTTAACAGTCTCATGACTATTTAGAAGCAGTCATTAAAAGTCTCCCAACCAAAAAAAAAGCACAGAACCAGATGTTTTAGTGCAGAGTTCTATCAGAACTTCAGACCTTCAAAGAAGACCTAATCCCAATGCTCTTCAAACTATTACACAAAATAGAAACAGAAGGAACACTACCCAAATTGTTCTATGAAGCCACACTTTCTCTGATACTTAAAACACAAAAACCCAACAAAGAAACAGTGCATCTGACCAATTTCCCTTATGTATATCAATGCAAATATACTCAATAAAATTCTCATAAACTGAATCCAAGAACACATGAAAATGATTATTCACTATGATCAAGTAGGGTTCATCCCAGTGATGCAGGAATGGTTAAATATATGGAAATCCATTAACGTAATCCACTACATAACAAAGAGAAAAAAACATGATCATTACATTTGATGCTGAGAATGCGTTTGAAAAAATTCAACAAGCCTTCATGGTAAAAGTCTTGGGAACATGTTATGTTATGTGCATCTGCATCTGCATTGTCCAGGTTCTGGGAGAGCCTCTCAGGGGACAGGTATAGCAGACTTCTGTCAGCACATGCTTGGCATCAGCAATAGAGTCTGGGTTTAGTGTCTGTAGATCAGTTGTTGATGTATAAAAAAATGAGCTTTGAGTTATGAGGAAAATGCAAATCAAAACAGCACTGAGATTCCACCTCACACCAGTCAGAATGGCTAAGATAAAAAACTCAGAAGACAGCAGATGCTGGAGAGGATGTGGGGAAAGAGAAACACTTCTCCATTGTTGGTGGGATTGAAAACTGGTAAAAGCACTCTGGAAATCAGTTTTGTGCTTCCTCAGAAAATTAGACATAGTACTACCTGAGGACCCAGCTATACCACTTCTGGGCATATACGCAGAAGATGTTCCAACATATAATGAGGACAAATGCTCCACTATGTCCATCGCAGCTTTATTTATAAAAGCCAGAAGCTGGAAAGAATCCAGATGTCATTCAACAGAGGAATGGATACAGAAATTTTGGTATATATACACAATGGATTATTATTCAGCTATTAAAGACAACGAATTCATGAAATTTTTAGGCAAATGGATGGAACTAGAAAGTGTCATCCTAAGTGTGGTAACACAATCACAAAAGAGCACAAATGATATGCACTCACTGATAAGTAGATATTAGCCCAAAAGCTCAAAATAAACAAGTTACAATTCACAGACCACAGGAAGCTCAAGAAGAAGGAGGACTGAAGTGGAGGTGCTTGGGTTCCTCTGAGAAAGGAGTCAAAATACACACAGGAGCAATAATGGAGACAAAGTGTGGAGCAGAGACTGGAGGAAAGGACACCCAAAGACTGCCCTACCCAGAGAATCATCCTATAAACAGTCATCAAGCCCCGGTGACACTATTATGGATGACAAGAAGTACATACCAAAAAGAGCCTGTTATCATTGTCTCAGGAGTGGCACTGCCAGAGCCTTACACATACAGAGGCAGATGCTATCAACCAACCATTGGCTGGGCTTGGGGTCACCAGTGGAGAAGATGGAGGGCAGACTGGAAGAACTGAAGGGGTTTATAGTCACACAGGAAGAACAATGAGGTCAGTAACCCAGATGCCTGAGGACTCCCAGGGTCTAAACCAGCAATCAAGTGGTACACATGGTTCAAACCAAAAATGTGGCAAAGGAATGCCTTGTTGGGGATCAGTGTGAAAATTGATGCCCCAACCAAGGGAAATTGTGTGGGGGGGTGGGGAGTGGGTCAGGTAGAGGAGTATGGAGGCAGGGAATGGGTGGAGAGGTTGAGGGTTTTAGGGGAAGGGGAAAGTGGGAAAGTTTTTATCATTTGAAATGTAAATGAAGATTAAATTCAATTAAAAAATGAGCTTTGGAGAGGACTGGCAGTTAAGAGCTCTTACAAAGGACATGGATTTGGTTCCCAGTACCCACATATCTGCTTATAGTTCCCTGTAATGCTAATTTCAAGGAATCCCACACACTTTTAGGGCCTCTGAAGGCACTGCATGCATATGGTGAGCATATAGATAAGCAGAAACACACACACACACACACACACACAAATTAAACAAATTTAAATATCCATATTAAACATTTAGCATTTATGTAGTTTCTTCTGGTTTTGTAACTATACAGTACATTTTATCTCAAACACATGAGAATCTCTTATTCATCTATAATTTATCAACTTTTCCCTCAGCCCTCCCCCCTGTATTCTCTCAAAATCCAACTAACTACCCATTAACTTTGAATTTCTATTAACATCAACTTTTAACAAAATATGCATAGCCTCTTCCATACACTGATGAAGTTTTCTGTGGTTGCAACAGAATTTGTATTGCTGATCATTAAAGTAGCTCCTGTTTTAATTTTTGAGGATGTTACAATCTGCATTCCATTTTGACAGTGCTAATTATCATTACTTTAATAGTGTATCCTCATTCTCCGTATCCTCACTGACACTTGTTTGCCATTGTCTTTTAAGTAATAGACAACAGTACTCTGAGGAGTTGTTATCTCTCTGTGGTTTTGATTAGCATTTTCCTGAAGACTTTCATCACATACTATTTTAGAACTCCATGGTACATATCTTATACCCATATTTGTCAACACCTTTATTGTGTGCCTTTGCCATTTTACTAGTAGAAGATAACACTAGCACAAGATTATCTAAATCCACAAGTAGTAGTGTGTGGTTTAGTAAGTCCAGGGAGTGTATATGCAAAGGTGGAGTCTGTCTTCTGGGGTGTGGTACTCCTACATACTTTTTCTATATCCCACATCTTGTGTCCAGGCACTGTAGGATTCATTGTGTGTTTTGACATAGTAACGTGAAGGGACCATTGCAAAGCTTTAATAAAACAGCTATTGTAAACTGCTTTTTCTTTCCCAGAAATAATAGTTGTAATAAATTCTGCTTCCTGACTTTGGGGGCTGAATGGTTTGGGAAGTCTTGTGGAAAGTCTTTGTATACCAAGGCATAATTAAGACAAATTGCTGTTTGTGGAACTACAAGTATTTATGAAGCTGCCAAGGATGCAAGGCATGTCTTCTCTATGGCTATACATATTTTCACTTGACTTTTTGCCAGTTCTACAGGCTGTCTACAGACTCTGATGTAAGCACTGGGCACATTTATCCTTGTCCATTATGTCTTAGTGAATTGTAGCAAAAACTCACACCAAAGCAAGATTCTGTGCTAGCTCTACCCAACAGTTTCAGTCTAACTTTATCCTGTCAGGTTGCAAGGGATCAGAGAGGGTGGTGGTGTCAATTTTTGTCTGGCAGGTTAATGTGGTACCAGAATGTCAATATGCAGACATGCAAAGGGAATGGGGCAATGGAGTGTTAGCACAGTTGGCACAGTTCTTGTTTAGAGTCCAAGGCACTGACATTCCTCTTCTTCCAAATGGATCCCCTGCTCATGACTAACCATATGGAAGTAGATGTGGCAGAGATAAACACCAATTCTTACATTTTTAATTGTAGCATTTAAAATTATTTTTATTATACTAAGATAAGGCCTTATAGATTCTCACATAATTTCCTTAGATCTTGAACTTGGTCTCAGAGCATATACTCGGATATTTTTGTCTGTGGGAATATGATCACTGAGGAACTTTATTCATCACTCATTGAAAACACAAAATATCACAAGAATAACCAATCATTGTAGCACAGATTAGTAAGCTGATAAAAGTATTAACTAAAAAAAAACCATGCAATTCATACATTCTTATAAAATATTCATTCAAGTCTTTTCATTCTTTCTATTCTTCCTTCTTCTCTTCATTCTTCATATGTTGAATTTAAAGTTCTCTATAGGCTTAAGCAAGCTAATCGCTGTCAGCACAACTTTTTATTAATGCTAGTTGTTAGAGCCCACTATATAAAAAATGTACTTCTCTAGAGGGTTCTCCTTAGGAATGATACTTCCCTGCAAGAATGTTTCCATAAAATCTGTCTTATAACCTCACAGCCTTAAATCCAACCACACACTCTCATTTGGGGAGAAAGTGTCCTATGCTTATGTTATACATGCCTTACCTATGTGACTTAGAGGAAGTGAGCAGGAACCTTTCTGGTGCTTCTGGTCATCGCTTCTCTGACACAAACCCATTCTTCTCAGAGTGTGAAAACAAACCACATCATATCCTTTGTTACAAGTACCATGTTCAGGTTGCAGATGCCCCCCAATTCCCACTGATGATCCCCTGTCAGCTGGCCTGAAATTATTACATGGGATGAAAACTCTTTTCTCACTTATTTTCTAATTCTTTTATGTAATAAAAATAGCTCTGGTTTATGTATATAACTATTTATCTCATTCTACATATTTGGCACAGGAAAATCTTTATGTTGTCTAATTTAAGAAATAATAATGTTGAATCCAGAATTGTTTAATAAATATTGGTTCATTTGAAAGAACTTTAATATTGTGAAGATGTTAGAACATTGCAAGTCTAAAACCAAATGACCTTAGTCTATCTTATCCCCTTCTTTGCACTTGCTCCAAACTCTGATGTGACCTATCTTCTTTATGTTTATTAGAGTACCTTTTTGGATATATAAATAGATCCCTAGTTTCTACAACACAAAATGCTATGAATGTCAGGAAGCATCTGATGCATATTCCTGAGATTTCTCTTCGTTTTATATCTACTTTACTTAACTCAGCCAATGATAAATTTGACTAAGGTCTGGATTTATGGTTTTCTTTTTCCTTTTACTATAATTCTGTGGTTCTTCAATTCTTAATGAAATTGTTCCCACATTGGAACAAGCTATTGGAGGAAACATGATTCCAATTTTCTCATCTATGGTCCACATATTTGGCTCCAGAATAAACCATTGCTTTTCATTCCTTTTATCGTTGATTAATGTATTTTTTTATTTTACATCCCAATATCATCCTCCCCTCTTCTTGATAGAACTCCTTACCTCAGTCATCTTCTTCCCTTCCCTTCCCTTCCCTTCCCTTCCCTTCCCTTCCCTTCCCTTCCCTTCCCTTCCCTTCCCTTCCCTTCCCTTCCCTTCCCTTCTCTTCTCTTCTCTTCTCTTCTCTTCTCTTCTCTTTGAAGAGGAAGCCATCCCCCTGCTATGGGATCACCTCACCATAGCAAATCAAGTAACTGCAGGACTAGGTATAACCTTATCCACTGAGATCAAACAAAACAGCCCAGTTAGGGGAATGGGATACACAGGTGGGGACAGGTTTGGGAACAGCCTCTTCTCTAGTTTTTGGGGAACCTACATGAAGGCCATGATGCACATCTGCTGCATATGTGTGACAGTAGAAATATGGTCAGCCCATGCTTGCTCTTTGGTTGGTGGTTCAGTCTCTGAGAATCCCCAAGGGTCCAAGTTAGTTGATTCTGTTGGAGTCCCTATCCTCTTGGGATCCCTCAATCCTTTCCCCAACACTTTCACAAGACTTTCCAAGCTTTATTTAATGTTTGGCTGTATGACTCTGTATCTGGTTCCATTGGCAGCTTGGTGGAACCTCTCAGAAGACAGCTATGTTAGGTTCCACAAGAGACCATTCATCTTTGATAGAGTTACAGTAATTGCTGATACCCCATGCATCATCAACATCTCCTTCCTTAAAATTGAAGCAAAATATATAATAGTTGAGGTCAGACGTCCATCTGTCTTCAATTGTTCTATAATTCTTATATTTTATAAAGAAAAAGATGATCCAATGCCTCAAAATAACATATCTAAGTGAAATTGAACTAGAACAAATATCTTTATAGGCACAAAATGATATCTGAGATTGATTCATACGAGCCTGATTTGGGGGGATTTTAAAGCAATGTGATATGGAAATAACAAACTGTTTCTTTCTCTGCTGTAAATAATGAAGATAACCATGACATTGGGTCATTGAAGTTCTGAATATTACAAAACAAGCAAACTTTGATTTCTAAGTTAAAACGATATAATTATTAACTAGGTTCATGTTTACTGTTAGTGGTATCATCAAATTGTGATATAGTACATAGTCAAATAATTGTGGATATAATTGTTCAGAATTCTTTTGTGCAGAGAAGGATGCAAAATGCAAGAGAGGTAGTTTAAGTTAGAAATGTCCCCTCTCATGCATTTGAACACTAGGTAGCCAGTTGATGCTGCTTTTTGGGGAAGTTTAGCTTATATCAATTATTGTTATTTTCTCTGTAAAAACTGTGCTTAGCCAGTTTCATATCTGCATTAGTGGAAAGTGGAGAATTCTAAGACTTTTCTTTAAGAATCTATTGGAAAGTCAGGGTAGTAAACATGTTCATTAGATAATTACAGTGGATTTCAAATTCTTCCAGTTATGAGCTGTTAGACACTGACAGTTCTTTTTATTTCACCACCTTTGGTAAAAGAAATCTGGTTTCTCATGGTTAAGTAAAGATAGGTGACTGATATGTATTCTTTCTTATATTTTTATTGTTCAAGCATAAAATAAGGACCTATAAAGCATACATTATTGAACAAAATATGGAATGCTGAATATAGAAAATAAATATTTTAAGTGTGTATGATCATTGTGTTAATAAATATGTTTCTATCTATTGGGACAATGCAGCAGAAGATTTGTCAATTTGAAGACAACCCATGTTATAGTGTATGAGTCTGTTAAAAATATTTTATAAAGTATGCATATATTCATAAGTTACAAATGACATAAATCATATATGACTACCTGGCTGTTAACCCAAGTATGTAAAGGTTGAGGAGTTTTTTTGAATCTCAAAATTAATCTATTACTTCTGAAGAATAACAGCACATTAGAAACATGTTTGTTGAATTTTATATGCCATTCTTAGACACCAATCTGTACTATTAACCAGAAATTCAAATAGGCAACCTGTAAAGGTCAAGGGTAAATAACATCTTATTTTATCTCTATCAAAGGGACAAAGTTTACTTGAGAGAGATTAAAGATTTCCTAATTTATTAGTCAATGATGCTCAAAGTGGATCATGTTTGTCAGTGTTATAAAAGCTCTGTGCTGCCTGATCACAACTGTATCAGTACGGAGGATCTCTATGGATCTGGTAACTTTCCTGGTGCTCACTCTCTCCTCTCTCATTCTCCTCTCACTATGGAGACAGAGCACTCAGAGAGGGAACCTCCCTCCTGGCCCCAATCCTCTGCCAATTATTGGTAATTTCCTCCAGATAGATGTGAAGAACTTCAGCCAATCCTTATTCAATGTAAGTATTCTTTATGCTCCTCTAATGACTTGATAAGGATGATAAATTAGAAGTTGTTTTAAATGAAAATGCAGTACTATATGTATTAAAGTTATAAATAATTATAAAGTCATACCACTTGCCAAGTATTGTGTACCTTATGTCTTTTTCATCTGGCACTTGTCAGGAATTGAGTAATGAGCAAGGTCTCATTTTCAAGAAATTTATGTCATTGCATTTATTTCATTGATTAATTTAGTTACTTATTTCCTGACTGAAGCTTCCCCTCTTTTCCAAGTTGTTTCCCCTTTCCATTTTACCTATTATCCCTTTTTATTCCTAGAAGTGAAGTCCATGCCTGGATATCAACCAGCCTTGGCATATCAAGTTCCAGTAGACTAGAACATCTTTTCCTATTGAGACTAGACAAGTTCACTTGGTTAGGGGAAATGTATCCAAAGATAGGCAGCCAAGTCAGAGATATCCCCTGCTTTTCCTGTTAGGTGTATCAAGGAAGACAAAGCTGTACAACTCTTACATATGTGCTAAGGGCATAGGTCCATCCCAGGCATGTTCTCTGGTTTGTGATTCAGTCTCTGTGAACCACTTTTCACCCAGGTTATTTGATTTTGTAGGTTTTCTATGGTGTCCTCAACTTCTCTGTCTCCTTCCATCCTTCCTCCCCCTCTTCCTCAAGATTCTCTTTGCCTAGTTTTTGGCTTTGAGTTTTCAACTTTTTCTATCAGCTGCTTGATGAAACCTATCAGATAAGAGTTATGCTAGTCTTCTGTCTGCAAGTATAGCAAAATATCATCAATAGTGTGAGGGGTGTGTTCTCTCTCTCTCATAGCATGTATCTCAAGTTGGACCAGGCCTTGTTTCGTCATTTCCTCAAAGTTTGCTCCAGTTTCACTTCTGCACATCTTGTAGACATGACAAATTGTGACTTGAAGGTTTTGTGCCTGGGTTGGTGTCCTGTCCCTCCACTGGAAGTCTTGCCTGGTCATAACATATGGTCAATTCAGTTTCTATATCCTGTATTGTGAGTACTTTTGGCTGGGGACACTCTCATAGATTTCTTGGAGTTTCTATTTTGCTAGGTTTCTGGTTTGCCCCAGAAGGATTTTCTTCTCTGTTCCAATCTGTTATTCTGTAAGCTTCTTGTAGTTTATAGGCATCTCTTTCTTTATGTTTGGGCAAATGGATGGAACAAGAAAATAAAATCCTAAATGAGGCAACCCAGTCACTAAAGAACATACATAGTATGCACTCACTGATAAGTGGATATTAGCCCCAAAACTTGGAATACCCAAGATACAATTCATAGACCACAGGAAGCTCAAGAAGAAGGAAAATCAAAGTATGGATGCTTCAGTCCTTTAAAAATCAGCTTTTCCCATTAATTTTGGTTGAAGGTCAATGGTGAGTAACACTTTATTCAATAGGTCAGATATACTTTTAGATATATATCTTTACAGAGGTTATCTATTTGATACTGGACTCTAGGGAACTCACTGATGCCCAATTTTGCCAAATACCAATGGATATGGAATAACACAAGAAATGCAAAAAATAAGCCAAGCTTTCAGCATATTTGGTGATATTCATATCCATTTTAGTTCATGCAAGCCTTAGTCTGTAGTTAAGAATGCTGTCAGATAAGGGAACATTTTTCCAGGAAATATTGCAAGCATGGGATGCAGCTTCTGAGGTGTCTAATCTATGTGTTTGTAGTAACAGTAAGCCAAATTTGGACTAATCTATAGAATCATTAGTGGTGACTTAAAATTGGTACTTCAAACCTTAATTGGGCCTAGCTTTATTGCTTTATTTCTACATCATTTTGTATACTTCATTAGTCTACTTGTCCGTCTCATGTGAGTATCAAACTATTTATACCACTATAAGTTTGTAGGTGTGGTATTGTTATACCACAAAAGAGTGTTTTTACTCCTTAAGAAATTTTGACTATTCTTGGTCCTTTATGGTCCCATATGATATCCTCTGTAGTCTTTTAAACCTGTAAATATTGAATCAGAAGTTTGATATATAACATTAAATCTATACATTACATTTAGTAATATGGGTGTTGTGTTCCATTACTTCTGTTTCATCTTTGGTCCTCTGGCCAGTATGGCCTGTCATTGAATAGAAGATTTTCACCCAAGATATTTCCTGGACTTCTGTAGACGAATGTGTCCACTGGCTGAGTTAAGTTAACTTTCTGCTCAAGTTAAGATCTTGGACAAGGTGGGGAGAATTAGAGGGGTGATTGTAGTTTGAGTGGGCAGGCACTAAGAAAGTTGGGACAGATGCTGCTAGCGGGGGGTAGCTTATCTGGAGCTCTGGTGGCTGGTGTCCTGCTGAATGCTGTATTATAAAAACTCATTGTAATGTTTGTATAACAACTGCCTGAACCCTGCCTGAGCCACTTCATGTTCACTGCGGGCATTAATAACTGATAATTACCATAATGTTACATAAATAAACTTCAGAATCATTTGAAGGTGCATTTGCCTAAACAATATCAGCATGAATGAGTTTTACACCTTGTTTATTAGGTTTTATATGTTTGCTAATATTTGCATTTTCTTTTCTATTGCCAGTTCTCAAAAACCTATGGCCCTGTGTTCACTCTGTATTTGGGCTCAAAACCCACTGTCATATTGCATGGGTATGAAGCGGTGAAGGAAGCTCTGATTGATCATGGGGAGGAGTTTGCTGGTAGAGGAAGCTTTCCAATTGCTGAAAAAATTATTAAAGGTCTTGGTAAGTAAGTGTACACATTCATGTGTGTGGTGCACAGTGTTTAAGGTGAGATATAAGATTGAAAGAAATGGATGGGATTCCTTCTTAGGTATAGTGGGGATCTCTCTATTGTTTTCACATTAACCTGTTCCTAGCATCTATTTCTAGTGTTTTGTCATTTCTTTAGGCATTATTTTTAGCAATGGGAACAGATGGAAAGAGTTAAGACGATTCACACTCATGACTCTGAGGAATTTGGGCATGGGGAAAAGAAATATTGAGGACCGTGTTCAAGAGGAAGCCCAGTGCCTTGTGGAGGAACTGAGGAAAACCAAAGGTAAGTACAAATTTGTACATTTGCATCTTAGTTTAGATATGCATGCTTAAGTCATGTTGATAATGTCCTATCTAAAATGTTCTCATTGTTTTTAATCAGAAAGAATAATATAGGTTAATTTTCTGCTGAGTTGTAGAGCAATGTATACTCACTAGCACAAATGTGGTGTCCCCATTGTGGATCATTTCACCAGAGAGTAAATGCTATTGATAAAGATGACAAGATATTTGTTATCATTTTCTTGAAATCCGCACATTCATTGAGTACTACAGATAATTTTCTGGACCCATATTTATAGTTCTGTTTAACAATGATGTGGTTCATGGTTTTTATTTCATAGTTTAGGATAAAAAAATTCATTAATTATTGTGTCTGCTCCACCATGATGTAAATTGTATAGTTATTTATTTAAAAATTATTACTTTGGCAATCTTGTATGATACTCCTATTCTATTCACCCAACTTTATGTTCATCAAATTCATTTTGTGCTGACATAAATGACATGTTAGCCTGATTTTTATCAGTGCTTTCGGAATTTTGTACTTGCTTTAAACATGTTTTAATTAAAATAGAGTTATATACTTCATTTAATTTCCTCCCTCCATTCCTTCCCAGATACCTTCTTTTATCCATCTCCCATGCCTTTCCCATTGTCAAGTTCATAGCCTCTTTTTCCCTTATTATTGTGTATATATATGTACATGCACACATACAAAGCATTTTTTGTTTGTTTGGTTTTTTTTTTGAGACAGGGTTTCTCTGTGTAGCCCTGGCTGTCCTGGAACTCACTCTGTAGACCAGGCTGGCCTTGAACACAGAAATTCGCCTGCCTCTGCCTCCTAAGTGCTGGGATTACAGGCATGTGCCACCACTGCCCAGCCATACGCAGCATCTTGAATAGGTCTTTTTTGTTGGATACATAAATTTATGGCTGATCATTCTCTGCCAAGGGCTGTGCAGAAGGAATGACAAATGACTTTAGAATATATGGAATGCATCCCATGGGATACTATAGCCATATGGGTGAGCATTGGTGTGGCATGGCCCTGAGAACTATGTGTCCTGATGACTTTATGCTGTTATGGAGTTCTGCTCTGCTTGCTGCCCTATTAATCTAAGAGTTATACGAAAACTTTAAGGGAGCTTCTAGTCTCTCACTGGGAAGTATTGGTGGCAATCACAATATTAGTGCTCGATGTCTTTGGGCATTGCTGCTGGAACAGTTTATGATTCTATCACAAACTTAAAGAAGAACTTTAGATTTAGATTGTCATCAATGACTACCACCCTTAGAAAACGTTGGGAAAAATAAATTTCTTAGTTAAGCTAGATTGAATTTTTTTTTTACTACTGGCTCTGATGTAAAAATTCTTAGTGTACATTATGAAGTTCAGAGAGGCCCACTCTTATTAGTTAAGCTAGGGACCCTTTATGTTCAGAGAACCAGAACAGTGGCTGTATGTCTGATGTGACTTTCATTGAGGCTGGATTTGTAATGATTGATTTCCTATACCCATTTTGCCTTCAGCTTCCTGATATGATTTATTAAGAATTTTTAATGAGTAGATGTGCATTTTGGGGATTTAAGGTAGATATGACTGAATTTTATATAAACGTTTAAATTTGTGATTAAGATTCTTACAAGATTATTTTTAAAGATAAATAATATTGTAATTTCTTTTTTCTTTGTAACAGCAAATTGCTGAATACCCATAAGAGAAACAGGCTGAGAAAACTATCTTGCATGATTATACTTTGTTAATCTATAGAAATTCCTTGCTTATGAATATATGTGGTTTACTTTTAGAATAATTTGTTTACTTTACCTGTGCTATGTAATATTTTTTGTAAAGATATGGAAAACACATGGTTTCTACATAATCATTCACTAGAAGAAAACTAACATGTAATCATATTATAATTGTATATTGCATTTGATGGGATGTATAAGCTGTGGAAGACAGAATAATGTATGATATGGTGTGGCTGGAACATTGTTTGTCCCATCAGTCGACTATGTGTGTGTTCCTATCAGCCAACTATGAATGGTTTGACTGGGACATTGACTTTCCCATTTATCAACTGTGTGTGTGTGCGTGCGTGCGTGTGTGTGTGTGTGTGTGTGTGTGTGTGTGAGTGTTTGTGTATGTTGTTTGTACAAATGGGAGTTGGAACATTATTCCTTCCATCCACCAGTTCTGTGCATTTATGCATGTATAAGTGTATATGAATAAGCAAATACTTGGCGCCTGCTTGCTAGTGCTTTGCTTTAACCATTCTATGGGTGAGTATGTATATGTCTGTCTGTATATCTGTATACATGTGTATGTGTGTGTGTGTGTGTGTGTGTGTGTATGTGTGTGTGAACGTTTTCTCTTTCCTTCTC
This sequence comes from Apodemus agrarius, assembly GCA_964023405.1. Taxonomy (NCBI): domain Eukaryota; kingdom Metazoa; phylum Chordata; class Mammalia; order Rodentia; family Muridae; genus Apodemus; species Apodemus agrarius. The sequence goes on from OZ030005.1 coordinate 178,358,274, forward strand.
TTTCTTGCTCTCCCCAAGGAGTTAAATGAGTTCATAGTGTTTTGGGTTTTTTTTCTTTTTTCTTTTTTGGTGGCCACACAGAATGCCAGTCCCAGTAAATTAAGGTACCTTCACTCAGAAAAAATGTCTCCTGAGCAACCTCCCTAATCTGCATTTAGCGGCAGCCCCGAAAGGTATCTAGATCTTCCCTTGTCAGCAACTCTAAGGGCTGACCACACATGGCTCTCTGTCTCAGTTTACTCACCATCTGGGTATTAAAGCTAATCATTAGCAGTTAACTACTTATAAAACCAATAAGTGGCCTCATCATTTGGAAAGAATAATTGTTCTCACCACAGAAATCATATGTAGCTCCCTGTCTAGGGGTAGGTCTCTGAACTTTTTATCTTTCCACATTAGCACTTCTACTGATTCAGTTGTTTTTACAATCTTTTTTTGCAGCAATTTCTAGGACAGAAATTTTCACAATAGATTTCTCTCCTCTTCTTCATGCTTCCTAAGTTATGCATGGAGAAGTTATGATATAGATGTGTTTGCTGTGGCTGATATCCCCACAATCTGTTGGTATTTCCTCTGAATCCAGTTGTGACTTTATGTGATGACACCCCATTTGCTGTAAGAAGAGACCTCTTTAATAAGGAATAGCAGCTATACTTACTTTTAGCATAAATTGACCCTTCCTCTTCCAGAAGCTATTAATTGCAAATAATTCCTTCACTAGATGTGGTACATCATACCCAATTTCCATGTTAGAATGTTTTTCTGGCTTTGTCTTACACAGGTCTTGTTCATCCTGTCACATGTACTGTGAGTTAATATGAGGAGATGTCATGTTGTGCCAAAAAGACATTGTTTTCTTGTCGTCATCCACCACTTTTCTAATCCTTCTCCTTCAATGGTCCCTGAATCTTTCAAGGATGGGGGACATAAGCTATATCTAGGACTGAACATTTTTCTGTCACTTATTTTCTGCACCATGTCCTCTTGTAGCCTCTGTGTTGATCATCATGTACTGTACGCAGAAGCTTCTCTGAGAGTGGTTAAGAAATGTCTTGTATATGTGGTGTTCTTCTGTGTTATGGTTGACATATTATAGCCTATACTCTTAAGGAAAGCCAAATTATATTGTCTCATTAACTAAGAACTCCCAGTAACTTCTTGAGTATTGGTGGGACTTTGTAGCCATCTCCCCTTTCCATATTGGTATTAGGTCTGACTTAAGCTTGTGTGGGTCTCATGAATGTCGTCATAGCTACTGTATGTTGAAAAGTACAGCTACCTTTCTATGTCCAGGAGACACTGTTTCCTTTGTCTAGGAGACACTGTTTCCTCATAGTCATCCATCTCTAACTTCCAGACTTTTTCTTCTGTTTTTCCACAATGACCTCTAAGCCTTAAGAAGAAGCCCTGAGATATTAATGGTCCATTTAGTGCAAACTATACCATAGTTTCTTTGTGCTCTGTGTCGTCTTGAGATCCTGCCTTTCTCTGTGTTAATGGTCATCTACTACAAGTAGAAAGTTCTCTGATGTGGGTTTTGAGATACATTAAGAAATAGATATTATGAAAATGTTTTTGGAGTTGATTAACACTAAGCCCATTTAGAATGATAATATTAGATTCTGTCTCAGGGTCCATGATATGTCTAGCCACAGAGTCTTGGCCCAATAAAAATGCCAAATATGTTTTGTATCTCATAGAATAGACCTTAAACAAAAAAGAGAAAATTGTAATTTCCATGATGTGCATGTTACTATGACACCAATTGATATGCCTTGCCAGGCAATTTTACTGTAAGTCACTGTCTTTGTCTGGGTAAAATTGATCATTATGTTCTCTTCTAGTAGCTCACATAGCACCTTCAAGCACTGTGATAGTTAGCCTATACCAACAATTTGAGAAATATAAAATTGTAACTTAATGATGCACCTAAAAACCTTAAAAAATACCAAACAAATAAAATTTTAAAAAAGTTGACAAAAAGAAGGCTTGGTGTGTCTGTGCATGGTTTTAAATCTAGCACTCAAGAGTTATTCACAGGTGGATCTACAGATCTAAAGAAAAGGAAAGGAAAGAAAAGGAAAGGAAAGGAAAGGAAAGGAAAGGAAAGGAAAGGAAAGGAAAGGAGGAAGGGAAGGAGGAAGGAAGGAAGGGAGGAAAAAATTATAGGCTAACATCCCTGAAGATTATAGTTGTTTTTTTTTTCAATAAAATATTTGTAACAAAGTTCCCAGTTGAATCAAATAGAGTATTCTCCATGATCTAGTTAGATTCATTCCAGAGTTTTAGGGATGTTTTAATAAATATAAATCAATAGATACAATCAAGTTAATTATTTCTTCTACTATGGTATTCAGCATTTTGATTTATATTCTAGTAAAGCACACATGATGGCACAGATCTTTAAAATTGACAGAGAAATGTGAACAAATTTTTTAATGAAATGATTTTTTAATTAAATCTGACTATTTCCACTAACTCTCCTAGCTGTCAATTCTGCCTATCATTTCTACATGTTAACTCTTTGTGTGTGTTTGTCTAGAGAAAGACTTTTCTTATGCTACCACAGTGAATGGTGCTACTAAAGAAGTTTCTATATTGAAATTTTTATTAGCTATTTGATTTCTAAGGATTTTTAATTATTCTTTTAAATAAAGTGAGAGACTGAAAATGAAATTTAATCTGTGAGTGGTATATATACACACATAAAAAGTCCCAAATATTTACCCTCCACTCCTCTTTGGTAAAATAAAACATTTCTTGACAGTGTCTAATATAATTATGTTTTAAAAGCCTGGCATAGCCATAGCAATTTCAATGAATTTCTTTTTATTTAAATGTGTTTATTAATTTATTCAGAACACTGCTAATTTAAGTGATTCATATGTGAGGTCTACATATTTAAACTGGAATATAAAGAGTATGTTTTGATTATTTGATATAAGCAAATTCACTGTAGAAAGGACGTCAAAAGAAACTTCCCTGAGATTTGGAGAAATGGCTTCTCACTTGAGAAACTATGTTCCTCCAGAGGAGCAGCAATGTATTCCCAGCAACCATATTAGGTACCTCCATGAAGTATGACATGCTCTTCTGGGCTCCATAGGTATAGGTATTCAGTTACACACACTAGACAGACAGACAGACAGACAGACAGACACACACACACACACACACACACACACACACACACAGCTGTGCTTGTATGCACACAAATAAAAATAAAAAAAGAATTTCCTTATGAGTTTTACACCTGTAAGTTCATACACATAAATATGATGCACAATTTTAGTCTCTATACCAGCAAAGAAATTTAAAAATGGTGATTTTGGAAAATGTTTATAAACCTATAAATATCAGTTTTTCCCAGACATGTTGTGTAGAGTGCGATTGAGCATACTTATTATATAGTTCTTTTTAAAAAAAATCATTTTTCTAATAATGTATATAATGCTGATTTTATAAAGACATTTGTGTACCGTGTGCTGTGAACATGCTCACATACCATCACCTTTCTGAACATTCCATTTCCAACTTTCTTATTCCCTTCTTGCCCAGTATTGTTATACTTAAAAAGATGTGTTTATTTTTATTTTCTTTGTATAAACACTTACCTGCAGATATATTAATGCACCACTATCATGCTTGATGATAACATAAGTAAGAAAAATGTGTCTGATCCTCCTTACTATGCAGTTTTGAAGTGTATTCTCCATTCTTTCTAATATCTTTTCCTGGATTCTCAGGTGTCTGATGTGATCTTCCTGTTTATCTCTCAGGAGAACATCCACAACTGAGATAAAGACCTAATAGAGTTCCTTCTCTTTTCTATAACTTGGTTACCATTAGCTAAAATTTTATACCTCTGGACTGTCTTATCTTTGAGCATGTTCTGGAGTTCCTCCCTGAAGTCTTGTAATCTTTGCTCACAGCTCTATGAATCTTTGCCTTATGGTCCCAAGTAGTACATGTAAGACATGACAATTAGTAGTTAAGAGCACTGACTGCTCTTTCGAAGGTCCTGAGTTCAAATCCCAGCAACCACATGATGGATTATAACCATCTGTAATGAGATCTGACACCCTCTTGTCAGATGGTATGTCTGAAGACAGCTACAGTGTACTTACATATGATAATAAATAAATCATTAAACAAAAAGACATGACACTTAGCAAAATGCATTGTTTTCAATGATAAAATAAAAAGGGAAGTCTCTAATACTTCCTTCATGTTGGTTTCCACTCCTAGAATAATATGTAAGATAAAATTTTCCATTTTATTTGGTAATATTAACAAATCCATAGAGAACTTGCTATTCTAGATGTTGCACACTATTCTTGTGTATCAAGGAGGAATTCTCATCCTGTTTTTCCTTCTCATATGTAAACTCATTGGCAGTATTTCCCTTTCCTCTTTTTTTTGGATCAACAGTTGCTAAAATTTTACTGGTTGTGGATACAGAACTTACAGCATACAATTTTCTATTTCCTTCTGAGTACCATACAGCATAGAGTTATTGTAATAAGTTATAATTTCTGCTCTGAATATCTAAAATTTTCTTACTATAATTTTTTTGTTTTCTTTCAGTATAGAAGAGAGCTAAAACTGTTTAGGTGGTATAACAGATATGCCCATAAGATCATACACACAAAGGCGTGCAAAATTTTAAGTATTATATCAGAATAGAAATTTGATAATGATGATTTTAGAAAATATTTATCAACCTATAAATCTTGGTTTTCCCCAGAAAACCACCTCAAGTTTAAGATCAAAGTGATAAGCCAATTTTATGTGTATCAAATGCTTAACTATTAGGAAAATTGTAGGCAAGATATGGATTAAAGTTGCTATTTTTTTTTACCTGTTAACAGAAGCAATATATCTTGTTCGTCTATTTTAATGGTGTTTTTATAATTGTTTTCTCAATCTTCAGGCTCACCCTGCGACCCCACCTTCATCCTAAGTTGTGCTCCATGCAATGTTATCTGCTCCATTATTTTCCAGAATCGTTTTGATTATAAGGATAAGGATTTTCTTATACTCTTGGAAAAAATAAATGAGAATATCAACGTTTTGAGCTCACCATGGTTGCAGGTGAAGTCAAGTTTTTTTAAATACATGGCACTTTATTGTTACAGATCAAATCCTATATGGACCAGAAAGTGAGGTGACAAGACACCTTGGTTCTGTCCAATATATTATGAAACAATATCTAGAAGGGAGTCCTCAGCTCTTTGCTATGACAATAGAAAAACTGAAGGACAAAGGATAGGTTGGCCTAATCATTCTAGTCTCCAATTTTTTGGTCTTCCCATTGATGTACACAGAACTGTTGGTATCAAGTACATACATCTAGAAGTATGCCCAATCACTCACAGGACATTCTTCTATGCTGTATTCTTGTCCTCTCTAAACTACTAAGCAATGATTATATTTCTAGGCAGGAACATATTAGTTTAGAAAGAATATCTTCTTAAAGAGAAAAAATATTATTGGTAATGAAAATCTTTCAGGAAACTCTGAGTATTTTCAGTGGTTTGATATTTGAGCCATAATTCTAGTGATGAGGTAACAGGTAGAAAGGAGAATATGAGTAGTTCAATGCTGTGTCAACCACAAATATCCTTATATAATTGTCACGGGCTGAATTACCATCTCCTGAACTCTGCATAATAATTCTGTGATCATAGAAATCCTGAAAGGGGTATGATATACATTTGCATTCAAGGCCCTTAGGAGTTCCTCCAACTTTGAATATTCACTCCATGCTGAGTCTGGTTTACAAGAGTTATATATACCTTTTTGATGTAAATCAAGTCACACAACTCTTCTGCTATCATCTGAAAACTGTAAATGATAATAATTTACATCATATCATATTTCATACTTTCAGTAAAGAAATGCTATAAGCCTGTAGGAAATTGTCACAAATATGCTTTATACTAAAAGTGATTCATTAATGTGGAAACTTATGATCTTTGATCTATAGGTCAGAAATTTTTCACACAATTTCTTCTACTATCACAGAGCATTACATTACTCCATGCATGAAATGAAACACATTTCTTTATGTTGGACACCATTTTTATTCATGCCTGAATCTATAAACCCAAGTTGGACCTTCTATATATTTTAGATATGTGTATTTCTTCACAGCTGTTCATTTAAAACTGTTCTTTGGGGTATATAATGAATATTAACATATGTGAATGTTGTACATTAATACAGAAGTTGTTTTTCTTTATCTTAGCTAGTTTCCCAATAATGACACAGAGGGACCAAGATTGTTTCCAAGTTAAAACACAATATCTAGGTATTATAATTCTGTTCTAATTCTCTAATCTGGCTGCCTACCAGCAAATCCTCAAACACTTGCATTTTTGGATTAGTCTGGCTCTCTGGACTTCTGATGTATAACTGCTTTTATGTCTCTTTCTATCCCTTCCTCATGCTGAATCCTCTTTTCCTCTCTTTCTCTTCCTTATTCCCTGCCTGGAGGAAATCGTGCCCTATTCTTTCTATTGCCTAATTATTGGCTTTTAAGCTTTTATGGAGAAGTCACAGAATAAATGGTGATCCTTGTTTACACAAACCTTATACATGAGATTCTTAACATAAGCATTATAATGCTGTCTCAGAGAGTGGGATAGGGAAATCAGCATTTCAAAGATAGAAGGATACATTTTACACAGTATACAATATGTAAGGGACTGGAGAGATACAGAAATGGGTAAGGTTGTGTTTTATCTTCTGAAGGATCTGAGTCCAATATTCAGCACCCAGGTCAGGTGACTCACAACTGCCAGCTTTAGAGAATCTGACACATTTGGCCTTCAAAGGCACCCATACATATATCATATACATGCATGTGTATGTATACACACACACACACACATACTCATAAACACAGAAAATGACACACAGAGACAGATACACACATTCATACACACACAAAACTAAAATTAATAAAAACACACCTCAACAAAATAAATTCTTGGTCTGATTTTATAGGTCTGCAATAATTTTCCTTCACTCATTGACTATTGTCCTGGAAGTCATCACAGATTAATAAAAAATATTAATTATATAAAAAGTTACATATTGGAGAAAATAAAAGAACACCAGGAATCATTGGATGTTACAAACCCTCGTGACTTTATTGATTATTACCTGATTAAACAAAAACAGGTAAAATGTTAATATAAGATGATTTTATTGTTCAAGCATTTTGTGCTTTGCTGAATACTGAAATGATTGTCAGAGATGACTTAAGTCATGATCATTTACAAAACAGTTTAGTTTATTATATATTATGTGTTGCAATGCACCACAAAGATATTGGAAACGTAAAGGGAACTTGTAAGCAGAGCACACTGATTTCATTGTAGTTATCCAAATGGCAGGTAAGATGGGAAAACATTCTAATCAAGTAAAATGTAACCAACTATCATGGAAGTGTGAATATTTGGACCATAAATGCATATATTGTATTGTGATATTTTCTGCATGTCTAGTGGAATAAACTTAATCTAGCCATATTGTTTATTTTAAAATGATAGATATAAGTTAATTTCTAAAGTCATGAATGGCATAGGGAGAGGTATGTGGTGGAAAAAGAGAGTGTGTCGAAGAGTGAGGCTTTCAATATAACCTCAAGTTAATTTTTATCTGAAGTGATTAAAGGTTGGTAATCATTGGTTTTCCTGGCAGCATGGACCATGTTGGTTTTGTGTAGTTTATTCAAAAGACAATTTTCAATTTAATTTTCCTGAGACTCAGTAAACATCAGTTGACTATAATGTGTGGTCTTGGTTGTTCATTTTGATTCTGCTCCACTGACCTTGATTTTCCTTTGCTAGAGATTCACAGCCATGAGTTTTTTACTCTTGCAAGGATAGCAATACTTAAAACCCAGGTCTGATTTATTTGACTTTGCTGTAACTTTGATTTCTTTTGACTGATTATTTTGTATCATCTGTATCATTTAAATTTGTATTTTTGTAAGATTATAGTTCAAAAGTCATCCCAGTATGTTTATGTGGTACCTCAGGTCAGTAACTGTGTTTCATTTATTTTATGGAGGTATTTTATATGCCTACAAACCACTACCACTTCCAATTTCTTCTACTTGGAAAGCATCTTATCGCTATGAAAAATATACCATACCCAATAATGATCACTGTGGCACTTACATATATTTATGTTTTTCTTTCATAAAACTTATTACCTACTTTTAGAATTTTATGCTTAGAAGTAAAAATTTAACACAATTATGCATAAAATGTTTTTACCAGGAAAGTACAATTTATATTACAATGAGATTTAATGCTATCACAGTGATTCTGGCAGTTTAATAAAAGAAACTACTAAATGGGATAGAAACTGATATAACGTTGGAAATATCAATTATTATAGTCATTGTGGAGAACAATCTAGGAGGTCCTCTAGAATCTTTCTATATGTTTATCATAGGACACAAGTACTTTACTTCTGAGCTTCTATCCAAAGAATATCAACACACGGAAAGCACACCTGCAGATTCATGTTTCTTTCTCTTTGTGGCTCTCACAGTAGTTGAGATAATCGATCTAGAATTAATCAAAGAATGGACAGATAAGAAATGTGGTATGCACAAAAATATGTTACTTTCTAAAAATGAGAGGGAATTTAGTTTTTAATGCACTAAGAAAGAATGTATTTATTTAAGTCAAGGATAAAGAATCTTATTACTGACCTGACTTAGTTGAGCAGAGAAGCTCCATGGAATTAGAGTCACTTGTGAGAGAACAAGTAATTTTTATGGATGAATCGGCATATCCAAAGACCAGACCTAGCACACATATGGATTTAATAAGATAAAATAGATAATAAATAAAATGTTTTTCAGGAAAGAAACTACAAAAGTATACATACTTATATGCAAATAGTCACATCAGTGGAAGATTCAGGCTAGTAAAATTTTGGGTGAAATTAAAAATAATTAAAATTTGGACCACGGTCTCTGAAATATTATAATTTCTTCTCTACTCTACATTTCAGAATCTTTATTAGCAATATCATAAAACTTTAAAATTTTTATAGGGTTTATTACAAAGTAACCTTGTAAATTAATAATTATATCATGTGAAAAACTAGACCCAAAGTCTATGTAACTCAGTGAATTTCTATACAGTTAGATAGCCATTTGAAATGTAAGCTATGTAGTTTCTCCTTAAATTTTACAATTTCATCATCACATATTCAACTGTATAACTTGTATAAATATATAAATGTACAACTGTAGATTCGCTGTAATATGATGTACTGGAAAATAATTTATCAGGTTTTTGTATCAAATTATTTATAGGCAAACCACATCGAACAATCAGAGTTTTCACTTGAAAATCTGGCAAGCACTATCAATGATCTCTTTGGTGCAGGAACAGAGACAACAAGCACAACGCTGAGATATGCTCTACTGCTCCTGTTGAAGTACCCACATGTCACAGGTGAGGGCATAGTTGGTGAACCACAGTGGTCCTGTAATTTCTGGAAAGATGATATCAGTGTCCTACATATTGTTGTTCTTAGAACAATCTCAGACATTCATCTTCTGCACTACTGACTGTAATGAACAGCATGACTGAGATAAATGGACTCTGGCCATAGGAAAAGCAATCAAATGCTGGTCAGTGTCTGAGTTCCATAGGAGGAATAATTTGACAGGTATGGTCAGCATATATTGCCCTGAAGATCTTTTATCTATTTTTCATTCATAAATGTTTCTTAAAAATCTGTAGCTAAAATCATATGACTTTCTGTCCTTATTTTGATGAAACTAATTTTAGGGTAGTGTTGCATGAAATAATTAAGAAATAGAACCTCAAATTTCTGTGCTTGTGCCTCTAACTTTCTGCCTCAGTGGCCTGGTCAGACATGCACTAGAGATCAATGGCCAGCCTAGTTTTTATCTTGTGGAGATTCATTGGCTGCCCCCACCCACTTCACTAGGTACTCAGTGGCTGGTTGCTACTACACCAATCCCTTGCTTCAAATCCCCCAAGGCCTTTGTTTAGCAACTCAGGCATACTCACACTTGGCTGCCATACTTTTCTCTCTTGAATACAGATGAGCCACCACATGAAGGAAAAATGCAGAATAATGGTAACTCAATCTCTGGGCACAACAACTAAAACCTAATCTTGTAAGCCTTATTAAAATCTGATCCTTCAGGTGGTGAATCCACGAGGATCTGCCATGACACTAGGAAACTCTCACAGCTACATCTTACACCGCTGCTGTCCTGCTTCCATAAGGAAGCCCCTCTCTCCCACTTCCTCTCTTCTTCTGTCCAACCTGGAAGTCCTTCCTACTCACCCAGTAGTTGGCTCCTTTATTCATTAGGGGATTGGTTCACAAGAATGGCACCAAGCCTATCCACAACACTTTCCATTTTCTGTTCTAATAAAAAACAAAACCTTTCTCTCAATATAGAGCACAGCTATTACCATTTTATGATTTAAAATGTATAGATAAACCTAAAACCCAGTCCATCAATTTTGTTCTATCTAGATGTTTTGTCATCTATCCTAAATTAAAAGACTTATCATTCTACCCCTGACTCATGTCCTGGCTTTAGATTTTAAGCCACCTGAAAATCATCCTTTCAAATATATTCTCTCAAAGTAAATAGCCTGGGTTGGCTATAGGGATACACAACCCTGTCAGAAATCCAAGAACAATGGATATTAACTGAAAATATATAGGAAGCCTAAAACAGCTTCCAAAACTTAGCCAATTTATAGAAACCACTGATCACCTGGACAATCCATTATTTCAAAACATTGGAGCATTGGTCTTCAGCCTTCGGGCCAGGATCATCTAATAGACCTTAGAGATACTGGAATATTAAGGACTATTCTATTCTGTCTTGTCTACCAAGCTGTCCTAAACCTGTAGTTGTGTCAATTTTCTGGACAGTGTAATGTCTGTAGACAAAAAGAGACAATCCTTGACTAGTGGCTGCCTTGTCATAACTGGAGTAACACATAGATGTTCAATTTCTTCTTTGAATCCAAAATAGGGAAAGCTATCAGGAGCAGACTAGTCTTAACAAGTGAATACATAATATTAAATGTCATATTCTGTGGATTTCTGATGTTTTTGAAAACCAAATATTTATGTAAAGTAATCTAGACTGTTGTCTGTTAACTACTCTCAGGTTGGCTATTGGGTAGAGAAAAGAAAACTTACCTCACTGAAGCATAAGTTGAAAGCCTAGAATTTACTATGATTGAGATAATGTACACATTAAGAAGTATTCAAAATATTTAGATCATCTAGTGATATGTTTCCATTCATGCAAAAAAGTAGATAAGTAATTGCATCACACTATAAGGCCATTTTCTTTACCTTCTGTTGCACATTGATTTTTTTCAATTCTACCAATAATGTTTACTTTTATAGTGTATTTTAACACAGATCCAGTGGTTCAGCATAAATGAAACCAACATTCAACCCTGTGCCCAGTACCTCCTACACAAAAAAGTACAAATATGATCAAAATTAATATTTTTAATATATGAGGAGATAACAGTAAGACTTTTCAAATTTATTAAAACAAGATATGATGTTCAAGAAAAAAAGAACAGAAAAGATTATATTGAAACTTAAATGTTAGATTCATTAATAAAAACAAGTTATGGAACTATATTTATAGACCTGTAAAGAGTACCGTTCAGCAGTAATAAAGGTTTAAGTAGAAGAGAGTTATGCCACATGCTTATCTTGCTGATGTTTCCTTTCTACTCCCATTCATCACAGGACTTACTTTCCAGATAAACTGAATCTTAAATAAGGGTTTGATGATGTCTAAGAAACCTTTTACCCGGGACATCAATGGTTAACAGAAAATAAGTTGTGAATAATTATGGAAGGGGAGATAGGCACAACATTTGATTCCTACATTCTCCCTCTCTGTATCCCTTCTCTGCTTTGTTCCATGAATGTAAGCATTAGAGCCAATCCTAACACAAAGAGTTAATAGTGCTCTATATTTTACTCCCTTAATAAAAATACTTTCCAAGTATTCATCACAATGAAGTAAAAACATCCACTGAAGACACAGACTCACAGTTTCATGATATTTCTCTTCATGTAGACTCATGAACTGAAGTGTGATACCCTTCAGGGAGATTCTGAGTCACATGCAAATTATTCTCATTGAGATTACACCAGAATTCTCAAGAGCAACTGATTTCGGATAAGTTTATAAATTAAAATGCAAATCCAACCTCCACATTTGCTTCTTCCATTTCCCAGTTCCTTATGAATCTGTGAGATTTTTTCATACTATTATCTAAACTAACAGCACAGGTAATTATGATATCCAGGAGTCTGAATAACTTGCGAGAGGATGAGGGTATCAACAAGGTTGCTGGGTCCCAGGTCTTGGAAGCCCAAAATTTAGCATTTACATTATCAGTGCTCCAGGTGTGAGTGAAAAAGAAGGGATGAAAGACAAACATTCTGGAGACTAAAGCTTCCAAACTTGAGTATAATTTCCAGCATCTTAAAACATTTTCGTCAATATTAAGTATAATTCTAACTCAAAAAATGGAAAATTACAAACAAATAACAATATATTTATTTATCAAAATGTGATAATGGAAGGTAATCATAATTCATTTTCATGACAATAAATAGTTTATTATCATGAATAATATTTTTGTGATTATATTTAGTCTAACAATGAATCCAAACTGCTATTTTTTCATTTTATTGAAAATTATTTTTCCTCACATACTATATTATGATTTGGTTTCTCCTCCTTCTAGTCTCCCCTACTCCTCCTCACTCCTTCAACATTACTTCCTTTTTACCTCTCATTAGAACACAGACTTCTAAAGAATAATAATGATAAAAATAATATATACTCAAATGAAATATACTTAGATACAACAAAATGTAAAACAGAGTTCGTCAAAACAAACAAAAGAAATGAGCCCAACAGAAGGCCCAAGACACAGAGGCCCATTCATTTTCACACCGAGGAATCCCATAAGAACACTAAACTTTATAATACATATCCAAAGGACTTAATACAGACCTGTGCATGCTGTGTCACTCTGTCAGAGTTCATATGTCCACATCTACTAGCATATTTGCCTTTCTAGGTTGGGATTACATAGTGATGCTTTTTTAGTTCCACCCATTTAACATCCAAACTATTTCATGATTTCACTGCTTTGTGATCACTTTAAGCTTTTGGAATGAAAGATAAATGAAAATTGATGAGTTAGATATATGGTTCATATTAGACATATGTACTCAACATCCTGTTGTAATTTTCTTTTGTGTAATAATTTTGTTCTATTTTTGAAGTATATTTTAATGGTGATTGTTTCTGGAACATTTGTCACTTGTGATTATTACACAATTCTTTTCCTAACTGGAAAAAATGTCTCTAAGAGTATAAAAAAGCAGTTAAGAGAAGATATAAGTCACAGAAGTTTGTCCTTGCTTCAAGCATTCTCTGTTTGTGAGTGTTTAATTTCCCTAATTGTTACAACCCCTATAGATATCTGGATCCATGCACATCAGTTGCTTCCAACACTGACCCCTCATCATCTGCCCCTCTCAGTTTACCTTCTGGTGTCAAAGCTGGTGTTTGGCAAGACAAAGACAGAGACAGAGAGAGCAAGGGATAGACAGAGAGAGGCAAGACAGAGAGAGACAGAGAAAGGCAGAGTCAGGAATCCAAACACACACACACACACACAGAGAGAGAGAGAGAGAGAGAGAGAGAGAGAGAGAGAACTGGAGTTGCTGGATGGCCTTTTTTGAAGTCCTTTTATCTGAAACATACACCTGGGGCATCTGGAGATGGCAGGTCCTGATACAGCAGTTGCTAGGTCTTTGAGAGCAGGGCAGATGGGATGGGTCTTGATTTTAAATCCTAACACTAATGACTTTAAACAAGTCCTAAAATATGTTGACTGTTTATACACTTTTATTTGATATTTTAATTACATATTCTCTATTTGTTGTTATAGCTACTAAATAATAAGTATATGGTAATCTTTCATAATAACTATGTAGAGGGAATGTGATTTAATCCATAACATATCATTTGTGTATAAATGCATGTATATATATTTTATTTGGGAATATAAAATTCACATTTATAATTATTTTGGAATACCTATATTGAACTGTGTATGACCTGACATTATGACATGCAAGTCACTTTTTTCCCCATTTCCCCACTTTTTACTATTACCAACCAGCTAAAGTCCAGGAAGAGATTGAACGTGTGGTTGGCAGACATCGCAGCCCCTGCATGCAGGACAGAAGCCACATGCCCTATACAGATGCCATGATTCATGAGGTCCAGAGATATATTGACCTTATCCCCAACAGCCTGCCACATGCAGTGACCTGTGACATTAAATTCAGGAACTACCTCATCCCCAAGGTAAGCTTACTTCTTTGCTGCTCCTCTGTGCTCTTGATGCTTCCATGTTCACAGTGTGGTGCCACTCTTCTGTTATGCCTATCTGTACCTGTCTTCATAAACCAGAGGGCAGCTCTACTGGCACAGATAAACCTTGTATTGACACTTTCACATTTGCTCAGCTATCCAAATACTGTTTGCAAAGCTTAGGAATTTCTGTCTTAATGTTTCAAAATTTTATCAATCTTTTCTGAAATTTTTGGTATTGTGAGAAAAAATCTCCAAATTTGAAAAAAAACTGATATCTTGAAGTTTTCAATTTATCAGTGTCATTTATTTATTGGGTATATTCATTTTCTCTATGCCAAGTTTCTTTTCCATAAAGCAGCCTGCCTATGAACATCTTATTAGAGTTTTCATGAATAGCGAATATCTTTCTGATATTTCTCTAGTGCCTCAGATTTTTTTTTTTAGATTTTGCAAGACAGGGTTTCTCTGTGTAGCGCTGGCTGTCCTGGAACTCACTCTGTCGACCAGGCTGGCCTCAAACTCAGAAATCGCCTGCCTCTGCCTCCCAAGTACTGGGGTTAAAGGTATGTTCCATCACTGTCTGGCTTCTCTGACATTCTATCTGCTTAATGGAGAGATTTATTCATTCTGCTGATTTTATATGCATCTCAATGTAAATTTATTGCTTCTAATGGTATGTATACAATTGTATGTGGAATTTGAAGGTGTTATGTGAGCTAATAGTTTTCTGCATACTTTTTTATCCTGTCTTATTAGTTGACCTGTTTGCAATGGGCATAACTTGTCTCATTTCTCATTGGAATGAAGGATCATAATTTTAGCATCTCCCTATCAAATTTGATGTTTTAGGAATACCCAGTCATGATGATCAGATGAACAGTTTTAGTCTGTTTTACTTAAAGGTATAGGGACATTTTATTTTGGAACTAATTATATATGAGTATGACTAGGAATACATATTTTTACTTTGAGATGATATATTTATTCAGAAGTCTATATCCTTTTCAACATTTCTCTCTGCACCATTTTTAATGGTTCTATGAAGTTTACTCTTTTTCACCACTGACTGCTTATGAGAGAAACATGTATGTACATTGTATATTTTCTGTCACACATGGCTTCCATGTTAAGAAATTTCTGTCCATATTTTTCTTCCTCAAACTTGTTAAAATTTTGATACTTAAACTTAGCTGTCTGCTTAAACCTAAGTTGAAAATGTTCCCTGATGTGATTCTGGGTTTACTTATTTAATTTTTGTGGATACTTAGTGTCAATTTCAAGATACTGAAAAACTTCTGATTGAGTACATGGTAGTACAGATGAAAATTCCAATTTTTATAGTAATAACTTCATTCAGAAGGAATTCAATGCTATCTCCTGGGTAGCCTCATCTTTTTTAAGAGCTGGAGCAAAAAGATTCTGGTAGAGTTCTAGTTACTAACATCACGTAGTGAATGATGGAACTAACTTTGCCAGGTGGCAATGGGTCTTGCTGTGTAATGGCAGTCTTGTTATAAGTGTTAGGATATCAGTTTGCTCTCTTTACCCAAATGATACTCTTGAGATATTATTTTCACTTCTTACAGTTGAGTTCTATTGCTAATATTCAAAACTTGTTTATGTCCTTTGACCTATCTAAATAGTAAGTAGAATAAAGGACAAAGTAGGAATGACTTACCTCCTAATAGATTCCTTGAGTTTATAGCCTAGTTTGAGGCTAGTGATGCATCAGTTAAACTCTCCACCCTTCATACTGCTGGATCATAATATGATTGGTCTCTTTGGACTCCAGTTGAGTAGAATTATCCATTATTTTCTTTTATGAAATGATCCGGTTTAAAAATAAGCATGACTTCACAGCTGAAAAATGAGGTAAGTGATTTCTGTGATCAAACCCTAGACACTAATATTAGTACAACTAATAGAATAAAAAGGTTCCAGTTATATTTGCCATAATTAGAGTAGTAGACTTCAGGTTTTATTGGCCATGATGATTGTGCTTCCCCTTCAGAAACTCTGTCATGAATAGCAGAGAAGCAGCCACTGGCAGTGTGCAAACATGATTATGAATATAATACGTTCTATGCCTATTGAGAGCAGAAATTAATTTTTATATAATTTGCATATGCCAATAATATTCTTTCTAGTTTTAAATTTTAAATATATTTAGTTAAGCTGAATTCTAATATATGTGACAGGCTTTCCAAACCTTTCAAAGGAACATTCCTAGAAAGTTTCCAATGATATGAGGCTAATTTGTGTTTTAGTTGAAGAGAGCTTGTTAGTACCAGCTCTCCAAATTTTTGTGTGTCTTCAGTTGTTTTATGATTTAGCTTCCATCAAGTCATGACTATTAGAACTTACACTTTGTCTTCTTTTGTTTCATTTTATTTTTTCTTCTCCTACTCTTTACATTTCTTTCTTTCTTTTTCCCAAATATTCCACATCCTACTTTTCAGCCCATATCTATGTATCTATATCTATGTCTATGTCTATGTCTATGTCTATGTCTATGTCTATGTCTATGTCTATGTCTATGTCTATGTCTATGTCTATGTCTATGCCTATGCCTATGCCTATGCCTATGCCTATGCCTATGCCTATGCCTATGTCTATGTTTATGTCTTTTTCTATCTATATCTATATCTATCTATCTCTATCTCTATCTCTATCTCTACAACTACACCTATATCTCTATCTATCTATCTATCTATCTATCTATCTATCTATCTATCTACCTATCTATCAAACCTATCTATCTATATTTTTGTATGCTTGGGTCTGTGCATAAATATAGATGTAAATATTTACTCTGGCACATAACCTTGCATTTATATTCTTATCATATAAATATAGAGATAGATGAGTAGATAGACTGTGTACATGAGGAAAAATGTAGTATTTGTCTTCCCATATGCTCTCTAATAAATTAAAAAATGATGTATTCCATTTAGAACTTTCAATAAATTATTCCTTTTGGCATAGGATTCATGTGAAGTGTATGAAGTCAGATGTGATGAGATAGAACAGTCAGTGTTAAGAAAAGCAAGATTTCTTGGGTGGTGGTGGTGCACACCTGTAATCCCAGCATTCTGGGAGGCAGAGGCAGGCAGATTTCTGAGTTCGAGACCAGCCTGGTCTACAGAGTCAGTTCCAGGACAGCCAGGGCTATACAGAGAAACCCTGTCTCGAAAAAACCAAATCCAGAAAAAGAGAGAGAGAGAGAGAGAGAGAGAGAGAGAGAGAGAAGAAAAGCAAAGGAAAAAAAGGAAAGTAATGGAACGGAAAGTAAAGTAAAGGAAAGGAAACGAAAAAAAAAAGGAAATGAAAGGAAAGAAAAACAAGATTCCAATCTGTTGGAGAGACAGAAGAAACTCAGAAATTTTAGTTAAAGTTCTAATGTGAAATGTCATTGGAAGGCACTTTGGCCACATCAATATGGCTGGTTTCAGACTTGTTCCTACCTCCTCCCCACTTTGTATATTTAAATGTTTCTGTTGTTCTTTGTACTTATCTATTTTTATTAAGCAGAAGGTGAATTAAGTTATTTTCCTAGTATACATTAGCTCTATGATTTCTTTGTAATTTGGTGTCTCTATGTGTTGTTCCAGGGAACAACAGTACTAACATCACTGTCATCAGTGCTGCATGACAGCAAGGAGTTCCCCAACCCAGAGATGTTTGACCCTCGTCACTTTCTAGATGGCAATGGAAACTTTAAGAAAAGTGACCACTTCATGCCTTTCTCAACAGGTAATAGAAACTCCATGGTTTCAGTGACATGAAGATCTGTGGAGACTTACACAGGGGCTCCCAATTGCTGGTAGACTTTAAATTTGTACATGATCAGCAGTATGGTTATCCATGTCTCAGTGTCCATTCTAGAAAACAAACTTCATTTACACTTTACTCTATCACTACAGAAATGATGGCATCAGAATTTAAGTTCATGCTTTTTTTTTGCTGTGTCACTCACCTCCATGCACAGTTAGGTAATTACAAGTTTCAAAAAATATAGAAAATCATCAGAGACCCTCAAGTACACTTGGTAAGCACATGAATTAACACTATTTGTTAAATTGCCACTGGACAGACCAATGATAAAGCCTCCCAGATCTCTGGCTTATTGAGAAGATATTAGCAAATTTCTTGCTCAAACTTTAATTTTTATAATGGCAAAATATAGCACCATTCTAATAATTGGCTTCCTAGTTGCTTCAGGACATGGGTAATAGAGAATTATAAGAAGAAACTAGATATCAATGAGGAACCATTAGCTCGGGATCTTTCTATGCAGTTCAAATGCCAGAAGCTTCAAGATCATTATGAGATGATGGAGACATAGTATTTGTGGCAAGGCATCCTGCAGTGATCACTGGGAAGCTGGTTCTTCTCCATTCGAGCTGAAAGTAATGGATTTTGTGTCTAAACTTGCAGTGTGTGGACTGTCTTAGGATATACAGCTTCTTTTTCTGGGTTTGATTTTTGGTAGTAAACAGAGAATCCATCATCCTGAGTCTCCCAGGCAGTTTAATTATAAATGTGAACAACCACACCTTGCTTAAAAGTATTTTTGGACAATGCAATTCTGAAGATTACATGTTAGCTGGAAAAAAAATGTTCTGTCTTTGTCTAGTTATCCATTCACTCAACCATCCATCTAATCACCTACCTATAAACAACAACTTACCACTCAATCATCAATTTTTGTGTCAGTTACAAATACAGTACTTCATGCATTAATGAATACATGATTGTAATCTTTGACTTTTTTTTTTTTGGTAGGAAAACGGATTTGTGCTGGAGAGGGCCTGGCCCGCATGGAGCTCTTTCTATTCCTGACCACCATTTTACAGAACTTTAAACTGAAATCTCTGGTTCACCCCAAAGACATTGATACAACCCCAGTGATGAATGGACTTGCCTCTCTACCACCCCCTTACCAGCTCTGCTTCATTCCTCTTTAAAGACATTAGACTTTCTGGCCCCTGCTGTGTTGCTTTCTGCAATCCCCTTCAGATCTTTATCTACTTCCATCCCTATCAGGGATAAGGTATCCTTCATCTTGGCTCACAGAACCCTCTTCTCTCAAGACCCAGCGAGCACATGCAGTTTCTGGAGTTATAACACAAATGCACATGTATTTTCTCTTTTGTATAACAGTTTTCTGATCCCTTGTGCTTATGTGTATCCATTCCTGAGTTAAAATAAAGCCTCACTGTAAAATAATAATTATAGGATAATTTCTAGTCAATTTTTTGCATATTTTCAACAATAGTTATACTTGATTTCTATACCTGTTCTCAGACTTGTTAAAATTTAGGTAAGAAAGTAGTATTCTGGTCCACATCAAAAGAAGCATAAAGAACGCAAGAGGAAATTCTAGGCATATATATATACATACACACATATATATGCAACCAAGCATGGTATTGTGTGCTTGTTATACCAGCATTGGAATGAAGAGAGCCCCGTTTCTTCCTCAACACCCTGATAAGCTAAATTAGTGAGCCTCATGTTTCAGAGAGATATAATCTCTCATAAAACAAGCTTGCAAACTCCTAGTAAACAATGCCCAAATTTCACTTCTTACTTAACACTTGTTTGTATAGGTTGTACATGTATTCTTTCATACACATGCACCTGATTATGCACACCCATCCACAAATCCATATTCATACATATAAAACAGCATGTGAAGAGGAAGGTGGTATCAAAGTTCTTTGGCTAAATTCAGTGACATTACAGTCACTGGAAACTTTGAAACCATAAACAATAACAAGGAGGAGCTCCATTCTGTAGAGGACCAATTACAGGAGTAACACATGTATCGTGGAGGGCAAGTCTTCTTTTCCTGTCATTGTAATCAAAAGGTAAAATTTTAAATGTGATTTTGACTATGTTCACAGATTAGAACTGAGCATACATTTTGCTTTCCTATTGCTAATCATATGCTCTGTGTACCTTTGTTTTTCTCCAATAAGAATATTAGTCCCAGGATTTCACATTTCTATTATTTCTAAATGCTCCATTTCTTCCCTACTGTGTTAAAGATTATCAAATGAGCACTGACATCACTTATTACCCATTCATGTCTCAGTATCAAAGGAAGCAACTGTGTCTGTTATTGCTAAGTTCCTACTTTGGAACTTACTACAGAGCTTACTTCACAAATGTTATGTGATACACATACATTCACATCTCTATGTGATCTATATAAGAATGTTTGTGGCTTAATGTGGCTCTTTGTAAAATTAGACTAAATACTTACATTTTGTACAATTATGTATTTTGTCCTAGTAAAAATATGCTACAAACTTTACTTTAGTATGCTCAGTCCTTTACCTTGGATTCTTAGTCCTTAGACAATGTGAATTGAGAGTTTTTCAAACCAACTTTTATCTGTCTGTCATCTATCTATCCATCTGTCATCGATCTATATCTTTTTTCTTTCCTTTTCCTGTGCCTCTCTGTCTATCAATACATGTTTCTACCTATCTGTCATATTTGACAATTAATTTTCAGGAAATGAAAATTTTATTTTAGAGATGGCTGAGGATTGAACTCATGACCTTTAGAAGGGCATCCAGTACTCTTCATCACTGAGCAATCTCTCCAGCCTATCTGTCATATTTGGAAAAGATCTTCACTTACCCTGCATCTGACAGAGAGCTAATATCTTGTGTGTGTGTGTGTGTGTGTGTGTGTGTGTGTGTGTGTGTGTAAGCAAAGAATGCTCAACAGGAGAATCTCAAATGGGTAAGAAGCACTTAAAGAAATGTTCAATATCCTTAGTCTTAAGGGAAATGCAAATCAAAATGACCCTGAGATTCTACCTTACACCAATCAGAATGACTTAGAAGGAATAAAATACTCACAGAGGTAGAGTGTGGGAGGAACTTTGGAGGAACAGAGGAGGGGGAAGGGAATAGGAGGGCAGGATTAGATATGGAAAGAGATGGGGATAATATACAAAGGATCAGAAATTTGAACAGAGATGTGTAGCAATGGGGAATGGGGAACTTGGGGTAGCCACCAGCAAGTCCCAGATGGCAGGAAAGCAAAAGGTGCCCAGGACACAACAGGGATGAGATTAGCTGAAATATCCAACAAAGGGGAGGGAGAACCTATAAAGACCATAGCCAGAGTTTAGGTAAGGTACCCAGTTGAGGAATGTGATCACCCACTTATCTTTTTAACCCTGAATGGCTGCTATCTAAAGGAAATATGGGGACAAAGTATGGAGCAGAGACTGAAAGAAAGGCCATCCAGAGACTGCCCCACCTAGGGATCCATCTCATATACAAACACCAAACCCAGACCCTATTGCAGATGCCAAAAAATGCTTGCTGAATGGAGCCTGATATAGCTGTCTCCTGAGAAGCTTTGCAAGAGCCTGATAAAAACAGATTCAGATGTTCACAGCCAACCATTGAACTGAGCATGGGGACCCCAATGGAGGAGTTAGGAAAAGAACTGAAGAAGCTGAAGGGGTTTGCCACACCATAGGAAGAACAACAATATCAACCAACCAGACCAGGGACTAATCCACCAACCAAAGAGAACATATGAAGGGACCTATGGCTCCAGCTGCATATGTAGCAGAAGATGGCATTGTGTGGCATCAATGGGAGAAGATATTCTTGGTCTTGTGAAGGCTTGATTCCCCAGTGTAGAGGAATACCAGGACAGTGAGATGGGAGTGGGTGGGTGGGTAGGAGGGTGAGCACTCTTATAGAAGCAGAGGGAGTAGGGATGGGATGGGTGTGTCCAGAGGGGAAACCTGGAAAGGAGATAACAGGTGACATGCAAATACATGAAATATACAATAAGGAAGTCAAGTGACAGCACATGCTGGCAAGGATGTGGAGAAAGACGAATACTTCTCCATTGCTGGAGGGATTGCAAACTAGTACAACCATTCTAGAAATCAATCTGGCAGCTCCTGAGAAAATTGGAAATAGTTCTACCTGAAAATCCAACTATATACCCAAAAGATGCTCCATCTTACCACAAGAACTATGTCCATAGAAGCCTTATTTTTAATAGCCAGAAGCTGCAATTAACCCAGATGTCCCTCAACCAAAGAATAGATACGAAGAATGTAGTTTATATACATAATAGGATACTATTCAGGTATTGAAAATGAGCACATTATGAACTTTGAAGACAAATAGATAGGACTAGAATATATAATCATGAGCGAGGCAACTTTGACCCAAAAGGACATACATGAGCACATGATAAGTACTCACTGATAATGGGTTATTAGCCAAAATGTATACAAAACCCATGATACAACCCACAGATTATTCGAAATTTAACAAGAAGGAGTTCCCAAGTGAAGGTGATTCAATCCTACTTAGAAGGAACAAAATAATCATGGGAAGCAAAGGGAGAGAGAGACAGGGGTGGGAGAATGGAGGGGGAGGGTGTCAGGATAATGTATTGGGGGAGACAGGAGAAAAGCCCATAGGGCCAAAAGAGTGAATAGAAATATGCAGCTGTGTGTGTGTGTGTGTGTGTGTGTGTGTGTGTGTGTGTGTGTTTGAACTTGTAGAAAGTCCAAGAGACCTGGTATATGAGAGTCTTCCAGGACTCAATGGGGATGACCTTAGTCTAGATGCCCAACATTTGGGAGGTGGGACCTGAGGAGACTGCCTACTGTAGATACACTGGACCCCCAGTGGAGAGATGGAATCAACATCCTACCTTCAAATTTTTTGACCCAGAATTGTTCTTGTCTAAAATAAATACAGGGACAAAAATGGAGCAGAGATTGAAGGAAAAGCCATTCAGTGACCAGTCTAACTTGGGATCGATCCCATGGGTGGGCATCAAACCCTGGCAATATTACTGATGCCATATTGTGCTTGCATACAGGAGCTTCGCATGGCTTTTCTTTGAGAGGCCCTACCAGCAGCTAACTGAGACAGATGCAGATAATTATATCCAACTATTGGATTGAGGTTGTGGATCCCTATGGAAGAGTTAGGGGAAAAACTAAAGGAGCTTAAGTAGATGGCAACCTCATAGGAAAACCAAGAATATTAACCTACTGGACCATCGGGAGCTCCCAGAAATGAAGCTACTAAGTGAGAACATACACATGTAAGCTGGTCCTTGAACCCTGGCATATATGTAACAGAGGACTGCTTTGTCTTGTCTCAGTGGAAAAGGAAGCATCTAGCCTCACAGAGACCTGAAGTGACAGGGTGGGTGGAATAACCAGGGGAATTCCTCCTGTCAGAAGAGAAGAGAAGAGAAGAGAAGAGAAGAGAAGAGAAGAGAAGAGAAGAGAAGAGAAGAGAAGCAGAAATTGGGTAAGGATTGTGGAAGGGGATGACAAAGGGAGGACAGTGAGCAGCATGTAACATGGACCCTGGGCATGTAAAGATTGCATCCAGTTTAGTAAAGAAACTGAGGGGGGAGGGGGAATGATTGGGGAATAGTTGGGGGGAGAGGAACTATGGGAACTATGGTGGGTGGGAACTGGGAAAGGGGAAAGCCTTTGGAATGTAAACATAGAATATAGAAAATAAAAAAAAAATGCAATCCAAAAATAAAAAATAAAAAAAATAAAAAAAATAAAAAAAAATAAACAGATTAAATTAAAGTTAAAAAACCCTAGTGCCCTTCACAGATGTTTAAAGTTAGTTTCTTCTTGAAATTTTTTCTATTTATGTTTCTTTTGCTTTGTTTCCCCATCTAAGAAGGACCAAAGTATTCATACTTTGGTCTTCCTTCTTGAGCTTCTATTTTTCTGTAAATTTTATCTTTGGTATCCCAAGTTTCTGGGCTAATATCCACTTATCAGTGAGTGTATACAATGCTTGTTCTTTTGTGATGGGTTACCTCACTCAGGATGATATTTTCTAGTTCCATCCATTTGCCTCAGAGTTTAATGAATTCATTGTTTTTCATAGCTGAGTAGCATTCCATTGTGTGAACGTACCACACTTTCTCTTAAAAAATGGAGTGCAGAGCTAAATAAAGAATTCTCAACTGAGGAATATCAAATAGCTGAGAAACCCCTAAAGAAATGTTCAATATCCTTAGTCATCAGGGAAATACAAATCAAAACAACCATGAGATTCCACCTCGTACCAGTCTGAATGGTTAGGATCAAAAACTCAGGTGACAGCAAGTGTGGCAAAGATGTGGAGAAAGAGGAACATTCCTCTATTTCTGGTGGGATTGCAAGCTGGTACAACTACTCTGGAAATCAGTTTGGCAGTTCCTCCGAAATTTGGACATAGTACTACTGGAGGACCTAGCTATACCACTCCTGGGCATATACTCAGAAGATTCTCCAATATGTAATAAGGACACATGCTCCACTATGTTCATAGCAGCCTTATTTATAATAGCCAGAAGCTGGATGCCCCTCAATGAATCAATATTATTAACCAGAAATTCAAATGGACACCCTGTGAAGGTCAGAGTCAATAACACCTTTTTTTATTGCTATCAAATCAACAAAGTACACTTGAAAGAGAGATTAGAGATTTCCTAATGGATTACTCAGTGATCTCAAAAGGGAACATGGTGTTTTGTTATAAAAGATCAATGATGCCTGATCACAACTCAGTGAATAAGGAGATTTTTCCATGGATCCTGTCACATTCCTGGTTCTCACTTTCTCCTCTCTCATTCTCTTCTCAGTATGGAGACAGAGCTCTGGGAGAAGGAAGCTCCCCCCTGGCCCCACTCCTTTCCCGATTATTGGCAATTTCCTACAGATAGATGTGAAGAACTTCAGCCAATCCTTAACCAATGTAAGTATGCTTTGTGCTCCACTAATACCTTAATAACAAAGATAAATTGAAAGTTATTTTAAATGAGCATGTTGTGCTCGAGGAAGTTATGTTACAAATAATCATAAAATCATACCTCTTGTCAAGTATTGCATACTTAATGCCTTTTAGAGCCAGCACTTGTCAGGAAGAGAGTAATGAGCAAAGTTTAAAGTTGAAGAAGTTTAGGCCATTGCATTTATTTCATTAATAAATTTACTCACATCCTGACTGAAGCTTCCCCTCCTCCCAGTTGTCCCTCACCCACTTAATTTACTATCCCTTTCTTCCCTGAGAAGGGGAGTCTATGCCTGGATATCAATCAGATTCACCCTATAAAGTTGCAGTAGGACTGGGAACATCTTTTCCTATTGAGGATATAAACAGCCTCCCAGTTAGGGGAAATGTTTCCAAAGATAGGCAGCCAAGTCAGAGACATCTCCTGCTTCAACTGTCAGGTTTTCCAATGAAGACAATGTTCCACACTCTTACATATGTACTATTGGCCTAGCTCTATCCCATGCATGCAGCCTGGTTTTGTGGTTCTGTCTCTGTGAGCCTTTTTTGCCCAGGTTATTTGATTTTTAGGTTTTCTTATAGTGTCCTCAACTTTTCTGTCACCTTCAATCCTTCCTTTCCCACTTCCACCAAATCCTCTGAGCTCTTCCTAATGTTTGGTTGTGTTTCTATCTGTTTCCATCAGCTGATTGTTGAAGCTTATCTGATGACAATTTTGCTAGTCTCCTGTCTGCAAGTGTAGCAGAATATAATTAATAGTATCAGGTGTGGGCTCTCTCTCATGGCATTGTCTCAACTTGGGCCTGTCATTGTTCAGCCATTCTTTCAAATTCTGCTCTATCTTTAGCCATGCACATCTTGTAGACATGACAAATTGTGACTTGAAGGTGTGGGGGCTGGTTTGGTGTTCCAGTCCCTCCACAGGAAGTCTTTCCTGGTCATAAGAGATAGCCATTTCAGGTTCTATATACTGTATTGTGAGTTGTTTTGGCTGGGGTCACCCTCAGATTCTTGGGAGTTTTTATTTTCCTAGCTTTCTAGTTGTCCTAGAAGGATTTTTCTTTCTGTTTCAATTCAATTGGTGTTCTGTAAGCTTTTTATATGTTTATGGTCATCTCTTTGCTTAGGTTGGGGACATTTTCTTCTATGATTTTTTTGAAAATATTTTCTGGGCCTTGGAGCTGATAATTTAACTCTCTCTTGCTCTCTGATTCCAATGCATAAAGCTTCTGGTAATGGACTCCTACTGAAAGCATCAGGAGATAAAGAAAGGAAACTTTACTATTTGGGCTATTTACACTTTGACTAGGGGCCGTTTTCTTGGACAGGTGAGAGGCTGGGAGTTCTTTAACTCTTACTGAACAAGAGAGAAAGTAAAAGAAAATCAGGCACACACACAAACACACACACACTCACACACACACACTCACACACACACACTAGAAGCAGATAAGGGTTACACTGAACCTTTATTTTTGCTTTCAGGTTTTTATAGCCTTTTACACTTAAGCATTTCCAGGTTAAAAAATACCTCTTAAAATGAAGTTACAACAGAATGTTGATTTTAAGTTCAAAGCAGTTATTCATTTCATAAACTTATTCTAAGTGAAAAGCAATAGCTTTACATGGCCCTGTTTTAACATAGTGCACAGCTGTGGCCTCATCCTTGGACCTGACCAAGAATACATGTTTTTCTTCATCATTTCTATATTCCAAGCCTGCATTCTTGCTTTTAGAATTACATGCTTATAATGCACAGTGCTCACTCCACTCTTTTCTTTTAGTCATGCAGCTTTTGCCAGTCTGTGACAAGGGGGCATATTTTATTCTTGATTCTAGCTTTAATCTTTCTATCAAATAACCTAATTAAATCATTAAAATTCATCTAAACAGCATTGTCTCAAGAATTTTCACCTTTCTGTTATCCTTTGGCAATTTACCCAATATATTTGGGCTATCACCTACAAAGTGATTATACAAGGTGATTGACAGTGAGAGTCTTCCAGTTGCCACTCACACTAAGCCAAATAAATGAGTAGTTTGTAAATGACAAACATGAGATAGCAAATTAGGGAAAATCAATCCTGGGATGAAGTGTCAGGGGCCATGCCTTTCAAAAATGCACCTATCTTAGCAGAGCAAGATAGAGGGCTGTCTCCTTGGAGCTCACCATATTATTAGCCTGTGTCTTTTTATCAGGACCTTAAATCCATTTATGTTGAGTGATATCAGTGACCAATGATTATGATTTCTTGTTATTTTAATGATTGAGGATAGCGTATGTGTATTTTTCCCCTTCTTTGTTTTTCCTGGTGAGGAATTTATTTCTTGTGTTTTCTTAGGAATAATTAACTTCCTTGAGTTTAAGTTTTTTTTTCTAATTATATAAACTTTATTTTCACAGTTGATATATTTTTCATGGGATTCATGTATAGAAATATAAAAGCAAATTGCAACAAATTGGTTTTTGGATAGCAATTATTAATTTTGCCTAAAAAGGCTTGTTATGTAATAGATCAACTATAAATAATAATTTGATTGCTGCTTGAAGCAGGAAACAAATGTTTTATTAGGCTCTTAAAACATTCCTTTAGAATACCTTTTTTTTAATCTTTTTTTTGTCTTTTTTTTCATTGTATATATTCTATATTTACAATTCATTTCCCTTTTTCTGGTTCCCCACCCCCAAAGGTCCCACATGTCCTTTTCCCTCCCCCTGCTCCCGCATCCACCCCCTCCCAATTTACTGTTCTTGTACTCTCCCACAATGATGTTTTGGTCCATTCTAGCACCAGTGTCCACTCCTTTCTTCTTGTGGGACATCACTTGATATGTGATTTGTGTCTTTGGTGTTCCAAGCTTCTAGGCTAATATCCACTTATCAGTGACTGTATACCATGGGTATTCTTTTGAGACTGGGTCACCTCACTTAGTATGACATTCTCCAGCTCCATCCATTTCTCTAAGAATTTCATGAATTCATTGTTTCTAATGGCTGAATAGTACTCCATTGTGTATATATACCACATTTTTTGTATCCATTCCTCTGTTGAGGGACATCTGGGTTCTTTCCAGCTTCTGGCTATTATATATAAGGCTGCTATGAACATAGTGGAGCATGTATCCTTATTGCATGCTGGTGAGTCTTCTGGGTATATTGCCAGGAGTGGTATGGCTGGGTCCTCCGGAAGTATCACGCCCAGTTTTCTGAGGAACCGCCATACTGATTTCCAGAGTGGTTGTACCAGCTTGCATTCCCACCAGCAGTGGAGGAGTGTTCCTCTTTCTCCACATCCTCACCAACACCTGATGTCTTCTGAGTTTTTAATCTTAGCCATTCTGACTGGTGTGAGGTGAAATCTCAGGGTTGTTTTAATTTGCATTTCCCTAATGACTAGTGATGTTGAACATTTTTTAAGGTGTTTCACAGCCATCCGAATTTCTTCAGGTGAAAAGTCTCTGTTTAGCTCTGTACCCCATTTTTGTATAGGTTTATTTGGTTTTCTGGGGTCTAACCTCTTGAGTTCTTTGTATACATTGGAGATTAGCCCTCTGTCGGATGTGGGGTTGGTGAAGATTTTTTCCCAATTTGTTGGTTGCCGATTTATCCTTTTGACAGTGTCTTTTGCCTTACAGAAACTTTGTAGTTTTATGAGGTCCCATTTGTCTATTCTTGTTCTTAGAGTATAAGCAATTGGTGTTCTGTTCAGGAATATTTCCCCTGAGCCGATGTCTTCAAGGGTCTTCCCCAGTTTCTTTTCTATTAGTTTTAGTGTGTCTGGTTTTATGTGGAGATCCTTGATCCACTTGGAGTTGAGTTTAGTGCAAGGAGATAAGAGTGGATCAATTCTCATTCTTCTGCATGTTGACTTCCAGTTGAGCCAGCACCATCTGTTGAAAAGGCTATCTTTTTTCCACTGGATGTTTTCAGCTCCTTTGTCGAAGATCAATTGGCCATAGATGTGTGGGTTCAATTCTGGGTCTTCGATCCTATTCCATTGATCCGCTTCCCTGTCACTGAACCAATACCATGCAGTTTTTAATACCACTGCTCTGTAATATTGCTTGAGGTCCGGGATATTGATTCCCCCAGAAGTTCTTTTGCTGTTGATGATAGTTTTAGCTATCCTGGGTTTTTTGTTATTCCAGATGAATTTGAGAATTGCTCTTTCTAGCTCTATGAAGAACTGAGTTGGGATTTTGATGGGGATTGCATTGAATCTGTATATTGCTTTGGGCAAGATTGCCATTTTGACTATATTAGTCCTGCCAACCCACGAGCATGGAAGATTTTCCCATTTTCTGATGTCTTCTTCAATTTCCCTCTTCAGAGACCTGAAGTTTTTGTCGTATAAATCTTTCACATGTTTGGTTAGCGTCACTCCAAGATACTTTATATCATTTGTGGCTATTGTGAAGGGTGTCATTTCCCTAATTTCTTTCTCGGCCTGCTTATCCTTCGCGTATAGGAAGGCTACTGATTTACTTGAGTTGATTTTATAGCCAGCCACTTTGCTGAAGTTGTTTATCAGTTGCAGGAGTTCTCTGGTGGAGGTTTTTGGGTCACTTAAGTAAACTATCATATCATCTGCAAATAGTGATAGTTTGACTTCTTCCTTTCCGATTTGTATCCCTTTGACTTCCTTCTGTTGTCGAATTGCTCTAGCTAGTACCTCAAGTACTATATTGAAGAGATATGGCGAGAGGGGACAGCCTTGTCTAGTCCCTGATTTTAGAGGGATTGCTTCGAGTTTTTCTCCGTTTACCTTGATGTTGGCTACTGGTCTGCTGTATATTGCTTTTACTATGTTTAGATATGGGCCTTGAATTCCTGTTCTTTCTAGGACCTTTAGCATGAAAGGATGCTGAATTTTGTCAAATGCTTTTTCAGCATCCAATGAGATGACCATGTGGTTTTTTTCTTTTAGTTTGTTTATGTAGTGGATTACGTTGATGGATTTCCGTATATTGAACCATCCCTGCATCCCTGGGATGAAGCCAACTTGATCATGGTGAATGATCGTTTTGATGTGTTCTTGGATTCGGTTGGCAAGTATTTTGTTTAGTATTTTTGCATCGATATTCATAAGAGAATTTGGCCTGTAGTTCTCTTTCTTAGTTGGATCTTTGTGTGGTTTTGGTATCAGGGTAATTGTGGCTTCATAGAATGAGTTGGGTAGTGTTCCTTCTGTTTCTATTTTGTGGAATAATTTGAAGAGTATCGGTATCAGGACTTCTTTGAAGGTCTGATAGAATTCTGCACTAAAACCGTCTGGTCCTGTGCTCTTTTTGGTTGGAAGACTGTCTATGACCCCTTCTATTTCTTTGGGGGTTATGGGTCTGTTTAGACGATCTATTTGATCCTGGTTTAATTTTGGTATTTGGTAACTGTCAAGGAAATTGTCCATTTCCTCCAGATTCTCCAGTTGTGTTGAGTATAGGTTTTTGTAGTAGGATCTGATGATTTTTTGAATTTCCTCAGTTTCTGTTGTTATATCTCCCTTTTCATTTCTAATTTTGTTAATTTGAATACTGTCTCTGTGCCCTTTAGTAAGTCTGGCTAGGGGTTTATCTATCTTGTTGATCTTCTCAAAGAACCAGCTCCTGGTTTTGTTGATTCTTTGTATGGTTCTCTTTGTTTCAACTTGATTGATTTCAGCCCTGAGTTTGATGATTTCCTGTCTTCTACTCCTCCTGGGTGAAATTGCTTCTTTTTGTTCCAGCGCTTTCAAGTGTGCCATTAAGTTGCTAGTATATGCTCTCTCCTCTTTCTTTTTGGAGACACTCAGGGCTATGAATTTTCCACTGCTTTCATTGTGTCCCATAGATTTGGGTATGTTGTGCCTTCATTTTCATTAAGTTCTAGGAAGTCTTTGATTTCTTTCTTTATTTCTTCCTGGACTAAGGTATCATTGAGTAGAATATTGTTCAGCCTCCAAGCATATGGGGATTTTCTGTTCTTTTTGTTGCTATTGAAGAACACTCTTACTCCATGGTGATCTGATAAGAGGCATGGGATTAGTTCGATCTTTTTATATTTGTTGAGATCTGTCTTGTGTCCAATTATATGGTCGATTTTGGAGAAGGTACCATGAGGGGCTGAGAAAAAGGTATAGTTTTTTGCTTTAGGGTGAAATGTTCTATATATATCTGTTAAATCCAATTGCTCCAAAGTTTCGATGAGTTTCTCCGTGTCTCTGTTTAGTTTCTGTTTTCCTGGTCGGTCCACTGTAGATAGTGGAGTATTGAGGTCCCCCACAATCATTGTGTTAGGTGCAATGTGTGCTTTGAGCTTTAGTAAGGTTTCTTTTACAAATGAGGGTGCCCTTACATTTGGAGCGTAGATGTTTAGAATTGTGAGTTCCTCTTGGTGGATTCTTCCTTTGACTAGCAGGAAGTGACCTTCTGTGTCTCTTTTGATGACTTTGGGTTGAAAGTCAATTTTATCTGATATTAAAATGGCTACTCCAGCTTGCTTCCTGTGACCATTTGCTTGCAAAATTGTCTTCCATCCTTTTACTCTAAGGTAGTGTTTGTCTTTGACTCTGAGGTGTGTTTCCTGTAAGCAGCAAAATGTAGGGTCCTGTTTCCGTATCCAGTCTGTTAGTCTATGTCTTTTTATTGGGGAGTTGAGTCCATTGATGTTAAGAGATATTAAGGAATAGAGATTATTACTTCCTGACATTTTTGATGTTATTTTTGTTTTTGAGTAGTTATCTTCCTTTGAGTTTGATGGAAGAAGTTTACCGTCTTGCTTTTTCTTGGGTGCCATTCCCTTCCTTGTGTTGGAGTTTTCCTCCTATTATCCTTTGTAGAGCTGGGTTAGTGGAAAGATATTGTGTAAATTTGGTCCTGTCATGGAATATTTTGATTTCTCCATCTATGTTGATTGAGAGTTTTGCTGGGTATAGTAGTCTTGGCTGACATTTGTTTTCTCTTAGGGTCTGCATGAGGTCTGCCCAGGATCTTCTAGCTTTCATGGTTTCTGGAGAGAAGTCTGATGTGATTCTGATAGGTCTTCCTTTATATGTTACTTGGCATTTTTCTCTTACTGCCTTTAATATTCTTTCTTTGTTTAGTACATTTGGGGTTTTGATTATTATGTGACAGGAGGTGTTTCTGTTCTGGTCCAGTCTGTTTGGAGTTCTGTAGGCTTCTTGTATATTCATGGGCATCTCTCTCTTTAAGTTAGGAAAGTTTTCTTCCATAATTTTGTTAAAGATATTTGCTGGCCCTTTAAGTTGTAGATCTTCACTCTCATCTATCCCTATAATCCTTAGGTTTGGTCTTCTCATTGTGTCCTGGATTTCCTGGATGTTTTGGGTTACAAGCCTTTTGGATTTTGCGTTTTCTTTGACTGATTCCAGCTGCTCACTGCTTCCAGTGTGTCTGCTGTTTGCGCGCGGGGGTCTGGGGCAAGATGGCTGCCCCAGCTGAAGGCACCGCGTGACCTTGGCTGAGCTGCTGGTACCCGGCTCTGCTGCTCCCTTCTGGCTGCGTTGTCTGTGCTGGACTGTGCTCGCTCTGAGTCCAGGCCCCTGACTCCAGCTGCTAGAGTTCCGAGCTGTGCCCCGATGCAGCCCAGTGGCCCCTCGCTGCTAGTCTGCTCAGAGAGCTTGTCCCGGCCGGTAGTCTCCACCCGCAGCTGAGCTTTCTGTGCCCGGATCTCCTGCAGAGCTAAGCTAAGCTATGACTCTGGCCATGCACCTGATTCCAGCCGCTCACTGCGTCCAGTGTGACCCGAGTTTAAGTTTTACTTCCAATATCTTCTGTAGGGCTGGATTTGTGGAAACATATTGTTTTGAATCTGGTTTTGTTATGGATTATCTTGTTTTCTCCTTCTGTGGTGATATTGAATTCTGTAGTGTATGATAGTTTAGGTTGGTATGTGTGGTATCATAGAGTGTGTAAGACAATTGTCTGGACCCATCTGACTTTTAGAGTCTCTATAAAAATTCAATATAACTCTGTTAGGTCTTCTTTTGCAGGTTACTTGTTTTCTTTTTCCTTGCATGTTTTAATATTTTTGTTCTTTAGGTTTTATGTTTTGATTAATATAGGGCAGGGGGATTTACTTTTCTGACCCAACTAGTTAGCATTCTGTAAGCTTCTTGTGTTTATAGTCATCTCTTTAGCTTGGGGAATTTTTCTTCTATGATTTAGTTGATAATATTTTCTGGGAATGAAGCCGTCAATCTTCTTCTATGCCTATTATTCTTAGGTTTGGTCTTTTCATAGTTCCAAGATTTTCTGGAAATTTGTGTCAGAAAATTTCAGATTCATATTCTTTGAGAGATGTGTTGATTTATTCTTACATACCTTTTTATGTCTGGGATTTTTTTTCTTTTGATCCCTCCTGTATTCTATAGCTCTTGTTCACTTATCTAGCTTTTTTCAACTCCAGAAATTTTTCTGCTTGTGGGTTTTTTTATTTGTTTGTGTTTTGCTTTTATTTCCATTTTCAGGTCTTGAACAGTTTTATTCACTTCCTTCATCAGTTTGATTGTGTTTTCCTATATTTCTTTAACAGATATATTCATTTCCTTTTTAATGGCCTCTATCTGCTTTATAATATTGGATTTAAGGTGATTTTCTTGTGGTTTAACTCTGTTAATATATCCACGGCTTGCTGTAGTAGGATTTCTAGGCTCTGGTGGTACCATAGTGCCCAGGCTTTTGTTGATTGTCTTCTTAAGCTGCCTTTTAGCCATGTGGGTATCCCAGGTATTGGCAGGCTACCAGGAATGCAGGTGGAGTTCTGGGCTGGAAAATGGAGCACAGAAGACCAGGTGAAGTTTAGGAGTCTTTTGTGTGGGATTAGAAGGGCTTGGTCTGCAGGGAACTTTTGGAAAGCCTTTTTACCTGATTGTCTATTGTGTCTGAAGCCTCAGGGAAATGAGGCACAGGGGAAAATGGAGCACAGGGCAGAAGGTGCAGTTTGCTTTTGTTGGGTGACCCCAGGAGAACTGAGAGGCAAGCAGTCAGGGGCAGAATCCTACAGTGTTATCCCTGGTGCCTGCAGACCTTTAGAATTGCTATCAGAGTTGTGGGCCAGAAGATGGAGCTTGAAGACAGGGCATAGCTCATCAGTGATGTGCATATCCCTGGGTGACATGGAAGGCACAGGTTGTGGGAGAGGGGTCCAACTGGTTGTTCCTAGTGACTCCATGCCTCCAGGAATGAATCTGAACTATAGTTTGGGAACTGGAGCATCAGGTCATTGCATTTCCTAAAAAGAGAATACCACCTCCCCATACTGCAATGTTCAACATCCTTAGACATCAAGGAAATGCAAATCAAAACAATCCTGAAATTTCACATCACACCAGTCATAATGATTAAAATCAAAATCTCAGGTGACAACAGATGCTATCCAGGAAGAACAGAAAGAGGAGCACTCCTCAGTTGCTGATGGGATTGCAAGTTGGTACAATTAATCTGGAAATCAGTCCGGCAGAACCTCAGAAAATTGGACATAGTGCCACTTGAGGACCCAGCTACACCACTCCTTGGCATATACCCAGAAGATGCTCCACTGTAGGGGAATACTAGGGTATTGAAGCAGGAGTGGGTGTGTGGGTGGGGGAGCAGCCTCATTAGAAGCAGGGGGAGGAGAGATGCCCTAACGGTTTTCTGGAGGGGAAACTGGGAAAGGCGATACAATTTGAAATGTAAATAAGAAAAATATTCAATAAAAGAAAGGGGGAAAAGGAAATTTTGTGAATATTTCCTATCTTTTAAAACACCAGATTTCACATTATCTTTGGTTGAAGGTCAATAGAAAGTAATATTTTTTATTCTTTTTGTGGTTTATTTTATTTATTTATTTTTTTTACCAGGGACAACAATCATTGATTGTACTTTGGGAAATATTATACATATGGTTTCTTTTTATTGGTAGATGTATGGTCCAGCACTCATTCAAAATAGCAACAGGGGGTAAGATACC
Organism: Apodemus agrarius; assembly: GCA_964023405.1. Lineage (NCBI taxonomy): Eukaryota > Metazoa > Chordata > Mammalia > Rodentia > Muridae > Apodemus > Apodemus agrarius. The sequence goes on from OZ030005.1 coordinate 178,393,501, forward strand.
TTCCTTCTAGTAATACCTCAGGGCACATCTATTTCAATCAGGCCTGCACAGTTCATAGTTTTGAGTATACCTCTAGCATCCACAATAGTTCTTCTAACTATAAGAGTGTGAGAGAATACAATACCATTATGTGATGATATTTAGTTCTCTACTTATATAAGGTAGATGACTTCTTTAAATACATTTTTCTCTCATATTCCTTCTTTCTTTCTTTTCTTTTTTTATTGGATATATTCTATATTTACATTTCATTTCCCTTTTTTTTGTTTCCCCACCCCCTCTAAGGTCCCACATGCCCCTTTCCCTCCCCCTGCTCCCTCATCCACCCCTTCCCACTTCCCTGTTCTGGTATTCCCCTACACTGATGCTTTGATCGTTTCCAGCATTAGTGTTTATTCTTCTTGTCAGACATCATTTGGTATGTGAATTGTGTCTTTGGTGTCCCACGATTCTAGGCTAATATCCACTTATCAGTGACTGCATACCATGGGTATTCTTTTGAGACTGGGTTACCTCACTTAGAATGATGTTCTCCAGCTCCATCCATTTCTCTAAGAATTTCAAGAATTCATTGTTTCTAATGGCTGAATAGTATTCCATTGTGTATATATACCACATTTTTTGTATCCATTCCTCCGTTGAGGGGCATCTGGGTTCTTTCCAGCTTCTGGCTATTATAAATAAGGCTGCTATGAACATCGCGGAGCATGTATCCTTACTGCATGCTGGGGAGTCTTCTGGGTATATTCCCAGGAGTGGTATGGCTGGATCCTCCGGAAGTATCATGTCCAGTTTTCTGAGGAACCACCAGACTGATTTCCAGAGTGGTTGTACCAGCTTGCAGTCCCACGGGCAGTGGAGGAGTGTTCCTCTTTCTCCACATCCTCACCAACACCTGATGTCTTCTGAGTTTTTAATCCTAGCCATTCTGACAGGTGTGAGGTGAAATCTCAGGGTTGTTTTGATTTGCATTTTTCTAATGACTAATGATGTTGAACATTTTTTAAGGTGTTTCTCAGCCATCCGAATTTCTTCAGGTGAAAATTCTTTGTTTAGCTCTGTACCCCATTTTTGGATAGGGTTATTTGGTTTTCTGGGGTCTAACTTTTTGATTTCTTTGTATACATTGGATATTTTTTGGATGCAACCTGAGGCCTTACATGTACCAGGCAAATGCTCTATCTGCAAAGATATTCTTCCAGTCTCATTTCCATTTCTTTAATCTGCAAGATCATAGGTATTACAAATATGTGTTCATCTCTGCAAAATCTCATGTTTTTGTATGGAAAGGTGGTAGTTGAATCTTACCCCATGTGATAGTACTCTCATAGAGCTACCATTCACCTTGACTATTCTGCTGATGGCCAAGGACCCCTGGACAAATCTAGAACTGTAGACAAGTTCAATGTCATCATTAAGCAAGCGATTGGAAAATTATGGTGGGTGATCATTATGTATGAGAAAATTCAGTATGGTAAGAAGGGCACAGTCATACTTAAAATTTATGTTGGGAAGACTGGGACAATTGCATTCTGTGATTTTTTTATGGTCCCATATGGATATTCTCTCTGTAAGTATTGTATTAGAAGTCTGACATATAACATTAACTCTGTAAATTAAATTCAATAGTATGGGCATTTTGTTCCTTGACTTCTGTTTCATGTTTGCCTTCTGGTCTCAGTGACCTGTAGATGAGTAGAAGGTCTCCACCAAAGTTGTGGTCTGGACTTCTGTAGACAAAGGTGGCCTCTGCTTGCACAGGACATTTCTGTTCAAGTTAGGATGTTGGACAAGGTGGGAAGGATGAGAGGCATGATTTCAGTTTGAGTGGTTAGGCACTGAGAAAGTGGAGACAGTGTGCAGTCAAGTGATAGCCTACCTAAAGTTCTGATGGCTGGTGTCCTGCTGACTGGTTTGATGTAAAAATTCATTGTAATCTTTGTGTAGCAACTGTCTTAATCCTAAGTCATTACATGGCTGACTGCAGGCAAGTGATAACTGATAATTACCATAATGTTATATAAATAAGCTTCAGAACCATTTGAAGGTGAGTTTGCTAAAATAAAAACATTAATATACAGACATAATGTGCATGAGGTTTATACTATGTAAATTAAGATTACATGTTTGTTATTATTTGCCTTTTCTTCACTATGCCCAGTTCTCAAAGGTCTATGGACCTGTGTTCACTCTGTATTTGGGCTCACAGCCCACCGTCATATTGTATGGGTATGAAGCAGTAAAGGAAGCTCTGATTGATCATGGGGAGGAGTTTGCTGGTAGAGGACACATTCCAGTGGCTTTAAAAATTAACAAGGGCCTTGGTAAGTAAGTGTATAGGTTTGTGTGTTTGATGCGCAGTGTTTATGTTGAGATATAAGATTGAAAGAAAGGGATGGGATTTGGGGGGGGTACAATGTAAATTCTCTATGGCTTCGACTCTCACCTGTTCCTAGCATCTATTTCTAGTACCTTCTCATTTCTTTAGGCATTGTTTTTAGCAATGGAAACAGATGGAAAGAGACAAGAAGATTCACACTCATGACCCTCCGGAATTTGGGCATGGGGAAAAGGAACTTTGAGGACCGTGTTCAAAAGGAAGAACAGTGTCTTGTGGAGGAACTGAGGAAAACTGAGGGTAAATACAAATTTATACAGTTGTATCTTAGTTTAGATATATGTGTTTAAGTCATGTTGGTAACATTCTATCTAAAACTGTTTTTAATCAGAAATAATAATATATGTTTCATGTTAATTTTCTGCTGATTTGTAGAACTATGCATTCTCATGAGCACAAATGTAGTTTCCCCATCGTGGATCATTTCAACAAAGAGTAAATGTTATTGATAAAGATGACAGAGGATATTTGTTTTCATTTTCTTGAACTACATAGGTCTGCCCATATTTACTGAGCACTATAGAGTTTCTTCTAGGCCCATGTTTACAGCTCTGGATATCCATGATGTAAACAATGTCTTCCATTTCGTCACTGAAGATTTCAATAATTATTGTGTCTACTATAGTATGGTATCAAAAATTTATTGTTACTTATTAATTATTCCAATTTTGAGAATCTGGCATGTGGTTTTATGATGATCACCCCTACTTTCCTATCTACCCAGCTTTATGTTCATCAACTCCAGTTTCTGCCTAACATAAATGATATTTTAGACAAATTTTACTAGTGATTTCAGAGTTTTATAGTTGCTTTTGAAATAGTTTAATTGAAAGGGAATTATATAATTCATCCCCTTTCCTCCATCCACTTCTTACCAGATGTCTTCTCTTGTCCCGATTATATGCCTCTCTCATTCTCGAAATGATATCCTATCAATCATCATCATCATTAGTTTCATTGTGTACATGTATGTACATCCATAAAGACACATGAATATATATTTCTTGTTGAATGTGGTCTATCTGATTTCATGGCTGACCATTTTCCATTTATAAAACCAATTCGTAGACCCATCATTTGCAGAGAATAATTATCATATATAGCTTCCTCACTAAGGGTAGGCCTCTAAAATTTTTCTTTTCCCACATTAGCATTTCTACTAATTTGGTCATTTTTCCAATTTTCTTTGTAGCCATTTCTCAGAGAGAATCTTTACAAAAGATTGCTTGATATTCTCATTCTTATAATAATTTGCTCCCTTTTCTGCATGTTCCTTATGCTATGCATGCGGAAGTTGTGATTGAAATGTATCTGTTGAAGCTATTACCCTCACAATATGTTGGTATTTTCATTGTATCTAATTATGGCTCTCTGTGATGGTCCCCAATTTTCTGTAAAAAGGGACCTCATTTTTAAGAATATTTTATTTTATTTTTACTATTATCTTTATTTTTTTATAGTCCAGTCATTATCCCCTTCCTGGTCCACCATCTGACAGTTTCCCATTCCATTCTTTCTCCTGCATTTCACAGAGGATCTCCCTGCCACGTTCTCCCACCCCACCCCCACATTCTGCCAGGTATCCACACTCCTTGAGTCCTCAAGTCTCTCCAGGGTTAGGTGCTTCTTCTTTCACTGGGGCCAGATTAGGCCGTCCTCTGCTGTATATATGTCAGAGGCCTAGGACCAAATAGTATATGCTACCTGGTTGTGGCTCAGTGTTTGAGCAATATTGGGGGTCCAGGTTTGTTGAGACTGATGGTCTTCCTATGGGGTTGCCCTCTTCAACTTCTTCTAACTTTCACTAATTCAACCACAAGGGCCCTTAACTTCAAACCATTGGTTGGATGTAAGTATCTGCTTCTTACTCACCTGATTACTGGGTCTCTTGGATGGTAGCCATGCTATGTTTCTAAGTATATCATAGATTCAGTAAAAGTGACAGGCAGGCCTTAGAGCCTCTCCTTGAGATAGGTCCCAATTTGAGCCTGTCACTAGACATCCTTTCTGTCTGTCTCTTCTCCATTTTTGTCACTGTAGTTCTTTAGACAGGAACAATTCTCTGTTAGAATTTTGACTGTGGGATGGCAACCCAATTCTTCCTCTTGATACCGTGACTTTCTACTGCAGGTTGATTCTACAAGTTCCCTCTCCTCACTGTTGGGCATTTCATCTAAGGTGCCTCCCTTAGAGTCCTGAGGTTCTCACTCCTTCCAGGTCTCTGGTACATTCTAGAGGGTTACCCCACCTTCCATCTCCCAAAATTGCATATTTCCATTAATTCTACTGGCCCTTGGGACTATATTCCTGATCCTTCCAATACCTGACTATGTTTCCCTTTTTACCTGCCTATCCCTCTCCCTTCTACACTTGTGCCTTCTGCTTTCCAATCTCTCCCAAGTGGATTTGAGGCATCATTACTTGGGCCCTTTAACTTGTTAACCTACTGTGGATTGTGTTCTGGGTATTCTGTACATTTTTGGCTAGTATCCACTTATTAGTAAGTGCATATTGTGTATGACCTTTTGTGTCTGAGTTGCCTCACTCAGGCTGATATTTTCTAGTTCCATCCATTTGCCTGCAAAACTTTCTCATTTTAAATATCTGAATAGAATTCCATGTGTAAATGAACCACATTTTCAACATCTGGGTTGTTTCCAAATTCGGGCAATTACAAATAATGCTGCTATAAAAATAGTGGAGCATGTGCTCTTTTAATATGTTGGAACATCTTTTGTGTACATGCTTAGGAGAGGAATAGCTAGCTCTTCAGGTAGATCTGTTGCCAATTTTCTGAGCAATTTCCAGATTGATTTCCAAGGTTATTGTACCAATTTGCAGTGCCACTAGCAATTGAGGAATGTTCTTTCTCTGCATTCTTGCAAACATGTGCTGTGACCTGAGTTTTTTATCTAAGCTATTCTGATCAATCTAAGAATCTCAGGGTCATTTTGATTTGCATTTCCCTGATCACTAAGGACTTTGAACATTTCTTTAAGTGCTTCTCAGCCATTCAAGATTCCTCTGTTGTAAATTCTCTGTTTAGCTCTATATCCCATTTTTTGATTGCATTGTTTGTTTTTTTTTGGAGGTTAGTTTCTTGAGTTCTTTACATATTTTGGGTATTAGCCCTCTGTCTGATGTAGAGTTAGTGAAGAACTTTTTCTCAATCTGTAGGTTACTGGTTTGTCCTGTTGACTATGCCCTTTGTTTTACAGAAGCTTTCAAGTTTCATGAGGTCCAATTTATCAATTCTTTATCTTGGAGTTCTACTTAGCAAATTTTCCCCAGTGCCCATTCATGCAAGGCTCTTTCCCACTTTCTCTTCTATTAGATTCAGTATATCTGGTTTTATGTTGATGTCCTTGATACACATGGACTTGAGCTTTTTGTAAGGTGACAAATAAAGATCTATTTTCATTTTTCTACATAACAAATGCCAGTTAGAAAAGCATATTTATTGATGATGCTTTCCTTTTTCCATTGTATATTTTTAGCTTGTTTGTCAAAGATCACATGTCCACAGGTGTTTCTATTTCTTGGTCTTCGATTCTATTAAATTTATTGGCCTATCTGTCTATACCAATACCATGCCATTGTTATCACTATTGCTCTGTAGTATAGCTTGAGATAAGGGATGTAAATTTCCCCAATAGTTCTTTTATTGATAAGAATTGTTTTCATTATCCTGAGTTTTTTGTTTTTCCAAATGGAATTGAGAATAGCTCTTTCCATGTCTTTGAAGAATTGTGTTGGAATTTTGATGGAGATTGCATTGAGTTTGTGGATTGTTTTGTATAGGATGGCCATTTTTACTGTGTTAATTCTGTCAATTCATGAGCATGGGACATCTCTACTTTCTGAGGTCTTCTTTGATTTTCTGCTTGGGAAACTTGAAGTTCTTGTCATACAGATCTTTCCTTTCCTTTGTTACAGTTACCACAATGAATTTTATCATATTTGTGACTATTGTGAAGGGTATTATTTCTCTATTTTCTTTCTCAGCCTGCTTATCATTTGTATAAAGGAAAGCCACTGATTTGTTTGAGTTAATTTTATAGCTGGCCACTTTGCTGAAGTTGTTTTTCAGCTGTAGAAGTTCTCAGGTAGAATTTTGGGGGATTGGATATGAATACTATCATATCATTTGCAAATAGTGATTCCTTGACTTATTCCTTTCCAGTTTCTATTCTTTTGTCCTCTTTTTGTTGTCTTAATGCTCTAGCGAGGAATTTGAGTAATATATTGAATAAAAATGGGGAGAGTGCACATCTTTATTTTGTTCCCAATTTGTGGTATTGCTTCAAGTATCTTTTTAATTTGTTTTAATTTGGCTGTTGGCTTGCTATTGATTTTATTATGTGTAGGTATGGGGCTTGATTTCCTGATCTCTCCAATACTTTTACTAGGAAGGGGTGTTGTATGTGATCAGAAGCCTTCTCAGCATCTAATGAGATGGTTGTGTGATTTTTTTTAATTTGAGTCTGCTTGTTTATATAGTGGATTACCTTAATGGATTTTCATATATTGAACCAACATTGCATCCCTGGAATGAAGCCTACCTGATCATGATAAATGATCATTTTGATGTGTTCTTGAATTCAGTTTGCTAGAACTTTATTGAGTATTTTTGCATTGATATTCATAAGTGAAATTCGTCTGAAGTTCTGTTTCTTTGTTGAGTCTTTGTGTGGTTTAGATATCAGAGTAATGGTGGCATCATAAAGTGAATTATGTAGTGTTTCTTCTCTTTCATTTTATTAAATATTTAGAGGAGTGTTGGTATTATCTATTCTTTGAATGTCCGTTAGAATTCTGCACTAAAACCATCTAGTCCTGGAATTTTTTGGTTGGAAGGTTTTTAATGCCTTCCTCTAGTTCCTTAGGGGATATGGACCTGTTGATATACTTTTCCTGCACTTGATTTAGCTGTGGTACATGGAATCTATGTAGAAAAAAAATGATCCATTTTATCTAGATGTTCTAGGTTTTTTTTTGTTTTGTTTTGTTTTGGTTTTTTTTTAGTGTAGGCTTTCATAGTAGGATCTGATGATATTTTGAATTTCCTCAGTTTCTGTTGTTATGTATCCCTTTTCATTTCTGAGTTTTGTTTTGTTTTGTTTTTTAAATTTGGATGATACTGTCATTGGGCACATTAGTTTGTTTGGCTCTGAGTTTATGCATTTTGTTGATTTTCTCGAAGAACTACTTTTGTTGATTCTTTGAATCATTCTCTTTATTTGGTTGATTTCTGCCCTGAGTTTGACTATGTTCTGCCTTCTCCTCCTCTTGGGTGTGTTTTCTTCTTTTTCTTCTAGTGCTTTCAGGTGTGCTGTTAGGTGTTTAGTGTAGGATTTCTCCAATTTCTTTAATTGGACTCTTAGTGCCATGAATTTTCCTCTTAGCACTGCTTTCATTTTGTCCTATAAATTTGGTATGTTGCACCTTCATTTTCGTTGAGTTTAACATAATCCTCAATTTATTTATTTCTTTCTTCCCTTACAAAATTATCATTGAGTAGAGAATTTTTCAATTTCAATGGGTATATGGGTTTTCTGTTGTCTGGGTTGTTACTGAAGTCTAGCCTTAGTCCCCAATCATCTAAGAGGATTCATAAGATTATTTCAATGTTCGTGTATCTGTTAAGCTTGTTTTATGACCAGTTATATGGTCAGTTTTGGGAAAGGTCGCATGAGGTGCTGAGAAGAAGGTATATTCTTTTGTTTTAGGGTGAATTATTCTGTAGATACCTGTTAAAACCATTTGGTTCATAATCTCTACTAGTTTCACTGTGTCTCTGTTTAGTTTCTGTTTCCAACTATTATTGTTTGCGTTTCAATGTGTGTTTTGAGCTTTAGTAATGTTTCTTTTATGAATGTGGGTACACTTGCAAACATGTTCAAATTGAGGCTTTCTCTTGGTTGAGTTTTCCTTTGAGGAATATGAAGTGTCCATCCTCATCTTCTTGATAACTTTTGGTTGCAATTCAATTTTATTTGATATTAGGATGGCAACTCCCACTTTTTTCTTGGGACTGTTTACTTGGAATAGTTTTTGTGCAGCTTTTAACTCTGAGGATTTTATGTCTTTGTCATTGAGGTGTGTTTTTTTGTATGCAGCAAAATGTTGGATCCTGATTTCATATCCAGTCTATTATCTTAAGTCTTTCTCTTGGGGCCTTGAGTCCATTGATATTGAAAGTTACTAGAGACAAAGATTATTAGTTCCTGTTAGGTTTATTGTTGTAGGTGGCATTATTTGTATGTGACCTCCTTTTAGTTTTGTTTTGAGATGATTAATATTTTCCCCTTGGTGTAGGTACCCTCCTTGTGTTAGAGTTTTTCTTCTAGAATCCTCTGTAGGGCTGGATATTGTTTAAATTTGGATTTGTCATAGAAGAGTTTGTTTTCTCCGTGTATGATGATTGAGAGTTTTGCAGGGTATTTAGCCTTTATTGGCATTTGTGTTCTCTCAGTGTCTGAATGACCCTGCCAAGGCTCTTCTGTCATTTAATGTCTCTGTTAAGAATGATGTGAGTTTGATAGGTCTGTCTTCATATGTTACTTGTTTTTTTCCCTTACAGATTTAATTTTCTTTCTTTGTTCTGTGAAATTAGTATTTTGACCCTCATGTGATGAGAAGATTTTCTTCACTGATCAAATCTACTTGGTGTTCTATTGTCTTCTTGTACATTTATAGCCATCTCTTTCTTTAGGTTAGGGGAAGTTTTATTCTCTGATTTTGTTAAAGATATTTTTGGGTCTTTTGAGCTGGGAATCTTTGTTCTCTTCTGCTCCTATTATTCTTAGGTTTGGTGTTTTCAGTGGGTCCTGGATTTCCTGGATGTAATGAATTAGGAGTTTTTTACTATTTTCAGTTTTCTTTTGACTGTTTGGTTGGTATCTTCTAGGGTATTTTCTATGCCTGATATTCTCTCTTCTATTTCTTGTATTCTGTTGGTGATAATTGCATCTGTAGTTCCTGACCTCTTTCCTAGGTTTTCCATTTTCAGGGTTGCCTCCATTTGTGTTTTCTTCATTGATTCTACTTCTTTTTTTTTGGTCTTGGACCACTGTGTTCAATTCCTGCATCTGTTTGATTTTTTTTGTATTTCTTTAAGGGATTCATTTGTTTCAACTATAAGGACTTCTAACTGCTTACCTGTGTTTCCTTGGTTTTTTTTTTCAGTGAGTTACTAATATCCTTCTTAAAGGACTCTATTATCTTCATGAGATAGGACTTTAGATCAGCATCCTGGTTTTTTTGTTTTGTTTTTTTGTTTTGTTTTGTTTTGTTTTTGTTTTTGTTTTTTTTAATTTTTATTTTCTATATTCTATGTTTACATTCCAAAGGCTTTCCCCTTTCCCAGTCCCCCCCCCCAACACCATACGTCCCATAATTCCTCTCCCCCCCAACAATCCCCAATCATTCCCCACACACACACGATTTCTCTGTTCTGGGTCTACAAAACTGGATCCAATCTTTTCAGGCCCAGCGTCCTCTCCTTTCTTCTTGGGAATCATTTGACTTGCTAATTGTGCCTTTAGTATTTAGGGCTTCTGGGCTCATTAATATCCACTTATCAGTGATTGCATTTCATGTGTATTCTTTTGTGATTGGGTTAACTCACTTAGGATGATATTTTCCAGATCTAACCATTTACCTACAAATTGCATGAATTCATTATTTTTAATTGCTGAGTACTATTCCATTGTATAAATATACCACATTTTCTGTATCCATTCCTCCTTTGAGGGATATTTGGGCTCCTTCCAATTTCTGGCTATTAAAAACAAGGCTGCTATAAACATAGTGGAGCATGTGTCTTTATTGTATGCAGGGGAATCCTCTGGGTATATGCCCAGGAGTGGTATGCCAGGGTCCTCTGGAAGTGACATGCCCAATTTTCTGAGGAACCGCCAAACTGATTTCCAAAGCAGTTTTACCATTTTGCAATCCCAACAACAGTGGAGGAGTGTTCCTCTTTCTCCACATCCTCGCCAGCACTTGTTGTCTCTTGAGTTTTTAATCTTAGCCATTCTGACTGGTGTGAGGTGGAATCTCAGGGTTGTTTTGATTTGCATTTCCCTGATGACTAATGATGTTGAACATTTCTTAAGGTGTTTCTCGGCCATCTGAATTTCTTCTGGTGAAAATTCTTTGTTTAGCTCTGTACCCCATTTTTTGATAGGGTTATTTGGTTCTTTGGGGTCTAACTTCTTGTGTTATTTGTATATATTGGATATTAGCCCTCTATCGGATGTGGGGTTGGTGAAAATCTTTTCCCACTTTGTTGGTTGCCGTTTTGTCCTTTGCCTTACAGAAAGTTTGTAATTTTATGAGGTCCCATTTGTCAATTCTTGATCTTAGAGCATAAGCTATTGGTGTTCTGTTCAGGAACTTTCCCGCTGTGCCCAAGTCCTCCAGGGTCTTCCCCAGTTTCTTTTCTAATAGTTTCAGTGTGTCTGGTTTTATGTGGAGGTCCTTGATCCACTTGGAGTTGATCTTAGTACAAGGAGATAAGAGTGGGTCAATTCACATTCTTCTGCATGTTGACCTCCAGTTGAAACAGCACCATTTGTTGAAAAGGCTATCTTTTTTTCCACTGGATAGTTGTGGCTCCTTTATCAAAGATTAAGTGACCATAAGTCCGTGGGTTCATTTCTGGGTCTTCAATCCTATTCCATTGATCTACTTGCTGGTTGCTGTACCAATACCATGCAGTTTTTAACACAATTGCTCTGTAGAACTGTTTAAGGTCAGGGATATTGATTCCCCCAGAAGTCCTTTTATTGTTGAGCATAGTTTTAACAGTCCTGGTTTTTTTGTTGCTCCAGATGAATTTGAGAATTGCTCTTTCTAGATCTATGAAGAATTGAGTTGGGATTTTGATGGGGATCGCATTGAATCTGTATATTGCTTTTGGCAAGATGGCCATTTTTACTATATTGATCCTGCCAATCCAGGAGCAAGAAATATTTTTCCATCTTCTGAGGTCTTCGATTTCTTTCTTCAAGGACTTGAAGTTCCTGTCATTCAGATTTTTTGCTTGTTTGGTTAGAGTTACGCCAAGGTACTTTATGTTGTTTGTGGCTATTGTGAAGGGTGTTATTTCCCTAATTTCTTTCTCAGCCTGCTTGTACAAGAAGGCTACTGATTTCTTCCTTTGATTTCTTAGTTTGATTTCTTCCTTTCCAATTTGTATCCCTTTGACTTCCTTATGTTGTCTAATTGCTCTCACTAGAACTTCAAGTACTATATTGAAAAGATATGTAGAGAGAGGGCAGGCTTGTTTAGTCCCTGATTTTAGTGGGATTGCTTCAAGTTTCTCTCCATTTATTTTGATGTTGCTTAAGTTAATTTTATAACCAGCCACTTTGCTGAAGTTGTTTATCAGCTGTAGAAGTTCTCTGGTGGAGTTTTTTTGGGTCGCTTAAGTAAACTATCATATCGTCTGCAAATAATGATCGTTTGATTTCTTCCTTTCCAATTTGTATCCCTTTGACTTCCTTATGTTGTCTAATTGCTCTCAATAGAACTTCAAGTACTATATTGAAAGGATATGTAGAGAGAGGGCAGCCTTGTCTCGTCCCTGATTTTAGTGGGATTGCTTAAAGTTTCTCTCCATTTATTTTGATGTTGGCTACTGGTTTGCTGTAGATTGCTTTTACTATGTTTAGGTATGGGCCTTGAATTCCTGCTCTTTCCAAGACTTTTAGCATGAAAGGATGCTGAATTTTTTCGAATGCTTTTTCAGCATCTAATGAGATGACCATGTGTTTTATTTCTTTTAGTTTGTTTATGTAGTGGATTACATTGATGGATTTCCGTATATTGAACCATCCCTGCATCCCTGGGATGAAGCTTCCTTGATCATGGTGAATGATCATTTTGATGGGTTTTGGATTCAGTTGGCAAGAATTTTATTTAGTATTTTTATATCAATATTCATAAGGGAAATTGGTCTGTAGTTCTCTTTCTTTGTTTGATCTTTTTGTGGTTTAGGTATCAGCGTATTTGTGGCTTTGAAGAATGAGTTGGGCAGTGTCCCTTCTGTCTCTATTTTGTGGAATAGTTTGAAGAGTATTGGTGTTATGTCTTCTTTGAAGGTCTGGTAGAATTCTGCACTAAAACCATCTGGTCCCGTACATTTTTTTGGTTGGAAGGCTTTCTATAACCCCTTCTATTTCTTTAGGGGTTATGGGACTATTTAGCTGATCTAATTGATGCTGATTTAATTTTGGTATTTGGTATCTGTCTAGGAAATTGTCCATTTCCTCCAGATTCTCCAGTTGTGTTGAGTATAGCCCTTTGTAGTAGGATCTGATGATCTTTTGAATTTCCTCAGTTTCTGTTGTTATGTCCCCCTTTTCATTTCTAATTTGGATAATTTGGATACTGTCTCTGTGTCCTTTGGTTAGTCTGGTTAAGGGTTTATCGATTTTGTTGAATTTCTCAAAGAACCAGCTCCTGGTTTTGTTGATTCTTTGTATGGTTCACTTTGTTTCTACTTGATTGATTTCAGCCCTGAGTTTGATGATTTCTTGTCTTCTACTCCTCCTGGGTGAATTAACTTGTTTTTCTTCCAGGGCTTTAAGGTGTGCCGTTAAGCTGCTAGTGTATGCTCTCTCCAGTTTCTTTTTGGATGCACTTAGAGCTATGAGTTTTCCTCTTAGCACTGCTTTCATTGTGTCCCATAGATTTGGGTAGGTTGTACCTTCATTTTCATTGAATTCTAAAAAGTCTTTGATTTCTTTTTTTATTTCTTCCTTGACCAACATGTCATTGAGTAGAGTATTGTCCAGTTTCCATGTGTATGTGTGCTTTCTGTTGTTTTTGTTGCAATTGAAGACCACTATTACTCCATAGTGATCTTATAGGAGGCATGGGATTAGCTCGATCTTCTTGTATTTGTTGACATCTGCCTTGTGACCAATTATATGATCAATTTTGGAGAAGGTACCATGTGGTGCTGAGAAAAAGGTATATTCTTTAGCTTTAGGATGAAATGTTCTATATATATATCTGTTAAATCCAATTGGTCCAAATTTTCCATTAGTTTCACTGTGTCCCTATTTATTTTCTGCTTTCCTGATCAGTCCATTGAGAAGAGTGGAGTGTTGAAGTCACCCACAATTATTGTGTTAGGTAATAGTAATGTGTGCTATAAGCTTTAGTAAAGTTTCTTTTATGAATGAGGGTACCCTTGCACTTGGAGCATAGATGTTCAGTATTGAGAGCTCTTCTTGGTGGATTTTCCCTTTCACCAGCAAGAAGTGACCTTCTGAGTATCTTTTGATGACTCTAGGTTGGAAGTCAATTTTATCTGATATTAAAATAGCTACTCCAGCTTGTTTCCTGAGACCATTTGCTTGTAAAATTGTCTTCCAGCCTTTTACTCTAAGGCAGTGTTTGTCTTTAACACTGAGATGTGTTTCCTGTATGCTGCAAAATATAAGGTCCTGTTTCCGTATTCAGTCTGTTAATCTATGTCTTTTTATTGGGGAATTGAGTCCATTGATGTTAAGGGATATTAAGGAATTGTAATTATTACCTCCTGACATTTTTGAAATTATTTTTTAAATTTGAGAGGTTATCTTCGTTTGGGTTTGATGAGAGGAGGTTTCTATCTTGCTTCTTCCGGGGTGTAGTTTCCTTCCTTGTCTTGGTGTTTTTCCCCCTATTATCCTTTGTCGGGCTGGATTTGTGGAAAAATATCGTGCAAATTTGGTTTTGTCATAGATTAGCTTGTTGTCTCCATCTATGGTGATTGTGAGTTTTGCTGGGTAAAGTAGTTTTGGCTGAAATTTGTGTTCTCTTAGAGTTTGCATGATATCTGCCCAGGATCTTCTAGCTTTCATGGTCTCAGATGAGAAGTCTGGTGTTATTCTGATAGGTCTTCCTTTATATGTTACTTGGCCTTTTTCTCTTGCTGCCTTTAATATTCTTTCTTTGTTTAGTACATTTGGAGTTTTGATTATTATGTGATGTGATATATTTCTATTCTGGTCCTGTCTGTTTGGAATTCTATAGGTTTCTTGTATATTCATGGGCATCTCTCTCTTTAGGTTGGGGAAGTTTTCTTCCATAATTTTGTAGAAGATATTTGCTGGCCCATTAACTTGTAAATCTTCACCCTCATTTATACCTATAATCCCTAGATTTGGTCTTCTCATTGTGTCCTGGATTTCCTGGATATTTTGGGTTACAACCTTTTTGCATTTAGTATTTTCTTTGACTGTTGAATCAATGGTTCCTATGGTATCTTTGGCTTCTGAGATTCTGTCTTCTATCTCTTGTATTCTATTGTTGATATTTGTATATATGGCCCCTGATTTCTTTCCAAGGTTTTCTATCTCCAATGTTGTCTCCCTCTGCAATTTCTTAGTTGTTTTTACTTCTGTTTTTAGAACCTGGATGGATATGCTCAGATCTTTCTCTTGCTTGATTGTGTTTTCATGTATTTCTTTAAGAGATTTTTGTGTTTCTTCTTTCATAGCTTATACTTGTTGACCCATGTTCTTCTGTATTTCTTTAAGTGATTTTTGTCTTTCCTCCTTATTGGCTTCTGGTTTTGGATCCACATTCTCCTGAATTTCTTTAAGTGATTTTTGTGCTTGCCTTGTAAAAGCTTCTAACTTTTGATCGATTTTATCCTCTATTTCTTTAAGAGATTTATCTATTTATTCTGCTACCAGCATCCTGACCAGTGATTTTAGATCCAAGTCTTGTTTTTCTGGTGTGTTGGGGTATACAGTGCTTCCTGTTGTTGGCAAACTGGGTTCAGATGCTGTCATGCTGCCTTGATTTCTGTTAGTAATGTTCCTTTGTTTTCCTTTTGCCATCTGGTTATTTCTGGTGTTAGTTGGCCTTGTTGTCACTGGCTGGTGTTTGAACCTCCCGCGAGGCTGGGCTCACCTGTTGTTTCTCTACTGGTGACTATGCGCGACCTCTGCTGTAAGGGACTGCAAGCAGGCTGCTCCCAGCTGGTAGCTCAGGCTGGAGTCTGTCTACCTGGGCCTCTCTAGCCCTGTCCTGGTAGCAATATGGAGGCTTACCTCAACCACTGCTGTAAGGGACCATGGGCAGGCTGCTCCCAGCTGCCCTGGTGCAAGGCCAGAAGGCGTATAGAAGTCCTGCAGAGCCTCGGTGCTGGGCCTGGCTGGTGGCGAGAGCCTGGCGGTTCCCTAGCATCCTGGTTTTAAGGAGTGTTGGTGTGTTCAGAGTTTGCTGTGGTGGGAGAACTGGATTCTGATTTGCCAGAGTGTATTGACTTCTATTACTTATGGTATTGTACCATCTGGCTATCTCTGGTGTTAACTGGTTTGGGTGTCTCTGTCCAGATCTTGCCTCCTGTGTCCCTGGGTAGCTTCAGATTTCCTGGGAGGCCTATGGTCCTGGCTGTAGCAGACATTCTGTGAGGTTTTCTGGCTGTGGTGTCTGTAGCTCTGTGTGTAGCAGATCTCCTGGGGTGCTTTCAGACTCTTGGGTCTCCACACTTATGATCTGTGTAGGTGGAAGGTGCAGACAGGATTGTTGGTAGAGTTTGCACAGGGTATGCTTTATCTGTGGCCCTAGCTGTAGCAGACTCCTGACATGCCTTCACAATGTGGGGTCTTCAGAGGAGCAGAGAAGCTGATGTTCTACATAATCAGGATCGTAGGCATAGTTCGCCAAGACCTCTTTAATAAGGGTTGGCAGCTATAGTTCATTTTAGAGCAATGTGACCATTTTCTAGAATTAAATTATTGCAAAGAATTCCTTCACTAAATATGGGACAACAGGTCCAACTACCATGTTAGAATTTTTTTCTGACTTTTGTTTGCACAGGTCTTATTCATCCTGTCACATTTGCTGTGAGTTCATATGAGTAGCTGTCCTGCTGTGCCCAGAAAACAGTTTTCTTTTCTTTCCTTTTTTAAGGATATTTTATTTACATTTCGAATGTTATCCCCTTTCCCAGTTTCCTTCCAGAAACCCCCTATCCCATCCTCCTTCCTCTGCTTCTATGAGGGTGCTCCTCTATACACCCAACCACCCACTGCAACCTCACCGCCATGGCATTCCCTTACACTGGGGCATTGAGCCTTCACAGGACCAAGAGCCTCTGACACAGTTTTCTTGTAGTCATCCACCATTTTTCTGTTCCCTCTTCTTCAATGATCCATGAATATTTCAAGGAACTTGGATAGTATATAAATTATATTTAGCACTGAACATTTGCAATCTCTTAATCTGTAATGATTTACCTTTTGTTAATTTTGAAGTGGTCTTCATGTACTATAAGTAGAAGCTTCATTGACTGTAGTGTAAGTGGTTTAAGATATGTCTTGTAGGTGTGTCTTTCTTCCAGAGTATGGTTGGCATGTTATACTCTTAAATAAAACTAAATCATTCTGTCTTAAGAGCTAAGAAGTGCCTGTAACTTCTTTACTATTAGTGGAAAGTTGGGGCCATCTCTACTCTCTATATAGGGATTATGTCTGGCTAAAGTTTGTGTTTGTCTCATGATTGTCACTGTAAATTCATGAGTACAGATACCTTGCTGTGTCTAGGAGACACTGTTTCTTTGTAGTCAGAAGGGTGTAGGGTGTTTCTGATCCCACCTATGCAGTTTTTAAGCCATTACCCAATTCTATCCAATGTCTTTTCATGGCTCTCAGTTGTCTGATGTGATCTTCCTGTTGATCTCTCAGGAGCATATCTACAACTTAGATTAAAGCCTAGCAGTGATGCTTCATTTTTCTGTAACTTAGAAACAGTTCTTGAACATTTGTACGTCTGAACTGTCTTATCCTCTAGCATATTACTTTCTGGAGTTCCTCACTGAAGTTTCTTAATCTCTTCTCCCAGAACTGTGAACTTTGGTTTGTGGGCCCAACTTGGACAATGATACTCGGCATTCAGAAAAATCCATTACTTTCACTAACAAAATGATAAAGGGTAGTCTATATCACTTACTTTAGGTTGGTTTCCCCTCCTAGAATTTAAATGGAAAATTCAACTATTCATTTTATTTAGTTATGTTAACAAATCCACAGAGAACTAGCTGTTCTTGAGGTTGTATAATATTCTTGTGCAACATGGAGAAATTCTGATCATGTTTTTTTTTCTTTTAATATACAAACTCACATGTAGTGTTTCCATTTGCTCTTTTCTTGGACTGACACATGCTTTTTTGATTTACTCATCGTGGATACAGGCTTTCCATGTGTACACTACTCTATTTCCTTCTGAGTACTCCATAGCATATAAGCATTGCAGTAAGATATAATTCTGCTCTGAATACATGAAATTTCATGATTATATTTTGTTGTTTTCTTTCACCATAG
The DNA here is from genome assembly GCA_964023405.1 of Apodemus agrarius. Classification (NCBI taxonomy): domain Eukaryota; kingdom Metazoa; phylum Chordata; class Mammalia; order Rodentia; family Muridae; genus Apodemus; species Apodemus agrarius. Next base: position 178,411,231 of record OZ030005.1, read on the forward strand.
AAGAGAGCGAAAACTGTTGAAATTGGTGTATCAGATATGTTCTGCTCATATTAACTGGTGAGGTTAAGGCCATTTCAAGCTTAAGATCAAAGTGATATATCAATTTTATATATAACAGATGCTGAGCTGTTAGGAAAATTGTAGGCAAGATATGGTTTAAAATTCCTAAAGAATTTTTACCTATTAACAGAAGCAACATATCTACTTTGTCTATTTTAATGTTATTTTTCTAATTATTTTCCCATTCTCCAGGCTCACCCTGTGACCCTACCTTCATCCTGAGCTGTGCTCCATGCAATGTTATCTTCTCCATTATTTTCCAGAATCGTTTTGATTATAAGGATAAGGATTTTCTTATCCTCATGGAAAAAATACATGATAATGCAAAGATTCTCAGCTCTCCATGGGTGCAGGTGAAGTCAAGTTTTTTTTTTTCCACTTGAGAACACATATGGTGCTTTATTGTCACAGATCAAATCCAATATGGACCAAAAAGTGAGGTGACAAGACACCTTTGTTCTGACCAGTATATTATGGAAAGAATATCTGGGATGGAGTCCTCAGCCCTTTGCTATGCTAATATAAAAGTTAAAAGAGAAGACTAGGTTTACTCAACCTTTCTAGTTTCTAATCCATTAATTTTCCCACTGATGTACACTGAACTATTGGTATCAAGTACAGCAATTACATCTAGAGGTATGCCCTCACTCACAAGGCATGCTTTTATGCAAAATTGTCCTCTTTAAAGTACTATTGTTCTTCCCATGGGGCTGTAAATCCTTTAAGTTCCTCTGGAACACCCTCCAGCTCCTCCATTGGGGACCCCATGCCCAGTCCAATAGTTGGTTGATAGCTTTGTGCCTTGATGTCCCTCTGGACCCCTTCCTCATGCTTAATACTTCCTCTCTTTCTCTACCTCATATCCCAGCTTGTGGACGTCCTGCCCTATTATTTCTATTGCATAGTTATTGGCTTTTTCAGCTTTTATGGACAATTCAGAGAATGAATGTTGATACAGGAGATTCTTCACATAATTATTGTAATGCTGTATTAGATTGAAACCAGATAGTGGGATAGAGAATTCAGCATTTACATGACAGAAGGATAAATATTATACAGTACACAATACCATTATACCTATGATCAGGGGCTGGAGAGGTATATCAGTGGTTAAGAGTGTGTATTATCTTCCAATAGACCTGAGTCCAATGTACATCACCATCTCAGGTGGCTCTAAACCACTGGCTTCAGAGGAACTGAAACATCTGGCCTCCAAAGGGACCAATACATATACCTCACAATGCATGCATTTGTATGCACAGAAAAACAGGCACAGAAACTTAGAAACAGATACACACATGCACACACATAACTAAAATTAAATCATCACATCTTAACAAAATAAATTCTTCATCTGATATTACAGGTCTGTAATAATTTCCCTTTACTCATTGACTATTGTCCTGGAAGTCATCACAAAGTAGTAAAAAATGTTAATTATATAAAAAGTTTCATGTTAGAGAAAATAAAAGAACACCAAGGATCATTGGATGTTACCAACCCTTGGGACTTTATTGATTATTACCTGATTAAACAAAAACAGGTAAAATATTAATATAAAATTATTTTATTGTTGAAGCATTTCTGGTTTGTTGAACACTGAAATGTTTGTCAGAGATGGTTCAAGTCAGTATACTCTGAAAAACATGTCTGTATATGTTATATGTTGGAAAATACCATACAGATATTGGTAGCATAAAGGGAACTTATTAAGCAGATCACATTGACTTCATTGTAGCTGAGGATAAAACAATCCAAAGGGCAGGTAAGTTGGTAAATAATTCTAATCAAGTAAAAATGAACCAACTATCTTCAAAGTGTTAATATTGGCACCATAATTGTACATACTGTATGGCCAGATTTCCTGCAAGTCTAATGGACTAAACTTGATCTAGCCATATTATATTTTTTATAAATAATAGGTATAAAAGGTATTTTCTGAAGGACTGAATGGTGTGTGGAGAGTTATGTAGTGTAAAAAGAGTTGATATATCAAAGAGAGAGGCTTTCAGTATAAGGTCAAGTTAATTTTTATAGGAAGTGATTAAGGAGTGATGACCATTGGTTATCCTGGCAGCATGGGCAGTGTTGGCATTGTGTAGTTTATTCAAAAGATAATTTCCAAGTTAATTTTCCTGAGACTCAGTATCTGTTGCCTGGTTGTAGATGTTTGAGGTTGGTTGTGCACATCAATTCCACTCCACTGATCTTTATTGCCCTTTGCTATTGGTTCACTACCATGAGTTCTTCCTCCTGCAACTTTATATCAATACTTAAAATTCAGGTATCTTAATTCTTTGATTTTGCTGTAACTTTGATTTTTTGTTATAATATACTCTCTTATATGTGTCTTTCAGGTTGGCCTCGAGCTCCAGATCTTCCTGCCTCGACCTGCTTCAGCAAATACTACTGGCCTGTGCCACCAGAACCTGCATCATTTGTGTCCTTAAAATTTGTATTCTTGTAAGACTATAGTCCAGAAAGTCAGCCCAGTATGTTTATGTAGTACCTCAGAGCAGTTACCGTGTTTTATTTATTTTATGGTAGTATTTTATGTGTCTACAAATCACTGCAACTTCCAATTTCTTCAAGTTGGAAAGCATACCATCATTATTAAAAAATACCACAGCCACTACTGATCATTGCTTCCATGTAGCTTTTATTTTTTATGTTTTCCCTTATTTTCCTACTTCACGTGTAGGCTCTTCTCCTAACTGTCTCTTGGCAATATCTTCTCTGATACATCTCAGCTTCTCCCAACTAATTTGTATGTAATATACTTTTCCTCTTCTATTACCTGAACCTACTCTTCTGTCTCTTGGATCTTTCTTCTTCCTATTCCCCAATCATACTAGCCAACTCTCAGCCTCTGCTGGAAAGAGCCTTTCCTCTTTCCAATATTCCAGGAGGCAACTGACAGTCAAGGTCATAAGGTGAAGCAGTTTTAAAGGATAATAATTACAGAAGAGTCAGTGGTCAGGGATTTCAGAAGATCTCCCATGTTTAATTCTGAGCTTTGTTAGTTTTGCCAGCATTCTCTGGGTTTTATTAGTTTTGGTAATATTAATAACATTTTGTGTGTATAAATATAAACAAATCCATGCCTTTAACACAAAACTTCCTCTGACTTCCATTCAGATGACTTATATGATTGAATTCCAGTTTTTACTCAGTGTCTCTCCGTGGCTATTTTTTCTTTCTCATTAATGTTCAGAAAGTTCAATGTTAACAGAGCACTATTTAATCCACTTGTTGGGGGTCTTTATTTTTCCTTTTTGTTTCATATGCATTTATTCTAAGGTGTGATTACCTCTTTCTATGACTCCTTGTCTTGAAGGATTGTGTGGTATACCTCTCATGTGTTTTATATTATACTATGAAAAGAATACCGTCATCATACTGGAGACATAATTGAAGGCATTGTCAGTCTTAATTTGTACTGGTATTCTCATAATAGCTATTTAATTTCTGTGAATGTGTAACTACAAAAGAAATCTTTTCAGAAGTCAAAGAAAGCAGTTGCCCATTGAAATCGTGAATATGTGTCAATGTTACAGAGTATAAACCTTAGTATTCCAAATTCTGCAAAATAAAACAAATTTGTCTGCCAGATTTTATTTATTTTTTTGGTACCCTTAAGCTTGCTTGCAGAAGTTAATGGAGTTTGCTTATAGAAAGGACAAATGGGACATTTTATAATAATTTTGTTGTTGCCAGATGATAGAAAAGTTTGTCTTTAAAGAAACTTTTACTGTTAACATAGCATTGAATATGAAAAATTAAGACTTTTCTCATATTTCCTGCTATTCATTAATTAATTTTTCATTTCCTGTGCGAGTGGACCTGATCAGCCTGTATGAAATAGAATATGGATGATATATGATGGATAGTTTCTATTTTTAATTGCTTGTTGCAGTTGCACAAAATACAAGCATAATTCTGAATTTTTATCCAGAATAAATTCAGCAGTTTTTATATGCAAATCTTTCTGCATATTAAAAGTTAACAATTATATTGTTTCAAAAATCTAATAATGCTATAATAATTGCATGCAACTTTGATTTTTGAATTGAAGTATCCAAGCTTTGTATTAATTTGCCTGTTTTTCCCTGACTTATAGCTAGGTATTCCCAACTCTTTGCATTAGTATAGAATGTAGGTACTTCAAGAATTGGCATTCCTTTTACAATACTTGGAAGAATCCAATTAGCATTTTTAATAAAGATATTTGCTTTTATTAATTTCTTCCAAATAGTTGCTACAAACTCTTTGACAATCTTCATTTATTGCCCACAATGAAGGAAACTCAACATTTGTATAAAGCAATAAAATTTCTGCTGGATCAATCTGTGTAGTCTTATTCTTCCTTTTTTTTTCCTTCCCCCCTTCTTTTATTGGCTATTTTATTTACTTATATTTCAAATTTTATTCCCTTTCTCAGTGTCCACTCTGGAAATCCCTATTCCACTGTCCCTCCCCCTGCTTCTATAAGGGTACTTTCCCACCTACCCACTTCTGCCTCTCTGACCTAGCATTCCCCTACACTGGGGCATCAGGACCAAGGGCCTTTTCTCCTGTTGATGCCCTACATGGCCATCTTCTGCTACATATGCCATGGGTCTCTACATGTGTACTCTTCTGTTGGTGGCTAAGTCCTTGGGAGCTCTTGGTGGTTTGTTTGGTTGATATTGTTGTTACTTCTATGGGATCTCAAACCCCTTCAGTTCCTTCAGTCCTTTCTTTAACTCCTCCATTAGAAACCCCATAAATAGTCTGATAGTTGACTGAGAGCATCCAACTAAGTATTTGTTAGGCTCTGGAAGAGCCTTTCAAGAGACAGCTATATCAGCCTCCTGTCAATAAGCCATTCTTAGGATCCACAATAATGTCTGTGTTTGGTGTCTCTATGTGAAATGGATCCCCAGGTAGGCATTATCTAGATGGCCCTTTCTTTCAGTTTCTGTTCCATACTATGTCTCCTTGTTTCCTTACCTGAGTATTTTGTTCCTCCTTCTAAGAAAAACTGAAGCATCCACAATTTGGTCGTCCTTTTTATTGATATTCATGTGTTCTGTGGATTATATTTGGGGTATTTCAAGTTTTGGGGCTAATATACATTTATCAGTGAGTGTATACCTTGTGTGTTTTTTTATGACAGGGTTACCTCTACATTCTAGTTCTGGTCGGGCAGGGTTCCCATGTCCCTGGATCCTGCTGGTTCCAGTTATGCCTGGTTGTTTTGGGACAAATCTTTGATTTTATGATCCTGGGTGTTTTAGAGCACCTGAAGTGTCACTTCCTCTGAGTTCTACAGGATGGCTGCAGGGTTCGCCAAAGGTGATCTTTTAAGCCATTTTAGTTGTAACAAATCCTGAGATTAAAGTCAATTGGAAACTACAATAGCCTAATCCAAGAATGATACCAAAGTGCACAGACTTCTCAGTGATGGATATTAAGACCATTTCTATAGGATAGGAGTCAAGATCTGCTAAGGTGTTAATGAGCATGGAGCAAATACAAAACGAATAGTAGAGAAAAGTTAGAAATATCATCTACGAGTACTTGACTAGTTGCTGAAATGAGGGTTATAGTTGAAATGAATGTTTAGGTTGTATTTTGTTAAGAATGTGTTTGTACCACTGGGCAGTGGCAGGGTGCACCTTTAATCCCAGCAGAGGCAGACAGATGTCTGAGTTCAAAGCCAGCCTGGTCTACAGAGAGAGTTCCAGGACAGCCAGGGCTATACTGAGAAACTCTATGTCTTGAAAACAAAAAAGTAAAAGAAAAGAAAAATATGTTTGTACCAATATTTGTATTTTCCTTCAATTTCCTGAAAGCAAGGGATTTTTATTTAAATTGGATTAGGAAGAACCAATCTAATAAGCTCTTGACTCAAGAAGACACATCCCTCTCAAATGGACAACACATTATATTGTTAGCCTATATAAAAACAAGGAAGAAGGAATCTTATGTTGCTTACCAGATTGACATCACCTTAATAAAAAACAGTCAATTTCTCCACTATCACTATCTCCACTTTTTTGAAATTCTATCATATATTGAACAGCAGCTGAAATATCCAGCCTCTTATCCAATTACTGGTTTCTTGGACTTTCTATTCTCAAACAAACATTGTTGTATTAGCTGGACTGTACCTTATAAGTCAGCATAATAAATCTCCTTTAACTCTCTATATTAGTATTTATTCTACAAGTCTGGTTATATATAGAATCCTGAACAATACAGGGACTATTGTATAGAAATCCTGTCTAAAGATGAATGAATGAGGAATATGAGAATATAGAAGAAGTAAATGAATGTCAAAATATATGCAACAGTTGAAAAAAATATCATTGTGAATCCTTGTAGGTTGTGAAATGATTATATATTAACTATATCTACATAAAACAATTTACATCACTATAAAAACAAACCTACAGTGATGAAAGAAACTGTGATATTAATGAAGGATTGAACCTTAGTAAATGAAATCTAACTGGCAAGAGAACATCCAAAAAGGCATCAACTCATTTTTATACTTGATATAGTATAATTGGTGACAATCATAATGCTTGAAAATTAACTTTATGTGGTTAAAAAAAAGCAAATGTACACAAGTTTTATCTTAATGATTTGTTGTTGTTGTTGCTGTCAGGTCTACTCTAGCATGATTTTCCATGGTCTATGCATGAAGAATGAGGTGCCTTTAGCAGTGAACTATTACCAACAAGTTTAAAAGGGTAACTCACAACAATAGCAACAACTTGTACAATCTAACAACATATGAACCCTCACTGGCCATGCCTTTCCATAGAGGTAATTTGTCCCTGCCACCAACCTTTGTACCTGGAAATCTATGGTGTACATGGTGCTCATTATTAACAAGTTTACCTATTTTAAATGCTTTCTATAAGTGTAAGTGCCACAATTTGTCGAGAACTACAAAGCAATATTGTTTTTGCACAAAAGGGAGAAGAGCAAACATGAATTTGAACTATATAATAGAAAACACAAGACAAGTGCAAGTCCATCCAAGCCAGACAAAATGCCAACAAGCATGTGTTGAATGGGGGTAATCACAATGTCTCACCCCTATACTAGTAAGTGAAAGCTCCAAGGAATATGAGAGTTTGTTTTTTCATAAATTGTGTTTTCTATTAACTGAAACACCACATACTCTTGAGTATGCAGGGGGCATGGATTGACTTAATGTGTTAAAAAATGAGTATGAAAAGTTGGTGGATAGAGAATGAAGAGTTGGTCTATGAGAGCCAGGAAAGGGGAAGATATGATCAACATGTAGTATGCAGCATTTAAGCAACTAATAAATGTTTTAAGGATGGCTCTTCTCCAAAAGTGATTTGTTGCTAACATTCTAAGAGAAGAAATATCTGTAAAAGTCCACATTATAGAAAAAAAGGGATAAACTGATAAAGAACAATTATTTCTTCAGTTGTAAAGTGATGCTGCTTTAAAGAAAGGTAGTGAGCATATTTTATCCAAAATGAAGTTTGTGGATATGTAGGATTATATCAATGTAAGGAAGTCACAAAATACTGCTTAGTATGTTGTAGAGTTTAGTGTCCCAAGAACATGGGTTACAAAAGACAAACTGTTTTGAAATCCATATGCTATGAACACTGACAACATTATTTAAAAGACCTTTGTCTACTTGACACTGGTTAAGGCCAATATTTTACCTTAAGGACAATAACTTTTGAAATGAAAAAATAGATGTTATAATTCAATATAGGAAAATATGTGAGGCTCAAATGTTTTGTCCTAAAGACCCACTATACCATCTGCAACCTCTGGTATTGTCGAGGTCCAGAATCTCCAAAGTTCATCTTCTCATCCCTATGTTAGATGAATTTTACCTCAGTAAGCAAAATGGAACAGATCTACAAAAACGATAGAGTGAGAATTCAGCAACCTAGGGATGACCAATACAATGTGATGTAAGCAAGTATGAAGGAGCCAGTTTCCCACATTGAGGAATTTTATGAGCATCTGCTTAGTCAAATCAGAACAAGCATGGTAGAATCTTTACAGAATGAGTTTTTGCTTGAACAAGCCTTTACTACATCTGATATGCAAGTCTATGTGAAGAATGTCTCTACTCACTTAGGTCTGCACTTTGATACTTTTATAGTAATATTTTTAAGGTGTTAATAAGTACACTATTTTAGGAAATAAAATTTTAAATTATATTGTCTTATTAATTATGTTGGAAAAGAACATGCCACTGTACACAGGTGAAAGGGAAAGGACAACTTGTTGGAATACATTTCTCTTTGCCCCTGCATGGGCCCTGTGAACTGAAGTCAGGTCATCAGGCTTATAGCAAGCCACTTTGCTACTGAGCCTCTCACCAGACATGAAAATGTCTGTGGTAGTTCTCTGAAAATAAGTCTATATTCTTGTACAAAAGTTTCACTTCTTTCTTCTTTTTGTCTACATTCTACATCATGTCTCTTTTGCCAGTTCTGGGAATGGAATTGAACCAAATCTTTTTTTATTCATAGTACAAATAATGTCTGTGTTGAGGACAGAAGGGTATTTTTAGTTCTGATCTTGCAAATATTAATATACACACATCTATAAATAAAGTTGACTTCAATGTCTTGTTACAGTAATGGAAAAGTGTATAATAAAAAGTCATGGGTACCCGACTAGGAGACCATCTCACATAGGAATCATCTTATTTAGGCATTGAAAAATATCACTAGATATAGAAAAAAAACTTCCAAGTCTGGCAGGGTGATACACAGCTGTAATCATCTGTACGTGAAATATGGAGGCAGAGTAATCAGATTTCTAAGATGTCATCCTTGGCTAGAGAGTGAGTTTGAGGCTAGAGAGGAACACATGAGACCCTGTCTCAATAATAAAAGGAGTAAAGACAACTGAATGAATTGATACATCTTGATACATATCCAGTTTGTTCTTAGAACATGTAAATATGACACAACTTTGATTCATATAGATTTGACAATTCTCATTCCTAACAGAACTTCCCTCAGAGCAAGTTTCATTTCCTTGAACAAAGGCTGTAAATCAGAGGATTCAAGAGAGGAGTCATTACAGAGTATACAACTGTAAGGATCTTCTGCATCAAAGTTGAAATACCATATGTAGGATTCATGTACATTATCATTAATGTCCCATAGAACAGTGACACCATAACTAAATGGGACCCAAAAATAGAGAAGGCCTTTTGCTGAGCAGCTGAAGAAGGAACCTGAAAAGGAGCCCTGAGCAGCAAAAAATAGGACCAAAAAATATATGCAATAGGGAAAAACAGGAAAAAGGAATTTTGTACATAAAACAACAAATTTGACAATAGGAGCTGGGACACAGGGCAAAGCCATCAATGACTCCATGTCAAAGAGGAAGTTATCAATATTAGAACCACAGAAGGGCATTTGCAAGATGGAGAAGACAAGGATATTTTTACTTGCAGAGCACCCATGCTCTGCATACACAAGGCAAAAGCTTCAGTATTGTGTGTGTGTACCAACAGTGATTCTTAATAATGTGAGAGTATAAGGTAAAAAGAATGTCTGTAGGATTACTCCAAAGTCAACAAGAAACTCTTCCTCAAATGCTTTTTGACATAATCTCTGTGCTCAGTTAAGCTGAGCCAGGCTTACTTCTGAAATGATAGGAAGTCCTAATAGTTGCAGATATGGTAATCATGGCATAAAGAAGTACATGCACCTACAACATAATCACATTAAGTTCTAATTTATTCCAACTATGAGCTATGAGACACTAGCAGTCATTCTGTCACATTGCCTCCAATTCAAATATAAAGAAAAGAATGGATTGGCGTTCCCATGATTTCTTTCATAGTAGTAATATCCAAACATCTTTTTCTAGGTAACAACGTAATAAATTCTCTTATTAAAAAGTATATGACTAATATATGTTTGTCTTAGTTATGTTGGTCTAAGAATAAACTGTCAAACTGTAAGAGTTCCATTAGTAAGAACATAAGTGTAAGTGTTTAATATTGCAAGAACCATTTTAAATATACAGTTAAACCTGCAGATGTTCTTATGTGCATATATTTCTACTAATTGGAGAAGGCACAGAAGAGGTGTGAATTTGAAGCTTGTCTGCTGTACACAATGAGACTTTATTAAATAAAGACAACCCATCTATATCAAGAAACTGTAAATTCCTACCTGGACTCTAACCTGCAAATGAAGACTATTGAGGAATTTGCATTAATCTAAAACTTAATTAGAAGGACTGTATCTCCTAGGAATATCAGCAGATCTACCCAAAAAATGTACTCATGTTTCTGTTCCAAAATAGCCTATAGGAACAACATCAATAGAAAGGCAAAAGTAGGGAAAACTCAGCATGCCTCTACCCTATACAAGAGATACTAAAGAATGGTGACAGAGAACAAAATAGGTTGTGACAGGAAGAGTTTAACAATTGGTTTCAAATTTCAAGTTAGCAGTTTTAAAAACATATGTACACCCAACATATAAAGATTTAAGCCTAGAATGCTGATTGGTAAGAGTGTGTTTTGATTGGTGAGAAGTTGATACATGCTATGGTATAGTTTGTAGGATGCCTACTCTCTGTTCATTTGTAACAATATATAAGAACTAGAGTCAAACATTTGCAGTAATTGAATATTTAAGATTTCTACTCTTTGTCACAGGGCTCTCTAGTTTTACCATGAATTTCTCAGGTGGTTTTAAAGCATACATCTGAATACTGATGTCCTTTTTAGAATAGAGTTTTCATGCAGGCTATGCCAAGTATCCAGTAACAAAAAAGCAGAGTTTCAAATTTGAGTCTACTTAGATTAGTAGAACCACCTGAAATAAATATTTTCAAATGTTTACTTTGATTTCTTTATGAAATAGGACAAAAAGATAAAATTAACAACTCTGCTGAATGTCATCGTGTAATGATTCTTTGTCTTCAATGTGTCAGCTGCTTGGAATAGTGTAAGGCAGCTATAGATGAAAATTATCATAATGTATGGTAAATACAGGCTTCAAAGTGAGTTTTTCTGAATAAAATCACACATTAACTTTATTAGTTCATATACATTCACCCAAAGGAAACTAACATTACTTTATTTTACTAATATTTAATTTTTCCCTTTTCTTTTTAGGTCTTTAAAGCCCTAAAGCCCATTCTGTATTTTACTAATATTTAATTTTTCCCTTTTCTTTTTAGGTCTTTAAAGCCCTAAAGCCCATTCTGTATTTGGGCACACAGTATGCTGTTAATTGCACAACATCGAGGTGGTGAGAGAAGCCCTCAATGATCATGGGAAGGGGTGTGTTAGAAAAGGAAGGCACCAACATTTTTATAAGGTTGATAAAGTCTTGGGTATATAAAGTTATGAATGAACTGGGCTACCAGGGGCAGTCCCAGTGAGGTCTTCTTTTTTGTTAGTTCTCCTTTAGGCAGCAAAGGGGGAAGAGCATTGGCAGAGTAAGATTTTTGCCTTATGAGATATATGGGTAAGACAATTGTCTTGTGATATATTTAATGCTGCTTTATAATAATCAAATGTCACTTATTTAGAGAAAGGGGGAAACACCCTTGAACTCATTGACCTGGGAGAAAATGTCCCAAACAGAACTCCAATGGCTAAGGCTCTAAGATCAAGAATTGATAAATGGGAACTCATGAAAGTATAAAGCTTCTTCTATAAGGCAAATGGCACAGTCAATAGGACAAATCTCGAACCTACAGATTGAGGGAAAAAACCTTTACTACCAAATATCCAATAGAGGGCTAATATCCAAAATATACAAAGAAGTCAAGATGCTGCCCTATCAAAAAACAAACAACCCAGTTAAATAATGGAGTATAGAGTTAAACAGAGAATTCATAACACAGGAATCTCAAATGGCCAAGAAACCCTTAATGAATGTTCAAAGTCCCTAATGATCAGGAAGGTACAAATCAAAAAAACTTTGAGATTCCACCTTATACCAATCAGAATGGCTAAAACGAAAAACTCAAGTGATCAACAGCACAAGATGTCAAGATTATGGAGAAAGAACACTCCCTCATTGCTGTAGGATTACAAACCATTACGACCACTGTGGAAATCAATCTCTAAGTTCCTTAGGAAATTAGAAATAGATCTAATTGAAGACCCAGATAGACCACTCTTGGGCATAAATGAAAAATATGTACCACCATGCCCCAGGTAATATGTTCCAGTATGTTCATAACAGCCTTATTTGTTATAGCCAGAAGCTGAAATAAAACCAGATGTTCTGAAACAGAAGAATAGATCCAGAAAATGTGGTTCAAAAAACAATGGAATACTATTCAGCTATTAAGAATGTGGACATCATGAGTTTTTCAGGCAAATGGATGTAACTCAAAATTATCATTCTGAGTAAGGTAACACAGACCCAAGAAGATATACATGGGTATTTACTCACTAATAAGTGGCTATTAACCCAAATGCCTAGTTAGATGCATAATCCACAGAAGTCAAAAAGGTTAACAAGCAGAAGGACCCAACTTGGGATACTTCAATCCCACTTGGGAGGGAGAAGAAAACAATCACAGGAGGCAGAGGGAGGATGGAACCTCAGTGGGAGAAGTGGTGGGGAACAGAAAAGAGGAACATGATCAGGTATGTGGTGGTGGGTACAGGTGAGGTAGCCCAATCACAGAAGAACACAAATGGTATGTACTCACCGATAAGTGGATATTAACCCAGAAGCTTGGAATACCCAAGACACAATTCACATGTTGAATGGTACTCAAGATTAAGGAAGAAAAATGTATGGATAATCTGGTCCTTCTTAGAAGGGGGAATAAAATTCCCACAGAAGGAGATACAAAGACTAAGTGTGGAGCAGAGTCTGAGGAAAGGACAATGCAGAGACTACCCTACCTAGTGATTCATCCCATAGACAGTTACAAAACCCACACTATTATTGATGCCCACACGTACTTGATGACCAGAGTTAGATATAGCTGACACCTGGGAGGCTCTGCTAGTGCATGACAAATACAAAGGGGGACACTCTCAGCCTGGCATTGAACTGAGCACAGGGACACCAATTTGGGAGCTAGAGAAAGGATGCAAGGAGTTGAAGGAGTTTGCAGCGCCATAGGAGGAACAACAATAAGAGCCACTTAGAACTCCCAGAGTTCACAGGGACAAAACCATCAACCAGAGAGTGCACATGGCTCCAGATACATAGGCAGTAGAGGATGGCCTTGTTGGACATCAAAGGGAGAAGACCATGGTCCTGGAAAGGTTCATTTCCTCAGTGTGGGGGAATCCTGGGACAGGTAAGTGGGAGAGGGTTGATTGGGAAATACGGGGAGGGGAGATGGGTTATGAGACTTCAGGGGGGACCAGGAAAGGAGACAAAATTTGAAATGTAAATGAAGAATATATCTAATATAAAAAAGAAAGACAGAGCATAAAGTGGAAGGATGGTGTTGCCATACCACAGTCAAACACTGACCCAGAATTATTTCTATCTGAAAGAACTACAGTGACAAATATGGAGAAGAGACTGGGAAAAAGACAGTCTAGTGACCTGACCAAATTGGGATCCAAGTGGATGCTTCAAAGCCTAACCTTATTATTGATGATATGGTGTGCTTACAGACAGGAGCCTAGCATAGCTGGCCTCTGAAATGCCAAACAAGCAGCTAACAGAAAAATACAGATACTGATACTCAACAATTTGACAGAAGTTGGGGATGCCTGTGATTGAATTAGAGAAAGTCTGGAAGAAGCTAAGGAGGATGATCACCCCATAGGAAGAACAGCAGCCTTAACTAACTTTGACCATGAGATCTCTCAGATACTGAGCCACCAGCTATGCAGCATGTCTGTGCTGATCTGAGGCCCCTAACATATATACAGCAGAGGACTGCAAGGTCTGCCCTCAATGGGAGAAGATGTGGCTAACCATGGAGGGACTTGAGACCCCAGGTAGTGCAGAGACCTGAGGGTTGGGCCAACATCCTCTTGAAGACAAGTGGAGGAGGAATGAGATGAAGAATGAGGAAGGCCTGACCTGGAAAGGAGAATGACTGGACTGTAAAAAAGTAAAAGTAATTTTACAAAGTTCACTTATCTATGTTATTTTGCTACTGTAGCTGATCTGGCTTTTGTGTTTTTCTGAGGCCAGTAACTACAATCTCTGTCATTTAACACCTCATCCTAAAACAACAGTAGATTAAGAAAAGGATTATTGCTAGAGCCTTTTCCCTTTTGTTCAGATGCTTCTTGATTGTCAGGACAGGGATAAGTTTGGAAATACAAACTTCTTTTGAACTAGGGGAAGATAATAAAGCTCACAGGAGGAAAAAATTTTACATAAGCAAATATGCAAAAACTCATATAAATTCATATACAAATTTATACATGTGCATTTATACATTTCCATTCAAACTAGTTGGGTCCAATCTGGAAACATCCTCACAATTACATACTTACACATGTATATCCATACTTACACATGCATTTGGAGCAAAAGACCAAGCACCAATACAGAAAAAACTCACTCATTCTGGATGAAAAATGAGCTTCAATTTTAATCACATACAGAAAGAGAAAGTTTCTGCACTTTCAATGCTAAGTGAATTAAACAAAAGTTTGTAAGAAGACAGCCTTGTTCCTTTTAATAAGACTAAGCCTGCCTTGTTGTGATGGTTTGTATATGCTTGGCCCAGGAAGTGACCCTATTAAGAGGTGTGGCCTTGTTTGAGTAGGTGTGTCACTGTGGATGTGGGCTTAAGACCCTCACCCTAGTTGCCTTGAAGTTAGTCTTCTACTAGCATCCTTCAGATGAAGATGTAGAACTCTCAGCTCCTCCTGCACCATATCAGCCTGGATGCTGCCATGCTTCTGCCTTGATGACAATGGACTGAAACTCTGAGCCAGTAAGCCAGCTCTAATTAAATGTTGTCTTTTATAAAACTTGCATTGGTCATGGTGTCTGTTCACAGCAGTGAAACCCTAAATAATACGGAAGTTGATACCAGGGACTGGGGTACTGCTGTGATAGTCATGGCCATGCTTTTGTTTGGAAGAAGGTAGATTTGGGGACTTTGGATTTGGAAAGCCATAAAATGCTCTAAGTGGTACTTAATGGGCCAGCCTAGTAGGAATATGGAAGACAATGGTTTTGAGGGTCATTTGAACTGTGTATGCCTGAATGTCCAAGAGGTTTCTGTGGAGAGGAAATTTAATATGTGGCTGAGAGACTCTTTTTGTGATCTTTTGGTGAAGAACAGGACTGCTTTTTGCCATTGTCCGAAGAGACTGCCTAGGTCTAAGTTAAAGTGATTTATATTAATTGCATCTGCAAAGGAAGTCTCAAAAAAAAAAGCCTAACAAAGACTTTGTTCTCTGGCTAAGTCTAATGAAGAGAATTTTGAACAAACATTGCAAACTGAGAAAGGAAAAGTACAAAATATATAGTTTGAGTATTAAAGGGACTCCAGGAAGTGAAATGGAGCAAATTCAAGGATATTGACTTGAATTAAGGGAGTGGTGACCTTGGGACAAGATTCCCCCCAGCTAAATTTAGGTCCAGGCTTGGTAGTACAAGCCTTTAATCCCAGGAGGCAAAGATAAGCAGATCTCTGAGTTCAAGACCAGCCTAGAACGGAGTAAATTCTAGGTGAAGAAAAACTTAAATCCAGGCTTGGTGGACCACACCTTTAATTCCAGTGCTTAGGAGACAGGCATGCAGATCTCTTCAGTTCAAAGTCAGTCTATGTAGCAAGATTCAGGACAGCCAACTTAGGCAGGGAAGGAGCTGGAAAAAAGGAAGCTAGTGATAATGTAATAGAACAAGGGGGCCAATGTTCCAGTTCCTGCAAGCAGCAGAACTCAGCAGCTTTGGCCTTGTGTCTCTGGCTTTATATTCAAGAGGAGGAGACTACTGGGATGATTGATTCTGGTTAGCTGGAGCTAAGAAATTAGTGGTGATTAAAAAAAAACCAGCATCACTGAGGTAAAATCTTCTGGTAAGTGTTTTCTGAGAGAACAAAGAAGCTGTATTCCAGAGAGAGCCAAGGTTGTACCTCATGCTGAAAGTGTACTTGGTAACATGTAAGAATAATTCTGGTGGTACAGGTTTTGAAGGCATGAAGGCATCATGAAGAACAGCTGAGGTTTGGCACTGTTAGAGGCCATGGAAGGTCATTGGTGAAAGTGCACCCTCAGTCGTAATTGACAGCCCAGGACTGAAGAGGTCATACAAAGGAGTTGAGACTTGGTACCATGAAGAAAGCCTATGAGAGGCTTTGGTGAAGCATAGTTGCAGTGGAAGACCCTAGCATATTGGATATGCCAGTACCAAGGGATAACCACCAAGAACAGTTGTGGCAGTGGCGTGGATCAACCTGAACTTAGAGTGCTACAGAGGGCAGAGCAGAAGTGATACCAGGTCTTTGGAGATGCACAGAAGATCATGTGTGAATCTCAGGCATTGGAACAAGCTGTGAAGCTGAAATTGACTTGGGGACCCCAAGATGTTAAAGATGCTAGAGCCACAGGATGCCTCCCAAGGAATGCTGCTTAAAGGGAATGGAACAAGCCCTGGAGAAAAAACCTTGTTGAAGTCAACAAAGATAAAAAAGGAGTTGGATATCTGAAGACTGCATTGCCATTAGACATGGAAATGCAGACCTTGGACTTTGCCCAGCTGGTTTCCTGTCTTGCTTGGGGTATTACAGTTAAGTGATTGGATGAATCTCAAAAGAGACCATGAACTTTGGACTTGTTGAGACTGGTATAGACTAGAGGGACTTTTGAAGTTGGACCAAATGTATTTCACATTATGCTATTTTTAAGTATGGCCCCCACAGACTCATGTTTGAACAAGCCTATGGGGGCTAGGGAGTGGAATGTGATGGTTTGTATACGATTGGCCCAGGAAGGGACACTATTAGGAGGTGTGGCCTTGTTTGAATTGGTATGTCACTGGAGTTGTGGGCTTAAGACCCTCACCCTAGTTGCCTTGAAGTTAGCCTTCTACTAGCGTCCTTCAGATGAAGATGTAGAACTCTCAGCTCCTCCTGCACCATATCTGCCTGGATGCTGCTATGTTTCTGCATTGATGACAATGGACTGAACCTCTGAGCCAGTAAGCCAGCCCCAATTAAATGTTGTCTTTTATAAAACTTGCATTGGTCATGGTGTCTGTTCACAGCAGTGAAAACCTAACTAAGACACTTGTTAAGAATTAAGAAGTCCTGTTCCTTTCTACTGTAAGAAGAAGCCTGGCTGGTCCTTCTGCTCTCTCTGTAGCTTCTTCTTTATTCCTCTTTCTTTCTATATTTTGCATATTGCTCTCTTAGCTTTTTAATGTTACACATAGTTTCTAAGATATACTACTCTGCACTCTTCAAATCTTGCTCTCTTCTTTCTCTCATATTACAACAACGCTATAATTCTCAATGTCTTTTCTTCCAATATTATGTGTTTACTTCTAAGTTCTACTTGAGTTCAGTTCTGTCTAGATATACTCATGTCTTAAGAAAATTATCCTCAGTTCTGTTCTACAGAAGCTGGGGATATTTTTGAAGGCAGTGAGAAGAATGAGACCAAGACAACAGTTGCTAATCAAGGTTCCAAGGTTTAATGGAGAACTTAGAATTTAATGATTCAGGTGAGACTCCCTCCCCCAAATTCCAAAGTCTGTTCAGGAGAACTGGTCCAACTGCTCAGGAGGGTATTGGCTCCACTGTTCAGGCATCTGGACCTAAATTAACATCACCTGCTTAATTTAGGAATTTGTAGATCTGGAAGAGCAATGGTCTGAGTGCTCCAACCTAGGTGTGGGGGGAATTATGGCTAACACAGGTCTGGAATTCCCACTCAAGGGCTCAGAGGGAAGGGCACAAAATCTTCAGATACATTATGAAATGTATGGAATGCCTGACCATAGCTATATCAGGATGAAGGGTCTCCATAGATCCAATTGTGATCTTGGGGCTCAGTTTGTCCTTTCTGTTTCTCCTTTCACATTGGAGACAGAGCACTGGGAGAGGGAATCTCCCTCCTGGCTCTACTCCTCTCCAAATTATTGGAAATACCCTTCAGATAGATATGAAGGAAACCCACCAGTCCAATGTTATCCAATGTTAGTATGTCTTATGCTCCTCAAGTATATTGCAAAGGGAGATATAAGTCATACTGCTTTCATGTAATACTACTACTGGAAAAAATGTAGAAATAAATACAAAGTCTAAAACTGTAGAGTTCTATGTGTTTTTCTGAATTTTGCATCTAGTTCTGGTCAGGAAATTAGTAATGTTCTAGGTTTCAGATTTAAGAAACTTAAATACAGATAATTATATATTACTTACAAATAAAAGTAATTATATACTATATTTACAAATATTTCTATTATTTTGAATGAAGGTAAAGTAATATTTCATTCAATGACCCAGAATTGTAGAGATGCATTGTTCCTGGATTTGATATTAATGCCATATTTGGAAGAATTTACTGGTGTATTATTTAAAGTAAATCCAATGTGTAGGAGCTCATACAGGAAATAAAAGCCATAAGTGCCATGTGGTAGCATGTGATATTTTCAAAATCACCTTTCATTTCATTCAAACCTTTGACTTGAGCCTAGAGTGGGGATTGGTGAGAAGGTACTTTTTTCTATGATGCTTCATGCTACAGTATACTTTGTATGATGCCCACTCTATGTACATTTGTAACAATAGATGAGAATGGAAACCAAACATTTGTAGTAATCTAAGAATTTAGTTTTCTACTCTATCACAGGACTCTCTAGGGCTTTTAAATTTTTTCTTTTTATTTATTTATTATTTCTATTTTATTGAATATAATCTTTATTTACATTCCATATGCTAAAACCTTTCCCAGTTTCCCCCCACCCTGAAAATCCCTAACCCATCCTCCCACCCTCAGCATCCAAGTATATGCCCCTCCATCTGACCAGCTCCCACCTCCCCTGCCTCAATTTCCCTTTGTTGGGGAATCTATTGAGCCTTCACCTGACCAAGGACCACTCCTCTCACTGATGCCCATCAAAGCATTCCTCTGTCACGTGTTTGGCTGTACCCATGTGTACCCCTTGGTTAATGGTTTAGTCCCTAGAAATCCTGGAGCATCTGGGTGGCCAACATAGTTGTTCTTCCCCTTGGGGTTGTAAACCCCTTCAGGATTGGTAAAGATCTTTTTCCCAATTTGTCGATTGCTGTTTTGTCCTAGTGACCATGTCCTTTGCTTTACAGAAGCTTTACAGTTTTATGAGGTCCCATTTGTGGATTCTTGTTCTTAGAGCATAAGCCATTGGTGTTCTATACAGGAAATATTCCCCTGTGCCCATGTGTTCAAGATTCTTCCCCCACTTTCTCCTCTATAAGCTTCAGTGTGTCTGCCTTTATGTGTAGGCCCTTGATCCACTTGGACTTAAGCTTTGTACAAGGAGACAAGAATGGGTCAATTTGCCTTTTTCTGCATGCTGACCTCCAGTTGATCCAGCACCATTTGTTAAAAATGCTTTTTTCCACTGGATGTTTTAGTTCCTTTGCCAAATATCAAGAGACTGTGTGTTTGTGAGTTCTTTTTCTGGGTCTTCAATTCTATTCCATTGATCTTCCTCTCTGTCTCCATACCAGTACCAAACAGTTTTTATCACTATTGCTCTGTAGTAGAGCTTGAGGTCAGGAATGGTGATTCACCCAGGAGATCTTTTGTGGTGGAGAAGAGTTTTGCTATCCTGGGTTTTTTGTTATTCAAGATGAATTTGAGAATAGATCTTTGTAACTCTATGAAGAATTGAGTTGGGATTTTGATGGGGATTTCATTTTATCTGTAGATTGTTTTTGGCAAGATGGGCATTTTTACTATATTAATCCTACCAGTCCATGAGCATGGGAAATCTTTCCATTTTCTGAGATCTTCTTTGACTTATTTCTTCGAAGGCTTGAAGTTCTTGTCATGCAGATCTTTCACATGCTTTGTTAGTCACACCAAGGTATGAAATATAATTTGGGACTATTGTGAAGGGTGTCATTTTCCTAAATTTTTCTCAGCTTGTTTATCCTTTAAATAGAGGAAGCTACTGATTTGTTTGAGTTAATTTTATATCCAGTTTCTTTGCTGAATTGTTTATCAGCTTTAGGAGTTCTCTGGTGGAAATTTTGGGGTCACTTAAGTATACGATCATATTATCTGCATAATAGCAATATTTTGACTTCTTCCTTGCCAATTGATATACCTTTGATTTCCTTTTGTTGTCTGATTGCTCTGTCTCAGACTTCATGTACAATATTGAATATTTTGGGCAGACATGTCTGGTCCCTGATTTCAGTGGGATTTCTTCAAGTTTCTCTCCATTTAGTTTGGTGTTAGCCACTGGTTTTCTGTATATTGCTTTTACCATGTTTAGGAATGGGCCTTGAATTCCTGTTCTTTCCAAGACTTTTAACATGAAAGGATGTGCATTTTTGTCAAATGCTTTTTCAGCATCCTATGAAATGACCATGTTGTTTTTTTATTTGAGTTTATTATGTAGTGGATTACATTGATAGATTTCTATAGATTGAACCATCCATGCATCCCTGGAATGAAGTTGACCTGTTCATGGTGAATGATAATTTTGATGAATTCTTGGATTCAGTTGGCCAGAATTTTGTTGAGTATTTTTACATTGATGTTCATGAGGGAGATTGGTTTGATGTTCTCCTTTTTTGTTTGGTCTTTGTTTGGTTTAGGCATAAGCTTATTGTGGCTTCATAGAATGAATTGAGTAGTATTCTTTGAGTTTCTATTTCCTGGAATAGTGTGAATAGTATGGGTATTAGCTCTTCTTTGAAGATCTGATAGAATTCCCTGGGAAACCTGTGTGGGCTTTTTTTTGATGGGAGGCTATTAGTGACTGCTTCTATTTCCTCAGGACTTATGGGAACATTTATATGGTTTATCTGATCCTGCTTTAACATTGGTACCTAGAAAGTTGTCCATTTCATCCAGGTTTTCATACCTTGTAAGCTCTTGTAGTAGGATCTGATGATTTTTTGAATTTTCACAGTTTCTGTTGTTATGTCTCCCTTTTCATTTCTGATTTTATTAATTTGGGTAGTGCCTCTGTGCCCTCTGGTTAATCTGGCTAAGGGTTTATGTGTCTTGTTGATTTTCTCAAAGAACCAGCTCCTGGTTTTATTGATTCTTTGTATAGTTCTTTTTGTTTCTATTTGGTTGATTTTGGCCCTGAGTTTGATTATTTCCTGCCATCTACTCCTCAGTGCACTGTCAAGCTGTTAGTGCAAGCTCATTCCATTTTCTTTTTGGAGTCACTCAGAGCTATGAGTTTTCCTCTTAGCACTGCTTTCATTGTGTCCCATAAGTTTTGGCATGATATGTCTTCATTTCCATTAAATTCTAGTCTTTAATTTCTTTCTTTATTTCTTCCTTGACCAAGATATCATTGAGAAAAGCATTGTTCAAAGTCCACATGTATGTGTATTTTCCATTGTTTTTGTTTGAGCTTAAGACCAGCCTTAAGGCAACAGTGATCTAATAAGTTGCATGGAATAATTTCGATATTTCTGTATCTGTTGAGGCCTGTTTTATGACCAATTGTCAGGAGCCATTCTCACTTAGATCTCAAAACCCCCTCCTTTCAGAACTCATCTGTGATTAGGTTACCATAGCAACTCCTTTCCACTTCACCTGCTCAGTATCCATTTATTGTGCCAGGTTTCTGCAGCAATTGCCAGCTTTTCCCTGAGATTCTGATGAAACAGTTCCAAGAAACTGTTGAGATTCTAATAAACAATTCTGAGAAACTGCTCCCAAGAATCAATGCCAGCCCCCTGAGGTTATTCCCCAAATATGGTAACTTTCCTCCTTTATCCCTCCCTATACCTTGCTTCCTTACCTTTAATTTGCTGTGTGTAAAAAACATAAAATTTAACAGGTTGTTCAGAATACTATTTGCTGTCCATCTCTTGTGTCTCTTGTCTTTTGCCTTCTCCTTAGGTGGCCTGGGGACACTGGTGACTGTCCTGCGGGTTGGGACAACCAAGTATATGGTCAATTTTGGAGAAGGTAGCATAAAGTGCTGAGAAGAAGGCATATTCTTTTGATTTAGAGTTGAGTGCATTATAAATATGTGTTAGATCCATTTGGTTCATAACTTCTGCTAGTTTCAGTGTGCCTCTGTTTAGTTTCTGTTTCCATGTTTTGTCATTTGTTTAGAGTGGGGTGTTGAAGTCTTCCACCATTATTGTGTTGGGTGCAATTTGTGCTTTGAGCTTTAATAAAGTTTTTTTATGAATGTGGATGACCTTATATTTGGAGCAGAGATGTTCAGAATTGAGAGTTCATCTTGGTAGACCTTTCTTTTGACCAATATGAAGTGTTCCACTTTATCTTTTTTGAAAATTTTTGGTTGAAATTCAATTATATCTGATATAAGAATGGCCATTCCAGCTTGTTTCTTGAGACCATTTGCTTGGAAAATTGTTTTCCATCCTTTGACTCTGAAGTAGTGACTGCCTTTGTCAATGAGGTGGGTTTCTGTTATGTAGCAAAATTTTGGGTCGTGTTTATGTACCCAGTCTGCTAGTCTATCTCTTTTTATTGGGTAATTGAGACCATTGATGTTAAGAGATATTAAGGAAAAGTGATTGTTGCTTACTGTTATCTTCTTTGTTAAAGGTTAAATTCTGTTTGTGTAGCTATCTTCTATTGGGTTTGTTGAAAGATTACTTTACTGCTTTTTCTGCAGTGTGGTTTCCTGCCTTTGGTTAGTATTTTCCACCCATTCTTCTTTGTAGAGCTGGATGTGTGAAAAGATATTGTGTACATTTACATTTGTCATGGAATGTCTTTTTTTCTCTGTCTATGGTGATTGAAAACTTTGCTGGGTATAGTAGTCTGGGCTGACATTTTTGTCCTCTTAGGGTCTGTATGACATCTGCCCAGGATCTTCTAGAGTTCATATTTTCTGCTGAGAAGTCTGGTGTAATTCTGATAGGTCTTCCTTCATATGTTACTTGACCCTTTTCCCCTACTACTTGTAATATTCTTTCTTTGTTTAATGAATTTGGTGTTTTGATTATTATGTGACAGGAGGAGTTTCTGCTCTGATAAAGTCTGTTTGGAGTTCTGTAGGCTTCTTGTATGTTCATGGGCATTTCTTTTTAGGTTAGGGAAGTTTTCTTTTATAATTTTGTTGAAGATACTTACTGGCCCTTTAAAATGTAAATCCTCACTCTTTTCTATACCTATAATCCTTAGGTTTGGTCTTCTAATTGTGTCCTGAATTTTCTGGAAGTTTGGGGCTACAAACTTTTTTAATTTTGCATTTTCTTTGACTTGATTCAATATTTTCTATGGA
This sequence comes from Apodemus agrarius, assembly GCA_964023405.1. Lineage (NCBI taxonomy): Eukaryota > Metazoa > Chordata > Mammalia > Rodentia > Muridae > Apodemus > Apodemus agrarius. Next base: position 178,434,657 of record OZ030005.1, read on the forward strand.
ATCTTCAGCATCTGAGATTCTTTCTTCTATCTCTTCTTTCTGTTGTTCATGCTTGCATCTATGACTCCTGAATTCTTTCTAAGGTTTTCTATCTCCAGAGACATATCACTTTGTGATTTCTTTATTGTTTCTATTTCCATTTTTAGATCCTGGGTAGTTTTGTTCAGTTCCTTCACTTTTTTGTTTGTTTTCCTGAAATTCTTTAAGAGATCTTTGTATTTCCTCTTTAAGGGCTTCTACCTGTTGACCCATGTTCTCCTGATTTTTTAAAAAGATTTTTGTGATTCCTTTTTAAGGGCTTCTGCATGTTGACCCATGTTCTCCTGTAATTTCCTATGAGATTTTTGCCTTGCCTCTTTAAGTGATTCTACCTGTTGACCCATGTTCTCCTGTATTTCTTTAAGGGATTTTTGTGTTTCCTCTTTCAGGGCTTCCACCTGTTGTACCATGTTCTCCCATATTTCTTTAAGGGAGTTATTTCTGTCTTTCTTGAAGTCCTCTATCAGCATCATGAGATGTGATTTTTAAATTCAGCACTTGCTTTTCCAATGTGATGGAGTATGCAGTATTTGCTGTTTTGGGAGAACTGGGTTCTGATGGTTCAATGTTGCCTTGGTTTCTGTTGGTAATGTTTGGCCATATAGTTATTTCTGGTGATAGCTGGTCATGCTGTCTCTGAATGGGTTTTCTCTGTCCTGCAGGCCTGTGTTTCTGTACCCTTGGGATTCCCTTTTACTCATAATGCTCTGTATATAGCTGGTTCTCCTGGGAGTATCAAGAGATGGGGTCTTCCCTGTGGCAGACATGGCAAGGGCCGAATGCCCTGCAGGCTGCTGATTCTCAAATGCCCTGCGTGCTGTTTGTTCAAATGCGCAGCCTGTTGTTGATTCTCTAGAAAATATCAGGAAATGGGTTCTTCCACATGGCAGAAGTGACATGGGTCTAGCACATCAGAATGAATGGGGCAGGCAGTGTTGGAGGAGGAGGAGGGAGGGATATAAGGGACAGAAGGGGAGTGGTGATTTGGAAGGATGGTGGGCTTTGATGGTTGCTGGGTAGTGAGTCCCAGCCTGTTTCTCTGGGCCTCCAGACGTGGAGGTAGTTCTTACCAAATGCCTTTCTACTGCTGGTTTTCTAGAAAGTATCAGGAAATGAGGTCTTCTTTGTGGTAGAACTGGCAGGGGTCTACCACATCAGACCAAAGAGGCAGGCAGTGTTGGAGGAGGAGGAAGGGATAGAAGGGATGGAAGGACAGTGGTGATCTGTAGGAAGGGTGGGCTTTGGTGGTTGCTGGGTAGTGAACCACAGCCAGTGGCTCTGGGTCTCCAGAGGTAGGCAGTGGTTCTTACTGAATGCCCTGCTGCTGGTGGAGAGTTAGATGCATTTTCTATCACTGAGACCACATCCAGCAATTCTATCTTGTAAATGTAATGGGGGCCTCATATCAGCTAGTGTATGTGGTCTTGTTGGTGGCTTAGTGTCTAAGAGATCTCCAGGGTCCAGGTTAATTAAGACTGCTGGTCTTCCTATGAGGTTGCCCTCCTCCTCAGCTTTTTCCAGTTTTTCCATAATTAAATCCTAGGGGTCTTTGGCTTCTGTCCATTGGTTGTATATAAATATCTGCATATGACTCAACTACTTGTTGACCCTCTCAGAGGACAGCCATACTAGGTTCCTGTTTGTAAGCACACCATAGCATCAGTAAGAGTAATAGTGTCAGGCCTTGGAAACTTTTCTTAACTAGATGCCAATTTGGACAGTGTCCTTAGCCTTACAGAAACTTTGTAATTTTATGAGGTCCCATTTGTCAATGTTTGATCTTAGAGGATAGGCTATTGGTGTTCTGTTCTAGAAAATTTCCCCTATGCCCATGTGCTCAAGGCACTTTCCCACTTCCTTTTCTATTAGTTTCTGTGTGTCTGGTTTTATGTGTAGTTCATTGATCCACTTGGACTTGAGCTTAGAACAAGGAGATAAGAATGAATCAATTTGGATTCCTCTCCATGCTAGCCACCAGTTGAACCAGATCCATTTGTTGAAAAGGCTATCATTTTTTTCCACTGAATGATTTTAGGTCCTTTGTCAAAGATCAAGTGACCATAGGTGTCTGGGATAATTTCTCAGTCAGTAGTTCTGTTCCATTGATCTACCTGCTTGTCACTGTACCAGTACCATGCAGTTTTTAAAACAATCGATCTGTAGTACTGTTTGAGGTCTGGGAAAATGATTGCACCAGGAGTTCTTTTATTGTGGAGAATAAATTTAGCTATCCTGGGTTTTTTGTTATTCCAGATGAATATGTTAATTGGTCTTTCTAAATCTATGAAAATTGAGGTGGGATTTTGCTGAGGATTGAATTGAATCTGTATATTGCTTTTGGCAAATGGCCATTTTTACTATATTAATTCTGCGAATCAACATCCCTGAGCGCTCTTTCCCTCTTCTGAGGTCTTCTTTAATTTCTTTTTTCAGAGATCTGAAGTTCTTGTCATACAGATCTTTCACTTTATTAACCCTACTCCAACAGAGGGTTAATATCCAATATAAACAATGAACTTAAGAAATTAGAGTCCTGAGAACCAAATAACCCTATTAAAAATGGGGCACAGAACTAAACAAAGAATTTTCCCCTGAGGAATATATAGTGGCTGAGAAGCACCTAAAGAAATGTTCAATATCCTTAGTCATCAGGGGTAAAAAAGACACATTTGAAAGGATCCCCTCTCTTTAAGGGATTTATTTTTTACATTATAGGAATGGCCCCCAGAAAAAAAGGATAAATTGAGAATAAACAACCATTTTTCCAGGTGTAAAATGATGCTGCTGTTAAATAAATATACAGAACTTCCTTATCCAAAATAAGGTATGTTAATTTGAGGGGATATAAGGCAATGTGTATCACCACAAATTACTGCTTACTGTGTTGTAGATTGCCAAAAGTCCATATCACAAAGTTCAACAAATAAAAGCAAACTTTTCTGAACTCCATGCAATGAAAATACTGATAACATTATTGATCTTTTTTTGTTTATTTTGTGCTGTGTTGATTAAAGAAGATTTTGAAGCATAGGGCAAAGTCAGTAAATGTAGATACACGCAAATGGAATGTTTCTGTGCAGGGAAAGAGGTGAGGCTCAAGTCTTTCTGTACCATCTTCAGTCTCTGGTCGCATCAAGGATATGAATCTACAAATCCCAGTTTCTTATTCACAAATGGAAATAATTTTTCCTTAGAAAAGAAAGTTGAACATACATAAAAGAGTAAAAGTGTGAAAACTTACAGAACTGCCTCAGGAATGTGATAACAACTTTACAGAAGGAGTCTTTGATTGAGCAGTGTCATTACCATTGAAATAATCTATGTAATTCTTCTAGGAATCAAATTTCTTTGATAAATTTCCCCACGATTCAATTCTGCACACCTTGGTCCTTTTGTAGGACCTGGTTTTGATACTTAAAAAGAAGCAACAGCAATATTTCTGGACATGTTTCAAAGTCTAGAAAGTACACTTCTCTAAAAGGTTTTATATATTGTCTTATGTTCAGTCATGGAAATCCAGGCTCACTTCTGAGATACTGGGACATTGAATCCTGAGTTTGTTTAGCTATGATCTGCTAGAAACTGGCAATCCTTCTGTTAAAATGTAGCAGATAGAAAAATACAGTAATTTTAATCTTCCATTATTGGGTTCCACAATAGTAATAGCTATACAGCTTTCTCTATGCAACAACACCATATGTTTTCCTACTTAAAAAATTATGACTAATAAATGAGAGATTTTGCTTTAGCTATATAGATCCAAGCATAGATTATGTAGTTGTAAGGAATCACTATGCAAAATGCATGTCCAAATGCTTGTTTTGCTGAAACCACTTTAAATGCACAGTTAAAAATACAAAGTGCAATGTGTGCACATATTGCTACTCATAGAAGGAAACAAATTAAGAACATTGATTCTGAGGCCAAACTGAACTGCATATGGGAACAAACAAAATATCAATAAAACCTGAAGTCCCACATGAACACAAACATGATAATAAAGACATTTAATTTTTTATCTATATAAAATTTAACTTATGCAATTGGGTCTCTTAGGAAAGTCAGATGCTATATCCTTTGTTTCAACAGATCTACTCTTTAAACTTAATGTAGAGGACAACAGCAATAGACACACTTGATTGGGAAGTGAAAGGCTCAGGAGACCTCAACCCTACACAAATTAGTACAGGAAATGAAGGAAAACTGACAGCTGCAGAAACAGTTTTCCCAAAGATAGAGCACAACTGGTTATCCAATTTCAAATGATCAGTCCTGATAACATGCAAGCAACCATTAAAGAGAAAAGAGGCCATGCATTAGGAAGAATACAAGGAATTATAAAGAGGAGAGTTTGGGGATGAGGAAACAAAAGAAAAAAGGGCATAATGATACTATAAATCTCAAAAATGAAATATTTTTAAAGATTAAAGTATTTGCAATAAATATTGATATTGTAAACATTTATTTTATTTTTCATATATATCAGCAATATTGGTCATACATAACTCAAGAAAATTAATGCAAAATCTCATATGGGCACTACATAAAGAACAAAGTGAAAGAAGTTTTTATTTATTTGATCATTGTAGCAAAGTCTAGTTAGAAAAGAGATTAAGTAATGATGATTAGTCAATAATGTCCCAAAGTGCAATGTGTTGGTCTGTAGCTGCACTACAAAACCCTGACTCCAATCACAGCTGTGTCAGAAAGAAGAATCTCCATGGATCCATTACTGGTCCTGCTGCTCAGTCTCTCCTGTCTGTTTCTCCTCTCACTCTGGAGTCAGAGGTCTGGGAGAAGGAAGCTCCCTCCTGGTCCTACTCCTCTTCCAATTATTGGCAATTTACTCCAGATAGATGTGAGGGATATTAACAAATCCTTCACCAATGTAAGTATGCCTTATGCTTCTCCAGTATTTTGCACAAGGAGATATAAGTCATGCCATTTCAATGGTATTCTATTACTGGAGACAATATTATTTTAAAATATTCATTAAATAGAAAACTTTAATGTTTCTTTTCTGTCTTTTGCCTCTAGTCCTGGTAAGGAAATTAGTAATGAGCAAGGTTTCAGGTTGAAGAACAGTTATGTCATTGCATTTTGTAACATGATCACTGAATTTCAAAGTTATGTTTATTCAAATCCTAATTTTCTGAACATTTTCTATTATTTTGGCTGACGGTGAAGACTGTTGAATATTTCATAGAGTCAGAAGTTTACACATTCATTGTTCTTAGATTAGCATGTAGTGCTTAAATCTGAAGAATTAATTCATGCCTGATATGAAGTAAAACCTGTGGACATGGGCTCCCATAGGAAATGAAAGCAACAAATGATCTTCTATAGTATATATGGGAGCTTCCTAATCTATTTTTATAAATTACAAGGCCTGTTCCGTGGGCCAAGAACACTTCATGATGATAATGTGTTTTGTCCACAAGTGCTGCATTCTATAGTGCAGTTGCTATGATGCCTGCTTTCTGTAGTTTTGTAACAATTGTCAAGAAATAGACACTTTCACTACTGGTGACCAAAAATTTTAGGTTTCATTGTCACACGTTTCTGCAGTTTCCACAGGAGAAGTTTCACATCTGATCCTCCATAACTACAGATGTCTATTTCTATGTGAAGTGAACATGAGCATCTTATAGTGAATGGGAGTAGTTCCAATTTAATTTTCTACATCTTTGCAATATTGCTCAGGGAATGAAAGTAGAATTACTTTTTTCAGTTTCTTTGTGAAATAATATGAAGAGAGCTAACTAATATCATAGTGTGATAGTTTACTGTTATCAGCTTGTCAGTTCCAATTGTGTTTTCTTGCCACAATATACATCATCCACATATGAAAAATACTCAAAATTCAAGGCATATACACTTAAAACTGAGTCTTTACAGATAAAAATATTATAACACAGTAACATTACCAGTCTAAAAGTTTTTGAACCATTAAGAATAAATTGAAATTTTCCTAATGTTGCCATTTTCTTTCTATTTCTAGTTATCAAAAGTTTATGGCCCTGTGTATACTCTATACTTGGGCAGGAATCCCACTGTGGTGTTGCATGGCTATGAGGCAGTGAAGGAAGCTCTGGTTGATCATGGAGATGAGTTTTCTGGAAGAGGAATTCTCCCAGTGTTTGAGAGAACTAGTAATGGAATGGGTAAGTGTAGTCATACTCACCTATGTGCTGCACAGTGTTCATAGTGAGCTAGAGGATGGAAAGCAGAGGCCATGCTTGCTCCTGAGGCACAGTTTGGGATTCTATGGCTGACTCAGGCATCTTCTTTTTCTATCACTGGGGTACACTATATACTGTGTGTTCTTATTTTTTTAGGTGTTGTATTTAGCAATGGAAATATATGGAAAGACACAAGGCGTTTCACACTCATGACTCTGCGAAATTTAGGCATGGGTAAAAGGAGCATTGAGGATTGTGTACAAGAGGAAGCGCGGTGCCTTGTGGAGGAACTAAGGAAAGCCAATGGTAAGAGCAGGTTTAGAATCCGACATTTTCTTTTTGATATAGGTATGGCTTTATGAGTGATGTTGATCCTATCCTATTTAATGTATTTTTAATGAGATGTATATGTCTCAAGTTAATATTCCAATGCATTGCCAAGCCATTCATTCCCCCTTACCATAAATGTAGCATAGAACTTTTAAATTAGTATGATAACAAGGGCAAGATGTCTTCTATGTATATTTCAATGACTTTTACACTTGTTTCCATTCCTCAGGCTTACCGTGTGATCCCACCTTCATCCTGGGCTGTGCTCCCTGCAATGTCATCTCCTCCATTATTTTCCAGAGTCGTTTTGATTATAAAGATCAGGATTTTCTTAACTTGATGGAAAACATGGAAGAAATGACCAAGATTCTGAGTACCCCCTGGTTACAGGTGAAGCCATGATCCTATCCTTGTGAGAACACATTTAGGCACTTTCTTACTCACAGGTCAAATTCAACAAGGACCAATAATCAAGTGACCAAATATCACAATTCTGACTAATGTATTTTGGAAGGAATATTTGGAAGGAAATTCTAAACCTGTTGCTATAGATATGGAAAACCTAAAGAGCAAATGCCAGGATTGCGTTCACCTGCTAGCTTCCTATTCATTGATTTCACCATTAACTTTCACAGAAATCTTTTGATTAATTACTGTATTCACTTCTAGAAAGCTGGCAAATCACTCATAGGACATTCTTCTACTATGTGAATTAATTGACCTCTTTTCAAAAATTACACACATCTTCCTCATATTACCAGGAAATATTTTAGTTTAGAAACACTCTTCTCTTAAAGGAGAAAGAATATGTGTGCCAAAGAAAGCTGCCAAGAAGCAGTTATTTCAGTGGTTTGATGCCTCAGCTAGAATACTAGTTGACAGGATAAGAAGAAAAAGTAACAAGGTGCACGATATCATTCTATGTGGATCATAAATATCCTCCCATAATTGTCTTATGCTGAACTGGCCTTTCATGTAAACTGTGTAAAGAATGATATGTGGAAACTCCACAAAGGTTTAGGTATATAATTTATTTTAAGGAATACACTCTTTTTTGTACAAAGCTGCTTGGTAGAAATAAAACCTTCAGGTACTAAATTTCTTCTTCAAATCAACTCTCCCAGACATCTTAACTTCTTCTGTAGAGTATGAGTATAAGTAATTTACATATGTGATATTTCAAACATGAGATTAGATTTTATTGGACCTACTGAAGACTGACATGAACATACTTTCCACTAAAAAGATATGTGAGTGAGAATTTTTTGCTATGATCTTTGCTCCATTTAATTAGTGATTTCTCCCTCAAATATCTCTATTAAAATAAAAAAGTAGAAAAATAATTATTATGTATGAAAAATCTACCCGTTTATGATGGTTTTGGGCATAGTTTGGTCTATCAGTGTGCATCAGTCATGTGGTATGATATAAATATACCTTAATTACTTCGTTGCAATGTATTCATTTAGTAAATTCTTTGATTTCCCTATAGGTTTGCAATACATTTCCTGCTCTGCTTGATTATTGTCCAGGAAGTCATAAACTATTTTTTAAAAATCATGCTTGTATTAAAAGATACATTTTGGAGAAAATAAAAGAACATGAAGAATCGTTGGATGTTACAAGTCCTCGGGACTTTATTGATTATTTTCTCATTAAAGGAGGGCAGGTAAAGAGTTTATATACATTTATACAATTACTAAATTGATCAAGTTCTTCATACTTAATGAAATACTCACTAATTTCCACTGATGTCTAAAATCATAACAATATCATTTGAAAACCAATTTAGTATTTATTATTTTGTTTGTGTATGCCTGAAAGATATAGAATGAATATGTTAATTGACTCTGGTTTTTAAAATAGAAACAAAAAGTAAAATTTAAAACAATCTTGAGAGTAGAAAAAGAAACACAAAAGGCAGATGGAATGAAATAAATTCGAATTTGGTTATACATCATAAACTGTCCTGTCTTAACAATGAATAAGGATATCATCATCCCACAGTTATGGATCACTAGCATATCCCATAGGTTAAAATTGATTCTGAAATAATTTTCCTTATCTACAGGGGATCTTGAAAGAATTGAATGGTGTAGGAGAGGTAGGTGTACCTTGATAAGAATGAGTAGATGAAAGAGCAAAGCTTTGAGAGTAATATCCAAAGAATTTGACCCAATGGGGTTAGAGATGGGAATTTTTTGGGTATGTTGACACAATTAACTGTTGGTATTGTGTAATTTAGGAAAAACCCAATTTTCCTACAGTTTATAAGGTACTCTCACTTAAAAAAGAAATCAATGACCTAGATATTCAACATCATTAGTCATCAGGGAAATGCAAATCAAAACAACCCTGAGATTACACCTCACACCAGTCAGAATGGCTAAGATTAAAAACTCAGGAGACAACAGGTGCTGGCAAGGATGTGGAGAAAGAGGAACACTCCTCCACTGTTGGTGGGATTGCAAGATGGTACAACCACTCTGGAAATCAGTCTGGCAGTTCCTCAGAAAATTGGGCATGACACTCCCAGAGGACCCTGTCATACCACTCCTGGGTATATACCCAGAGGATTCCCGTGCATACAATAAAGACACATGCTCCACTATGTTCATAGCAGCCTTATTTATAATAGCCAGAAGTTGGAAGGAGCCCAGATGTCCCTCAAAGGAGGAATGGATACAGAAAATGTGGTATATTTATAAAATGGAATACTACTCAGCTATTAAAAATAATGAACTCATGCAATTTGTAGGCAAATGGTTAGATCTGGAAAATATCATCCTTAGAGAGTTAATCCAATCACAAAAGAATACACATGAAATGCAATCACTGATAAGTGGATATTAATGAGTCCAGAAGCTCTGAATGCTCAAGGCACAATTAGCAAGTCAAGTGATTCCCAAGAAGAAGGAAGGAGAGGACCCTTGGCCTGAAAGGATTGGATCCAGTTTTGTAGGAGAGTACCATAGCAGAGATATGGTGGGGGGGTGATTGGAGAATAGTTGGGGGGAGAGGACTTATGGGACATATGGTGAGGGGGGAAATAGGAAAGGGGAAAGCCTTTGGAATGTAAACAAAGAATATAGGATAAATAATTTTAAAAAGAAATCAATGATAAATACATATGATTATTGGAGAGAATCAGTACTGCTCACTTTATCTCTCTTTATGGCCTTTGCTAGCAGTACAGTGTTCACATGTATTCATTCTTGAAACATTTTACCACTATTTAAATGTGAGTTGCTCAACTTCAGTACTTGCTTTTGCCAGACTGCTTGACCAATCTGGATCCTTTACATTTCTATTTGAATTTAAAGATATGTTATTATTGTTTACAAAGAGGTTAATGGGTATTCATACATAAATTGTACTTAATCTCTCAATCATTTTAAAGGGTTGTTCCACTTTCAAAACAGAGATAAAACTAATATATGATGCTAATAAGTGTATTTTGAATGCACAGTATTGTTGTTTAGTGCATTTAAAAATACTTTATCTACCAATTATCTAGTTTCAAAATGCTGTATCATTCTGCAAGACATACCTACCACAGTTATCAATAACCACTTCACAAACTCCACCACATTATTACTATTAGAATGATCTCTATATTTATAGACTTTGCTCTGTGTAGGTGACTGAGTAAAATGACATTTAAACCAGCTCTTCATGTACAAGATTTTACTTTCTGTCATCTTGCACTTACATCAAATCTTAGATGTTCTTGTAAGTGTAGTTTGATCCCATGCTTCCTACTTTTGTTACAGCAAACTTCATTTACTAGGAAGAAAACCACAATGTAGATAATCATCAATCATGTATCTGTATTGTTTCTACATCCAAATTGCCTGAGTAATTTATCTGGGAATATCTGTGCACATGATTTTGACAACATGTTCTCATATTATGTGTGCATATCTGCAATAAATGGGGTTCCTGACCCAAATGGAAATTTCCTACTTATCCTTGTAATGAACAGCTGAAATTTTCAACAGACATTATATAATTTAATGTATGAAACATCCTTTATTTAAGTGTTATTTCATGATTAAGGCACTTTTGTCTGCATTTGAGTCTGCACATCTAGACATCTAAGTTCTTTGAGCCTCTATGCTGGTCTGTGGGTCAACACTACAATGCTTTCATTTTTGTAGTCTGTAGTAGGTTTCCACATTTGGGAAATTTTCTCCAGTTTCATTTGTATCTGTGGATTTTATTTCCCATGTTATCTTTATTAAAGATGGAAGTGAATAATTAGATTACTTTAAGGAATATTTCCATTATTTTTAAACAATTCCATTTTGAATACTTGTGCATGAGCTATTTTCCACCTACTAATATAGTTTTTGATTCTTAATATCAGAAATGGTTCGAAGTGTGTACATCTTTCATGTCTTTGATTATGAAATTTTAAGTCTTTTCCCCAATACTATAGGTGTGATTATTCCTTTGATTTCGTTTTAGTTCACCAATTTCTTTTGTCGAGAGACACAACTAAGTTTAATTTTTTTAAGGTTTATTTATTTATTATATGTAAGTACACTGTAGCTGTCTTCAGACACACCAGAAGAGGGCATCAGATTTTGTTATAGATGGTTGTAAGTCATCATGTGATTGCTGAGCTTTGAACTCAGGACCTTCAGAAGAGCAGTCAGTGCTCTTAACCGCTGAGCCATCTCTCCAGCCCCTAAGTTTAATTTTAACCTTGACATTATGCTGACACAACTTACTAGATTTATGGTTGCTTTTCCTCTTTTGCTTTACATGGGAGTTTTTGTTTTTGCTTTGTATGGCATTGATGCAGGTAATTATGTTTAGATTAGGCAACGTTAATACTTGTCTTTCCTGAAGAATACTTACTTCTGTTTCAAATGGAGTATTCTGTACGTGTGTTTTAGGTTTACATCATTTCTAGTGTTCTAAAAGTCATTTTTTCCCAATCAATTCATTTCTTTCTAGATGTTCTGTATATAACTGAATATTAATTATGATGAATTTTATCCCTGTATTGTAAAAAGGTTCATTAGTCTTTAGAATGTCTGCTTGGTGTTTATTGAAGGTTACTTATTTGATGCATACACTTTTACATTTCTAGTATTTTTAATTAATTTTAGCACATTTATAAGATCAACTCTACACATTTGTTTTTTAAACTATTACAATTCATTCTTTGAGAAGTACACAACTGTTTTGAATACATTCACTTCTCATTCATCTCATTTCTACTTTTATTCATTCCCGATCCATGTCCACATTCTTTGCCAAAGTTCTTATCTTATTTTATACTTTTGTTTAATATTACATGAATATTGATTTTTGCTGTCATTTATTTTGGGTGTGGGTCCCTCAACTAGAAAGTAGTCTACCAACCAAAAGCTTCAGTCTTTAAGAAAACTAACTCCCCTACCTTTAGAAGTCATCAAGTGACCCTCAGTTCAGTGTTGAAGTTCAGACACCTATTCCCTCCCCAGACTGGGTTGTTCTTAAGCAGGTCTTGCAGATGTAAGCACAAGTACTATGAGTTCTTGAGGGCACTTGTTCTCTCATATACAGAAATCACAAAGAAGAAAATAATGTTAAGGTGACGAAACGATCATGTGATTATTATCCTTGGATCTATTTAAAGAATAGATTACATGTGTTTCAGTTCCCTTTAAATCTTTCAAATAAAGCCAACTTGATCATGGTGAATAATCACATAGAGGTGACCTTAAATTCTACTTGAAAATATTTGATTCAGAATTTTTGCAAGTTTGTTAAACACAGATATTAGCTTAAGAATATATCAAATAAAAAATGCTTATAATTTTCTCAGTTTTCCTTTGGTCTTTCTCTGCTTGGAGTTATCAGGGCAATATTAGATCCCTACAAACAACTTAAATTTTGTCCTACCATGCCATTTTATGAAGGAACATGAGAAGCAGTGATATTACCTTTTCTCCAAAGTTCTGGTAGAATTCTGCACAAAAACTGACACGAGGCTTTTTGAAACTGGGGGAATTTTGATTACTGCTTCTATACCATTGATTGTTATACATCTGTTGACTTTATTTCTTTTATTTTTTCTAACATTGGTAAGTCATTGCATCTAAAATCATCATTTTTTTCATGTTTTCAGGTTTAGTGGATTGTACATGTTAAGGGTATATCACTTTTTCTTTTCTTTTGTTTTTATTCGATATATTTATTTAAATTTCAAATGATTTCCCCTTTCCTGGCTCCCTGCTCCCCGAAAATCCCATAAGCCCTTTTCCCTCCCCCTGTTCCCCCATTTACTTCTTCCCACTTCCCTGTTCTGGTATGCCCCTACACTGATGCACTGAGCCTTTCCAGAACCAGGGGCCACTCCTTCCTTCTTCTTGGACATCATTTTATATGTGAATTGTGTCTTTGGTATTCCAAGATTCTAGGTTAATATCCACTTATCAGTGAGTGTATACCATGAGTGTTCTTTTGAGACTGGGTTACCTCATGTAGGATGGTGTTCTTCAGCTCCATCCATTTGTCTAAGAATTTCATGAATTCATTGTTTCTAATGGCTGAATAGTACACCATTGTGTATATATACCACATTTTTTGTATGCATTCCTCTGTTGAGGGACATCTGGGATTTTTCAAGCTTTGGCTATTATAAATAAGGCTGCTATGAACATATTGGAGCATGTATTCTTATTACATGCTGGGGAATCCTCTGTGTATATATCTAGAAGTGGTATAGCAGGGTCCTCCAGATGTGTCGTGCCCAGTTTTCTGAGGAACTGCCAGACTGATTTCCAGAGTGGTTGTACCAGCTTGCAATCCCACCAGCAGTGGAGGAGTGTTCCTCTTTCTCTACATCCTTGCCGACACCTGCTGTCTCCTGAGTTTTTAATCTTAGCCATTCTGACTGGTGTGAGGTGAAATCTCAGGGTTGTTTTGATTTTGCATTTCCATAATAATTAATGATGTTGAACATTTCTTAAGGTGTTTCTCAGCCATCCGAAGTTCTTCAGGTGAAAATTCTTTATCTCTGTACCCCATTTTTTGGTAGGTTATTTGTTTTTCTGGGGTCTAACTTCTTGAGTTCTTTGTATATATTGGATATTAGCCCTCTGTCAGATATATGGTTGGAGAAGATCTTTTTCCAACTCATTGGTTGCAGATTTGTCCTTTTGACAGTGTCTTTTGCCTTACAGAAATTTTGTAATTTTATGAGGTCCCATTTGTCAATTCTTGATCTTAGAGCATAAGCTATTGGTGTTCTGTTCAGGAACTTTTCCCCTGTTCCAATGTCCTCAAGGATCTTCCCCAGTTTCTTTTCTATTAAGGGTGTATCTTTATGAATATCTGTATTTTTATAGTGTCTGTTGTGATGTCTCCTTCTATGGTTTTATTAATTTGTACTTCTTTCTTACTTCTAGAAATGTTAGCTAAAGGTTTGTCAAACTTGCTCATTGTTTTCAATTTGATTTTTATTTTTTAGATTATAATTCATGACATTTCTCCCAAGCTGTTACTCTCACCAAAACCTCACATACATTCTACTACACTATTGTTTAGATTCATGGTAATATCATCAAATAAGCAATTCCTCTTTTAGTTGATCCTCTGTATAGTTTACATTTCTTTATTCACTATTATTTTATTAATTTAAGCCCTGATATTAATTATCCCTTACTACCTACTTTTTTGAGGTGCTGTTTGTTTTGTTTTTCTTCTAAAGCTTCAACTGCCTCATTTAGTTATTAAGTTATATTTCTTAATTTTTATATAGTCATTTACAGTTATAATCATTCCTTTTATTTAATATAACTATATTACTTCCTCTCACCCTTTCTATCTACAAACATTTCCCATGGCCCTTAAATCCTTTAATATTACTTGTCTTATATTTTGTAATTATAATTTGTGTGTGTGTTTGTGTGTACATGTGTGTGTTACATTGACTTCCCATGCCGTCTTTCTCATCATCATCATCATTTCCATTGATGTTATTGTTCAGATCATTTTTCAGCAATAACATTTTTAAGATTTCATGGCCATAGATTCCCTCTCATATCTAGAAAAAGCAATCTTATAGTTGATATCCTATTCCCGTGGTTCTTATAATCATTCTTTCCTTTCTTCCAAGATATGCACAGGGTTTAAATATAAGAGGTATGTTGTAAATGCTATAATTTGGAGAGGAAAATCCATAGTCAGTTGTTCTCTGTAACTTAACTAGGTATTTCTTTCCCCATTTACTCCACAAAGAAGCTTTATTGCTGAAATGTGAATGTTGTACTAGTCTATTGGTACTAAGAAAATTATTTATAATACAGGTAAGAATTTTACCAGTTTAAGAACTATTACCTCAATAGAATGGTTGGTTAGGCTACCAATAGTAGCATGACTCATCTATTTTTTGAGGAATCATTAAATACACATAGACAGCTATTTGGTACTGTTTAGATATAACTGCCACAATTGTACCATTTTGTATCCAAATGCATTCCAACATGTGGAAATAATATTACCATTTCAACATATGTGAATAAAGTTATTAGTTTTTTAGTGTAAACCTATATATGTATTTGAGGATAATTTTGATGCAAGCAATGATATATTTATGGGTAGAAAATGACTTGGGTGTTCACTACAATAAGAGATGAGTGGTTTTGTATGGCAGATATAGTGTTGGTTATACAATATTAAACACACAAGAAGCCATCTAAGATTATGAAAACATAATCAATTTCATATTGAAAAAATGATAATGATGTTTTATCTATAATCTCCTTACCGAACATTTGAAATTGTAGCCTTGTTGATAATTCTGTAGCATATCATCTTCTCAGTTTCATGGACTGAATTTCTCCTAGTGTGTCTGTTATCCCTTGAGGGGCATGAGTAGTTCTTACTCTTTCTTTATGACCTATGTCTCCTCAGATCAGGTAGTCCTTTCATCCCTCCCTATTTTACGGACCATGTTGCTAGTTGATAACACATGTGATATACCCAGGTCATCTTTGCTGTGTCAATATAATCTTGCTACCTGTGCTTCCTTATCTCTTTTATGCAATTTGAACTTTATTGTAAGTGTACAACAATTTGAGTCCTTGACTAACCTTTTAAAATGTTAATAGCAAATTCTTCATAAAACTTTGCCACACCTATAATACCAGGTCTGTAATTTTCTACTTACTATTAGTTTAAATTATGTTTCCTCACAAATGAAAATAAATCTAGTTAGGAGTGCTCTATCAAGAATCTATTAAACTAATTTACAAAGCAGCTTCTTGTAACTCAGTTTTGAAATAGTAGATCATGCAGAAAGCATTAGAGTTAAGTGTCTACCAATGTTTTTATTATTTTTATTGTATAAAGTTTTAAAACAGATTTTTAAACATATTTTAATAAAAGAAAGACAAAATCATCCTTTTCCTCAAATTTTCTGTAGACTTATCAAGCATTGTATACCCAAACACACACACACACACACACACACACACACACACACACACACCTGGGCAAATAATCTTAGGTGTGCAAGTTTAGACAAACAAGAAATATAAACATAAAAAATGAAATTTAGACCATCTTACCACAGTCTCTGAAATGTCACATTATTTTCCACCACTGCTGTACATTAAGAGACTCTGTTTGCCACAAAATAACGTTGTCCAATATTGCAGATTGGTTGTAGTTTGGTGTTCAATAAAAATGAATAAATCAATCAAATTTGTGCATCAAA
The DNA here is from genome assembly GCA_964023405.1 of Apodemus agrarius. Taxonomy (NCBI): domain Eukaryota; kingdom Metazoa; phylum Chordata; class Mammalia; order Rodentia; family Muridae; genus Apodemus; species Apodemus agrarius. The sequence goes on from OZ030005.1 coordinate 178,450,926, forward strand.
TTCATAGGAAGACTGCAATCAACCGTTGAAAAATATGCTTGAACACATGGCAACAACAGTGACTGATCTATTTGCTGCTGGGACAGAGACAACAAGCACAACGCTGAGATATGCTCTCCTACTCCTGCTCAAGCACCCACATGTCACAGGTGAGGATGATACAGGTGATGAACCACTGCATTCCTGTAAGATACTGATAAGATGCTGGCTAGTGGTCTGCATGTTGTCATTTAACATCTCAGTATATCATTTTCTGTTTCACCGGCTGTAATTAGGTGACTGAGAAAAGTTAAGACCATGTGTTCTGGGTTCCCAGGCAGGTGGTTCCATTTGAATACATTGGATGGTGTTTGCATATTGTTTTATTCCCCAAATTAAAGATTTTGGAACATACAAACTGTCGTTACTTAAATCTGGTTACTGTTGCATAATGAGAAAATAGTTGGAGAAAATAGTTTCAAAGTACACATGCATGCACATAAATTAAAAATAATTATTGATTTTTAACAAATATCTGGTTTCAAATGTCTTTCATCAACGACTATCATAACAGATAACAATAATTATATTTATTGTTTAAAATATTTAATTACATTTTATTATGACTAAATAATAAATATATGCTAATGTGTAATAATCCTAATTTTATAGGACAATATCACAATTCCATGTCATAGCAATTTTGTATACCTAAATTTATTCTTGATCATAAAATGTATGTTTATAATGCTGCTGAGGTAGTCTCCATGCTCTGGATAAACTTGCATTAGTGTAACAAGCATGACACATTTTCCAGCATCCATTTTAAAATGTCTGACATGGTGGCACACATTTGTCATCTTAGAACTGTAGATATTAAGACAAGAGAACTGAGGTATTCACCAGATAGATGGCCTAGCCTAATCAGTTCACTGAAGATTCTTAGTCTCAGAAGAAACAAGAAGAATGACTCCTGAAGAATAAGATTGTCATTCTGACACCAACACATAAATAAATGAGTGCAAATGCATATCTGTAAATATGTATTTATAGACACACACACACACACTCTCTCTCTCTCCCTCTCTCTCTCTCTCTCTCTCTCTCTCTCTCTCTCTCACACACACACACACACACACAGACACACACACACACACACACACACACACACACACAGAGAGAAATGCTTTACACTCAAGTTGTAACTGATTAGTGGTGAGTGTTATGCATGCAATTGCAGTGTACATGGTGTGTGTGGTGTGGTCTAAGTGTGTGCCTGTGTGTGCATGTGCAAGTGAATGCATGTGTGCACATGTGGGTGTACTGACCAGAGGTCTTTTCAAAATTTCTATTAATAAGTAACACTTTAGGGCACCTTCATTATGCCCTAAATAAGCCTGCATTGTTGTGAAAAATGTCACTTCTTTCTTTTCCCAACACTTCTCCCGGGGACCAATTAGCTAAAGTCCAGGAAGAGATTGAGCGTGTGATAGGCAAACACCGAAGCCCCTGCATGCAGGACAGGAGCCACATGCCCTACACGGATGCCATGATTCATGAAGTCCAGAGATTCATTGACCTCGTCCCCACCAGCCTGCCTCATAAAGTGACCTGTGACATTAAATTCAGGAACTACTTCATCCCCAAAGTAAGCTTATGTTTTTGCATCTCTATGCTTTTGATGCTCATAGGTTCACAATATGATTCCAGTCAACAGAGTCATATTGTGCTATTAATGCCTTATGCTGATTCATGATTGGAATGGCAGCTCTACAGCAGGCAGGGACAGAGATGTGACACTTCCATATTTTCTCTGCTTTCCACATATTTTAGTAAAGCTTAGGTGATTACATTTCCATGTTTATTTTCCAAATTTTATTGATTTCCCCAAAAACTGCTCTGGAAATTTTTAGAATTTTTAAAACTTGCCAATTAGTTAGAATTTTTTCATATTTTCTTCTTTTTAATTGAATATTGTCTTCATTTACATTGCCAATGGTAAAACCTTTCCCAATTTCCCCCCTCCCCAAAGACCCCCCAACCCATCCTCCCACCCCCTGTGTCGACATCAATGCCCTCCACCTGAAACACTCCCAACTCCCCACCTCAGCTTCCCTTTGTTGGGGCCTCTATTGAGCCTTTACCTGACCAAGGACCACTCCTCCCATTGATGCCCAACAAGGCCTTCCTCTGCCACATTTTTGGATGGAACCATGTGTACCCCTTGGTTGATGGTTCAGTCCCTGGGAGTCTTGGGGCATCTGGATAGAAAAGTCATTATTCTTCCCGTGGGGCTGTAAACCCCTTCAGCTCCTCCAACCACCTTCCTGCTCCTCCATTGTGGACCACACATCCAGTCCAATAGTTGGTTGCTAATTTCTGCTTCTGCATTTGTAGGGCTCTGGCAGGGCCCCTCCGGAGACAACCATGGCATGTTCCTTTTAGTATATGCTTCTTTTTGTAGTGTCAGGGTTTGTGGGGTATCTGTTTATAGGATGAATCCCCAGGTAGGGCAGTCTCTGGATGGCCTTTATTTCAGTCTCTGCTCCACACATTGTCTCCCTTATTGCTCCTGTGAGTATTATGTTCCTTTTCTCAGAGGAACCAAAGCACCCTCATTTAAGTCTTCCTTCTTGGGCTTCCTGTGCTTTATAATAGCCAGAAGCTGGAAAGAACCCAGATGTCCCTCAACAGAGGAATAGATACAGAAACTATGGTATATATACACAATGGAGTACTATTCAGCTATTTAAAACAATGAATTCATGAAATTCATAGGCAAATGGATGGAACTAGAAAGTGTCATTCTGAGCGAGGTAACCGAAACACAAAAGAACACACAAGGTATGTACTCCCTAATAAGTAGATGCTAGCCCAAAACCTCAAAATAGAAAGAGAGCCGGGCGGTGGTGGCGCACGCCTTTAATCCCAGCACTTGGGAGGCAGAGGCAGGCGGATTTCTGAGTTCAAGGCCAGCCTGGTCTACAGAGTGAGTTCCAGGACAGCCAGGACTAAACAGAGAAACCCTGTCTCGAAAAAAAAAAACCAACAACAACAAAATAGAGATTATATCCTGAATTCTTCGATTCATCCATAAGTTTGTATCATTGTTTTATTCGGGCTGTTTATTCTTTGGTGTAATACTTTCTTATCAATGATGTAGCTTATTTTCTTAGACTTTTACTGAAATATTTTCTCAAACTTTTACTGAATAGTTAATATTCTCTTGCTATCATTTTTCTAATGCCTTTGCATTTCTTTTATTATGGTTTGTAGAAACAATTGACTAATTATTTTTTCTTACTTTAATTACCCTTGCAAAATTAACTAATTTTTTTCTAATTATTTATCTGTATGAGTACGTGGAATTTAAAGGTGTTTTATGAATTAATATGTCTATGTATTTTTTCATATTCTTGTTTTTAATTTCAGCCTGTTATTATTGTACTAACAATAAATTACAGAGAGCAATTAACAGATGGCTTTATAATTTCTACACTCATTAATATCCAATGACAATACATAATTGAATAGAAAGAAGTAAAATAACTCAAATTAATAACTCAAGCTATTCACTCATATAACCCTTCCAGAAAACAGCTGGTGTTTTTATAAATGCTATGAGATAGAAATGATTAAATGAAGAGTTTCAACTAATTTAATGTACAAACCAATTTTATACCTGATAAACAAGGTATATAACTCGAAAGTTCAAGCCTGTAGTCAAGATTGATGTCTTAAGAATTTTAGTTGTTATCAGAATAAGAAAATGGGCTGTAATCTATTGTTTTGACATGAACTTTAGTTATAAAGTATGGCCATTCTTTCTAAATTTTCTTTCTGCACCCATCGTTACAATCAATATATCGGCTGGTGTTTTATCACTAAGTATAACTACTATAAACTCATGAATTCATTTGAATTTTATCTAACACACATTGTGTTTGACAAATCTACTGTATTTTAAGAGATTTGAGCCCAATATTGTTTTCCTTCAAATTTGATAAGTGAGAAATTTGATACTGAAACAAAGTTGATTATTTTTAAAAGGAATATTCCATTATATGGCTGGATTTATTTCCATCTTTTTTCCTTTTTATATTTGGTTGTTAGAATAGATAAGATGCAGAATAATTTATAATGAGTATCAGACACTACAGATAAAAATATTCAGAATACGGTGATATCTTAATCCAGAAAGTGATCATTCTTCTCCCTTGGGATTTCAATAATGTGGAATCTCAGACCCTGATCTAGAATTGTATATTAATTGAAAATATCATATAATATATATAAATATTATATAAATAAAATAAATGTAAATAAAATATGAATATACACTTTAAATTAATTATCAGATGCTGGGCGGTGGTGGCGCACGCCTGTAATCCCAGCATTCTGGGAGGCAGAGGCAGGCGGATTTCTGAGTTCAAGGCCAGCCTGGTCTACAGAGTGAGTTCCAGGACAGCCAGGGCTACACAGAGAAACCCTGTCTCAAAAAAAACCAAATTAAAAAAAAAGATTATCAGAGAGTCTACTAAGTAAAGAATGATAACATTTGATTAACATCTTTCAGGTACTTTCAAATTCATATCTATTTAACCAGACATGTTAGTTTACAATCAAAAGGCTTTCTATTGTGAGACAATAGTTATTTTTATCACATTTTAAAATAGTATGTTTAAAGATTCTATATTGTGGGAAACATTAATACCCATAATAAAGTCACAGTTACTAATTTTATTCTGTGGCAAAAGTTGAATTAATTTTACAAAATTGTAATGGGTCTTATCTTATGATCAGATTTTGTAGAATGTTCATTCTGTTTTGATCAAAGCACCTACCTGGGATAAAACTTTTGTTTTCCAGTGGTGAAGTCTATGCTTTTATAAAGTAACTTGTTTATGCCCTTACACCTGACTAAATGTAAACAGAGCAAAGAAAAGGACAGGAATGGCCTATGACCCTGATCCTCTCCTCAGGTTTACTGTCTTATTTAGTGTGTTAAATCTTCTGAGCTCAAAAACCTTCACCACTTTGCTAGCTGTTCCTGATGTGATTGTACTTTTTGGTCTAGTGAGCTAGATTAATCCATTCTTTCTTTTTTCATAAAACTTCTGGTACAGAAATAAATATTTCTGTGCAGCTCTGATCGCAGTCATTTACAATTACAGTGATGTCACAAACATGTGGTTTGCTCTGTCTGCCTGGAGCCAAAGATATCAGCAGAAATCTTAGACAAAGTTGAAAACCAATTAACTTTCCTTATGGCTTTTCCAATGCAATAGGACATGAAAATGCTGCTAATCCTGATTTCTGTCATTGTGGGAGAGAGCAGTCATAGGTGCTGTGCAAATAAATGAGAATGTCTGTAGGAAATGCTTATGGAGTCTGAAATGTAATTTTCATATGCTTTCTACAAACCAAAAATAATCTTTCATTTTTTTTTATTTGAAGCACATTTAGTTAAGTTTCCATAACCAGAGGCAGACAGAGAGAGACAGAGACAGACAGATGACAGAGAGATGACAGACAGACAGACAGACAGACAGGAAAGAAATGATTACAGCTTGTGAAAGCGTTGTAGAGACCATTCATATCTGTTAGAAATTTGAAGATTTTGTAAGATCACTTTTACCTTATGTGAAGAGAATCTACAAGTACCATCTCCAACAATTTACATGAATCTTTAGAAGCTTTTTCTTATTTAGCTGTAATTGCACTGAAAACATGACCATCACCTCTTTTTTAAATTTAATTTAATTTATTTTTTTGTTCACTTTGCATCATGCTCACTGAAGTCCACTCCCAGTCACCTCCTCCCACAATCCTTCCCCCATAATGCCTTCCCTTCTCTGTTGAGCAGGTGCCCATCCCCCGCATATCCCCACACTGGCATTTCAAGTCTCTGCAAGGCTGCTGTGTGCTTCCTCCCCTACTTAGGCCAGACAAGGCTGCCCAGCCAGAACATCTCCCATGTATAGGGAAAGGCTTTTGGGGATAACCCCTGCTCCAGTTGCTCAGAACCCAAATGAAGACAGGGCTCTATATCTGTTACATAAATGCTGTGAGGCCTGGGTCAGGTGGGAGTACATTCTTTGGTTGGTGGTTTAGACTCTAAGAACCCGAGGGTCCAGGTTAGTTGACATTTTTTGTCTTCATGTAGAGTTCCTGTCCCCTTCTGGCCCTGCAATCCTTCCTCCTATCCTTCCAAAAGAGTCCCTAACCCCCATCCACATTTGGCTGTGGGTGCCTGTCTCCATCTGAACTTCCTGCTGGATAGACCCTCTCAGAGGACAACCTGCTCCTGTCTGCAAGCATAAGAAACTATCATTAATAGTGTTAGGTATTCATACTTGCTGATGGAATGGGTCTCTAGTTGGGCTGGTTATTGGATGGCCATTTCTTCAGCCCTATTCCATGAGCCTGCATTTTTAGTAGACAGAATAGATTTTGGGGTTGAACATTTTAAGGGCATGTTGGTGTCTCTATTGCTCCACTAGGGTTCCTACCTGGCTAAAGAACCTCTTTAGGTTCCATATCCCAAATGTAGTGAGTCACAACTAAAGTCACCCAATTGATTCTTGGGCATCTTCTGTGTCCCAGTTCTCTGTCTCATTCTGGAGATGCCTCTCACCTCTTTATGCTACCAATGGCCGATTTCCATTCATTTGTATGGCTATGTAGCCATCTCTTATGCCCTTCTCCACACCTAATCCTGAACCCCTCATTTCCCTCCTGATCCCTTCTCCCTTCCTCCAATTACCTCTAATGACTATTGTATTCTCCCTTCTAAGTGAGATTCAAACTTAAGTGCTCTGACTTTCCTTCTTCTCTAGCTTCTTTGGGTCTGTGGACTGTAGCATGGTACCTGCATTTTGTGGCTAATATCCACTTACAAGTGAATACATATTATGCATGTCCTTTTTTAATTGGGTTAGGGATTCATGCTTGTCTATGGGAGGGATCCCCAGTTGGACTGGTCAATGGACCAATGTTCCTTATTCTCTGCTCCACTTTTATTAGATATTTGCTTTATATACATTTCAAATGTTATCCCCTTCCCTTGTTTTCCCCTCAGACAACAATCTATCACATAATTCCTCACCCTGCTCACCAAGCCACCCACTCCCACTTTCCTGTCCTGGCATTCTGGTACACTGGGGCATCGAGCCTTCACAAGACAAATGGCATCTCCTCTCATTGATGTCTGAAAAGGACATTCTCTGCTATATATGCAGCTGGAGCCATGGGTGCCTCAATGTGTACTCTTTGGTTGGCAGTTTAGTCCCAGAGAGCTCTGAGGGTAGTGGTTGGTTCACTTCCTTCAGCACTGTGGGTTCATTCTCTAGCTCCTCCATGAAAGAACCTGTGCTCAGTACATTTGTTCACTGTGAGCATCCACTTCTGTATTTGTGGGGAACTGCGAGAGTCTCTCAGGAGACAGCTATATCAGGCTCCTGTCAGAATGCACTTCTTGGCATCCACATTAGTGTCTGGGTTTGGTAACTGTATATTGAATAGATTCCCTGGAAGGGCAGTCTCTAAACAGCTTTTCCTTCAGTCTCTGCTCCACACCGTGGATCTCCTCCCATGAGTATTTTGATATCCCTTCTAAGAAGGACTGATGTATCCACATTTTAGTCTTCCTTCTTCTTGAGCTTCATGTGGTCTGAGGTCTGTGAATTATAACTTGGGTATTCCTAATTTGGGGATAATACCCAATTATCAGTGAGTACATGTCATATGTGCTCTTTTGTGATTGGGTAAGTTCACTCAGAATGATATTTTCTAGTTCCATCCATTTGCCTAAGAACTTAACGTAATTCTACCTCTAATTAAAAAAATAACCGGAATTCATTGTTTTTAGTAGCTGAGTAGTACTCCACTATGTAAATGTATCTATTCCTCTTTTGACAGATATCTAGGTGCTAGATTTTTTTCTTTGATGTGTATGAAGTGTCCTTCCTTATCTTTTTTGACAAATTTAGGTTGAAAATCAATTTTATTCAATATTAGAAAAGCTACTCCAGCTTGTTTCTTGGAACCGTTTGCTTGGCGAATTGTTTTCCAGCCTTTTACTCTGAGATACTGTCTACTTTTGTCCCCGGGGTGAGAATGAAGCAAAATGTTGGGTCCTATTTATTATCCAGTCTGATAGTCTATGTCTTTTTATTGGAGAATTGAGTCCAATAATATAAAGAGATATTAAGGAAATGTAATTGTTGCTTCCTGTTATTTTTATTTTTTTATTAGAGGTAGAATTATTTTTATGGGGCTATTTTCTTTTTGGTTTGCTAAAAAGGGTTATTTTCTTGATTTTCCTAGGGTGCAGTTTCCCTCCTTTTGTTGGTGTTTTCCATTTATTATCCTTTGAAGGGCTAGATTTGTGGAAAATCCTGTGTAACTTTGTTTTTGTCATGGAATATCTTGGTTTCTCCATCTTTGGTAATTGAGACTTTTGAGGGGTACAGTAGCCTGGGTTGGCCTTTGTGTTCTCTTATGGTCTGTATGATATCTGCCCAGGATCTTCTGGCTTTCATAGTCTCTGTCGAAAAGTCTGCTGTAATCGTGATAGGTCTGCCTTTATATGTTGCTTAACATTTTTCCCTTACTGTTTTTAATATTCTTTCTTTATTTAGTGCATTTGCTCTTTTGATTATTATATGACTGGAGGAATTTCTTTTCTGCTCCAATCTATTTGGAGTTCTGTAGAGTCTTGTATGTTCATGGGCATCTCTTTCTTTAGGTTAGGTAAGTATTCTTCTATCGGTTTGTTGAAGATATTTATTAGCCTTTTAACCTGAAAATCTTAGCTGCCTTCTATACTCATAATCCTTAGATTTGGTATTCTTGTTGTGTCCTGGATTTCCTGGATGTTTTGGGTTAGGAACTTTTTATATTTTGCATTTTCTTTGACTGTTGTGTCAATGTTCTCTATGGTATCTTCTGCACCTTAGATTCTCTCTTCTATCTCTTGCATCTATGACTCTTAGGTTTTCTATCTCCAAAGTTGTTTCTCTTCATGATTTTTTTTATTGTTTCTACTTCCATTTTCATATTCCTGTTAGTTTTGTTCAGTTCCTTCAACTGGTTGTGTTTATCTGTAATTCTTTAAGGGATTGTTTGTGTTTATACTTTCATGGCTGATCTCTGTTTACCTGTGTTGTCTTGTATTCCTTTCAATGAGCTAATTATCACCTTCTTGATGTCCTCTATCAGCGTCATGATATGGGATTTAAAAACGAAATCTTGCTTTTCCAGTGTGTTGGGGTATCCAAATCTTGCTATTGTGTTAGAACTGGGTTTGGATGATGCCATCTCACCTTGGTTTCTGTTTGGAACATACTTGTGTTTGCCTTTTGCCATCTGGTTTTCTCTGGTATTAGTTGATCATGCTGTTTCTTGTAAGAGCTTGTTCCTCTTCTTGGGCTGCAAGCCTGTCTCAGCATCCCTCAGAGACCAGATCTTCCCTGGTACAGAGGACTGTGAAACAGCTCAGATTCTAAGTGGAGATAGAGAACAGAAGGACCCAGTCCCAGCTGCTCTGCCACTCCTGTGCCCTGTGTTCTCCTGGCCAGACCAACCTCGATAAATCACTAGTGCAAAAAAAAATGTGTTCCACTTTTGTCTCTACATTTCTTTTAGACAGTAACAATACTGGATTATAATTTTTGAACATGGGTTGTGGAGCCTATCCCTCCACCAGTGGTCCTGTCTATCGACTGGAGGTGGTCTTTTCAGGTTCCACCTCAACATTGATGGGCATTTTGGCCAAGGTCATCCAAATTGAATCCTGGAATCCTCACATATCCCAAGTCTTTTGGACTTCCTAGAGGTCTCCTCATCTCCAACTCCACTTGGCTGCATATTTCCATTCATTCTCTCAGCCCTTTAGGTTTCTCTCCTCTCACTTCCCATACTTGATACTGTCCCACTTCTAGTACACTTCATCTCTCCCAGACATATCCTGCCCCCCCTCTGCCTCCCATGATGCTAAGTGGGATTGAAGTGTCCACAATTGGGCCTTTCTTTTTGTTAAGCTTCATATGGTCTGTGAGTTATATCATGGGTATTCTGAACATTTTGGCTTGTATCCACTTTTCAGTGGGTAAATTCCATCCATGTCTTTTTGGGTCTGGAAACATCATTGAGGATTATATTTTCTATTTTCTAGTTCTGTTCACCTGTTCAAAAATTCATTATGCCTTTCTTTAATAGGACAATAGGATATAGAATAGAATATGGAAGATATATATATAGATATAGATATAGATATAGATATAGATATAGATATAGATATAGATATATGAGAATAGAATCTTCTTTCTATCACAGGAATATATATATATGAGTTGTGCAAAAGAGCAAAAATGAGTGATATTTATCCTTCTAAATATTGTATACTTTCTTAAGTAATATTTTCATTACTAAGCACACAAAATACAGTGTTCAATTTGAAACCATAATCTATGTGATTTGTGAAGAGTACATGATGTACTATACACGCAGGTAGTGAGACTCTCATGTCCAAACCTCAGGCTAAGTAGAACAGAATCAGCAGTATTGGCACCAGATTCTACACATATGAATTTAAATGTCATTGATGGCATGTTAGCAATATCTCTGGAACTGATATCAGATTCAACCTTGCTTCTTACATACTCCATGTGTTGAAATATCACTGTTCTCCTTTATATTAATGCCTTCTTTTTCTGGGTCTTCTATTCTACACCATTGGTCAACCTGTGTGTACTAATACAATGCAGTTTTTGTCAATATTATTCTGTAGTACGTCTTGAAGTCAGGGATGGTGATTCCTCCAGAGGCTCTTTTACTGTTTAGGATTGTTTTGGCTATTCTGGATTTTTTTGGTTTTCCATATGAAGTTGAGAATTGCTCTTTCAATGTTCCAACAAAAAACTGTACTAGAATTTTGATGGAAATTGCATTAAATTTGCATATTTCTTTTATAAAATGTCCATTTTCACAGTTAATCCTACCTATCCATGAGCATGAGAAATCTTTACACCTTCTGAGGTATTCTTTGATTTCTTTCTTTAGTGACTTAAAGTTCTTGTCTTAGAGGTATTTCACATGCTTGGTTAAAGTTACACCAAAATGTTTTATATTATTTCTGGCTATTGTGAAAGTTATTGCTTCTCTAATTTCTTTCTCAACCAAATTATCATTTGTACAAAGGAGGTCTCTAATACATTTGAGTTAATTTTATATCCAGATTCTTTGCTGAAGTTGTTTAACACCTGCAGGAGTTCTCTGGTAGAATTGAGGTCACTTATGTGTACCATTATATCATCTGCAAATAGTGATAACTTGACTTATTCTTTTCCAATTTGTATCCCCTTGATCTCATTTTGTTGTTTATTTCTCTACCTAATTTCAAAGTACTATATTGAATAGATAGGTAGAGAGAAGGCATCCTTGTCCTGTCCCTGATTTTAGTGGGATTGCTTTAAGTTGTCTATCAACATGCTGTATATTGAGTTTGTTATGTTTAAGTGTGTACATTGATTTCCTGTTCTATCGAAGACATCTAGTATGAAGAGTCATTGGCTTCGGTTGAAGGTCTGTCAGCATCTAATGAAATGATCTTGTGTTTTTTCCCTTTGCTTATATAGTCGATTGTGTAATATAGAGCCATGCCAGGAAACATAGTAGGCAGAGAAGGTTGAGATCTGGAAGCCACAGTGTGCACACACATGAGACTTGGGCAACTCCTAGTTCCCTGCCAGACTCATAGCCTGGAACAGATGCCATGCTCCTCACAAAAAAGAAACTTGTCATATGGTCACATAGGCCCCAAAACAGAGTTATTCATGCCAATTACACACCTATAGGCACTGAGATCTTAGCCAATAAGCTTCCTTTCCCAGATATGCCTCCCTGCAAAAGGTATTTAATCTCAGGTCAGATCATGAGAAAGGGTTTATGGGTCCATTTTCCACCAAGAACAGTTAAAACATTATATGATTAAACATGGCCTGTCACTTATATCAAGACCCATCATGAGGAACCTAGAGAAGTTCTTTGTCTATAGACTGGCAGAATATTCTCTTGTATAAGGCCCCTCTGAACTTCCAGCTTGCCTCCACCAAGCTAAGGACAATCACCCATTTCAGGGACAAACCAGAGCTCCCTTTCCCTCAGCTCCAGGCTAGAGGCTGCCCCAGCCCAAGGCCACTGATTCTATTTTCAGCTCTTCTTTGACTCCCAGCAGCGTCTGGATATCCAAGAGTTTGAGAGTGCTATGGCTGCAACATCTATACATGTCCATGGATACCTGAATCAGTTCCTAATTTCACAGGTAGTGAAATCTCAACGTGTGCTTTCCAACCCCTGGAGCAGTGTCTTGGTGCTTCTCAACAGATGCATGGGATAAGCTCAAACTCGCTGCATTCTGCCTCCCGAAGAGGTCATGACCAGAGGCAAGACATACACAGCTCACAACACAATACATTTTCATATATTGGACCATTCTTGCATCCTTTGAATGAAGCCTACTCTATCATGATGAATGATGTTTTTGATGTGTTCAAGGATTCCTTTTGTTAGTATTTTATTGCATATTTTTGCATCAATGTTCATAAAAGAAATCAGTTTGAAGTTCTTTTGAAGTTCTCTTAAATTTGTTGAGTCTTTATGTGGTTTAGGTACAGGGTCATTGTGCCTTCCTAGAACGAGTTTGGCAGTGTTTCTTCTATTTCTATTTTGTGGAATAGTTTGAGGAGTATTGGTATTAACTCTTCTTAGAAAATCTGCTAGAATTCTACACTAAAAACATCTGAGCCTGGGCCATTTTAGGATGAGAGATTTTAATGACTGCTTCTCTTTCCTTAGGGTTTATGGAACTATTAAAATAGTTTATCTGATCTTGATTTGACTTTGGTTCCTGGTATCTATCTAAAACATAATCCATTTGATTCAGATTTTCAAGTTTTGATAAGTATAGGTTGATGTAAGAATGGGTGGTTTTTTTTGAAAAAAACAAACTTTTTATGCAGTAGACATTGAACTATGTTATTTTCCTAATATGTTTTAGTTCCTTGATTTCTTTGTAACCTGGTAATTGTGTGTGTTGTTTCAGGGAACAATGGTAATAGCATCATTGTCATCAGTGCTCCGTGACAACAAAGAGTTCCCTAACCCAGAGAAGTTTGATCCTGGCCACTTTCTAGATGAGAATGGAAACTTTAAGAAAAGTAACTGTTTCATGCCTTTTTCAGCAGGTAATGCCAACTCACTTTCATATGTCTGAATTACAGTTTCAGTTGTTTTGATAAAACATGATGAACAAGAGCAACTTGGAGATGAAAGTGTTTATTTCATTTTGCAACTTGTTCTCTAACATCAGGAAAGTGTGGACAGAAATTCAAGACAGGTACTTGGAATTTGAAAATGATGCAGAGACTATGTAGGTGTGCTGCTAACAAGTTTCCTTCAGCCTGCATTCTAATGTAAGCCAGGACCACCAGCCCAGAGGTGGTACTATCCATGTAGAGCTGGTTCTTCCTCCTCCAATCATCCTTCAAAAATAGCCACACAGGCTTGCCTAAAGGACAGTTTTGTCAGACATTTTCTTGATTGAGGTAGCCTGTTTCCAAATGACACTAGCTTTGGTCAAGTTGACATACAATTAGCCAGAATAAATTGGCCCAAGGATAGGCGTATCATTGCTATGTTTGATGAATCATATAAGGTTAGTAGATTTGAAATTTGTACATAATCAGGAGTTGATTCCAAGTGCCCATGCAGTGCCCTTGTTGAAACATGATCCCAGTCAAAACATAAACAAGTGAGACCTTAATTTTCACAATCATGTATGGCAAGTTAAGAAAACTAGAGCATGTGTCTTTTGCAGTCTTTCTTTAGCTATATCACAAAGACAACAAAGAAGTCCTTAATGACTTGTAAAAGTTAAACTTCATTTAGGCTTTACTCACTTACCATGAATATGGAGCTTATCATATTTTGGCTTCTTCATTCTTGTTGTTCCTTCCTCACCTCCTGGTTAGTTAAGCTGAAACAACTTTCTAAAATCACAGGAAAGCTCCAAGACTCAAGCTCAGTCAGAAAAGATGAGTGAATATGGTGATATAGTCGGCCTAGTCCAGTGAGACTCATATGTCACTATCCAAGGTGACTGTTAAGAATCACTACATTCTTTGCTTAAATTTGTTTGAGACTGAATTCATTTTTAGTTGACATCTCTTTTTTGTTCTTTAACTTGTTTTTTACAATCCAAATTTTATCTCCCTCCTAGTTCACCCTCTTACTGTTTCATGTTGTTATTTAATTTATTTACATTTTATGTTATTCCTCATTCCCAGTTTCCCCTCCAAAAAGTCCCTAGTCTATCCCACACCCCCTGCTTCTATGAGGGAGTTCCTACACCCACCCTCCCATTAATGATAGAGATCAGGACAAAAAAAAGGTAGAATATTTAAAAATATATATTTATTTTTACTGTTTCTTACTTGAATAAAATATGGGGTTTTGTTTTATCTATTACTTTATTATTAATTAATTTTTCGCACTCCAAATTTTATTTGCTTCCACTCCACCACCCACATCTCCCTCTGACTGTTCCACATCCATTACCTCCTCCCCACACCCTTGGCTCCATGTAGATGTCCCCTCAGCTCACCTGACCTCTAAACTCCTTGGGGCCTCCAATCTCTTGAGTGTTATCTTCATCATATCTGAATGAACACAGATCTGGCAGTCCTCTATATATGTGTGTTGGGGGACTCATATTAGCAACAGCTGTATGTTGCTTGTTTGGTAATCCAGTGTTTGAGAGACTCAGGGGTCCTGATTAGAGACTGCTATTCCTCTTACAGGATTGCCCTTCTCTTCAGCTTCTTTCAGCCTTCCCTAATCCATACTTACCTTTTGACATTTTTTTCACAGGGAAACGGATATGTGCAGGAGAAGGTCTGGCACGCATGGAGCTGTTTCTGTTTATAACCAGCATTTTACAGAACTTCAACCTGAAGCCTCTTGTTCACCCAAAGGACATAGATATAACCCCAGTGGTCAGTAGGTTGACCACAGTTCCTCCTGCTTTCCAGCTCTGCTTCATTCCCATTTGAAAATCAAATGCCTGGCTCCACTTGGGACATCTGTCTTGATGACCCTGAGGCTTTAATTCACTCCTTTCCAAACTGGACACACTGCCTTTTATCCATTTCTTTTGCCTCTTTATAAATTCATAAGTTTCCATCTGCAGTTTCTGCACAAATATTTCTGACAGGTTCAATTTTCTCAAACACTGTTACCATATGTGAGGATGATATGTACTTGATCCAATGTTAAATATGGTGTCATTATAAAATGGAAATTATTATGGTAGGATAATTCACAGTCACTTCTCTTCTGCATTTTTTTTTGGTTTTTCGAGACATGGTTTCTCTGTGTAGTCCTGGCTGTCCTGGAACTCACTCTGTAGACCAGGCTGGCCTCGAACTCAGAAATCTGCCTGCCTCTGCCTCCCAAGTGCTGAGATTAAAGGCGTGCACCACCACGCCCAGCTCTTCTGCATTTTATTAATGATAAATTGTTTCAGTACACCTTTTCTCAGCCTTTTCAGACTTTTCATCCAATTCAAGGAAGAAGTGAAAGAAAATGGAGTTCTTATACATCATTTTGGTACACTTAAATACACATATATAGGATGTAATAAGAGAGTGCCAGAGAAGACAACTTGATTCACCTGCCACATCCTTCTTCCAAAATGTTACACTGGGTTATGTTTCCTAGCCTTGAAAGAATACTTTGAAAAGTCCCACGGACACCATATTTATTAACATGCTCTACTATGAGTTCTGAAACCAGCATAGTACTACAGTAAAGTATACACTACCATTCAACTGTACCCCAAACTGTAGAAACCCTGATGACATGTCACTAGAAAGAACACACAACTGCAGTGTGGCAACCATGAAATAATTTGCTTTTACCAGAAAGGTAAACATTCTAAGTGTGCTTTCCTCCCCCTGGATCCAGGTTAGAACTAAGCATGCTATTGCTAACCATGTGTGTAGTGAGCCTCTCTTCTCTCCCAGCAAGAATAATGGTCCCAGGAAGTATCAGTTTGCTATTATTTCTATTTGCTACTTTCCTTTCCCACTGCATTAAAAGTTATTAAATGAAAAATTATATCACTCATGAGCCATTTCTGTGTTCATCCTAAAGGAACCACTATGTCTATTCTTACTTAGTGTTTTTGTTACCACATAATGTAGACATATGGCTGCACATACATCAGTGGGCAGACATAAATTCACACATGATATGAAATTGATGCAAAGAGAGTTGTTATATAGAATGGGAGTGTTTATACTCTAAATAATTATATTTTGTAGAAATTGCTAGATATTATTTTAAATAGTATGCCTAAAAGTCCTTCCCAAAATTATAAATATGGATTCAATTACTATATACTTAAATATACTTAAAAACAATATATACAGAATCAAAATCATATTTGACATATCTGTACTACTATTATCAATTGACCATCATACAGTACGGAAGCACAACTGGACAAAAGACAAATAAAAGAAAATACATTGACCCAATATCAGAGACAATAACAAAGGTAATATTATGAATTAGTAAAAGATTAGGTGGGGTAACACAGGATGTTACATTTACCTTAACCCAAGAACCTACTCCATTTTAATTTTACACTGACTGTCCATCAAGCTCAGGCACCTATATTTTCTTAATTGTCATTTAAAGATAAATTTTTAAAAGTATGCGATCTATTTCAGGGTCTCCTTATTACTCCTTTCTGTTTATTGAGCATATTTTTAAAAGTACAATTAAATCTTTCTATAATTGTTTGACCTGAAGGATTGTTAGGTATTCCTGTATTGCTTTATGTGGTAATACCCACCCCCTCCAAAAAAAAAAAACACTTTCATATTAGTAGAAAAATATACTGGGGCATTCGTACAGGTGTGTACCCATCATACACACAACTTCTAATAAATGCCTAAGTACAGAATCCGACTTTTTAGAACTAAAATCAGTTGCCAATGAAATCCTGACTATTTCATAATGGTATGGTGCACATACTTTAATTTTCTAAACTCTGCAAAATGGAAACTGTTCATTTACCAAATTTAATTTCTTTGGGTACCTTTTGAAATATTTCCTGCAGGTATTGGAGTTTGCTTTTACAAAGAACAAGTAGGTCATTTTCTGTTGCAGTAAATCTCCAACCACAATAAGCCTGTTTAAAAAACACACAACTCAGTTACAGTATTTATAAGCTGTATGCCTAGATTGGGAAGATCTACCACTCCTCTAATCTATTCCACAGCTATGAGGTCCCGTGTTACTCATGGCTTCTTCAGGCCATGTTGCTCTATCTTCCTTCCATCTCTCTTAACCTATCCTCCTTCCTTCAACTTTCCAAAACCTCCAGCCCTACCTTATTCTTCCACTGCCTAATCATGAGCTCTATCTTTTATTTCACCAGTTAAAATAGGGATAAGGTTTACATGAAATTGTCTGAGTATGTGATCAACTCCTCATATGGGCAGCCCTGCTTGAGAAAGTGAAATTAATATCTGAATACAGAGATACCAGTTCTGTTCCCCTGAAGAAACCACAGTCTGAACACAACCCAGGAGTACCTCTATACCCAGGGAAACTGGTAAAGGACCCTCACAAGGCCCACAAGTTCTGGGATCCCAGTGGACTCAGGACTCATTACCCCCCAAAATCTTCAACCCATGAATTCCACTCCCTTTCTGGCTCTTGCCTTCTGCTGAGGAAGATCACCAGCTAGTCTACTCCCATTATGACATCACAACCTGAAGGCATTCCAGGAGTTCTACTGCAGAGAAGGAAACTAGTAACAGTTTCCTCCCAACAGGGTCCCAAACAGGACCTCTCAAACATCCATAAATTTTGGTAGGCAAGGAGATTCAAGACACATCACCCCCCAAATCCCCTGCCCCACTAATTCCATTCTCCTTCCTGCCTTTACCTTCTGCCAGCACAGATCACAGCTTGTCTGTTCCCTTCATAACACCACAACCTAAAGTCATCCCAGGAGTTTCTCTTTACACAAAGCAACTTGGCAACAGACTCCACAGTCTGAAGACCTCACAGGGGCTCCTCAGCATGCAGGGCAACTAATTCAAAAGTCTGAAAGCTGCTCTGGAGTTCTGATGAACAAAGGGAAACAGAACCCATAGTCTGTAGGCCTCCCTGAAGAACAGCTACATACAGGGTGTCCTAGTCAGGATTTCTATTCCTGCACAAACATCATGACCAAGAAGCAAGTTGGGGAGGAAAGGGTTTATTCAGCTTACACTTCCATACAGCTGCTCATCACTAAAGGAAGTCAGGACTGGAACTCAAGCAGGTCAGGACACAGGAGCTGATGCAGTGGCCATGGAGGGATGTTCCATACTGGCTTGCTATGTTTGTTCAAAATTCCCACCTTTCCTTTGGTGGAGTGTTGTAACGGTTTCTTATGCTTTTTGTCAGCTGCTTGATAAATATTTTGTATGTTTTTCCACAGTATGTGTGAACTGTCTTCTGTAATTCCAGTTCTAAAGGTTTTAGTAAGGAACGGACAGAATCATCATCAAGAGAACGATTTCTTAGTGCTTCATACATAGCCCTGAACGCTGGCTACTTGTCGTCATGGTAAACGCCTCTGTTTCCATGAAGAATAAAAATTCCTTCTTCTTCTGCTTCACGGCAGTTGCTTCCATATATACAGTGATCTGGTTGGTAATTCCATTGACATGGAAAAACAAAAAGGCTATCTGGATTTATGAAAAAACATGATATTTAACAGATCTTGATCACCCCATGTGATGTTTAGTTTGTATTTTTTAAGCAATGGCATAAGTATGTCTCCCCATTGTAGCCGCGCAGTTGTCATATCGTTCTTGAAGTACTTTCTCCTCATCCGGGTCAGGTTCATCAGCATCACGCCAGTTCACGCCCGTCCTCCCGGGCAAAGCGGTTGTACCATTTGATTCTGGGCTCCTCGTGCTCCGGGGCCATCGCAGCAATTTGTGTGGAATTAAATTTCTTTAGTAATGACCAAATATCATCAACAGGTCGTAAAAAGAGGATATCTGTGTCGACATACAGCAGTGAGTCAACTTCTTTCAGTATTAACAGCAGGAAGAGCCTCTGGGACACACAGGGATTAAAGAGCTTCTTCCACTAGGCGGCACTGCCGCTACGGAAGGTGATCAGGTATAGGCTGTAGTTAAATCTCCAGAGAAAGAACCAGCTGTCCAGTCTGTCTCTAAAGCTATCGTGCAGCTGGTCTTCAGCAAAAATGTGGGCGTGCAGTGGCTTGACGCTGAAAATCAGAGCCGACTTCAGCATAGTCACAGTTTCCTCCAGTCTTTCACCACAGGCAACAACGGCAAGGTGCATGTCCTCATTGGGCCCTGTTTTCAGATCATACCTGCCAGTCCAGCCTAGGCCCACGCTGCCCGAGCCTCTCCAGGTGCCGCGCCAGCCAGGAAACCACCTCAGCCTGCGGCCTCCAGCAGCTCCTTCCTCCAAGGACACTGCGAGCTGGCTGAAGGCATAAAGCAGCGAGCAGAAGCCTCAGGCCAGGCACAGCCCTACGCCAACAGCTTGACTATTCCTCTGAAGAACCCACAGTCTGATGGCTTCCACAGAGATCTGCTGCAGCCAGGGCTACAGATCAACAAAAATCTCTGCCCCTCTGAAGACCCCTCAGTTGGAAGGCCCCACAGGAGGTCTGCTACAGTGAGGGCCACTAGCCTACCAGAGGACCCACAGCAACCCAGGGACAAAAGAGGCAGCACCTAGACAGAGTCACCCAGACCAGAAAACACCAGAGATAATGAAATGGCAAGAGGCAAGTGCAAGTCCATAGGCAACAGAAGCCAACGTACATGGACTTAATCAGAAACCAGTTCTCTCACCACAGCAAGCCCTGAATATACCAACACATCTGAAAATCTGGAAGTTGACCTAAAATCCTAAATCATGAAGATAATAGAGTTCTTTAAGGAAGAGATAAATATATATAAAAAAATACAAGAAAAACACAGGAAAAGAGGTAGAAGGCCTTAAAAAGGAAACAAATCCCTTAAAGAAATACAGGAAAGCACAAAAGATTATGTGAAGGAACTGAACAAAGTGGTTAAAAACCTAAAAGCAGAAGTAGAAACAATAGAGAAAACAGAAATGGAGGCAAACCTGGAAATGAAAAACATAGGAAAGAGGTCAGGAATTACAGATGTAAGCATCACCAACAGAATACAAATGATAGAAGAGTGAATCTCAGGTGTAAAGATACTTTAGAAGAGATTGACACAACTCTCAAAGAAAATTCAAAACATACATAAAACACTGCTAAACCAAAAAGTCCAGTAAATCCAGGACACATGGAAAAGACCAAATATAAATATAATAGGAATAGAGGAGAGAAAAGATTCTCAACTCAAAGGACCCTAAAATATCTTCAATACAAATATAATTCTGACTCTAAAAACAAAAATAACAGGAAGCAATAGTCATTGGACCTTAATCTCTGTTAATATCAATGAACACAATTCCCTAATAAAAGTACAGAGAATAGCAGACTGGATAGGAGCCAGGATTTTGCTCCATACAGAAAACATATCAGTGGCAAAGACAAACACTATCTCGAATTAAAGGCTGGGGGGAAAAAGCTTTCCAAGAAATGGTCCCAAGAATCAAGCTGGAATAGTCACTCTGATATCGAATGAAATGACTTTCAACCAAATGTTGTCAAAAGGTAAGGAAGGACACACCATGCCCATCAAAGGAAAAATCTATCAAGATGAACTCTCTATTCTGAACATCTATTTCCCAAATGTAAGAGCATCCACATTTGTAAAGGAGATGCTACTAAACACAAAACACATACTGAACTTCACACAACAAAAGTGGGAGATATTAACACCTCACCCTCACCAATCAAGGAAACATAAAATAGAGACACAGCAAAACTAACAGAACTTATGAACCAGATGGATCTAATAGATATATGCAGAACATTTTACCCTAAAAGATAAAAATAAAACTTCTCAGCATCATGAGACCTTGTTCAAAATTGATCTTCTCCTTCATCTGTTCCACTGTTCTTGTGCTTTCTATGCTCCTGGCATGTTCCTTTTGGAACAGTTATTGGAGTGAAAGTGGTGAAATCACCTCTAGGCTTTGGAGTGAGCGCACTCCTCAAATTGATCCATTCTTATCTCCTTGTACAAAGCTCAAGTGCAAGTGAATAAAGGACCTCCACATAAAACCAGATAGATACACTGAATCACATAGAAGAGGAAGTGGGAAACAGTCTCAAACACATTGGCAAAGGGTAAATTTTCATGAACAGAGCACCAATGGATCAGGCTCTAAGACCAACTACTGACAAATGGAATCTCATACAATAAAAAGGCTTCTGTAAGTAAAAGGTCACTATCAGTAGGAAAAAATGGCAACTTATAAATTGGGAAAGGATCTTTATCAAACCTCCATACAACAGAGGTTTACATATGTTACATTAACATATCTAATATATATAAAGAACTCACGAAATATCCAAAAAAAGAAAAAGAAAGAAAAATATGAGGTAGAGTCCTAAACAAAGAATTCCCAACTGAGGGATTTTGAATGGGTGAGAAGCCCATAAAGAAATGTTTGATATGATTAGTCGTCAAGGAAATACAAATCAAAACAACCCTGAGATTCCACCTCATACTAGTCAGAATGGCTAAGAACAAAAACTCA
The DNA here is from genome assembly GCA_964023405.1 of Apodemus agrarius. NCBI lineage: Eukaryota > Metazoa > Chordata > Mammalia > Rodentia > Muridae > Apodemus > Apodemus agrarius. The sequence goes on from OZ030005.1 coordinate 178,472,697, forward strand.
TATGGAGAAACTGGTACACTCCTTTATTGCTAGAGGGAATTCAAGCTGGTATGACCACTCTGGACATCAGTCTGGCTGATCCTCAGAAAATTGAAAATTGAACCTGAGGACCCAGCTATATCACTCCTGGGCATATTCCCAAAAGATGCTCCAACATATAACAAGGACACATGCTCCACTATTTTTGTAACAACAGGCTTGTTTATAATAATTAAAATCTGGAAATAACCCATATGCCCCTCAACTGAGGAATGAATACAGAAAATGTGGTACATTTCCACAATGGAGTACTACTAAGCTATTAAAAACAATACCTTCATGAAATTCACAGGCCAATGGATGGAACTAGAAAATATCATCCTGAATGAGGTAATCTAGTCACAAAAGAAAATACATGGCATGTACTCACTGGTAAGTGGATATTAGCCCAAAGCTGGGAATATCCATGGTACAACTCACAAATTATATGAAGCTCAAGAAGAAAGACCAAAGTGTAGATGATTCAGTCCTACTTAGAAGGGGGAACAAACTAATTACTCTCATAGAGGGATGTAGAGGGAGGAAGCATCCTCGGAGGGTGAGATGAGAAAGAGAATAAAAGGGGTGCATGATCATCATGTATGTGAGGAAACTGGGGAGAATTTCATAGGGTAAGGAAATTGAACTGAGGTGTATGCCAGTGGGAGATGGGGAAATTGGGATATCCACTAGAAATTCCCAGATGCCAGGGAAGCAAGAGGTTTCTACCACCCAATGTTGCTGACATTAGCCAAAATACCCAACACAGTGGAATTTGAGCCTATAGAGACCATATGCAGTGGATAGGCACAGCCCCCAGAGGAGGGATGGGAACATATACACATCTCAAAAGTTTTAACCCAGAGTTGTTCCTGTCTAAAGAAAATACAGGGACTCAGTGAAGCAGAGACTGAAGGAAAGGCCATTCAGAATCTGCCCAACTTAAGGATCCACCTCATTTGCAGACACCAAACCCAGACACTACTGCTGATGTCAAAAAGCACTTACTCAAGGAGCCTCATATAGGAGTCTCCCAAAAGAATTTTCCAAAGCCTGACTAATTTAAATTTGGATGCTCATAGCCAATCATCAGAATGAGCAATGGGATCACAAGAGAAGAGTTTGGGAAAGGACTGAAGGAGCTGGAATTGATTGCCATAACAATATCAAATATCCAGAATCCCCAGAGCTCCCAGGGATAAAACCACCCACCAAAGAATAAACATAGAGGAACCCCATGGACCCAGCCCAATATGGGGCAGAGTACTGAGTTTTCTGGCATCAGTGGGAGGGTAGACTCTTGGTCCTGTGGAGATCTGATGCCTCAAGCATAGGGGGATGCTAGTGTGGTGAAGTGGAAGTGGTTGGGTAGATGGAGGGAGCACCCTCATAGATGCAGGGGGGAAAGAGGTGGTAAGAGGCTTTCAAAGAGTTAACCAGGAAGGACAACATTTGATATGTAAACAAATAAAATGACCAATAAAAAAAGAAAGAACAACTCCCTTTCTTTAGAGGTTAGATTGATCACATAATCAAACTAAATATGAATTTCCTTTCCTGCCATCTTAAAGAATGTTATATAATTAATAACAAGTAATAAGAATTTTGTAACCAACAGTATTATTGACTGCATGTAGATATTTAAGTCTCACCTGGCCTCAGAGCTGTCTCTGTGTACAGATACATGTACACCATCACATACATTACCAATCTTGTTGATTTTATTAGACTCCTTCTTCTTGTCTGTAGACAAGTTCTCCAAGGGCTCTCCATCTGTCATGTCTGAATTATATCAATTTAGAAAGAACCCATAGCTTTGCTTTTCCTGTGGAACTAAAGTCATAAACTCTGCCCCCAGCCTACCACATTTTTCGTTTTCATCCAGATGTCAAAACATCCTTAAAATAAATAGGCTGGGTTAGTTCAGCAATTTTCCCCATAATCCATTGTTTTTCAGCAAGCATTTTTTTTTTGTTGATCAGCATTTAAATTTTTTAAGTTTAATAAAGCCCTATGTAATATAACTCTGGGGGTTCTTTGTTGCCCCCTTTTGCTTGTTAAGCACTTCCTTTAGATGTCAATTAGATCTCTCTACAATCTCTTATCTTGTAGGATTATGTGATATGTCTTCAATAAGATTTATATTATAATATGTAAAAATACCCTGCTTCATCTTATTAGAGACATGACCTAGATCATTTTCCATTTAATTTTATGGATATTCCCATAATGGCCATAATTTCTAACAAATGTGTAACTGCAAAATCAGCTTTTCCTGAAGCTAAGACAGTTGACCCTTGAAATTGTGAATTTGAGTCTACAGTATGATGCATGTATTTCAGTTGACCAAACTCTGTAAAAGGAAAGATATGTATTTTCCAAATATAATGTCTTTGGATACCTTTAAGATTATTTCCTGTAGGTAATGGGGTTTGGTTATATAATGAGCAAGGAGGAAATTTCCTCACAATTTCCTTAGCTTGTTGCCAAGTGATAGAGAGATAATTAATTAATTATTTTTTTACACTCCATATTTTATTGCCCCCAACTCCTGTTCTCCCTCTGACTGTTCCACATCCCATAACTCCTCCCCACCACATTTCTTCATGTGCATGTCCCCAACCCTGCCCCACCTGCCCTTTAAAGGCCCTAGGGCCTCCAATCTCTTGAAGGTTAAAATTCATTGCAAGACTTTAATTGGTTTATTCTTATTTGCATATTTTGTGCCCTAACTTTTTGTAGACTTATTCTATCTCCTAGATAATTAATAGGATCCCCCCTATATATATTTTTAAGGAGCAATTTGCAATCCCCAGCACCAGAAGGGTTTTTTTTTTCTTCTTCATCAAACATCTTTTCCAGGATATTTATATCTGAATCAGCCAGTAGGATATCCTCCATATAATGGTAAATAATGGAATAAGGGAATTGTGAATCATCTGCAATGGCTATTGTATAAATTATCGACATAAGTTAGGGCTATTTAATATTCCTTGTGGGAGGACTTTCCAGTGAAATCTTTTTCTTGGACATCTTCAATTGAAATTGGGTACTGAAAAAGCAAAACTTGTCTTATAACATCCATGTACAGGAACTGTGAAAAAAAAACAATATTTTAGATCAATCACTATGATAGCCATTTTTAGGCAACTTGGAAGGCAATGGAACTCCAGGCTGCAAGGAACTCATTGTCTGAATAATCTTATTCATCACTCTGAGATCTGTCAATATCCTACATTTGTCAGACTTTTTCTTAATGACAAATACCAGAGAATTCCAAGTACTTGTGGACTCCTCTACATGCTGAGCCTCCAGCTGCCCCCATACTAGCTGTTTTATCTAGTGCTTGTAGTTTTTCTTTTGTCATGGACCATTGGTCAATCCAAATAGGTCGGTCAGTCAACCACCTTAATGGTAGGACTTTTGGTCTCATATAGGGCTTTCACTCACTTGGTTAGACTTACATGGGATATTTTATACTATTTATGGCTATTGTAAAGGGTGTTGTTTCCCTGATTTTCTCTGCCCATTTATTATTAGTATAAAAAAAGCCTACTGAAATTTTTATTTTGTATCCAGCCACTTTGCTGAGAGTGTTCATCAGCTCTAGGAGTTCTCTGTTTGAATTATGTGGGTCAGTTATGTACACTGCCATGACATCTGCAAATAGCTACACTTCTTTCCCAATTTGTATCTAATTGAACTCCATTAGTTTTCCTATTCCTCTAGCTGGAACTTCAAGTACTATACTAAAGAGATCTGGAAAGAATGGACAGCTTTGTCTTGTCTCTTATTTTAGTAGAATTGCCTTAAGTTTCTCTCCATTTAATTTGATATTGGCTATTGGATTGATGTATAATGCACTTATTATGTTTAGGTATGCACATTGTACCCCTGATATGACTAAGACTTTCAACATGAATGATTGTTAGATTTTTGTCAAAGGCTTATTCAGAATCTATTGAGATCATCATGTGGTTTTTGACATTCTTTTGGTTTTTTTTATATAAGATGAATTACATTGATGGATATTTGAATATTTAACCATGCCTGAAGCCATGGGAAGAGGCCTACCTGATCATGTTGAATGAAATGTTTGAAGTTTTCATGGATTTGGTTTTTAAGCATTTTGTTGAATATTTTCATCAATGTTCATAAAGGAATTTGGTCTGAAATTCTCTTTATTTCCTGAAATTCATGCAGTTTAGGTATCATTGTTACTGAGGCCTCATAGATTAAGTTCGGTATGTCCCTTCTGTTTCTATTTTTACCATCTACTCAGCTCTCAAATGTTTGTTTCTTTTATTTGTCTAGAGCTTTCAGGATACTTTAAATTGCTATCATGAGATCTCTCCTATTTTTAAGGCATTGAGTGCTATGAACTTTTCTCTTAGCAGTGCTTTAATTGTGTCGAATACTTTGAATATGTTATACCTTCATTTTCATTGTACACTAGATATTCTCTAATTTATTTCTTCTTTGACACAGTAATCATTGAGCACAGCATGTGTCCTTATGGTATTGTGGAGCATCTTTTGGGTATATGCTCAGGAGCAGTATGGCTGGGTCTTCTGGTAGAACTATTTTCAATTAGGACCTGAACATAAAACCAAATACACTGAATCTCTTAGAAGAGAAAGTGGGAAAGAGCCTGGAATGCTTTAGTACAGGGGAAATTTTCATGAACCAAACACCAATGGCACAGACTCTAAGATGAACGATTGATAAATGGGACCTCATGAAACTGAAAAGATTCTGTATGGCAAAGGATACTGTCTACTTCTGATTGAGGGCTAATATCCAAAATACATAAAGAACTCAAGAAGTTAGACTCCAAGAAAACAAAGTAACACAATTAAAAATGGGGTACAAAGATAAACAGAATGTTCTCAACAGAGAAATCTCAAAGCACGTTTAAGTGCTTTTCAGAAGCACTTCAAAGAATGTTCAACATCCTTAGTCAGCAGAGAAATGCAAATCAAAATGACCATGAGATCCCATATTACACCAGTCAGACTGGCTAAGATCAAAATCTCAAGTGACAGCACATGCTGGCAAGGATGCCAAGAAAGAGAAATAGTCCTATGTTGCTGCCTGCTGCTAGTGTGAACTGCATTTCTGGAACAGAAGCTGAAGGATGCATGGGAAAGGATGAAAAGAATGAGGGTCAGGATGATAGTTCACTGATCGAGGCCAAAACCTTAATGGAGGTCTGACAATTTAACAGTTTGGGCAAGCCCCTCCTCCCCGACTCCTGTGTGAGTTCCAAGAATTGATCTGTCTCTTCATTGGGTGTTGGCTCCACTGCTCAGTCAGCTGGGAGGGTCACTTGCTTAATTCAGGAATTTGTAGATCTGGAGGAATTTCACCTTCACGTTGAGCACTCCACCCTAGGTGGATCAGGATCCTGAACAGCAGAGGAATCCCTGCTCAACAAACACTGGGAAAGTAAGTTCACCTTGATCAATGTCAAGTTCCTACCATGTGGCATAACACACTGTTATGGCTCTGTACACTCCAACATTGCTGGCAGGATTGCAAAATGCTAACAATCTCTCTGAAAATCAGTGTGGTGGTTTGACATGGAGTTATTTCAGTCTTCTTATATCTGTTCAGAATTGCTTTATGATGGAGTATATGGTTAATTTTGCAGAAGGTTTCATGAGATGTTGAGGATAAATTATATTCTTTTGTGTTTGAATGAAACATTCTATAGCTTTCTGATAGATCTATTTGATTCATAACAACTGTTGACTTCATTATTTCTGTTGAGTTTCTGCCTCTATTAATTGCATATTGGTGAGCATGGAGTGTTGAAGTCTCCCATAATTAACTTCTGTGTTTCAATATGTACTTTTTCCCTTAAAAACATAGGTACCCTGCATTTGTGGCAAAAATGTTCAAACTTGAGACATAATCATAGTGGATTTTTCCTTTGATGAGTATGAAATGAAATGTTAAAAAGCAAGCCTTTATTTATATATTAATATATTTATATATTATATAATTTATATGTATATATGTATGTATTACAATTGCTTAAAATGTTTCCTTTATTTTAATACTGCTAATTCTTAAGTTTTACAATTATTTTTACAAATACAATTCAAGTTAAAAAAGATATGATGTTTAAATGACTGTTCTCTGGATATTTGAGAACTGATCCAGGGGCTAGAGAGAAGACTCAGCCTTTAAAAGCTAGGCTCTCAATCATAAAATATAGGAGTTCAAATCCCAACAACTACATGGTGGATCACAACCACCTGTGATAAGATCTGACAGCCTCTTCTGGTGTGTTTAAATACAGCTACAGTATGCTAATATATAATAAATTAATCTTTACAAAGGTGTCTGGACAAGACCCTTTAAGGCAAGGCACAAGAAATTTGTGTCCCAGGAAGACTATAGGCCTTACATAGGAACTATTGGCCATACAAGCATATACTTTACATCATCAAAATAGTAATGGCTTGAAAATAATTTTATATTATTTGTTCACATCAAATTGTAAAGACTTGTTCTTGGTGTCCTCCATTTCTACCTCTACAACATAATGGTGTTAATTCTAGAGGACTTAATTATTACAGATAAATAATACTCATATTTCTAATTTAAAAATATATATTGAAATATGTACATGTGGCTAATGATACATTTTTTTGGATTTCTAGTTGCAAATTCTTTAACAGGAAAAGCAACTAAAAATGCTATGTTTATTTTCTATAGTTACATAGCTATTATCTATATTATGGTATATGCTTGGTGTTACAACTTAAATTAAAACAGACAATGGAACTGGCCATTTAATGAATAAAAGTTATCAAACATTTGAGATGTCTTTCACAATTTAATTATTTTCCTCATGGACAATTGTATCCCCATGCATATCATTTAAATTATGCTTGTATATTTTTAAGAAAAAATTTAAAATTTGGATGCCAAGGAACTCCTTGCTGAGTGTATATGGCATCCTATAACTAGGCATACTTATGCCTAGGTAAGATGGAAAAATTTACTTATTGGCATATGGCATGATCCTGACCAGGTATGTAATATTGGGGAAGAATGCGTGTTTGCATTTTTTCCACAGAATGCTGTAAAAGCATACTAGCTGCCATAGTGATTGGTGTGGCATGTTTAAGTTAACATTGACTGTGGGCTTGCTGAGTGCCCAGACAATGGTAATAGAAGAGCTATATTGAATATACTATAATTGACAAATGTCTCAGATTAAATAAACTGCCTTGCTTCAAGCTTTTAGAATTTGTGGGACAGAGAAATTAGAGACTGTTAAAGTAACTTAGAAATATTAATCTTAAGGAGAAGTTATAATAACTCTTCTCTTTCCTTTAATGTGATCAGTTGACACAATCAGGGACTGGTCTAGAAATAAATCCAATATTGGAGATTTAAACCAAACATTTTTTTCTTTTTCTAGCCTTAATTTCAAGAGAAAAACACTTTGGACCCAATAATCAGAATTGCAGATATTTTTCTAGGAAAAATAACCATTAGTCCACTTGCCCTAGAACTTGAGAAGCTCCTGGCACGTTTAAAAGCAGCTTTTTCTCAGGCTATGCTTGACTCCTAGCTAAGAATGTGGGGAAGCTTAAATCCATCACCACTGTGTAAACTGAGACTAGATTAAGAGTTGGGCTGCCAGCAGATAAAGTTTTTACCAATTTTTGTTTTCAACATGAAACATAAACAACAGTCATCCAAACAACGAAACAAAGACAGACACAAATTGACACATGGACAAATTGGTGCACTGAAGACAATACACAGTGAGGAAAGAGCACTTATTGTATAGAACTAAGAATATTTCCTTGTATTTTACTCTTTTTATGTTATTTTATGTCCCATTCCTCTCACCTAATTCAGTTCTAGACTGCGGACAATTTACCTAACCAAATTTCCTGTACCAATTCACTGTCACACCCTAGCTGATCTCAGCATTGGGCCTATGGTGATTCAGTCTAGCTCATATCCAATTTGCATTCCTGCAATAACAGCCTTCAAAAAATGACATTTATAGCACTAACATTAATGCTCTATGTTGCTTACGGTGCCAGATACATAACTTTTTTTTCCATTTCCGTGGAGCTCTACCCAAGACAGTGTCTCTCAGTTGGTCTCTCCATTTACAAGTCCCTCATTCACGCCAAACTATAACTGCCCACAGTTATGTCGAACATGGTACCAGGTTACCAGGTTACCTGAAAGGAAAGCTGGGGATAGAACTGAAGTGGTGGGAGAAACATGAAGCAAAGACAAATTTCCTGATCAAGGCATGAAGATTAATGGGGACCTCCAAATATATATACATGGGGGAAAATCCTTCCCCCAAAGGCTAGAAACTCTCACAGAACCGGTTCACATGCTCAGTAGGTGGCTAGTGTCAGGTGGCTAGTGCCTCAGGAAACTGCAGGTCCTTGGAGAACAATGGGCTTCCCCTTGGTCTGAGTGTTCCACCTTAGATGGAGGGGATTTTGGAATTCCTGCTCAAAGGCTGGGAGAGGAACGTCACCTTGGTCAATGTCAAGTTCCTGCCCTAGGTGGCAGGGCACCCCAAAATGGCTCTCTACAGAGGGCATACTGGGAGGGGAATAATGACTGGATTGAAAAATATAAAATAAGATGATGATGATGATGATGATGATGATGATGACGACAATAACGACACTGAAGGTGATGATAATGATAAAACTCAATGAAAATTGACATTCATAATAAAGTTCTATCTTTGTATGAATCCTCACTGGTCTCCTTACAGAAATGAGCAATATTTGGAAAATTCATACGGATGTTTAAAAGATACAGATTGGTCAAGCAGTCTTAAAAAGCAAGTAGCAAAGTCCAGGGACCCACAATCTTGGAATTTTAAATAGTGTTAAAAAGTTTCATTAATGGGAAACTCTGACACTGCACCACTAATAAAGGATATAAATGAAGGCAAAGGGAGTAGAAGTGACTCCTAACAACAACCTTGGATGTTATGAGTTGTTTTATAAATTTGAGTATCAAGGAAATTGTGGGAAAAGGGTGTATTTCCTAAAATACTCAATGTCAATAGTTAATCCTGATACCTATCTTTAACCTCACCAGAGCAAATCTATCAAAAATTATTCTCAGAACTTGCATCAACCTACTATTTCTAATGGTACAACATAATCATCCATTAAAAAAACCTCTGTAGGGTCTATTGATGCAAATATGTACATGTATTTTCTAATACATATGATCCACACACCAGCTAATGATGTTGAAATTGTTCATGTTAATGCAAAACTATTTAAATTTATAACCAAGTTAGAATTTGTTTCATTTATCTTCCAATTGTCTTATCATTGTACTCTGCTTGATTATTTTAAGGTTTCTTCTTGTTTTTAATTTAAAAAAAACAGGTCAAATTACTGAAGTTAACAAATTTACTCCATTTTTCCCATCCATACCCACACATGTAAAAAAATACTTTTTCAAAAATATATTTGCATTATTTTAAGCATCACTTGTAAATTAGTAAGTATTCAATGAACTATACAGTCCTTAACCAATTCACTAATTCCATAATTTTATATTTCTTAAGTATATTTATATTACCTTTACCTGACTTCTTTGAATTAGGAATTAATCAATGAAGTCTTGAGGATTTGTAATATATAACAATTCTTCATGTTCTTTTATTTTCTTTAAAATGTAACTCTTAATAAATGTATAATATTTTAAAAATATGTTATGACTTCCTGGATAATAACCAAGAAGTATAGGGGGGAATGCATTGCAAAACTACAAAGAAATGCAAGAATTTGCTAAATGAATGCACTGCAATGATGTAATTAAGATATATTTATAACATAATGCATGATTATTGTCACTGACAGATCAAGATATGAATGAAATTCATCTTGGGTCATTTGTCTACATATATAATAATTCTCCATTCTAATAGAGACAGATTTCTGTAAAATGAACAAAGATCACAATAAATAATTCTACATTCACATATATTTTGATTTTAAAGAATGTTTGTGTTAGTTACTGCATTCAGATAAACACTGTTCTACAAGTTTGAATAATCATCTGATATAATTTACAACCCCTCATACTTAGAAGGTGACAATAGAAGTTTAAATTTTGGGGTGAGCTAATTTTTAAAAGAAATCTAGTGCCTGAATTTTATTTCTATCTACCAGATTCTGTCATTCAATGTCTCTTTCGTAGTAGGTGGAGCTTCAAAATATACTGAAATCAATAGCACCCCATACCACTTTATAATTTGGGCATGATCAAACAAACATTTTATTTGAAGTATGCAGTCAATGCCAGTTCAGGCTAGGATATTTGTGTGAGTATGTTTATGGTGTACACAGTATTAAAATGATTTTATTTTCATTTTGATCAGTATGCATGTCAACTTTCATTCTAGCTTACCGATCAAACAATTGTAACTACTCAGTTTTCCTGAAAGCTCTCATTGCCACTAATATTCTTCCTTATCCAAGAGAATTTCTTTCCTTACTGAGGCATTCCTGTCTAGTAATATGATGAAAATATGGTTAATTGTTTTCATGGCGGAAAGGAATTAACATCATAATAGAATATGATAATAGTCCTATATGTGAATACACACACTTGTAGTAGTGAATGGAATGATGCTACAAAAAATTCTATAGAAGTAGCTGAGAAAATTCAAGGATAGGCAGCTAGAGCCATCCTGGCATTTGCCCCTTAGTTTTACTGACTGTATAAATAAGTGCTTAGAACTCCAGATATTCTTTGCATAATATAATAGTCAGAATTGTTCTACTGATACAATTGATATAGTTGATATAATTGTTTGTTCCTGGCTCATTGTTCCCTACTGATTTTAGCCTGTGAGAAAGTTATACATGTGTTTTCAGAAGTAAAGGTCCTTGGCTTTGCCTGCAACTAGGGAGAGCTCAATAATTTAGTGTACTCATTCAGTTTTTCTATCAAACTAAGAAAATCCTTATCTTCATAACAAAAATGACTCTGGAAAATAATGGAGAAGAAGACATGGCAGTGAGCACATTTTATGATGAATTGGGGATCATAGGATAAGCCTGAAAATTTGAATAATTGCTAAATTCTTTTAAAATAAACATACATTTGAACTTGTTAACATATTAAGGTATATTAGAAATTCCAAACAATAACTTAGTTATGAATATACTTAAAGCTAGGTACTAATCTGTTGAAGAATCATGATCAGCTTGACTTTAAACCTTACATAGTTTTCATTCTCACTAGTTAAATAAGACTGCTCACTAACACATTCAAGGACCTTAATTTAAATAGTTTAACATCCTAAAAATTAGCCAGTTATTTCAACTTATGCTATTTAGAACTTAAAGTCTGAAGATTGACCAGAATAAATTTTTTTATTTTTATGATGTAAATGTGTTCCAAATGTGGTCCTACTATTGTTCCAAAAGAAATATGCAATATATGTGCAAACACCAGTTGTTCAGTGATATGTGTGTACATCCTGAAGGTCTGTGTGCTTATTCATAGACCACTCACACTAACATTTTTTATTAGATGTAGTATGTTAAGCCACATCAGTATTTGCACATAACTGTAAACATTTGCACATATTTTTGGAGAATAGTTTTCAGCATTACACTCTTAAACTAAGTTGCATTTGTCTTTCCAAATGGATTCAATATCATCTTTTTTTGTCAAACTCCATGGATTCTACCTTTTGTATACTGACAGCCTTAAAATATACCACTTATATATTTTCATGCTCAATTTCTTTCTCTCTAACAGAAATTTGTTTTGATACTTAATCCATGAATTTAAAAGACAGTTCAAATTTGACATGAATCTCTTGGACACATTCATTATGGAATATTGACATAGAGATCTTTTCTGATCATCTGATGAAAAGTTGTGCTACACAAAGGTCTGCATCATACATCCCCTTCAAGATATGTAGATCCTTTTCTTTGTATTTGTTTACTTTTGTATTGCTTTCACAGTCCTATGTGTTTCCTTTTTCTTTTCATTTTTAAAAGACATGTACAGAATTTAGAGTGTTATATCTAATATGTATTGGTACCAACAAGCTTTACAAGAATTATGTTATGTATTCTTTGATTCTTTGGCTTGACATGTAGTTGTGTTACAGTATTCTAACAATCAGGCTAAAGAACCAATTTTTCGTTATATTCATTCTACAGCTCTTACAACTTCTTCATCTCATGAGATGTATTGACAATGTCTAGTTTATTCCTGACATCAGACTGGGTCTGTGCTCCCAGGTCTCAACCAAAATACTGATTGGGATATACTGGGGATTTTTGCAATGTTATCCATGTGTATGATAACCCTCTTGTTTCTACTTCCTGTACTTTCAGTCTTAGCAACACAATGAGGCAAGTTGACTTGATAGAACAGGTCCGACAGACTATGATTAACATTGCTCAGATATTTTTTCTAATTGTTGACTTTATAAATAAGATGAACAAACCTTTCAATGTTACTTTTTGCTGTTTGCTTTCTGAAGAGAAGGGGAAATGGCTGAAAGAACTCTCAGCCCTGACATAAAAATATTTTTACCACTAACCCTAGTAGCTCTTTCCTGTATGCTATATATTCTCACTATAGGTACCGGTGGATATATAATAACAGCTCATTCTCTCAAATAAAGGCATAAATCCAATGGGATTTGCCATAGACTATGAGAAAAAGGGACTGAAATCCCATTGGGTTGGAAGAGTTGTTTGTTTTGTTGCAAGTGGAGGAAGAAATTCTGCAATGTCCCTATTCTTGTCAGTAGTACCAATCCTAGAAATCTGGAAGGAACAGGTCTATGAACCATGAGCAAATTTGAGTTCCAGGTCAGTCTGGTCTATAACCTAGTTCCATGACAGTCAGATCTACTCAGATAAATAGTATCTCTAAAAAAATCCATACAAAATAACTACCAAAACAAAAAACAAACAAAAAAACCCAAAAATACATTCAAACTAAAAACAAAACAAAACAAAGAACCATAATCTAATTAGACAGTATAGGGAAAATGGAATCATATATATGTAATGACATTAAAGAAATATAAAAAAACATTAAAAAACAGATACATCACTGATAAATCTAAAGAATGTATACTATCAACTACTAAGTATTACAGAATATACTTATATGAATAAATGGTATGAGAGCATTTTTTCTTTTTATTTTCTATATTCTTTGTTTACATTCCCCTTTCCCAATCCCCCCAACATATGTCCCATAAGTTCTCTTCCCTCTACCCAATCCCCAATCCACCACCCTCATTTCTGTGTTCTAGTACTCCCCAACCATACTGGATCAAGCCTTTTCTGGACCATGGCCCTCTCCTTCCTTCTTGGGAATCATATGATTTGATAATTGTGACTTGAGTATTCAGAGCTTCTGGGCTAATTAATATCCACTTAGCAGTGATTACATTTCATGTGTATTCTTTTGTGATTGGGTTACCTCACTTAGGATGATATTTTCCAGTTCCAACCATTTGCCTACAAATTTCATGAATTCATTGTTTTTAATTGCTGAGTAGTATTCCATTGTATAAATATACCACATTTTCTGTATCCATTCCTCCATTGAGGGACATCTGGGTTCTTCCCAGCTTCTGGCTATTATAAATAAGGCTGCTATGAACATAGTGGAGCATGCCTCTTTGTTGCAGGCAGGGGAATCCTCTGGGTGTCCATATAAGGTAAAGCAAATGCTGTGCCATGACAAGAGAAATGAATACTTTCACAGGTTCATCTTTCAAACAATGAATTTTCCTATATAAGAAATGATATGTCATGATAATATTCATTCTGAAAGTATAACAGAAGCAAAGTTTGGTGGTAACTAAAAATTATTGGAGAAAATGGAGGAAAAAATACTGTAAGGGCAAGCAAAGCCAAAATGCATAAGCTACTATTATAAAAATGTATTCATGATCTCAACCCAGTATCTAGTACAACTGCAGTGATAGCATTTACTGAAAAGAAAGTAAATATTAATCATAGCCAAACTTTACATTTAATATATTTAAGCAAAACTAAAATTTATGGATATTTTCCATTAACTATCAAAGTATTATATTACAAAAATGTTAAAATGTGTGAATTGTATTCATCATGTGATTCATTTCACAAGTAAGGAGAATAAATAATCAGCTTTTATGCTGGTTACTTTTAGCTAAGTTGACATAAGCCACATCCAATACAAAAGAAGGAAGTTCAAGAGGCTAATAGCTCCATGAAACTAACCTGGGGTCCAGTCTCTCTATTCTATTCATTTCATTACTGATGGTGGGGTAGGCTAAACCCACTATGGGCAATTACAGTCTTGAGCTTGTGATTTCTGGGCTAAAGAAAAAAGACAGTGAAAAAGAGAAATGGAACACACCACTAAGAATCTATGCCCATGTTTTCTGATGCAGTTGATGCTTCCAAGTTCCTTCTTTGAGGTCCTGCATTGTTTTCCAAAATGGAAAGCCATGTGAGTCCACACCAAATTAGTTAGGTCAGTGGTTTCTGACAGAAACAAAAACAATAACAATCTATGAGTGCATGATTGTTTCTTTTAATTGCTTTTAGTAGTGAAATTTCTGTGATCAAAGAACCAAAATTGTGATGTTGTATTGAAGGTGATCTTAAATTGTGTAGATTCAAATAATAGTCACATGAGTTAACAAAGTTGGACAATTAAATATGTGGGTTTCATTGAGATTACTGATGTTATTACAGGAATTTGATACCTTACAATACACAATTTATGTACAATATACAATTCTTTTAAGCAAAGAGAATGAACTGAAAGACTTTGAGATTATTTTTGTTGTTTGTATGGCATTCACATGGGAAATATGATTGTTATTCTTTTACTGTAGTTTGAAGTAAAAAATTGTTAAAATGTATACATGTAGAAATTTAAAAAAAAACAATGTAATACTTAATTTGAAAGTACTAGCTGAGTAGCATCCCGTGGGTCAGTGAAGTAACACCCATCAATTTTGTAATACAAAATCTATAAAGGTAAAAATTACTTCCAAGACTAAAGACACATAAAGTCAGTGAAACTGTTTCTAACTTAGTTAAATAAATCATTTTACTAGTTTGCATTTGTATATAAAATTTGAATGTTTTGTGTTTAAGTTTTAGTAAAAGTTATTAACCAAAATATTAAACATTACATAAGAAAAATAATAACATTTTAAAGTCAATCTAAAATCATTGATGAAATTTCTATTATAATCAGGTGTAAAATGTAAAAAATTCTTCACACCATTGTTAGCAAGAACACAAACGCATTTTTGCCTGTAGCCAGGGCCCAGGAAGTGCGGCAGGCCACCTCTCCCTACCAGGCTATGCACCAATTAGGTTGGGAGCCGCCTGCCCTTTCATTCTCCCAGCACTCGCAGTGGCGGTCTCCATCTTGCCACCTGGTCACCAGTAGAGAACCATCAGGTGGGCCCAGGTACTCAGACCTAATCTGAGACTACCATTGCTAGGGTGGAAACCTGCCAGGCTTTTGCCTGTAGCCAGGGCCCAGGAGGCTTGGCTGGCCATGTGTATGCCAACCCAGTTGTGCATCAACCCAGGTGGGGGGGGTCATCTGCCCTGCAGAGAGATAAGCATTTGTATAAGGTCCCTGCAGTATCCACCATCTGTGCACCCTGAAAGAGCAGACAGGCAGCACCAGGTTCACAGAGACAACCAGAATGTAGCATTGCTTGGGGCAGGAAGCATTAGGGCTCCAAGGGCACCCAAGAGGAAGGTAGCACACTAGCAATCTGAGTCAGGGGAAACTGAAATCCAGAGGTGCAGAATTACCTTTACAGGCTCACAGGAGGTTCAAACACCAGCCAGGGACAACAAGGCCATCTAACACCAGAGATAACCAAATGGCAAAAAGCAAATGTAGGAAAGTTACTAACAGAAATCAAGGCAACATGGCAGCATCTGAACCCAGTTAGCCAACAACAGGAAGTCCTAGATACCCCAAAACACCAGAAAAAAAATTGGATTTAAAATCACTGGTCGTGATGCTGTTAGAGGAGCACAAGAAGGACGTAAATAAATCTCTTAAGGAAATACAGGAGAAAATGGACCAAAAGTTAGAAGCCTTTATGAGGGAAACACAAAAATCAATTAAAGAAATTCAGGAGAATGCAGATCAAAAGATAGAAGCAAATAGGGAGGAAATGAGAAAATCACTTAAAAAATACAGGAGAACTTGGGTCAACAGGCAGAAGTCATGAAAGAAGAAACACAAAAATTTCTCAAAGATCTACATGAAAACATGAACAAGCAAGTGAAGGATATGAGCAAAACCATCCAGGACCTAAAAACAGAAGTAGAAACAACTAAGAAATCACAAAGGGAGACAACTTGGAGATAGAAAACCTTGGGAAAAATCAGGGGCCATAGATGAAAATATCAACAACAGAATGCAAGAGATAGAAGAAAGAATCTCAGATGCTAAAGATACCATAGGTACCATGGAGTCAACAATTAAAGAAAATGCAAAATGCAAAAAGCTTGTAACCCAAAACACTCAGAAAATCCAGGACACTATGAGAAGACCAAACCTAAGGATTATAGGTATACAAGAGAGTGAAGATTTACTACTTAAAGGACCAGCAAATATCTTCAACAAAATTATGGAAGAAAACTTCCCTAAACAAAAGAGGGAGATGCCTATGAATATATAAGAAGCCTACAGAACTCCAAACATAAGACTGCACCAGAACAGAAATACCTCCCATCACATAATAATCAAAACGCCAAATGTACTAAACAAAGAATATTAAAGGCAGTAAGAGAAAAAGGCCAAGTAACATATAAAGGAAGACCTATCAGAATTACACCAGATTTCTCACCTGAGACCATGAAAGCTAGAAGATCCCTGGGAAGATCTAATGCAGACTCTAAGAGAACACAAATGCCAGCCAAAACTACTATACCCAGCAAAACTCTCAATCACCATAGAGGGAGAAACTAAGATATCCTATGACAAAACCAAATTTACACAATATCTTTCCACAAACACAGCCCTACAAAGGATAATAGGGGGAAATCACCAATACAAGGAGGGAAACTACACCCTGGAAAAAGCAAGAAAGTAACCTTTGGTCATCAAACCCAAAAGAAGAAAACTTATCAAATATAAAAAACAACATCAAAAATGAAAAGAATCAATAATCACTACTCCTTAATATCTCTTAACATCAATGGACTCAACTCCCCAATAAAAAGACACAGACTAACAGACTGGACACAAAAACAGGACCCTATATTTTGCTGCATACAGGAAACACATTTCAGTGTAAAAGACAACACTACCTTAGAGTAACAGACTGGAAGACAATTTTACAAGCAAATGGTCTCAGGAAACAAGCCAGAGTAGCTACTCTAATATCAGATAAAATTGACTTTCAACCTAAAGTCATCAAAAGAGACAAGGAAGGACACTTCTTGCTGGTCAAAGAAAAATCCACCAATAAGAACTCTCAATCTGAACATCTATACTCCAAATGCAAGGGCACCCTCAATCATAAAAGAAACTTTACTAAAGCTTAAAGCACACATTGCACCTAACATAATATTTGTGGGTGACTTCAACACTCCACTCTCCTCAATGGACCAATCAGGAAAACAGAAATTAAAAAGGGACACAGCACCGCATGGTACCTTCTCCAAAATCGAACATATAATTGGTCACAAGACAGACCTCAACAAATACAAGAAGACCAAACTGATCCCATGCCTCCTATCAGATCACTATGGAGTAAAAGTGGTCTTCAATATAGCGGTGGGGCGGGGGGGGGGGGAAGAGGACTTATGTGACATAGGGTGAGGGGGAAACTGGGAAAGGGGAAAGCCTTTCGGAATGTAAACAAAGAATATAGAAAATAAAAAAAAAGAAAAAGAAAAAAGAAAAACAACAGAAAGACCACATACACATGGAAACTGAACAATACTCAATGACACCTTGGTCAAGGAAGAAATAAAGAAAGAAATCAAAGACATGTTAGAATTCAATGAAAATGAAGGTACAACCTACCCAAATCTATGGGGCACAATGAAAGCAGTGCTAAGAGAAAAACTCATAGCCCTGAGTGACTCCAAAAAGAAACTAGAGAGAGAATAAACTAGCAGCTTAACAGCACACCTGAAAGCCCTGGAAGAAAAAGAAGCTAATTCACTCAAGAGGAGTAGAATACAGGAAATCATAAAACTAACAGCTGAAATCAATCAAGTATAAACAAAGAGAACCATACAAAGAATTAACAAAACCAGGAGCTGGTTCTTTGAGAAAATCAACAAGATAGAGAATCCCTTAGCCAGACTAACCAATGGGCACAGAGACTATCCAAATTAACAAAATTAGAAATGAAAAGGGGAATATAACAATAGAAAATGAGGAAATTCAAAAAATCATCAGATCATACTACAAAACCCTTTACTCAACACAACTGGAGAATCTGGAGGAAATCAACAATTTCCTAGACAGATACCAAATACCAAAATTAAATCAGGATCAATTAGATCAGCTAAACAGTCCTATAACCCATAGAGACACAGACATGGAAAGAGACATTTTCAATTTCATTTGGACAAACAAAAAACCCAGTAGGAATATAGCAAGCTAGTGGGAGCTCCTGGCCAGAGAATCTCCATGAACTAAAACAGGTCAGTCATTGACTACCAGTACATGTTTGTCCAAGTGACCAGAACAGACACACAAGCATGGGAATGTGCCGGTTCCTTTTTAAATATTTCCCACAATACAACCACTCTGAAAATCAATCTGAAAGATCCTCAGAAAATCAGAAATATATCTACATGAAGACCCAGATATACAATTCTTGGGCATATACCCAGAAGATGCCCTACCATACCACAAGGGCACATGTACCACAATGTTTATAGTGACCTTATTTGTGATAGCCAGAAGCTGGGGAAAAATCAGATGCCCCTACCCCCCAAAAAATAAAAATGGATAAAGAAAATGTAGTTCATTTACAGATTGTAATACTACTTAGTTCTTAAGAATGACATCATGAGCTTGCCGACATTTGTACCAGAGAGCCAGGAGACAACACAGACTTCTGTGCACAGCACCCCAGGAGAAAGTGATCTCCCATCAGGCTTTCACTTCTGAGCACAGAGATGAGAGCTTCACCTTCTCTCTGGAGGGGACAGCTAGGAGCACACAGGGCATAAGATCAGTGGAGCAGCTAGGACAGAATTCTTCCCACTGCCATTTGTGCCAGGGAGCCAGGAAACTCCACAGCCTTCTGTACATAGCCCACCAGGAAAGAAAGATCTCCCAGCAGTGTTTTCACTTTTGAGTAAGGACACAGGCTTACAGGCCCACAGGAGGATCAAACTCCAGCCAGAGACAACAATACCAACTAGCACTAGAGATAACCAGATGGTGAATGGCAAGCACAAGAACAATACCAACAGAAACCAAGTCCACATGGCAAACTCAGAACCCAGTTCTCCCACCACAGCAAGTCCTGGATATCCCAACACACCAGAAAAGAAAGAGTTGGATTTATAATCATATCTCATGATGTTGACAGAGGGCTTCAAGAAAGACTTAAATAATTCCCTTAAAGAAATACAGGAGAACATCGGTCAACAAGTAAAAGTCCTTAAAGAGGAAACACAAAAATCCCTTAAAGAAATACAGGAGATCATGGGTCAACAGGCAGAAGCCCTTAAAGAATAAACACAAAAATCCCTTAACGAATTACAGGAAAACACAAACAATCAAGTGAAGGAACTGAACAAAACCATCCAGGAACTAAAAGTGGAAGTAGAAACAATAAAGAAATCACAAAGTGAGACATCTCTGGATATAGAAAACCTTGGAAAGAATTCAGGAGTCATAGATGCAAGCATCAACAACAAAATACAAAAGATAGAAGGAAGAACCTCAGGCGCTAAAGATACAAAGAAAGAATAATAAAAGGAGTAAAATAAAAAGGCCAAATAACTTATAAAGTCAGACTTATCAGAATTACACCAGACTTCTCCCCAGACATGATGAAAGCTAGAAGATCATGGACAGACCTCATACAAGACCCTAAGAGGACAAAAATGTCAGCCCAGCCTACTATACCCAGTAAAACTCTCAATCATCATAGATGGAGCAAACAAGATATTCCACGATCAAACCAAATTTACACAATATCTGTCCACAAATCCAGCCCTACAAAGGATAATTAATGGACAATGCCAACACAAGGAGGGAAACTACACCCTAGAGAAAGCAAGAAAATCATCTTCTTGCAACAAACCCACACAAACATAAAAATAACATCAAAAATAACAGGAAGCAAAAATTACTACTCCTTAATATCTCTTAACAGCAATGGACTCAACTCCCCAATAAAAAGACATGGACTAACAAAATATTTCTCATCTATATCTTCAATTGTATCAGAAAATGTTTGTAATTCCCCTTTTAATTAATTTAGTAATTTTTTATGTCTACCATTTTATCTGCATTACTTTTCATGATAATCTTCAAATTTAATATGTCTTTCTATATATTTCCTCTATTTTTCAGAAAAGTTTTCAATGTAAATCTTTGATTTTATCACAAATGTTTCTAATTCCACCTTCAATTAATTTAGAAACAGTATTTATATCTACCATTTTATATGTAAAATTTTTATGAAATAGTCAATTTTAACGTGTTTGTCTATACATCTTTTGAATTTTGCCAAAAATATTTTCCATGTAAATCTTCAATTTTATGTGAAAATGTTTATAATTCCACCTTCAATCAACTTAGAATTATCTTTATGCCTTTCATTTTGTCTGTATAATTTACATGATAATCTTTATTTTTAACATGTTTTTCTATATATTTCTTCAATTTTATCAGAAATAATTTTCATGTAAATTTTCATTTATCAGAAAATGTTTATAATTCCACTTTCAATCAACTTAGGAATATTTTTATGCCTACCATTTTTATATCTATATAAAATTTTCCATGATAATCTTCAATTCTAACATGTTTTTCTACATTTTTCTACAATTTTATCAGAAATATTTTTCATGTAAATCTTCTATCATAAAATGTTTCTATTCCATATTTAAATTAATTTAGTGATGTTTTACATGTCTACCATTTTACTCTTTAAATTTCCATGATATTTGTCAACTTTAACATGTTTATCTGAAATATTTTCCATGTAAATCTTTAATTTTATCATAAAGTATTTATTTTAACATTTTTTTTATTTTCTATATTCTATGTTTACATTCCAAAGGCTTTCCCCTTTCCCAGTTCCCACCCACCATAGTTCCCATAGTTCCTCTCCCCCCCAACTATTCCCCAATCATTCCCCCTCCCCCCTCGGTTTCTTTACTAAACTGGATGCAATCTTTACATGCCCAGGGTCCTCTCCTTTCTTCTTCTTGGGAATCATTTGACTTGCTATTTGTGTCTTGAGTATTTAGGGCTTCTGGGCTCATTAATATCCACTTATCAGTGATTGCATTTCATGTGCATTCTTTTGTGATTGGGTTAGCTCACTCAGGATTATATTTTCCAGGTCTAACCATTTACCTACAAATTGCATGAATTCATTATTTTTAATTGCTGAGTAGTATTCCATTGTATAAATATACCACATTTTCTGTATCCATTCCTCCTTTGAGGGATATTTGGGCTCCTTCCAATTTCTGGCTATTATAAATAAGGCTGCTATAAACAGAGTGGAGCATGTGTCTTTATTGCATGCAGGGGAATCCTCTGGGTATATGCCCAGGAGTGGTATGCCAGGGTCTTCTGGAAGTGACATGCCCAATTTTCTGAGGAACCGCCAAAATGATTTCCAGAGCGGTTTTACCATTTTGCAATCCCACCAACAGTGGAGGAGTGTTCCTCTTTCTCCACATCCTTGCCAGCACTTGTTGTCTCTTGAGTTTTTAATCTTAGCCATTCTGACTGGTGTGAGGTGGAATCTCAGGGTTGTTTTGATTTGCATTTCCCTGATGACTAATGATGTTGAACATCTTTTAAGGTGTTTCTCGGCCATCTGAATTTCTTCTGGTGAAAATTCTTTGTTTAGCTCTGTGCCCCATTTTTTATAGGGTTATTTGGTTTTTTGCAGTCTAACTTCTTGAGTTCTTTGTATATATTGGATATTAGCCCTCTGTCGGATGTGGGGTTGGTGATCATTTCCCACTTTGTTGGTTGCCTTTTTGTCCTTCTGACAGTGTCCTTTGCTTTGCAGAAACTTTGTAATTTTATGAGGTCCCATTTGTCGATTCTTGATCTTAGAGCATAAGCTATTGGTGTTCTGTTCAGGAACTTTTCCCCTGTGCCCAAGTCCTCCAGGGTCTTCCCAAGTTTCTTTTCTAATAGTTTCAGTGTGTCTGGTTTTATGTGGAGGTCCTTGATCCACTTGGAGTTGATCTTAGTGCAAAGCGATAAGAGTGGGTCAATTCGCATTCTTCTGCATGTTGACCTCCAGTTGAACCAGCACCATTTGTTGAAAAGGCTATCGTTATTCCATTGGATGGTTGTGGCTCCTTTATCAAAGATCAAGTGACCATAAGTCTGTGGGTTAATTTCTGGGTCTTCAATCCTGTTCCATTGATCTGCTTGCCTGTTGCTATACCAATACCATGCAGTTTTTAACACAATTGCTCTGTAGTACTGCTTGAGGTCAGCGATATTGATTCCCCCAGAAGTCCTTTTATTGTTGAGAATAGTTTTAGCTATCCTGGCTTTTTTGTTGCTCCAGATGAATTTGAGAATTGCTCTATCTAGATCTATGAAGAATTGAGTTGGGATTTTGATGGGGATCGCATTGAATCTGTATATTGCTTTTGGCAAGATGGCCACTTTTACTATATTGATCCTGCCAATCCAGGAGCAAGAAATATTTTTCCATCTTCTGAGGTCTTCTTCGATTTCTTTCTTCAAGGACTTGAAGTTCCTGTTAGATCTTTCGCTTGTTTGGTTAGAGTTACGCCAAGATACTTTATGTTGTTTGTGGCTATTGTGAAGGGTGTTATTTCCCTAATTTCTTTCTCAGCCTGCTTGTCCTTTGAGTACAAGAAGGCCACTGACTTGCTTGAGTTAATTTTCTAACCTGCCACTTTGCTGAAGTTGTTTATCAGCTGTAGAAGTTCTCTGGTGGAGTTTTTTGGGTCGCTTAGGTAAACTATCATATCGTCCGCAAATAATGATAGTTTCACTTCTTCCTTTCCAATTTGTATCCCTTTGACTTCCTTATGTTGTCTAATTGCTCTTCCTAGAACTTCAAGTACTATATTGAAAAGATATGGAGAGAGAGGGCAGCCTTGTCTAGTCCCTGATTTTAGTGGGAATGCTTCAAGTTTCTCTCCATTTATTTTGATGTTGGCTACTGGTTTGCTGTAGATTGCTTTTACTATGTTTAGGTATGGGCCTTGAATTCCTGCTCTTTCCAAGACTTTTAGCATGAAAGGATGCTGAATTTTGTCGAATGCTTTTTCAGCATCTAATAAGATGACCATGTGGTTTTTTTCTTTCAGTTTGTTTATGTAGTGGATTACATTGATGGATTTCCATATATTGAACCATCCCTGCATCCCTCGGATGAAGCCTACTTGATCATGGTGGATGATCGTTTTGATGTGCTCTTGGATTCGGTTAGCAAGAATTTTATTTAGTATTTTTGCATCTATATTCATAAGAGAAATTGGCCTGAAGTTCTCTTTCTTTGTTGGATCTTTTTGTGCTTTAGGTATTAGCGTAATTGTGGCTTCGAAGAATGAGTTGGGCAGTGTCCCTTCTGTCTCTATTTTGTGGAATAGTTTGAAGAGTATTGGTGTTAAGTCTTCTTTGAAGGTCTGGTAGAATTTTGCACTAAAACCATCTGGTCCCGTACTTTTTTTGGTTGGGAGGCTTTCTATTACCCCTTCTATTTCTTTAGGGGTTATGGGACTATTTAGCTGGTCTACTTGATGCTGATTTAATTTTGGTATTTGATATCTGTCTAGGAAATCGTCCATTTCCTCCAGATTCTCCAGTTGTTTTGAGTATAGAGCTTTGTAGTAGGATCTGATGATCTTTTGAATTTCCTCAGTTTCTGTTGTTATGTCTCCCTTTTCATTTCTAATTTTGTTAATTTGTATACTGTCTCTGTGTCCTTTGGTTAGTCTGGCTAAGGATTTATCTATCTTGTTGATTTTCTCAAAGAACCAGCTCCTGGTCTTGTTGATTCTTTGTATGGTTCTCTTTGTTTCTATTTGATTGATTTCATCCCTGAGTTTGATGATTTCTTGTCTTCTACTCCTCCTGGGTGAATTAACTTGTTTTTCTTCCAGGGCTTTAAGGTGTGCCTTAAGCTGCTAGTGTATGCTCTCTCCAGTTTCTTTTTGGATGCACTTAGAGCTATGAGTTTTCCTCTTAGCACTGCTTTCATTGTGTCCCATAGATTTGGGTAGGTTGTACCTTCATTTTCATTGAATTCTAAAAAGTCTTTGATTTCTTTTTTTATTTCTTCCTTGACCAAGGTGTCATTGAGTAGAGTATTGTTCAGTTTCCATGTGTATGTGGACTTTCTGTTGTTTTTGTTGCTATTGAAGACCACTCTTACTCCATGGTGATCTGATAGGAGGCATGGGATTAGCTCGATCTTCTTGTATTTGTTGACATCTGTCTTGTGACCGATTATATGGTCTATTTTGGAGAAGGTACCATGTGGTGCTGAGAAAAAGGTATATTCTTTAGCTTTAGGATGAAATGTTCTATATATATCTGTTAAATCCAATTGGTCCAGAGTTTCAATTAGTTTCACTGTGTCCCTGTTTAGTTTCTGCTTTCCTGATCGGTCCATTGAGGAGAGTGGAGTGTTGAAGTCACCCACAATTATTGTGTTAGGTGTAATGTGTGCTTTAAGTTTTAGTAAGGTTTCTTTTACGAATGAGGGTGCCCTTGCATTTGGAGCATAGATGTTCAGTATTGAGAGCTCTTCCTGGTGGATTTTTCCTTTGGCCAGCAAGAAGTGACCTTCTGAGTCTCTTTTGATGATTTTAGGTTGAAAGTCAATTTTATCTGATATTAGAATGGCTACTCCAGCTTGTTTCCTGGGACCATTTGCTTGTAAAATTGTCCTCCAGCCTTTTACTCTAAGGCAGTGTTTGTCTTTAACACTGAGATGTGTTTCCTTTATGCAGCAAAATGTAGGGTCCTGTTTCCGTATCCAGTCTCTTAATCTATGTCTTTTTATTGGGGAATTGAGTCCATTGATGTTTTTATTGTTTCAATAAAAAATAAATTAAACATCATGAAAAAATAGGAAAAAAGGAAAAAAGATTGACATCATGAGTTTTGTAGGCAAGTTGACAGAACCAGTAATTATCATCCGGAGGGAGGTAACTCAGACCCAAAAAGACATGCATATTATGTAGTCACTAATAAGTGGGTGTTAGTCAATATATAAAGAATACTTTATATATATATATATATATATATATATATATATACAATATATAAAGATACAATCCTCATAACTTATGAAGGTTAATAGCTGAAGAGTTTGAGTGTGGATGCTTCAATCCATCTTGGCAGAAAGAAGAAAACAATCACAGGAGGCAGAGGGAGGAAGGGATTTGGGTAGGAGAAAGTAGGGAGATGGAAAAGGCAAACATAATCAGGTATGTGGGAGACACGGGAGAGAAGATCTCAGGGCCAACAAATATATAATTTTGAGGAGTTGGAGGTAGGGAGACCCTCTATAATACCAGAGTCCTGGAAGGTGAGAGACTCTCACAACTCAAAGGGAGGGATTGAGATGAAATACCCAACAGTGGAGAGAGGGAACATATAAAGTTCACCTCCAGGAGAAACACATGACTTCAAGTGGAGGGAAAGCTTTGTCATCCCACAGTAAAATCTCTGATCTAGAATTGTTGCTGTCTAAAAGAACTGCAAGAAAAAAAATGGAGATGAGACTGACTGAAACATGGTCCAGTGACTAGCCCAACTTGTGATTCATCTCAATGGGAGGTTTCAAAGCCTGACATTATTACTGATGTTATGACATGCTTACAGATACTGGCATGGCTGTCATCTGAGAGGCCCAACAAGCTTACAGAGAGATGCAGATACACCCAACTATTGGACTGATGTTAGTGATCCCTGTGATTGAATTAGGGAAGAGCTTGAATAAGATAAGGAGGAGAGTGACCCCATAGGAAGACCAGCAGTATTAACTATCCCAGACTTTTAAGATCTCTCAGATACTAGACCATCAACCAGGCAGAAAACACAAGCTGCCCCAAGGTCCCTGACACATATACAGCAAAGGACTTACAGGCTGGACCTCAGTAAGAGAAGATTGACTGAACCCTCAGGAGACTTGAGGCCCCAGGAAGAGTGGATGCCTGGTAGAGTGCAAGGGGCAAGTGGCATTCTCTTGGAGACATCGGGAAGGAGGAATAGGAAGAATAACTGTTGGAAGGAAGACCAGGAGGGAGCAACTACGATTGTAAGAAGATAAGAGTAATAAATAAGAGAGAGGAAAAATTGCAACAGACACTGGAAATCCCAGACATAGAAGGAGCTGACAGGTGGCAGCTGTAGTAGAGTTCCAACCTATGCCTGAAAAGCAAACATGACCTTTACTCTCCACCTTTCAGCTCACTCTGGAAATTGCCCAATACACATATAAGTGAGTGCGCACGCATGCGCGTGTGCACGCGCGCGCGCGCGCGCGCGCACACACACACACACACACACACACACACTTACCCCATCCTTTGGAAACCTTATCAAAAATTGGGAACCTCCCTATTCCAGGGATCAATGAGGGCTTCTTTCACTGCCTTATAGCCATGCAATACCACAGTAGGCTGTGAGATGAAATACAGAGTGAACCCTGAGCCATAGGCATTAGAGAACTGTAAACAAATAGCAAACATAAATATTAGTGAAAAATGTCATTGTATTTTTCAAGAGTCAATCTATTAAGCCTGATGTTAGAATTGTGTTATAATATTTTGATTCAGAAAAATTCAGTTTAAAGTCTGTATAATTCCTTGCATTATGATGATTATCTGCCGCATGATTTTCCCTGTCCATTCACATTATGGCAGTGAAAATCCTGTGATCGGATGGGAAATGGTGGCGGAGCTAAGATTTTCAGAGACAGACAGTGTCTTAGAGGAGGAAGAAGCCAACATGGACACAGAAGGGCAGGAAGAATATCCTAACCCTACAATGGTTTTAAATAGTCACAAGTAGTTAAGATTTTTCACAAGGTCAGAAATATTGAGATAAAGCTTTTATAATTATCAATTGGCTCTGAAATTCTTGATTGGCATCCTGTAAATTGTGGTTTTATTGTTATATAAATCTTATTGGATAATTAAGCTTTATGTGTCATGATTCTACTGGGAAATTAGGTGGTGAAGTGGCTGACTGTGGGGAGCATGGGCATTGATGGGAACTGAGAGGTACTCAGGAACCTGCCAGAGAGATTTCCTGGTGGGTTCCAGATAGATTGCTAGCAGAGGGACCACCAGAAAGCTGGGGTCATGTGGAACGGAACCCCACAGGGACATAGTGTTGGGATCTGCCAGTTTCAAAACTAGAGTGAAACAGTGGCCTGGCTTGGGCTAGAGAGATGGATAGTTGATTGTTTTAATATTTCCCACAACAGATGGCACGCAATGTGGGGCTGAGGACAAATCCACTAGAAATATGAGATTATTAGCCTGAGAGATAGAGTTTTTATTTTATTTTATTTTATTATGTTTTGTTTTGTGGTGCGAGAAGCTGGGTGGTGATAAACATGAGTCATGTGACTCATGAATGACTAAAGTTTGAGCAAAGAAACTGCAAACAGGTCCCTGCTGTGAGACAGTACAGACTACTTTGAGAGAGAAAAAGAATGAAGTTGGATGCTCTAGGCAGAGACCCAAACCATATATGGTATAAGATTACTTTACTTGCCTCAAAGGAATCTCATATCCTGTCTAATGTGGTCTATATTTGAACACTGTCATTTCCTACTTGGCAAGATAGAAAATGCCTAATATAGGCGCATACAATAGTTTAGTTTACTTCATTTGTTTTAGATTATTTTAATTTGAACTAGGATAGGGAATATTAGTCACTAACTCCAAAATAGAGTGTACAGTGATAATCATTGCCTACTTTGAACAGGTATTAGTAAAAATATGTCTGTGGCTCTGGGTAGAGAGTCAAATGGAAAGATGGTATAGATTGTTTACCAAGCCACAGGAAGCTCATATATGTCTATCATCATCTATTCAGGAACCTTGAGTCTTATTTCCTGCTTGAAAAGATAGGGTATGCTTAGTATAGGCACATACAGTATCTTAGTTTATTTCATTTGTTTTAAATTGTTTTGATATTCAGAATGGTTATGATTTTGAGTTTTGTGGTTATATTATTCCCCTGGGAGAGAGGTATAAATAAAGTGTTTTCTGATTACTGGCTCAAGAATATTCTGATTTTGGAAAACTTTTTTGTCTCTGTGTTTTTGGAAAGGGGATTAACGTATTTATACCTTCCAGAGTTATATGGATCACATATGAAAAAGGGAAAACTCCAGAGGACTAGATTCTAGAGAATGAAATAAAAAAATATATCTTTTTTATTTTCTATATTCTTTGTTTACATTCTGAATGTTTTCCCCTTTCCCAGTTCCCCCTCAACATATGTCCCATAAGTCTTCTTCCCTCTGCCCATTCCCCAATCACCCCCTCCCATTTCTCTGTTCTGGTACTCCCCTACAATACTGGATCAAGTCTTTTCAGGAGCAGGGCCCTTTCCTCCCTTCTTCTTGGGAATCATATGATTTGCTAATTGTGTCTTGAGTATTCAGAGCTTCTGGGCTAATTAATATCCACTTATCCTAAGTGAGCTATCCCAATCACAAAAGAATATACAAGAAAAAATATATCTTGATGACACCAAAATTTTGTTTTGTGATTTGTATAATACAGAATATACAGCCTTGGTAAATTTCCTCATTAGAAATGCTGAACTCCTGAAGTCCTGAACTTCAGCCAGATCCATTCAAGACACAGACATCAGAAACTAATCAATCCTATTTTCCTGACACTTCTTCCCCCACCCCTTCATATTATTTCAATGCCCATATTCAGCTTGAAGAAGTTATGAAATGTTGTCGAACCAGTTCCCTGAGTTTGGGGGCTAAAGATGGTTATTAATAGGTTGTCTTGTTTTGTTTCTTTTTTTGTTTTTGTTTTTGTTTTGTTTTGTTTTGTTATTTTGTTTTTTTTCGAGACAGGGTTTCTCTGTGTAGCTCTGGATGTCCTGGAACTCACTCTGTAGACCAGGCTGGCCTCGAACTCAGAAATCCGCCTGCCTCTACCTCCCAAGTGCTGGGATTACAGGCATGTGCCACCACAGCCCAGCTTAATAGTTTGTCTTTCAAGGGAATATAGAAATGGTCATATGTGGGACAGGGATGAAATAGCTAGAATTGATTCTATAGCCATAATCTCATTTGGTAGAAATCTTTATAATGGTTACATATGCAGATGGATGCATGGCTTGTTCCA
This sequence comes from Apodemus agrarius, assembly GCA_964023405.1. Classification (NCBI taxonomy): domain Eukaryota; kingdom Metazoa; phylum Chordata; class Mammalia; order Rodentia; family Muridae; genus Apodemus; species Apodemus agrarius. The sequence continues at coordinate 178,502,309 of OZ030005.1, forward strand.
TGTGCATTCTGGTTGGTGGTTTATTCCTTGTGAGCTCTGCAGTGTCTGGTTGATTAATATTGTTGTTAGTACTGTGGGTTTACAAACGCCTTCAGTTCCTTAAGTACTTTCTCTAACTCTTCCATTGGGGACCCCATGCTCAGTCCAATGGGATCATCTGTGTCTAGGAACATCTGTGTCTGTATTGGTCAGGTTGTGGGAGAGCATCTCAGGAAACAGTTGTATCAGGCTCCTTTCAGCAAGCACACTTCTTACCAAGAATGCTTCTTGGCCATTCCGTATTTCTCAGTTAAGAATTCTTTCTTTAGCTCTATACTCTAGTTTTTAATAGGATTACTTGTTTCTTTGGAGTCTGAATTCTTGAGTTCTTGTAAATATTGGATATTAGCCTTCTGTCAGATGTAGGATTGGTAAAGATATTTTTCCAATCTCTTGGTTGCTATTCTGACCTATTGACAGAGTCCTTTGCCTCTTGGAAGCTTTGCAATTTTATGAGGTCCTATTTGTCTATTTTTGATCTTTGAGCATAAGCCATTACTCCTCTGTTCAGGAAATATTCCCCTGCACCCATATGTTTGAGGAAATTCCCCAATTTTATTTCTTTTAATTTCAGTGTATCTTTTTTTGTAGAGATCCTTGATCCACTTGGACTTGAGCTTTGTACAAGTAGATAAGAACTGATCCTTTTCATTCTCTATAGTGACTGCCAGTTTTCACCAGCACCATTTATTCAAAATGTTGTCTTCTCTCAACTGGATGGTTTTAGCTCTTTTAACAAACCTCAAGTGATCATAAGCATGTTGATTCATTTCTGTGTCTTCAATTCTATTCTATTAATGTACCTGCCTGTCACTGTACTATACCATGTAGTTTTTAATCACAATTGCTCTGTACTGCAGCTTGAGATAAGGAATGGTGATTCCCCCAGAAGTTCTTTTATTGTTGAGAATAATTTTTGCTATCCTGGGTTATTGTTATTCCAAATGATCTTGCAAATTGTTTTTTCTGCCTCTATGAAAAATTGAGTTGGAATTTTGGTGGGGATTGCATTAATCTGTAGATTGATTTCATCAAGATGTGCATTTTATGGGCATGGGAGATTTTACCATCTTCTGGGATCTTCTTTGAATTCTTTGTTCAGAGACATAATGTTCTTGTCATATTTATCCACTTATCAGTGATTGCATTTCATGTGTATTCTTTTGTGATTGGGTTAGCTGAGTTAGAATGATATTTTCCAGTTCCAAACATTTGCCAACAAATTTCATGAATTCATTGTTTTTAATTGCTGAATAGTATTCCATTGTATAAATATACCACATTTTCTGTACCCATTCCTATATAGAGAGACATCTGGGTTCTTTCCAGCTTCTGGCTATTATAAATAAGGCTGCTATGAAAATAGTGGAGCATTTGTCTTTGTTGCTTGCAGGGGAATTCTTTGGGTATATGCCCAGGAGTGGTATGACAGGGTCCTCTGGAAGTGTCATGCCCAATTTTCTGAGGAACCACCAGACTGATTTCCAGAGTAGTTGTACCATCTTGCAATCCCACCAACAGTGGAGGAGTATTCCTTTTTCTCCACATCCTCAGCAGCATCTGCTGTCTCTTGAGTTTTTAATCTTAGCCATCCTGTCTGGTGTGAGGTGAAATCTCAGGGTTATTTTTGATTTGCATTTCCCAGATGATTAGTGATGTAGAACATCTCTTAAGGTGCTACTCAGTCATCTGAATTTCTTCAGGTGAAAATTCTTTGTTTAGCTCTATACACCATTTTTAATAGGGTTATTTGGTGCTCTGGGGTCTACCTTCTTGATTTCTTTATATATATTGGATATTAGCCTTCTGTTGGATGTGGGGTTGGTGAAGATCTTTTCCCAATTAGTTGGTTGCTCTTTTGTCCTTCTGATGGTATCCTTTGCTTTACAAAATCTTTGTAATATTTTGGGGGGAACTTTGTAATTTTATGAGGTCCCATTTGTCAATTCTTGATATTAGAGCATAAGCTATTGGTATTCTGTTCAGGAACTTTCCCCCTGTGCCCATGTCCTCCAGGGTCTTCCCCAGTTTCTTTTCTATTAGTTTCAGTGTGTCTGGTTTTGTGTGGAGGACCTTGATCCATTTGGAGTTGAGCTTGGTACAAGGAGATAAGAGTGGGTCAATTCCTATTCTTCTGCATGCTGACCTCCAATTGAACCAGCACATTTTGTTGAAGAGGCTTTTTTTCCACTAGATGGTTGTAGCTCCTTTATCAAAGATCAGGTGACCATAATTCTTTGGGTTCATTTATGGGTCTTCCATTCTATTCCATTGATCTACTTGCATGTCACTGTACCAATACCATGCAGTTTGCTCTGTAGTACTGCTTGAGGTTTGGAATATTGATTCTTCTAGAAGTTCTTTAATTCTTGAAAATAGTTTTAGCTATCCTGGGTTTTTTGTTATTCCAGATGAATTTGAGAATTTCTTTCTAAATCTATGAAGAATTGATGTGAGATTTTGATGGGGATTGCATTGAATCTGTAGATTGCTTTTGGCAAGATGGCAATTTTTACTATATTAATCCTGTCAATCCAAGAGCATGAAATATTTTTTCATCTTCTGAGGTCTTTGATTTCCTTTTTCAAAAACTTGAAGTTCCTGTCATGCAGATCTTTCAGTTGTTTGGTTAGAGTCACTCAAAGATACTTTATATTATTTGTGGCTATTGTGATGGGTGGAATTTCCCTAACTTCTTTCTCAGCCTGCTTATCCTTTGAGTATAGGAAGGCTACTGATTTGCTTGAGTGGATTTTATAACCAGTCACTTTGTTGAAGTTGTTTATCAGATGTAGGAGCTCTCTGGTGGAGTTTTTTGGGTCACTTAAGTATACTATCATATCTTCTGCAAATAGTGATAGTTTGACTTCTTCCTTTCCGATTTCTATCTCTTTGACCTCGTTTTGTTGTCTAATTGCTCTAACTAGAACTTCAAGTACTATATTGAAAAGATATGAAGAGAGGGGGCAGCCTTGTCTAGTCTCTGATTTTAGTGGGATTGCTTCCAGTTTCTCTCCATTTATTTTGATGTTGACTACTGGATTATTGTACATTGCTTTTACTATGTTTAGGTATGGGCCTTGAATTCCTGTTCTTTCCAAGATTTTTAGAATGAAAGGATCAGAATTTTGTCAAATGCTTTTTCAGCATCTAATGAAATGATCATGTGTTGTTGCTGGGTTTTTTTGAGTTTGTTCATGTAGTGGATTGCATTGATGGAATTCTGTATATTGAACCATCCCTGCATCCCTGGGATGAAGCCTACTTGATTATGGTGGATGTTTGTTTTGATGTCTTCTTGGATTTGGTTGGCAAGAATTTTATTTAGTATTTTTGCATCAATATTCATAAGGGCAATTGGCCTGAAGTTCTCTTTCTTTGTTGGATCTTTGTGTGGTTTTGGTATCACTGAAATTGTGGCTTCATAGAGTGAGTTGGTTACTGTTCCTTCTGTTTCTATTTTGTGGAATAGTTTGAAGAATATTGATGTTAGGTCTTCTTTGAAGGTCTGGTAGAATTCAGCACTAAAACCATCTGGTCCCAGACTTTTTTTGGTTGAAAGACTTTCTATGACCCCTTCTATTTCTTTAGGGGTTATGGGACTGTTTAGCTGATCTATTCGATCCTGATTTAATATTGGGATTTGGTATCTGTCTAGGAAAGTGTCCGTTTCCTCCAGATTCTCCAGTTGTGTTGAGTAAAGGCTTTTGTGGTAAGATCTGATGATTTTTTTTTGGGTTTCCTCAGTTTCTGTTGTTTTATCTCCCCTTTCATTTCTAATTTTGTTAATTTGGATACTGTCTCTGTGCCCTTTGGTAAGTCTGTCTAAGGGTTTGTCTATCTTGTTGATTTTCTCAAAGGACCAGCTCCTGGGTTTGTTTCTTTGTATGGTTCTCTTTGTTTCTACTTGATTTCAGCCCTGGGTTTGAAGATTTCCTTTCTTCTACTCTTCCTGGGTAAATTAGCTTCTTTTTGTTCCAGGGCTTTCAGGTGTGCCATTAAGCTGATAGTGTATGCTCTTTCCAGTTTCTTTTTGGAGGCAATCAGGGCTATTAGATTTCCTCTTAGAACTGCTTTCATTGTGTCCCATAGATTTTGGTAAGTTGTACCTTCATTTTCATTGAATTCTAAAAAGTCTTTGATTTCTTTCTATACTTCTTCCTTGACGAAGGTATCATTGAGTAGAGTATTATTCAGTTTCCATGTGTATGTGGGCTTTCTGTTGCTTTTGTTGCTATTGAAGATCATTTTTATTCCATAGTGATCTGATAGGATGCATGGGTTTAGCTTGATCTTCTTATATTTGTTGAGGTCTGTCTTGTGACCAATTTTATGGTCAATTTTGGAGAGGGTACCATGAGGTGCTGAGGAATAGGTATATTCTTTTGCTTTAGGGTGAAATGTTTATATATATATATATATATATATATATATATATATATATATATATATGAAATCCAATTGGTCTTAAGCTTCAATTAATTTCACTGAGTCCCTGTTTAGTTTCTGTTTTCTTGATCAGTCCATTGAGGATAGTGGAGTGTTGAAGTCATCCAAAATTATTATGTTAGGTGCAATGTGTGCTTTGAGCTTTAGTAAACTTTCTTTTATGAATGAGGGTGCCCTTGCATTTGGAGCATAGATGTTCAGAATTGAGAGTTCTTCTTGGTGGATTTTTCCTTTGACCAGCAAGAAGTGTCCTTCCATTTTTCTTTTGATGACTTTAAGTTGAAAGTCAATTTTATCTGATATTAGAGTGGCTACTCCGGCTTTTTTCCTGTGACCATTTGCTTTTAAAATTGTCTTGCAGCCTTTTACTCTAACATAGTGTTTATCTTTGACACTGTGGTATGTTTCCTGTATGAAGCAAATGTAGGATTCTGCTTACATTTCCAGTCTGTTAGTCTATGTCTTTTTATTGGGGAATTGAGGCCATTGATGTTAAGAGATATTAAGGAATAGTGAGTATTGCTTCCTGTCATTTTTGATGTTATTTCTTTATATTTGATAGGTTTCATTCTTTTGGGTTTGATGAAAGAAGGTTACTATCTTGCTTTTTCCAGGGTGTAGTTTACCTACTTGTGTTGGTGATTTCCCCTATTTTCCTGTCCCGACCTGAAGGACAATCAACAGGGTCCTCAAACCACCTAGGAGAAGGCGAGAGACAAGAGACATGAGAGACAGACAGCAAGACAGTATTTGATCAAGCTGTCAATTTTTATTTTTTACACAAGGCAATTTAAAGACAAGCATCAAGTGTAAGGAGGGGCAAAGGGGGAACAATCTCAGGGGGCTGCATCACTTCTAAGAAACAGTATCTTATAGTTTCTGGGAAACACTAACTATTGCTGTTAGGAATTTAGGCACCATAAAAGGGGTCATGAGGAGGTGAAGTAGAGAGAAGTTGCTATAGCAACCCGTCCACAAATGAGCTTCAAAGGAAGGGGTTCTTGAGATCTGTAGCTCCTGGCATGAGATCAAGGTAAGAATAACTCCTGGTATCAAGGTCTCCTGGTATTGGAATCTAGGTTGAGATGGCTCCTGTTGTCGAAATCTCTTGGCAAAGAGATCTTAAGTGAGAATGGCTCCAGGCATTATTCTTTGTAGGGATGGGTTTGTAGAAAGATATTTTGTACATTTGGTTTTGTCTTGGAATATCTTGGTTTCCCTCTATGGTGATTGAGAGTTTTGCTGGGTATAGTAGTTTGGGCTGGCATTTGTGGTCTCTTAGAGTCTGCATGAGGTCTGCCCAGGATCTTCTAGCTTTCATGGTCTCAGGTGAGTAACATATAATTCTTATAGGTCTTCCTTTATATGTTACTTGGCCTTTTTCTCTTACTGCCTTTAATATTCTTTCTTTCTTTAGTACATTTGGGGTTTTGATTATTATGTGATGGGAGGTATTTCTATTCTGGTCCAGTCTGTTTGGAGTTCTGTAGGCTTCTTCTATATTCATGGATATCTCTCTTTAGGTTAGAGAAGTTTTCTTCCATAATTTTGCTGCAGATATTTGCTGGCCCTTTAGGTTGTAAATCTTCACACTCTTCTATACCTATAATCCTTAGGTTTGGTCTTCTCATTGTGTCCTAGATTTCCTGGATGTTTTGGGTTACAAGCTTTTTGCATTTTGCATTTTCTTTGAAAACTGAGTCTATGGTTCATATGGTATCTTCAGCATCTGAGATTCTTTCTTTTATCTCTTATATTCTGCAGTTTATATTTGCATCTATGGCCCCTGATTTCTTCCCAAGGTTTTCTATCTCCAAAGTTGTCTCCCTTTGTGATTTCTTAGTTGTTTCTGCTTCTGTTTTTAGATCTTGGATGGTTTTGCTCAGTTCCTTCAGCTGCTTGTTTGTGTTTTCATGTAACTCTTTGAGAGATTTTTGTGTTTCCTCTTTCATGACTTCTGCCTGTTGACCCAAATTCTCCTGTATTTTTTAACTGATTTTTGCATTTCCTCCCTATTGGCTTCTATCTTTTGACACATATTCTCCTGAATTTCTTCCCTTGTAAGAGCTTCTACCTTTTGATCCATTTTCTCCTGTATTTCTTTAAGAGATTTACTTTGTCCTTCTTGTGTTACTCTAACAGCATCATGACCAGGGATTTAAATCCAAGTCTTGTTTTTCTGGTGTGTTGGGGTATCCAGGACTTCCTATTCTCAGAGAATTGGGTTTGGATGCTACCGTGTTGCCTTGATTTCTGTTAGTAACGTTCCTACATTTGCCTTCTGCCATCTGGTTATCTCTGGCGTTAGTTGGTGTTGTTGTCACTGGCTGGTGTTTGAACCTCCCATGAGCCTGTAAGGCTAATTGCGTACCTCTGGATGTCTCGGTTCCCTGGCTCAGATTGCTGATGTGCTACCCTCCTCTTGGGTGACCTTGGAGCCCTAATGTGTTGTGCTCCAAGCAATGCTATACTCGGGTTGTCTCTGTGAACCTGGTGCTGCCTTCTGCTTTGTCAGGGAGTGCAGATGGCAGATGCTGCAGGGACCCTTTCCAAGTGCTGATAACTCTGCAGGGCAGATGAACCCCTGACTGGGTTGGTGCACGACCAGGTTGGCATACAGATGGCCCACCAAGCTGCTCAAGTCCTGGGTGCAGGCAAAAGCCTGACAGATTAGGACCTGAGTCATGTTAGCCTTGGACTATGTCTGCGTACCTGGCATTGTCTGTTAGTTGTCTGTGGTATCTTGGAGGCAAGATGGTGGCCCCCACTGCAAGCGCTAGTCAGTCCCCAGATAGGATTTGGTACAGATTGGATTATCTTCCTATCTTACAGGAATGCATCATGCACACACCAGCACTCACAGGCATAAGAATTTGCTCCCCTCTGCCTGCATTTCCCAAACAACATTTTTTTCTTGTGAAGATCTTAACATTATCTCCACACTTGAAGTATTTGCTATGGCCTGTGCTGGTGATTATTTGAAAATATATCCCCAGGGTTCCTTTTTATTTTTTATTCGATATAGTCTTAATTTTCATTTCATAGGATTTCCCCCTTTCCATGTTCCCCCCTCCCCACAAGTCCCACAAGCCCTCTTCTCTCCCCCTGTTCCCCCCATCCACCCTTTTTCTCTTCCCTTATCATTGAGTAGAAATATGTTCAGATTCCATGTATATTTGGGCTTCCTGTTGTGTTTGATGTTATTGAAGACCAACTTCAGTCTGTGGTGATCTGATAGGATGCATGGGATTATTTCCATCTTCTTGTATCTGCTGAAGCCTGTTTTGTGATGTATGATATCGTCAAATTTGGAGAAGGTACTATAAGTTGCTGAGACAATATATTCTTTTGTTTTAGGGTGAAATGTTCTATAGATATCTGTTATATCCATTTGGTTCATAGCTTCTGTTAGTTTCATTGTGTCTCTGATTAGTTTCTGTTTCCATGATTGGTCCATAGATGAGAGTGGGGTGTTGAAGTCTCCCACTATATTGTGTGAGGTGTAATGCAAGCTTTAAACTTTAGTAAAGTTTCTTTTATGAATGTGGGTGCACTTGCATTTGGAGCATAGATGTTCAGAATTGAGAGTTCATCTTGGTAAACTTTTCCTTTGATAAGTAGAAGTATCCTTCCTTTTTTGATAACTTTTGCTTCACAGTTGGTTTGATTTGATATTAGATTGGCTACTCAAGCTTCTTTCTTTGGACCATATGTTTGGAAATTTTTTCCAGTCTTTTACTCTGAGGTAGTGTCTGTCATTGACATTGTGGTGCATTTCTTGCATGCAATAAAATTCTGCATTCTGTTTATGTACCCAGTTTGTTAGTCTATGCGTTTTTATTGGGGAACTAAGTCCATTGATATTAAGAGATATTACAAAATGGTGATTGTTGCTTCCTGCTATTTTTGTTATTAGAGGTGGAATAATGTTTGTGTGGCTCTCTTCTTTTAGGTTGTTGAAAGAACAGTTATTTCTTGCTTTATCTTAGGTGTCATTTCCTTCCTTGTGTGAAGTTTTCCATCTATTTTCTATTGTAGCATTGGATTTGTGGAGAGATATTGTTTACTTTTTTGTCATTGAATATCTTGGTTTATTCAACTGTTAATTGAGTGTATTGTTGGGTACAGTTGCTGGGAAGGCATTTGTGTTCTCTTAGAGTCTGTATGACATCTGCCCAGGATCTTTGGGCTATTATAATCTCTGGTGAGAAGTCTGATATAATTCTGATAGGTCTGCCTTAAAGTTTACTTGACTTTTCCCCTTACTTCTTTTACTATTCTTTGTTTCTTTTGTGTATTTAGAGTCTAGATTATTATCTGATGGGAGGAATTTCTTTTTGAGTGCAGTGTGTTTGGAGTTCTGTAGGCTTCTTGTATGTTCATGGGTATCTCTTTCTTTTCATTAGGAAGGTTTACTTCTGTAATTTTATTGATGATATTTACTGGCCATTTAAGTTGGGAATCTTTGCTCTCTTCTATACCTATTATCTTTAACTTTTGTCTTCTCATTGTGTCCTGAATTGTCTGGATATTTGGGGTTAGAAACTTTGTGCATTTTGCATCTTCTTTAACTGTTGTGTCAATGTTTTCTATGGTATCTTCCTCACCTGAGATTTTCTCTTCTATCTCCTATATTCCATTGATGATGCTTGTGTCTATGACTCCTGATCTCTTTCCTATTTTTTTTTATCTCCAGGGATGTCTCATTTTGTGATTTCTTTATTGGCTTTATTTACATTTTAGATCCCGGGTAGTTTTGCTCAATTTTGTCACCTGTTTGGTATTATGTTCCTGTAATTCTTTAAAGGAATTTTGTGTTTCCTCTTCTACCTGTTTAAGGTCTTTTCATTAAGGGGGTTATTTATGTACTTGAAGTCCTCTATCATCTTTATGAGATTTGATTTTAATTGGAATCTTACTATTCAGATTTCTTGATGTATCCATGGCTTGCTGTGGTGAAAGAACTGGGTTCTGATGTTGACGAAGTATATTGATCTATGTTCTTGAGTTTGCTCTCACCATCTAGCCATGCCTAGTGCTAACTGCCCTTGCTTTCTCTGGATTAAGCCTGTCCCTTTTGTTATCCTGGCTGTGTCATAATTCCTTGGAGTCCACTTGTCTCTGTGATCCTGTAATTCTGGGATCCTGTTATCCAAGATCCTAGGTGTGTCAAAGCTCCTGCTAGTCAAGCTGCCTCTATGACCCTGAAAACCTGGTGTGACCAAGATCCTGAGATCCTGTTGTGTCAGAGCTCCTGGGAGTCAAGATTTCTCTTGGAATTGTAGGAGTAGGTGGGCAGCCAGAACATTGCTTCTGGTCTGAGCAGAGATGGAAGATTGAAAGACCCCCCTGCCCATGAGGCACTGTTGTATCGTTTCTTATCTTGATGGATTTTTGTATATTGACACATCCCTCCATCATGAGAAGTGGGCTTCCTTGATCATGGCAAATAATGGGTTTGATGAGTTATTAAGTTCAGTTTGTGAGAAATTTTGAGTATTTTTGCATTGATATTTATAAGTGAAATTGGTCTGAAGCTCTCTTTCTTTGTTTACTCTTTGTGTTAATTAGGTATCAGAGTGACTGGCTATGTAGAATGAATTAGGTAGTGTGCCTTCTGTTTCTATTTCATGGAATAGTTTCACGGTTATCAGTATGAGTTTTTTCTTTGAAGGTCTGGTAAAATTCTGCCCAAAAGCCATCTTGTCCTGCACTTTTTTTTTGCTATGAGGTATTTAATTACTATTTCTATTTCCTTAGGGATGAGGGAATGCTTAGATAGTTTACCTGCTCTTGATTTAACTTTGGTACATGGTATCTGTTTAGAAAATCTTCCATTTTATCTATATTTCCCAGCTTTGTTGAGCATTGGCTTTTGTAGTAGAATCTGATATTTTTTAATTATTCAGTTTCTGTTTTATCTCTCCCTTTTCATTACTAATTTTGTTAATTTGGATACTATCTCTGCTCCCTTTAGTTAGTTTAGATGGGGTTTATCTATATTGTTTTTGTTGATTCTTTGTTTCATGCATCCCCCCCCTTTTTTTTTCTATTTAGTGTATTTTGGCCCTCAGTTTGACTATTTTCTGGCCTGTACTCCCCTTGGGTGGAAGAGTTTGTAGTTTTAATGTACTCCAAAACAAACAAAATATATCTAAACCAGTATTTTTATGATTAGAAAATACTAATATCTAACTTCTTCTATGTGTTTCATAACCTAATCTATAAAGCAAGGAAAAGTTTTATCTTAGTCAATCTGTATTATTTATTGAGTTTTATTCTTTCAGGTGTATATCCTATATGATACTTTATCTTTAAGCTTCATTTTCAGATAACTCTGCACATAATGAAAGAGAGAGAGAGAGAGAGAGAGAGAGAGAGAGAGAGAGAGAGAGAGAATTAATCTATAACCTATTATCCAAGACAATCAGAGTTTGTCAATTGTCCCTGTTTTTCCTGCATCAATTATGCTGTTTGAATTTGCTCAGGAGGAGATACCCAAAGAAGGTTCCTGGAGTAATGGTTTCATTTAGCTGTGTGCTTATCTGTGCATAATGATCTCCAAGGCATAAGGAAGATTTCCAAATAGGGAGCAGATAAAGTTAGTTTTAGAATTTTCCTAAGAATACTCAGACATAATTTTCTGGAAAAAAAGACACAAAACCATAATGCAGAGTGTTCCTAAGCATGCAACATTTGTGCCAAACCCCAAAAGCTAGATAAAGAAGGATAGAGATTTTAGCAATTTGCTCAGCTTTGCTGGAACTATGCATATTTCACAACTATTGCCATTTCTAATAGATTTGCCTTTCCCAACATCCTCTCATTTAATGATTTTCAATGCTGTGGGAAGGAATTAAAGCAAGTAAAAATAATAAAAATTGTTGTTTCCTGTGACTCTTATTCTTGCTGGAATGAAGGGAGGAGCTTAGAGACAAGATTAGTTATATGAAAGCAAAAAATTTACTAACATTTAAGATGGAAGACAAATTTAAAATGCTTTTGCATTTTAAACAGATTTAAAATGTGTTCATTTTGATCTGGGTTACAACAAAACAGTGTAAAGGCACGTGTACGTGTGTGTGTGTGTGTGTGTGTGTGTGTGTTTGTGTGTGTGTAAAGGTGTAAGACATATGTGAAGGTCACAGCTCAATTTTTTATTTTATCCCTTAGAAGCTCCCCAAATGTGCTTAGAAACAGGTCATCATAGTGGAACCCTCTTATTTGCATTGCCCTTTTTCCTCAGGTATTTTACATTGACTTCATAAACCATATAATGAAGAACTGCTATACTTCGGCAATTAGAGAACAGAAGCTGGGAGAAAAAGAAAGTATACAACTGTATATCTGGGACATGGCAAATGGCTTCTGTGGGTGATTGAAGAAAACAGCACCTCCAGTGCTTTCCTCATCTTCATTTCTGTTTTCTGGTCCTCGTTAGACAGGGATGAAGCACATATGGAAGTTGGGAGGAACTGTAGAAGATGCAGAATATATTGGGGTTGTAGTGATGTCCTTTGGATCAATGAGAGATTTCAGTTTGAAATTCTGTAAAATGGTGGTAAGGAATAGGAACTGCTTCATGCGGGCAAGGCTTTCTTCTCCCACACACGTCTGTTTTCCGTGTAAATAAAGAGTTAAAGAAGGTAATTATGCCTTGTACATAAGTAATTTTGAGAAGCAATGTGTTTGTAACTGGCATAAGAGAATAAAATTGAAGGAGTTATTGGATGAGTGCTTAGATGTTTTTATTGATGGTTGAATGGATAACTACTTAAGCAAAGACACAAAGATGAGACATATTTTTCCCTGCTAACATATGATGCTAAGAAAAATATTGTGGCTTCAGGTTTCCCTCCATGCCTGGAAGCTGACCCCATGCCATAGCTCACCCTAACTCAATCCTACACAGTGATAACTTGTCCCCCAAGAGTGCTGAAACCTCACATCACAGGTAAGACCACCACTACTCTCCCAATATCTGGCCCAAGTGGCACCTATCCAGAACCCAGAGGAACCAGGAACCAAGGTGCAGCCAGCAATATAATCCTTCCAGCATCGACCTATCCCAAGGAGATGACCCAATGCCACAGCCCTTCACACCCCAATCCCTCCTGGAGATAACTTGACCCCATGAATGCTGACACCTAAACGTCACAGAATCTCAGTCTCACATGAGGGACAAGTTCCAGTCAGAGACAGCAAGATCTGTTAACATCAGAGATAACAAAATTGTTAGGGGCAAGTGCAAGAACATAAGCAATAGAAAGCAAGGCTACTTGACATCCTGAGAACCCAATTCATCCACAACACCAAGTCTTGGATATAACAACACACCTTAGTAGCAAGATTCTGATCTAAAATCACATCTCATGATGATGATACAGGAGATTAAGAAGGACATATATAACTCCCTTAAAGAAATACAGGAGAACACAGGTAAACAGTTAGATGCCCTTAAAGAGGAAACTCATAAATCCCTTAATGAAATTCAGTAAAGTGCAAACAGGAAAAGGAATTTAAAAAACCAGCCAGCATCTAAAAATGGAAAAAGAAGCAAAAAGAAACCACAAAGAGAGACAAACCTGGAGATTGAAAACCTAGGAAGGTCATCAGGAGTCACAAAATCAAGCCTCACCAAAAGAATACAGGAGATAAGAGAATATGAGGTGTAGAAGATACCATAGAAAACATGGACACAAACAGTCAATGAGAATGCAAAATGCACAAAGCTCCTAACCTAAAATATCCAGGAAATCCAGGACAAAATGAGAAGATCAAACCTAAAAATAATAGGTATAAATAAGAGTGAAAATTCGCAACTTAAAGGGCTAGTAAATATCTTCAAAAAAGTTATAGAAGAAACTTCCATAACACGATGAAAGAGATGCCCTTGAACATACAAGAAGCCTACAAAACCCATGGACCAGAAAAGAAAGTCCTCCCATCACATGATAATCAAAACAACTAATACACTGACCAATGAAAGAATATTAAATGTGTTAAGGGAAAAATGGTCAAATAACATATAAGGACAGACTTATTAGAATTGCATGAGACTTCTCACCAGAGATTATAAAAGCTAGAAGATCCTTGCTAAATGTTATAAAGACAGTAAGAGAACAAAATTACCAGTCAAGGTTATTATACCCAGCAAAACTTACAATTACTGTAGATGTAAAAACCAACATTTTGCATGAAAAAAAAAACAAATTCAACAATAACTTTCTACAAATCAAACCCTACAATACATAATAGATGGAAAACTCCAATAAAGGAGGGAAGTGACACACAAGAAAAAAAACAAGAATTTAATCTACCTACATCAAACCAAAAAGAAGATAGCCACACGAACATAATTCCACTTCTAACAATAAAAATAACAGGATAAAACAATAACTGCTCCCTAATAATTCTAAATATCAATGGACTCAATTCCACAAAAAAAGGACATTAACAGAATAGATATATAAACATGACACAACATTTTGATGCATATAGGAAACACACCTCAGTAACAAACACAGATACTCCTCAAAGTAAAGGGCTGGAAAAAAATTTTCTAAGCAAATGTTTTCAAGAAACAAGTTCTTTCAACCAAAAGTTATCATAAAAGATGAGGAAGGATACTTCATACTCTTAAATGGAAAAATCAAGCTTTTGCCTAAGTATTTCATGAGGTCATTGTTTTTAAGAGCTGAATAGTAATCTGTTGTGTATATATACCACAGTTTCTGTATCCATTCCTCTGTTGAAGGACATCTGGGTTCTTTCCAGTTTCTGGCTATTATAAATAAGGCAGCTATGGACATAGTGGAGCATGTTTCCTTATTATATGTAGGAGCATCTTCTGGGTTTATGCCCAGGAGTGGTATAGCTGGTTCCTAAGGTAGTACTATGTCTAATTTTCTGAGGAATCCCAAACTGATTACCAGAGTGGTTTGACCAGCTTGCAATCCCAACAACAATGGATAAGTGTTCTTCTGCCCCGTCATTCTCTCCAGCATCTGCTGTCCCCTGAGTTTTTTTATCTTAGCCATTCTGACTAGTGTGAGGTGGAATCTCAATATAGTTTTGATTTACATTTCCCAGATAACTAAGAATGCTGAACATTTCTTTAGGTGCTTTAGAGCCATTCGAGTTTCCTCAGTTGATAATTCCCTGTTTAGCTCTGTACCCCATTCTTAATAGGGTTATTAGACTCTTGAGACAAACTTCATGAGTTTTTTGTATACACTGGATATTAGCCCTCTCTTGGATGTAGGGTTAGTAAAGATCTTTCCCCAATTTGTTGGTTGTCATTTTGTCCCATTGACTGTGTCCTTTCCCTTACAGAAGCTTTGCAGTTTTATCAGGTCCCATTTGTCGATTCTGTCCTTAGCATAAGCCATTGGTATCCTGCTCAGGAACATTCCCCCTGTGTCATGTGTTCAAGATTCATCCCAACTTTCTCCTCTATAAGCTTCAGTGTGTTGGTTTTATGTGTAGATTCTTGATCCACTTGGACTTGAGCTATTCACAGGAGATAAGAATGGGTCGATTTGTATTTTTCTGCATGCAGACCTCCAGTTGATTCAGCACCATTTGTTAAAAATGATGTCTTTTTTCCACTGGATGTTTTTAGCTCCTTTGTCAAATATCAAGTGACCATATGTGTGTGGGTCCTTTTCTGGGTCTTCAATTCTATTCCATTGATCTTGAGCCTGTCTGCATAACCCAATCACAAAGGAATACACATGGTATGCACTCACTAATAAGCGGATATTACCTCAAAAGCTCAAAATAACAAATTACAATTCACCCAGCACAGGAAGCTCAGAAAGGAAGACTTAAGTGAGGGTGCTTTGGTTCCTCTGAGAAAGGGGACAAAATGTTCACAGGAGAAATAGGGGAGAAAATATATGAAGTACAGACTGAATCAAAGGCCACCTAGAGACTGCCCTAATTGGGGATACACCCTATAAACAGTGACCAAACCCCAACACTACTAAGGTCGACAAGAAGTGTATACCAAAAGGAGCATGCCATCATTGTTTCCAGAGGGACCCCGCCAGAACCTTACAAATACAGAGGCAGATGCTAACAGCCAAACATTGGACTGGGCATGGGGTCCCCAATGGAGGAGCTGGAGGGTGGTCCAGAGGATCTGAAGGGGTTTACAGTCCCCTGGGAAGAACAATTATTTCATATATCCAAACACCCCAGGACTCCCAGGGACTAAACCATCAATCAAGGGGTACATATAGTTCCAGTCAAAAGTGTAACAGAGGAATGCCTTGTTGGGCATCATTGGGATGAGTGGTCCATGGTCAGGTAAAGGCTCAATAGAGACCCAAACAAAGGGAAACAGAGGGGGAAAGTTGGGAGTGTGTCAGGTGGAGGGGCATATAAGTGGAAGCAGGGGATGGGAGGAGGGGTTGGGGGTCATTGGGGAGGGGGAAATCGGGAAAGGTTTTACCATTGGCAATGTAAATGAAGACTATATTCAATAACAAAAGAAAGAAAGAAAAAAGGAAAAATCAACCAAGATGAATACTCAATTCGGAACAACAATGGTCCAAATGCAGGGCACACACAACTGTAAAGTTAAAGTTACTAAAGCTCAAAACACACATTGAAACTTGCTCAATAATAGTGGGAAACTTCAATACTGCACTCTCGCCAATGGACAGATCAGGGAAAACGAAACTAAAGAGTGACACAATGAAACTAACAGAAGCTGTGAACCAAATCCATTTAACAGATATCTAGAGAACATTTCACCCTAAAACAAAAGAATATACATTCTTCTCAATAATTCATGGTACCTTCTCCAAAATTGACCATATAATCCATCACAAATCAAGCCACAGAAGATATAAGAATAATGAAATAATCCCATGCATCCTATCAGATCTCTACAGACAAAGGCTAGCTTTCAATTACAACAACAAAACAACAATATAAAGAGAAACAAGCAGAAAACACATATACACATGGAGGAGGAACAACTCTCTTCTCAATGATAACTTAATCGCAGAAGAAATAAAGGATGAATTTAAAGATGTTTTAGAATTTTATGAGAATGAAGGCACAACATACCTAAAATTAAGGGACACCATGAACACAATACTAGCAAGAAAATTCGTAGCTATAAGTGCCTCCATAAAGAAACTGGAGAGAGCATATACTAGCAGCTTAAGAGCACATATGAAAGCTCTAGAACAAAAATAAGCAAATACACGCAAGAGGAGTAGGCAGCAGGAAATAATCAAACTCAGGGCTGAAGTCAAACAAGAATATATATGAACTATAAAGAGAACTATAGATAGAATCAACAAAACCAGGATCTGGTCTTTGAGAAAATAAACATGCTACATAAACCCTTAGCCAGACTATCCAGAGGGCACAGAGACAGTATCCAAGTTAACAAAATCAGAAATGAAAAGGGAGATAAAACAACAGAAATTGAAGAAATTAAGAAAAATATCATCAGACCTACTACAAAAGCTTGTACTCAACACAACTGGAAAATCTGGCTGAAATGGACAATTTCCTAGACAGATACCAAATATTACAGTTATATCAGGATCAGATAGACCATCTAAACAGTTCCATAACCCCTAAAGAAATAGAAACGGTCATTGAAAGAAGCAAATACACATTATATAGTTCATATATATACTAAATATATAAATATACACTATATAACTTTATATAAACAAATACACGCACATATATATAAATACACATACACATTATATATATACATACATATATATATACATATATATATATATATATATATAGAGAGAGAGAGAGAGAGAGAGAGAAAGAGAGAACTACAGAAAGAATCAACAATATCAGGAGGTGCTCTTTGAGAAAATAATATAGATAAAACCTTAGCCAGACTAACCAAAGGGAACAGAAACAGTATCCAAATTAATAAAATAAAAAATGAATTGGGAGAAATAACAACAGAAACTGAAGAAATTAAAAACATAACAGATCCTACTATTATAGCCTGGTGGTCTACTTGAGGGAGATGGCAGAAGTGTTGGAGGAGCTGAGATGTATTGTAAGTTGATAGGAAGAACAACACCAGTTGGCCAGACCACCCAATGCTCTCAGAGACTAGACCACCATCCAAGGAGTGTACAGGGAATGATCCATGACTCCAGATACATATGTAGCAGAGGATGGCCTTGCCTGACATCAATGGTCTTGGTCCTGCAGAGGTTTCATGTATCCAGCATAGGGGGATATTGTAGTAGTGGTGTGGGATAGGGTAGGGGTAGTATCCTCATGGAGGCAGAAAGGAGGGAGGAGAGGGGGATTGGAATGGGAGATTTGTGGAGGGTTAACCTGGAAGTGGGATATCATTTGAGATGTAAATGAATGAAATGATTAATAATAAAAATAGACTAATTTCCCAAATCAGAAAGAATGCAAATTGTCTGATCTTATCTCTTTGTAGAAAGCTCAAGTTCAAGTAGATGAAGGACCTCCATATAAAACTAGATACACTGAATGCATTAGAAGAGAAACTGGGAAAGGACCTTGAAAACATTGGCACAGGGGAAACTTTCCTGAACAGAACAGGAAAATTTCCTGTCCCAGTCTCTAAGATCAACTATAGACAAATGGGATTTTATAAATTTTAAAAACTTTTGTAGGGCAAAGGACACTGTCATAAGAACAAAATGGCAACAAACAGATTGGGAAAAGATCCTTACTAATCCTCCATTTGATAGAGTGCTAAAATCTAATATGTACAAAAAATTCAAGAAGTTAAACTCCAGAGAACCAAATAGGCCTATTAAAAATGGTGAACAGAGCTAAAAAGAATTCTAACTGACTCTTGAATAGTCAAGAAGCACCTAAAGAAATGTTGAACATTCCTAGTTACCAGGGAAATCTAAATCAAAATGACTCTGAGATTACATCTCATAACAGTCAAAATGATTATGATCAAAATTCAGGTGACAGCATATTCTGGTGAGGATGTGGAGAATGAGGAACACTCCTCCACTTAGGTGGGATTGCAAGCTGATAAAACCACTCTAATAATCAGTCTGGCAGTTCCTCAGGAAATTGTACAGTACTATCTGAGAACAAAGCTATAGCACTCCTGGGCATATCCCTAAAGGATGCTCCAACATGTAACAATGACTCTTGTTTTACTATGTTCATAGCAGTCATACTTATAACTGCCAGAAGCTGGAAACAACCCAGATGTCCCTCAACAGAGGAATGGATACAGAAAATGTGGTATAAAAATAATGACTTTATGAAATTATTATTCACATTGATAGAACTAGAAAATATCATCCTGAGTGTGGTAACTTAGTTACAAAAGAACACACATGGTATGTACTCACTGATAAGGAGATATTATGCATAGATCTCAGAATACACATGATAATACAGACCATACAAGGCTCAAGAAGGAATAGCAAAATATAGATGCTTAAGTCCTACTTAGAAGCAGGAACAAAATAATCATGGGAGATAGAGCAAGGGAGGAAGTTCGAGGGGGAGAGGCATTGGAGAGAAAAAGGAGGGGCAGGATGAGATGTAGGAGGCTTTGGGGTAGATATAGAGGGCAAGGAAATTGACCAGAGTTGTATACCAGTGGGGGATGGGGAACTGGAGGAAGCTACCAGAAAGTCTAAAATGCCTGGGAAGAAAGAGGTTCCCAGGATGTTACAAGGATGGCATTAGCCAACAAAGGAGAGAAAGAACCTGTAGAGTATATATCCAGAGTTTATGTATAGGCCCTGATTGAGGACTAGGCCCCTGACAGATCTAAAAGTTTTGACCCAGAATTGCTCCTGACTAAAGTAAATACAGGGACAAAGTATGGAGCAGAGACTAAAGAAAAGGGCATCCAGAAACTTCCCTAACATGGAATTCATTCCATATGCAGACACAAAAGTCAGACACTATTGCTAATGCCAAAAGGTACATGTTACAGGAGTCTGATATAGCTGTCTCCTCAGAGGCTCTGCTAGAGCCTCACCAATACATATGCAAAGAATTCTACCAGTTTCCATTCAAGTTATAGCCAATAATACAAAAAATATTCTTCAAAATAGAATCAAAATGAACTGCCAAATTCATTTTATAAGGTCAGTTACTCAGATATCAAAACAACCCATAGATTCAAATATAAAATAGACTTACAAAGTAAATTATATAACAAACAGATATAACAATTCTCAGTACAAATACTTGCTGGCAAAATACTAGAATATTCAAAATGGCATAATTTGACATATATAAACCAATGTAATCCACAATACAAGCATACTAAATAAGAAGAACACCATGATCATGTCATTAGAAGATGTGTTTGCTGAAGTTCAGCATTCCTTCAAGAGAAAGTTCCTAGAGAGATAGAAATAGAAGGAAATTTACTCAACATAATAAATATCAATTTAGAGCAAACTCACAGCCCAAACCAACCTAAAGAGAAGGTCTTTTTACTTTCTTGTTCCTGATTTTAGTAAAGATCAGGAACAAGAAAAGAATGCCCATTATCTCCATGTTTATTGAATTTAGTAGCTGAATCTATGCTGGAGTAATCAGACAACTGAAGGAGGTTAACGCAATATATGTAGGAAAGGAATATTTCAATATATATTTAATTACAAATCATAAGATTGTATCTATAAACTCCTAAAATCTCTGCTGGATAACTTCAATAACAGATATCTCTTTAAGAAAAGAATCAATATAAAAGATTAACAAGCAAAAGTCAACAGGCTCTCTATGAAAATGACAACTGTACTGAGAGAGAAGTGAGAGCAACAATATCTTCACAACTTTAACAGCAAAAAATATCTCAGGGTAACTGAACAAGCAAGTGAAAGACTTAAGAACAAAAATTTAAGATATTGAAAAAATAAATTGAAGAATGAATCAGAAGATAAAAAAATCCCCAATGTACCCAGATCAGCAAGATTAATAGAGTGAAAATGGTTATCCTACCAAAAGCAATCTAGAGATTAAAATTCCATCACAATGAAAAATTTTCAGGTTTATATAAAAGAAACACAATAAAGTCATGAGAGCTGAAACAATTCTGATTGATAAAAAATGGACAGAGACATAACTATCACTGAACTCAAATTGTACTACAGAGATATAGTAATAAAATCAGGATGGTATTGACACAAAAGCACACAGGCTGAAAGAGTAAGTTATAAGTTTGTTATCAAAATCACTTGAATGAATATGAAGCCATGTTAACACTTTGGGTAAGGATATAAATATGTGATATTTATAAAAAGTATCCTCATTGATGGCAAAAGGCAAACGTAAGATCGTTACTAACAGAAATCAAGACAGTATGGCAGCATCCGAACCCAGTTCCCCGACAGCAATAAATCTTGGACACCCAGAAACACCAGAAAAACAAGACTCAGATCTAAAATCACTGGTCAGGATGCTGATAGAGGAACACTTAGATAAATCTCTTGAAGTAATACATGAGAAAATAGATCAAAAGCTAGAAGCCCTTACAAGGCAAACACAATTAAATCTCGTATATCTCAACACACCAGAAAAACAAGACTCAGATCTAAAATCACTGGTAAAGATGCTGATAGAGGATCACTTAGGTAAATTTCTTAAAGTAATAGAGGAGAAAATAGATCAAAAGCTAGAAGTCCATACAAGGCAGACCCAAAAATCACTTAAAGAAATCCAGGAGATTATAGAGCAAAAAATGAATCCCAATAAGGGGGAGAGACAAAAATCACTTAAGGAAATACAAGAGAACATGGGTCAACAAGTAGAAGTGATAAAAGAGGAAACACAAAAATCCCTTAAAGAATTACAGGAAAACACAAACAAGCAATTGAAAGATCTGAGCAAAACCATACAGAATCTAAAAACAGAAGTAGAAACAACTAAGCAATCGCAAAGGGAGACAAGGTTGGAGATAGAAAACCTTGGGAAGAAATCAGGAGTCATAGATGCAAATATCAATAATAGAATACAAGAGATAGAAGACAGAATCTCAGATGCTGAAGATACCATAGGAAACATGGATTCAACAATTAAAGAAAATGCAAAATGCAAAAAGCTGGTAACCCAAAACATTCAGGAAATCCAAGACACAATGAGAATACCAAACCTAAGGATTATAGGGATAGATGAGAATGAAGATCTACAACTTAAAGGGCCAGCAAATATCTTCTACAAAATTATGGAAGAAAATTTCCCCAACCTAAAGAGAGAGATGCCCATGAATATACAAGAAGCCTATAGAACCCCAACTAGACTGGACCAGAACAGAAATCCTTCCTGTCACATAATAATCAAAACCCCAAATGTACTAAACAAAGAAAGAATATTAAAGGCAGTAAGAGAAAAAGGACAAGTAACATATAAAGGAAGACCTATCAGAATTACAAAGCAATTGTGTTAAAAACTACATGGTATTGGTACAGCAACAGGCAGGTAGATCAATGGAATAGGATTGAAGACCCAGAAATTAACCCACAGACTTATGGTCACTTGATCTTTGATAAAGGTGCCACAACTATCCAGTGGAAAAAAAGATAGCCTTTTCAACAAATGGTGCTGGTTCAACTGGAGGTCAACATGCAGAAGAATGTGAATTGACCCACTCTTATCTCCTTGTTCTAAGATCAACTTCAAGTGGATCAAGGACCTCAACATAAAACCAGACACACTGAAACTATTAGAAAAGAAACGTGGGAAGACCATGGAGGACATTGGCCCAGGGGGAAATTTCCTGAACAGAACACCAATAGCTTATGCTGTCAAATCAAGAATTGACAAATGGGACCTCATAAAATTACAAAGTTTCTGTAAGGCAAAGGACACCGTCAGAAGGACAAAACGGCAACCAACAAAGTGGGAAAAGATCTTCACCAACCCCACATCCGACAGAGTTCTAATATCCAATATATACAAAGAACTCAAGAAGTTAGACCCCAAAGAACCAAATAACCCTATCAAAAAATGGGGTACAGAGCTAAACAAAGAATTTTCACCAGAAGAAATTCAGATGGCCGAGAAACACCTTAAGAGATGTTCAACATCATTAGTCATCAGGGAAATGCAAATCAAAGCAACCCTGAGATTCCACCTCACACCAGTCAGAATGGCTAAGATTAAAAACTCAAGAGACAACAAGTGCTGGCGAGGATGTAGAGAAAGAGGAACACTCCTCCATTGTTGGTGGGATTGCAAAATGGTAAAACTGCTCTGGAAATCAATGTGGCGGTTCCTCAGAAAACTGGGCATATCACTTCCAGAGTACCCAGGCATACCACTCCTGGGCATATACCCAGAGGATTCCCCTGCATACAATAAAGACACTTGCTCCACTATGTTTATAGCAGCCTTGTTTATAATAGTCAGAAATTGGAAGGAGCCCAGATATCCCTCAAAAGAGAAATGGATACAGAAAATGTGGTATATTTATACAATGGAGTACTACTCAGCAATTAAAAATAATGAACTCATGAAATTTGTAGGTAAATGGTTAGATCTGGAAAATATCATCGTAAGTGAGCTAACCCAATCACAAAAGAATACACATGAAATGCAATCACTAATAAGTGGATATTAATGAGCCTAGAAGCCCTAAATGCTCAAGACACAATTAGCAAGTCAAATGACTCCCAAGAAGAAGAAAGGAGAGGACCCTGGGCCTGTAAAGATTGGATCCAGTTTTGTAGACCCAGAACACAGAAATCATGGGGGGGGGAGGGAATGATTGGGGAATAGCTGGCGGGGAGAGGAATTATGGGACATATGGTGGGGGGGACCTGGGAAAGGGGAAAGCCTTTGGAATGTAGACATAGAATATAGAAAATAAAAATTAAATAAAAAAAGAAAAAAATATCCTAAAATAATACATCCAGAAATACTACAGAACTATGAAAAGACTAATTCATGTAATTTAATAAAATTTTCCAAATCATATAAAGTCTTTGAAATTGACATGGAAATGTTACAGCTATATTAATCATAAATGACATGAAACAGATTACAGTTAATTTGACATTAATAAAAGATATCACAAATAACTTATTAAATTAGTGAAAGTAGCACTGATTTTAAAATTATGTAGCAAGGTCTTGGTGCAATTTTATTTTACCTATCTTATTTTTAACTGTGGGCAGGTTCCTAACTAACAACTACTTAGAAATACAAGGCTTCACAGAATAAAAAACTTCCCAGGAAATCACAATAAATCTTAGATATTTAGCCAACAGAGGGCTAATATCCAATGTATACAAAGAACTCAAGAAGTTAGACCCCAGAAAAGCAAATAACCCTATCCAAAAATGGGGTACAGAGCTAAACAAAGACTTTTCACCTGAAGAAATTCAGATGGCTGAGAAATACCTTAAAAATGTACAACATCATTAGTCATTAGCGAAATGCAAATCAAAACAACCATGAGATTTCACCTCACACCAGTCAGAATGGCTAAGATTAAAAACTCAGGAGACAGCAGGTGTTGGCAAGGATTGGAGAAAGAGGAACACTCCTCCACTGCTGGTGGGACTGCAAGCTAGTACAACCACTCTGGAAATCAGTCTGGCAGTTCCTCAGAAAAATGGACATGATAATTCCGGAGGACCCAGGCATACAACTCCTGGGCATATACCCAGAAGATTCCCCAGCATGCAATAATGATACATGCTCCACTATGTTCATAGCAGTCTTATTTATAATAGCCAGAAGCTGGAAAGAACCCAGATGTCCCTCAAGAGAGGAATGCATACAAAAAATTGTGGTATATATACACAATGGTGTACTATTCAGACATTAGAAACAATAAATTCATGAAATTCTTAGAGAAATGGGTGGAGCTGGAGAATATCATACTAAGTGAGGTAACCCAGTCTCAAAAGAATACCCATGGTGTGCACTCACTGATAAATAGATATTAGCCTAGACTCTTGGGACACCAAAGACACAATCCACATATCAAATGATATCTGACAATAAGAAAGGAGTGGATACTGGTGCTGGGAAGGATCAAAGCATCAGTGTAGGGGAATACCAGAACAGGGAAGTAGGAAGCGGTAGACAGGGGAACAGGGGGAGGGAAAAGGGCATGTGAGACCTTTGGGGGATGGGGAACCAGAAAAAGGGAAATGAAATGTAAATATAGAATATATCCAATAAATAAAATAAAAAAGAATGCAAATTATTAAGCAAAATTTACAGTTGAAGATCTGTCTTTACAGTTTTGCTTTTCAACATATAAGACAATCACCAGCTGCTCTTTAGAATTCTGGTGTAGTGTCAGTATTTAAATTTGGATTGGGGATAAACCTGAACATCTTTGTGTTTTCATTCCATTGTTTACATTCTGGTCTTTATATTATTTCTGATGGATATTTGAAAAAATTATTTATGCAAAACAAAGAGATGTTTATAGTGCATAAGAGTCTGGGTGGTAGATCCAACAGTTTATATTGATGTAACAGTCATCTTGATATATCTAGATGGCATTCAGTGCATCTAATATTGTATAACCAACTCTAACAAAAGCACTAGCATTCTCTGTATTGATATTCACTAGACAAAGACACTCATCTCCATTTGTAATGCAGCTTCATGTTTTTTTCTAAGCATAAATGTGACATTTATGGCTTGAAAACATCGTCAATAAATGGTGCTAGTATACCTGGAAGTCTGATTGTAGAAAAATGAGTACAGATTCCTATTTATCACTTTGTACAAAGCTCAAGTCCAAGTGGATCAAAGACTTCAACATAAAACCAGATACACATAATCATTATTTATTAATCATTTTATTTGTTTTCATTTTAAATGTTATCCCCCTTTCTCATCTCCCATCCAGAAATTCTTGAACCCATTCCCCTCTACTTTGTCTCCACAAGGGTGCTCAACAATCTGTCAACTCACTCCCACCTCCCACCTCTGGCTTCCCCCCTTCTTTGGAGAATCGAGGTTCCATAAGACCAAGTCCCTCCTCTCCAACTGATGCCAGATGAGGAATTCCTCGGGTACAAATGTAGTGGGAGCCATGGACCAGATCCTGTGTATACTTTGGTAGATTGTTTAGTCCCTGAGATCCCTGAGAGTCCTGATAATTGGTACTGTTGTTCTTCCTATGGATTTGCAATCTCATTCATGTCCTTCAGTCCTTCCCCTGACTCATCCATTATGGTCCCCAGACACAGACCAATGGTTGGCTTGAGTAACTGCATTGATCGTAGTCAGGTGCTGGGAGAGATTCTCAGTAGGCAGCCATATGAGGTTCCTGCCTGTAAGCACATCTTTGCATCATCAAAAGTATTGAGGTTTGGTGTCTGTGAATGGAATGGTTTCCATGGGGGAGAAGTCTACCGATGGCCTTTTCTACAACCTCTACTCCATTTTTGTCCCTGAACTCCCTTTAGACAGAAAAAAATCTGGGTTCAATATTTTAAGAAGTGTGGGTGGCCACAGCCCTCAATGGGGCACCCTGTCTATCTATTGGAGGTGGTATTTTCAAGGTCACTTTCCCTTTTGTTGGGTATTTTGATTAATATCATCCCCATTAGATCCTGGGAGCCTATTGCAACCATAGCATCTGAGACTTTTTAATACTTCCCCAAGTTCCCCTGCACAAACCCCTACTTATTTTTTCATTAATTCTCCTGGCCATCTGGACATCTCTCTTGTCTCCTCCCATACCTGGTCCCACACCCCACCCCCACCTTTTTCCTCCCTCTACCCCCTTCAATCTAGATATCTCCTTCCCTCTGCCTCCACTGATCATTTTATTTCCACTTCTTGTTTTTATTGGATATATTCTATATTTACATTTCATTTCCCTTTTCCTGGTTCCCTGTCCCCCAAAGGTCCCACAGGCCCTTTTCCTTGCCCCTGTTCCCCCATCAACCCCTTCCCACTTTCCTGTTCTGGAATTCCCCTACAAGGATGCTTTGAGCCTTTTCAGAACCAGGGTCCACTTTTTCCTTCTTTTTTTTTTTTCTGCACAAGCGCGAGCACGCGCGCGCGCGCGCACACACACACACACACACACACACACACAACCTGTTCTTTAGAAACCTTTTCATAGCATAATTGTTGCTTCGACGAACGAGTTGGGCAGTGTCCCTTCTGTTTCTATTTTGTAGAATACTTTGAAGAGTATTGGTGTTAAGTCTTCTTTGAATGTCTGGTAGAATTCTGCACTAAAACCATCTGGTCCCGTACATTTTTTCATTGGGAGGCACAATTACGCTGATACCAAAACCACACAAAGATCCAACAAAGAAACAGAACTACAGGCCAATTTCCCTAATGAATATCGATGCAAAAATACTAAATAAAATTCTTGCCAACCGAATCCAAGAGCACATCAAAACCATCATTCATCAAGATCAAGTAGGCTTCATCCCAGGGATGCAGGGATACTTCAATATACAGAAATCCATCAATGTAATCCACTACATAAACAAACTAAAAGAAAAAACACATGGTCATCTCATTAGATGCTGAAAAAGCATTTGAAAAAATTCAGCATCCTTTCATGCTAAAAGTCTTGGAAAGAGCAGGAATTCAAGACCCATACCTAAACATAGTAAAAGCAATCTACAGCAAACCAGTAGCCAACATCAAACTGAATGGAGAGAAACTTGAAGCAATCCCACTAAAATCAGGGACTAGACAAGGCTGCCCTCTCTCTCCATATCTTTTCAATATAGTACTTGATATTCTAGAGAGAGCAATTAGACAACATAAGGAAGTCAAAGGGATACAAATTGGAAAGGAAGAAGTCAAAGTATCATTATTTGCAGACGATATGATAGTTTACCTAAGCGACCCAAAAAACTCCACCAGAGAACTTCTACAGCTGATAAACAACTTCAGCAAAGTGGCTGGTTATAAAATTAACTCAAGCAAGTCAGTGGCCTTCTTGTACTCAAAGGACAAGCAGGCTGAGAAAGAAATTAGGGAAATAACACCCTTCACAATAGCCACAAACAACATAAAATACCTTGGCGTAACTCTAACCAAACAAGCGAAAGATCTGTACAACCGGAACTTCAAGTCCTTGAAGAAAGAAATCGAAGAAGACCTCAGAAGATGGAAAAATATTTCTTGCTCCTGGATTGGCACGATCAATATAGTAAAAATGGCCATCTTGCCCAAAGCAATCTACAGATTCAATGCAATCCCCATCAAAATCCAAATCAATTCTTCATAGATCTAGAAAGAGCAATTCTCAAATTCATCTGGAGCAACAAAAAAACCCAGTATAGCTAAAACTATTCTCAACAATAAAAAGATTTCTGGGGGAATCAATATCCCTGACCTCAAGCAGTACTACAGAGCAATTGTGTTAAAAACTGCATGGTATTGGTACAGCAACAGGCAAGTAGATCAATGGAATAGGATTGAAGACCCAGAAATTAACCCACAGACTTATGGTCACTTGATCTTTGATAAAGGAGCCACAACCATCCAGTGGAAAAAAGATAGCCTTTTCAACAAAAGGTGCTGGTTCAACTGGTGGTCAACATGCAGAAGAATGCAAATCGACCCATTCTTATCTCCTTGTACTAAGATCAACTTCAAGTGGATCAAGGACCTCCACATAAAACCAGACACACTGAAACTATTAGAAAAGAAACTTGTGAAGACTCTGGAGGACATGGGCACAGGGGGAAAGTTCCTGAACAAAACACCAATAGCTTATGCTCTAAGATCAAGAATTGACAAATGGGACCTCTTAAAATTACAAAGTTTCTGTAAGGCAAAGGACACTGTCAGAAAGACAAAACTGCAACCAACAAAGTGGGAAAAAAATCTTCACCAACCCCACATCCAACAGAGGGCTAATATCCAATATATACAAAGAACTCAAGAAGTTAGACCCCAAAGAACCAAATAACCCTATCAAAAAATGGGGTACAGAGCCAAACAGAATTTTCACCAGAAGAAATTCAAACGGCCGAGAAACACCTTAAGAGATGTTCAACATCATTAGTCATCAGGGAAATGCAAATCATTCCCTGAGATTCTACCTCACACCAGTTAGAATGGCTAAGATTAAAAACTCAAGAGACAACAGGTGCTCGCGAGGATGTGGAGAAAGAGGAACACTCCTCCACTGTTGGTGGGATTGCAAAATGGTAAAACCTCTCTGGAAATCAGTTTGGCGGTTCCTCAGAAAATTTGGCATGTCACTTCCAGAAGACCCTGGCATACTGCTCCTGGGCATATACCCAGAGGATTCACCTGCATAGAATAAAGACACATGCTCCACAATGTTCATAGCAGCCTTGTTTATAATAGCCAGAAGTTGGAAGGAACCCAGATATCCCTCAAAGGAGAAATGGATACAGAAAATGTGGTATATTTATACACAGCAATTAAAAATAATGAATTCATGCAATTTGTAGGCAAATGGTTAGATCTGGAAAATATCATCCTAAGCAAGTTAACCCAATCACAAAAGAATACACATGAAATGCAATCACTGATAAGTGGATATTAATGAGCTCAGAAGCCCTAAATTATCAAGGCGCAATTAGCAAGTCAAATGATTCCCAAGAAGAAGAAAGGAGAGGACCCTGGGACTGAAAAGATTGGATCCACTTTTGTAGATCTAGAAGAGAGAAATGGTGGGGGTGGGTGTTGTGGAATAGTTGGGGGGGAGAGGACTTATGGGACGTATGGTGGGGGAGAACTGGGAAAGGGGAAAGCCTTTGAAATGTAAACAAAGAATATAGAAAATTTAAAAAAAGAATAAAAAAGAAACCTTTTCATAAACTGGGAACTTTCCTTTTCCAGAGATCTCTTCACCATGATCAATAAGGGACTTCTTTCATCACCTCATAGCCATGTAATACCTCAGCACTCTGTGAGCCAAAATAGAGAGGATACACAGGACCATAGGTTTTAGAAAACTGGAAAGAAATGCAAACATAAATATTAGTGAAAATGTCATTGTATATTCCATACAGTCGATCTATTTAGTATCTTGATAGTATTGTTTTACAATATATTTATTCAGAAAATTTCAGTTTAAAAACTGAACAATTCTTTATGATGATTGTTATATGCTGATGGCTATAGTGTGCCAGAAAAATCTCCCAGGCTTTTGACATACTAACACCAAAGACTTAGCACACTAAGGTACTAATGTCAACTGCTCTTCTTATTACACACACACAAAAAAAAACTGAAGTAAAATATCCACATTTATTTCCAGGATTCTGTTGAAAATAAACAGACTCAAATTTGACACTGCTGATTCATTATAGGATATTAAGCACAACTTTCATGATAACTTCATACTGAAGTGGACTCCAATAAACAGATGAGTGCTACAGAACCATCTGGGAAACACTTTCTGTTAAAACTAAGAGGCCTGTGATGAAGAGTACAATTGTAAAACCTTAGATTACCACAAATGCTCAACTATCCATTCTCATCTATTGTTACAATATACAGAGAGTGAGCATCATACAAAATGTACCAGAGCATGAAGCACGACAGAAAAAATTCTCAATAATCAGCATCCTAGGCCCAAGTCACAGGCTATGAGTAGAATAAAAAGTGAGCTGGAAAATATGACATATGCTAACACACACTGTTTATGCCTTTTATTTCATATATGAGCTTGTACATTAGATCAGCTTCAAATAAGACACCAGTAAATTCTTTAAGAGTACAATGTTAATGTCCAATCCAAGAATAATACATGTCTAAAATTCTGAATTATGAACTATTCCTTACTCTTCATATTTTGTCAAAATAATAGAAAATATTTTTAAAAAATAGTATATAATTACTTGAATTTCAGGTTCTTCAATCTGAAACCAGAGGATTACTAACTTCCTGACAAGAAATAGTGGCAAAAGTGAGAAAAATAAACAACTTTATAATTTTGATTTTATACTCATTTTCAGAATATTTTCTCCACTAACAGAATATCATAAAAGCAGCATGACTCCTATCTCCCTTTGCAATGTGCCTGAGAAGCATAAGGCATACTTATATTGGTTAAGCATTGGTGGATGTCCTTCATCACTAGCAGGTGAAAATTGCCAATAATTGCGTGAGGAGTGGGACCAAGAGGGCGATTCCCTCTCGCAGAGCTCTGTCTCTACAGTGAAAGGAGAAGCAGAAAAGACAGACTAAAAACAAAGACAATAATTGGATCCATGAAGACCCCCTCTTACTGATAAAGGTATGATCACGCACTCCAGACATTTTATAATGCATTGACAGAACCAAATTTTGTGTTTAGGCATCTTTGTACAATCAACTAATCACTGTTTAACTCATGTACAAATGGAATTTGTCTCAATGATAAGACAAAACAAACTCTTAACGATGTGATGTTTGTAGAGTGTATGTAAGAGATTTTGATGTAATATTATTGAGTTGTGACATGTAATGCTGAAAATAATGATCATTCAAAACTTGAAATACACTTGAGTTAATTTGTAAAGGTTATTTATTTATGAGATTGTATTAATATAACATAAATTTCTTCTTTCCCTTCCTATACAAAACATCCAACATTTATATATACTTAAACATTTTCTAACCCATGGCTTTTTTCCTTTAACAGTTTTAAAATACATATATACATACAGATATACATAAGTGTGTTTCTATATGTATGAAATACATATTAATTATATATGTATGCATATAAACAGTATGCATATAGTTTCTTTATATATATTTATATATTTGTAAAGATATAAATGCTATCTCCTAAGCCTAACTAATGTTGATTGAATGTCTGTATTTGTTGTAGAGCTGAGGTCTATAGAGCTTTCCTTATCCATGCAAGCCTTTCTGTTAGTTTCATCCCTCTAGGCTATTTTTGGGCCAACATTTTCGTGAGATTTTATATATAGACTTGTTTACATTACTAGGAGATTCAATCCCTTGACTTTTAGATAAATAAAAATTCTTCAAAAGTCTTAATTTGTAAAGTAGAGTCCATGTGTGAATTCGTATTATATGGATATTTTGTGCTTGCCATGATACATGCATATTTAAGAAAATCTCACTTTGCACCAGACTGGCTCAAACTCACATCTCTTCTAGTGCTTCCTACAAAAGCCAAAAAATATATGGAAAAAAAACATTTGCATGTTTAACTGTGTGCTTAAATTAGTTCTTGCTAATTTAAATATAAAGACATAAGCTTTAGTTATAAATGCAGTAAAACGCTCATATATGCATTCAGCCACCAGTTAAGACAAAAATACCTTACATTAATAATACAAATTTTAATAAGAAAACATGTTATGTTGGTACCTAGGAAAAGCTGTATGGCTTTTGCCACTGTGAAATTCAGTAGTAGACCTAGGCTTTACTTTCTTTCTTTTTTCTTTGTTCCTTTATTTCTTTCTTTTTGGCTTGCTTGCCTTTGTACTTTGTCTCTTTCTCTTTCATTCTTCCTTCCTTCCTTCCATTCTTTGATCCTTTATATTGTCATCACTGTACAGAAAGACTACAAGAGTTTCACAACTCATTGCTGGAATAACTTTGAATTCAATGTGATTACCTTGTAGTTGCAGATATTCCTTCTGACTGTACAGTTATTAGGGTTCTCCACTTATCATTATTTCAGAAATGAGGCTAGCTCAGCATAACTGAACAGAACACAATAAATGAAGACTCTTGAGAAATATTTTCTCTTAGAATTTGAAGCACTTCAGACATTGCTTTTGTTCATATTTCTTTCCCATTGATAATAATCATAAATAGTTGGCGATTCTAATGTAGGTTTGTTAAATGTGAATCAGTAATAGAATATGTGTGTTATATGGATGTCAAAATTGTACTATAAAGTGACCAAAGTATTCAGAATTAAATAAGTATAGGCATACATTTCAGTACTTTAAATTCCAGAAGAAGGACATTTATTATTTGAGCAGTAATGTCATTGTTCAAGTAAAGTCTCCTGCAATAAAAGTGTCATTATATTAGACTAAGCATATACTCACACTATCCTCAGTATAAAAAGTTCTCTTCTTCATACTTGCTTACATCATGTTTTATTAGTAGTTTTCAAAGTGGTTCTGTCAATTCTCACTCTCTTATTTCTTTATATTTGTTCTACTTTCGTTACTGTGGCAATTATTTTACATATGAAGATGAGAAACTGGGCTTTAGTGATTCAAAACCTTGAGAAACCTGGACACCCACCCCAGTGGCTAGATTGGGGCTCAAGGCCATACCAGTGTGTCCATATCTTCCCTTGAATAAACATATTCCATTCAGTTGAATCAATCTACAATGCTGACTTTGTCCTACTTTTCAATACTGACTATATTCAGTAGGAATAAAAATAAATAAGGAGTTGCTCAATAACATTGATTTTATAACAGTTTGCTTTTACAATAAATTGTATAGAACACTAGTGACACAACATTTTTTGAGATCTCAATTATCTACAACAGAATATGCAGTAATTTCTGACTGACTCATCTTACACTAAAATCCACCAATTACAAACAATTTACATTGAAGAAACATGCTCAGAATATTTCTTTAAAAGCAGAATTATGTTACATCCAAAGAAATGGCTGTTCCTGCTCCATTTATCCATTCCTTGTCATGAAGCTTTGTACAGACTTTTTATGTCCTAGAGTGAAAACAGTATATCCCCTTTAGATACAATAAAGGATTGTCTACATTTCAGACATAAATGCTATTGCCTCCATTCTGGTGAACAATAAAATTTCCCCCATGGATCTGGATCAATAACCCCTACTAAAACTGTTTTTCTTTGCCTATTGGCTTGAGGATCTCATAAGTCCAAATTGGCCATGGGAACTCTGACCTTCTAGTTCAATGAACTATTTACATTGGCTCAAGGTATGAGCACTCCCTGCTCTGGAACGAAAGCTCTAAGCAGAATATCAGATTTTTGGAATATAAAAAAAAATTTCCTTTTCAATCTTTATATCTCATGCATGGAGGAATCACATATAGGACCACTACTGTAGACACCCTAGAGAATCCTCATTTCCAGGTTTTCAACTAGTCAGAGATATGCCCCCACTGATTTCCATTCTTTCTCCTAGGCCTCTCCCATATCCTCCCTCCTCACACCTAAATCCCATATCCTTTTTGTTTCTTATCCCCTCTCCCACCCATATCCCTCTCATCATCCACCTCTAATAACTATTTTATATCCACTCCATATTCATGCATATTCCTTTGGGCCATTCATAATTATTCAGGTTCCTTGGGTCTGTGGCTTGTGGCATGATTATTCTGTACTTTATGGCCAATGTGTATATCATAAGTGACTATATACCATATGAGTTTTTACTGGGTCTAGGTTACCTCACTCAAGATTATATTTTCTATCTACATCCACTTGCCTGAAAATTTCATGATATCCTAGTCTTTAATGGCTGAATAGTATTCCATTGTGTGCATACACCACATTTTCTTTATCCATTCTTCAGTTGAGATAAACCTAGGTTGTTTCCAGTTTCTGAATATTACAAATAAAGCTGCTATGAACACAGCTGAGCAAGTGTCCGTGTCTTATAATAGGATGTTGTTTCGGTATATTCCCAGGAGTGGTTTAGCAGAGCTATCCCAATTTTGTGAGAAACTGACAAATTTATTTCCAAAGTGGAAATTTCTACAAGCAGTGGATGGTTCACCATTTTTTACATCCTTTCCAACATGTGCTGTCCATTTGGTGTTTTTGTTTTTGTTTTTGTTTTGTTTTTATCTTAACCTTTCCGATGGTTATGAGACAAAAATCTCAGTCATGTTGATTTGCATTTCCCTGATGGCTAAGGAAGTTGAAGATTTCCTTAAGTGCTTCTTGGCTGTTAAGAGATTCCTCTGTTGAGAATTCTATGTATAGCTCTATGCTACATTTTTAGTTGGGTTATGTAGTTTGTTGGTGTTTAACTTCTTGAGTTCTTTATATATTTTGGATATTATTTGTCTTTTGGATGTAGGATTAGTGGAAGATTTTTCCCATTGTAGGCTACCTTTGGCCCATTGATGGTGTCCTTAACTTTGCAAAAGCTTTACAGTGCTGGGACCCAACCCTGGTGGTTCTTCTTGTTTGTTACTTGTGAGACAGTGAAGGGAAGAATGTTGCTGGGTAAAACTTGGACTTAGGAGATATTTAGGGTTTCTGTATAATAATAAAACATTTGCCTTATGTCTAAGTCACTATGCTTAAGTAGCAAACGTGCCTTTTGTGAGTTCCTCTGGGGGAGAAACTGCTTAGTACCTCATCACAAAACAACAGGGGATATGTGAAAGGATTTATTTCTAGTACTCCTTACTTTAGTGAGTAAGCTAGAAGCCTTTCTCGCTAAGGTGGGTAACTCTTTGTAAAACAGAAATGAAGGAGAGGAAAAAATTAAGATGCTCTGTATAGGCAAATATGCACAGAAAAATATGCATTCAAACATTCATAAACCCATACTCTGGCAAAGCCTGATCATCTGTCACAATCAATTCCACAGCTATTCATGCATATTTACCCATATATTCATATACTTACACACAAACATACAGACAAAAAGGCATACATATTTGGATGGATGGATGGATGGATGGATGGATGGATGGATGGATAGATGGGGCAAAGCTAACCACACAAAATTTAAAAATTTTATTTCTTGTTTCTGTTCCTTTTACACATTCTTACACAGAAAGTGCTTTAGAAAATTACCCCAGAGCTGGACGTGGTGGCACACACCTGTAATCCCAGAACTTGGGAGGCAGAGGCAGGCAGATTTCTGAGTTTGAGGCCAGCCTGGTCTACCGAGTGAGTTCCAGGACAGCCAGAGCTACACAAAGAAACCCTGTCTCGAAAAAAAAACCAAAAAAAGAAAAAGAAAATTACCTCAGACCCCAAATGCTAGATAAAATGAGAGTTGCAGAAGGATGTTAATATTAAGTTCAACGAAATGTTTCAATTTAGTGTAACCATTAAAACTTGAAAGCAAGATTTTACATGGCCTTGCCTTATCAAAGTACCTATCTGTGACTTTATCCTAGGACATAAATGCTTTTCTATCAACACAAAATTCTTCGAAGTCTATTTCTCTTTTTGTTGTGATTATGAAAGCTCATTGTGTTTATTATGCAGCCTTTACTATTCTGATGAGTGAGCACATTCTATTCTTGATTCTAAACTTATTACATCCTTCTAGAAACTAAGACTATCTCTAAAAATTTTCTTCCAAAAATTGTTTGAATTAAATTAGAAATATTTCAAAATCATTATCTAGTTGTCTATATAGCATCACTATAAATCATACATCTTTGACATATACATTCAGAGATGTGAACAAAAGGATGAGATACTACAGGGCAATGCTTATATATATTTAATAATAACAAAGAATCATATTAATAGCAGGAATCTTTCCTAATATGGATTTTTCATGGGACTTGCCTACTGGAACAAATCTGTTGTAGGTTTGTTTGTTTTTTTAATATAAGGTAAACTCATTTTAGGAAGATCACATGTTAGTTTTTGGCTTCTATTTGTTGGCTCCTGACATCAGGTTCAGGAAGTCACATTTAATAATTATTAACCTCACTGCCTGAGTGCTTGGTGTTATGTTTAGGAAATTGTCTCCTATGCAAATGAGTTCAAGGAATTTACCCATTTTCTTTCTTATGAGATTTACTGTGTACAGTTAATGTTGAAATCTTTGGTCAATTTGGAAATAAATTTTGTTCAAATTGATAGCTATGGATGTTTCTACATTCTTCTACATGCAGTAATCCAATTAGACTAGCACCATTTCTTGAAGATGCTTTTATTTTTCAATTGTATTGTCAAATGTCGTGTCCATAGATGGGTGGCTTCATTGCTGTGTCTTCAATTCTGTTCCATTAGCCAACCTGTATGTTTTTATGCCAAAACCATGTGTTTTTATTACTGCTGCTCCATAGTTTAGCCTCAAATCAGAAATAATCTTATGGTTTATGAAATAATCAGTGGTTATTTTATAGTCCAGGACTGTTTATATCTGTCTTGGGAGTATTGTGGAATAGTTTGAAGAATATTGATATTAGCTCTTCTTTAAAAGTCTGGTAGAGTTCTGTGCTAAAAGTATCTATACCTTATCATTTTTATTTGTTTATTTTGAAGACTTTTAGTGATGGTTTCTATTTCCTTAGGGGGTTATAGGAATATTTAGATGGT
Organism: Apodemus agrarius; assembly: GCA_964023405.1. Lineage (NCBI taxonomy): Eukaryota > Metazoa > Chordata > Mammalia > Rodentia > Muridae > Apodemus > Apodemus agrarius. The sequence goes on from OZ030005.1 coordinate 178,538,967, forward strand.
TTACCTGATTTTTTAAGCTTGAATCTGAGTATATTTTGCAACTCTCAAGCAAGGGTTTTTATACATTAAAAAAAAAAACAAATATTACAAACTTTAGAAAATGTGTCCAGTGAAGCAGTCACAGACACCATCATTATCATTTGTTAAGCATGGTAATCAAGAAAACATTAAACTCTAAAAAATATATTCACTGAATCACAAACAAAATAGTTAACATCATAATTAATAGAAATGATTCAAGTATAACAACTCTGAAAGTATATAATCAGTGGGGCAGTTCTCCAAGATTAGTGGCATATTTCCAAGAGCAAGATAATAAATCTTTGTGATCAATTATTGTTTAACATCTAATGCAGGATTTTTTAAATAAATCTTAAACTCAAATTTAATATAAGGCTTTCATTACCACATACCAAAGCTCACCGACAATGATACACGTGTAGCCATATGAAATGTTATTGTTGGGAAAGTTTTTGTCCTTCATAATACTATTATGTAATTTTGTAAATGATTTATAAATAAAGTGTTGGTTTTCCCAGAGATAACTTCACATTACTGACCTCAACTCAACAGATGGTTTCTTACCCATTATTGTCATTTGACATCTTGGTCTATTAGCACCAGTTTACAGTCATTAAACCCTGTAAGTTCACTACATTGGGTCAATGTTGATGCCAAGGCTATAGGAATGATTATTCTTTTCCTAATTTTTCCAATCATCTTCCGACTGGTCTTTTCCTCCGAACTCTACAGCCCAAAGAGATATTTACAAGCTTCAATTGAAAAAAATAAAAAAGCGGTCTCTCAGCTGTTGGAGATCCTCTGCCACAAGGCTCCATACCCAGCTGGCACAGAGAGATAGCTAGTCTCCCAGGGGTGCAGACAGGCCTGTGAGTTCAAGTAGGAATATTAGTTGTTTCTCAGAGGAACCTTCCCAGAACTCTTAACACACAGGAACCTAGGGGTGGCCTGGGACAGGAGCCTTCCATTATCTGTCTACAGCTACAAATGATCCTCTGCCACAGGGCTCAATACCCAGGAGGCACAGAGAGACAGCTAGCCTCCCAGGAGTGCAGAAGACAGGGAGGACCACTACTGCTGCTCAAAGCAACAGGCCTGAAACTTTCAGGACACAGTAACCAAGGGGTTGCCTGAGACAGGAGGGTTCTAGTTTCTGTCTGCTCCCGGAGCTGATCCTGGGCCACAAAGCTATATACACCAATATCTCCAGGAGATAACTGGTCTCCCAAGAGTACCTATATACCTTCAAGCACAGAGTTCACCCTGTACCACAGGTCTTCATACCTAAATTCCCGGAGAAAAGAACTGGAGCAGGCTTGAAGGACAGACAAGCCACAGTCAAATACAGCACAACCAGCTAACACCACAGATAACTAGATGACAAAAGGCAAGCATAAGAAAACAGCAACAGAACCCATGGCTACTTGGCATCATCAGAACACAGTTGCCCAAACGATACAAGCTCTGGACAACCCAACGCACCAGAAAAACAAGACTCTGATTTAGAATCACATCTCATCATGATGATAGGGAACTTTATGAAGGACACACAAAGCTCCCTTAAAGAAATTCAAGAGAACACAGGTAATAGGCAGAACACCGTAAAGAAGAAACAAAAAAACTCTTTAAAACTTACAGGAAAACACAACCAAAGAGGTAAAGAAACTGAACAATACCATCCAGGATCTAAAAATGGAAATAAAACAACAAAGAAATCAAAAAGGTAGACAAGACTGGTGATTGAAAACTGAGGAAAGGGATCAGGAGACATAGATGCAAGTATCACCAAAAGAATACAAGAGATAGAAGAGTGAATCTCAGATGCAGAAGATACTATAGAAAACATTGATACAACATTCAAAATGCAAAATGCAAAGATTTCTCAATTCTGAACATCTATTCTCCAAATACAAGGGCACCCACATTCATAAAAGAAACTTTATTAAAGTTCAAAGCACACATTGCACCTCACGCAAAAATTGTGGGGGACTTCAACAAAAGACTCTCATGAATGTACAGATCAGGGAAACTCAAAATACCAGAGACACAGAGAAACTACCAGAAATAATGGACCAAATAGATTTAACATATTTCTATAGAACATTTCACCCTAAATCAAAAGAATATACCTTCTTCTGAGTACCTCATGGTACATTCTTCAAGTTGACCATATAATCAGTCACAAACCAGACCTCAACAGATTGAAATAAACTCAAGCCTCCTATCAGACCACTGTGGATTAAGGCTTGTCTTCAATAGCACCAAAAACAAAAGAAAGCCCACATACACATGGAAACTGAACAACACTCTACTCAATGATAACGTGGTCAAGGAAAAAATAAAGAAATTAAACTTTTTAGATTTTAATGAAAATGAAGCCAAAACATAACCATATCTATGATTCATGAAGAAAGCAGTCTGAAGGAAAAAACTCATAGCTCTGAGAGCCTCCAAAAGGAAACTGGAGAGAGCATACACTATCAGCTTGGCAGGACATCTGAAAAGTTTAGAAAAGAAGCAAATGCACGCCAGAGGAATAGACAACAGGAAAAAATCAAACTCATGGCTGAAATTAACCAAATAGAAATGACTAAAAACATAAACAAAGAAACAACCAATCAAGAGCTGGTTTGTTGTATAAATCAAGAAGATAGACAAACACTAAATCAGAATAACCAGGGGGCATAGACAGTATCTAAATTAACAAAATCAGAAATTAAAAGGGAGACATAACAGAAACCAAGGAAATCCAAAAAAAAATCATCAGATTCTGCTCCCAAACCATTTACTCAACAAAACTGAAAAATCTGGATGAAATGAATGATTTTCTAGACAGATACCAGGTACCAAAGTTACATGAGGATGAGATAAAAGATCTAAAAGGTCCCATAACCATTAATGAAATAAAAGCAGTCATCAATTATCTCCCAACCAAAAACAAAAGCCCAGAACCAGATGGGTTTAGTGCAGAGTTCTATCAGTCCTTCAAAGAAGACCTAGTACCAATACTCCCCGAACTATGCCACAAAATAGAAGCAGAATGAACACTACTCAATTCACTATCTGAAACCACAATTACTCTGATACCTAAACCAGGCAAAGACACTACAAAAAAGAAGAACTTCAGATGAATTTCCTGTATGAGTATCCATGCAAATATATTTAATAAAATTCTCACAAAAAGAATCCAGGAACACATCCAAATGATTATCCATCATGATCAAGTAGGTTTCATACGAAGGATGCATACCAGGGATATTTCAGTGTAAGGAAATCCATCAATGTAATCCACTATACAAACTCAAAGATAAAAACCACATAATCATTTCATATGAAGCTGAGAAAATATTTGACCAAATCCAGCACCCCTTTATAAGAAAAGTCTTAGAAAGATCAGGGAATGAAGGCCCATGCTTAAACGTAGTAAAAGCAATATAGAGCAAAGCAGTAGCCAACATCAAACTAAATGGAGTGAAACTTGAAGCAATCACACAAAAATTAGGAACAAGAAAAGGCTGCCTGTTCTATCCCTACCTATTCAACATTGCACTTGAAGTCCTAGCAAGAGCAATTACACAACAAAAAGAGATAAAAGGGATATAAAATGGAAAGGGAGAAGTAAAAATGTCACTATTTGCAAATGATATAATTATATACTTAAATGACCCAAAAAATTCCACAGAAAACTCCTAAACCTAACAAACAACTTCAGCAATGTAGCTGGATATAAAATTAACTCAAATATATCAGTTACCTTCCTATACTCAAAGGGTATAAAGGCTGAAAAGGAAATTAGAGAAACAACTCCCTTCATAACAGTCACAAATAATATAAAATACCTTGGTGTGACTCTAACTAAACAAGTGAAAAATCTGTATGACAAGAACTTCAAGTCTCTGAAGAAAGAAAGATCTCAAAAGATGAAAAGATCTCCCATGCTCACAGATTGGCAGGACTAATATAGTAAAAATGGTCATCTTGCTGAAAGCAATCTACAGATTCTATGCAATCCCCATCAAAATTCCAACTCAATTCTTCAGTTAGAGCAATTCTAAAATTCATCTGGAATAACAAAATAAAACAGGATAGTAAAAACTATTCTCAGCAATAAAAGAACTTCTGGTGAAATCAGAATCCTGAACCTCAAACTGTACTACAGACCAATAGTGATAAAAAACAACATGGTATTGGAACAGTGACAGGTAGGTTGATCAATGGAATGGAATTGAAGACCCAGAAATAAACCAATACAACAATGGTCGCTTGTTCATTGACAAAGGAGCTATAATCATCCAGTGGAGAAAAGATAGCCTTTTCATCAAAAGGTAATTGTTCAGCTGGTGGTAAGCATGCAGAGAGATTAAGCAATATTTGACTAGTCAATAATGTCCCAAAGTGCAATGTGTTGCTCTGTAGCTGCACTACAAAAACTACCCACAATCACAGCTGTGTCATTAAGAAGAATCTCCATGGATCCAGTCCTGGTTCTGGTGATCAGTTTCTCCTGTCTGTTTCTCCTCTCACTATGGAGTCGGAGATCTGGAAGAGCGAAGCTCCCTCCTGGCCCAACTCCTCTTCCAATTATTGGTAATTTACTCCAGATAGATGTGAAGGATATTCACAAATCTTTCACCAATGTAAGTATGCCTTATGTTACTTCCATTTTGCACAGGAAGATATAAATGATGCTTTTTTCAAAGACATATTCAATGTCATATTACTGGAGACAATATATTTTAAATATTCATTCAATAGAAAAATATATAATGTGTCTTTTCTGTCTTTTGCCTCTAGTGTGGGTAAGGAAATTAGTAATGAGCAAGGTTTCAGGTTGAAGAACAGTTATGCCATTGCATTTTATAATATGATTGCTGAATTTCAAAGTTACGCTTATTCAAATCCTTCATTTCTGAACATTTTCTATTATTTTGGCTTTAGGTGAAGACTGTTGAATATTGCATTCAATGAGTCAGAAGTTTAGAAATTCATTGTTCTTAGATTAGCATGTGGTCCTTAACTCTGAAGAATGAATTCATGCTTGATATGAAGTAAAACCTGTGGACATGGGCTCATATAGGAAATGAAAGTAACAGTGTTCCATAGTATATACGGGAGCTTCCCAATGTATTTTTATAACTTAGAAGACAGTCCCCTTGAGCCAAGAACACTTCATGATGATAATGTGTTTTGTCCACAAGTACTGCATTCTGTGATTCAGTTGCTATGATGCCTGCATTCTGTAGTTTTGTAACAATTGTTAAGAAATAGACACTTTCAATACTGGTGACCAAAGATTTTAGGTTACATTGTTGCAGGGTTCTGCAGTTTCCACAGTAGAAGTTTCACATCTGATCCTGCAGCAGTCAAATGACTACTGATGTCTATTTCTATGTGAAGTGAGCATGAGCACCTAACATTGAATAAGAACAGTGTCAAGTTAATTCTTTACTTCTTTGCAATATTGCCCTGGGAATGAAAGTAGAATTGCCTTTCTTCATTTTCTTTGTGAAATAAGATGAAGAGAACTGCCTAATACCATAGTGTTATATTTCATTGTCATCAGTGTGTCAGCTCTCTGTGTGTTTTCTTGCCACACTATATATCATTCACATATGAAAAATATTCAAAATTCGAGGTATATGCACACAAAACTGAGTCTTTCTAGATAAAAATATTATAACATGGTAATATTACCAGTCTAAAAGTTTTTGAACCATTGAGAATAAAGTGATATTTTCCTAATATTTCCATTTTCTTTCTGTTTCTAGTTATCAAAAGTTTATGGCCCTGTGTTTACTCTATACTTGGGTAGGAAGCCCACTGTGGTGTTGCATGGCTATGAGGCAGTGAAGGAAGCTCTGATTGATCATGGGGATGAGTTTTCTGGAAGAGGAAGGCTCCCAGTGTTTGAGAAAGCTACTAATGGAATGGGTAAGTGTTGATGTACTCACCTATGTGCTGCACAGTGTTCATAGTGAGCTAGAGGATGGAAAGCAGAAGCCATGCTTACTCCTGAGGCACAGTTTGGGATTCTATGGCTGACATCAGGCCTCTTCCTTGTCTTCTATCAATGGGCTAAACTCTCTACTATGTGTTCTTATTTTTTTAGGCATTGTATTTAGCAATGGAAATATATGGAAAGACACAAGGCGTTTCTCACTCATGACTCTGCGGAATTTAGGCATGGGTAAAAGGAGCACTGAGGACCATATACAAGAGGAAGCACGGTGCCTTGTGGAGGAACTGAGAAAAACCAATGGTAAGTGCACGTTTAGAATATGACATGTACTTCTTGATCTAGGTATGGCTTTATGAATGATGTTGATCCTATCTTATTTAGAGTAGTTTTTCAATGAGATGTATAGGTCTCAAATTAATATTCCAATGCATTGCCAAGCCATGTATTCCCCTTAGCATAAATAAAGCATGAAACTTCTAAAGCATCTTAGTATGTCAACAAGGGCAAAGTTTCTTCTATATATATTTTAATGAATTTTATACTTGTTTCTCATTCTTCAGGCTCACCATGTGATCCCACATTCATCCTGGGCTGTGCTCCATGCAATGTCATCTCCTCCATTATTTTCCAGAGTCGTTTTGATTATAAAGATCAGGATTTTCTTAACTTGATGGAAAAAATGGATGAAATGACCAAGGTTCTGAGTACCCGCTGGTTGCAGGTGAAGCCATAATCCTCTCCTTCTGAGAGCACATTTATGTTCTTTCTTTCTCACAAGTGAAGTAACCAGACATCACAGTTCTAACTAAAGTATTATGGAAAGAATATATGGAAGGAAGTTCTAAACCTTTTGCTATAGAAAAGGAAACACAGAAGGGACAAATGCCAGGAATGCTTTCACTTGCTAGCTTCCTATCTATTGATTTTACCATTAACTTCCACAAGAATCTTTGATTAAGTACTGTATTCACTTCTAGAATGCTGGCAAGTCACTCACAGGACATTCTTCTACTATGTGAATTTCTTGACATCTTTTCAAAAATTACACACATTTTTATCATACTACAAGGAAAGAATATCTTAGCATAGAAAGACAATTTTATGTTTTTTATTATTATTTTCTATATTCTTGTTTACATTCCATTGCCCCATAAGTCCCATAAGCCCTCTTCCCTCCACCTGTTCCCCAATCAACCCCTCCCACTTCTCTGTCCTGGCAATCCCGTACAATGCTACAGCAAGCATTTCGAAGACTAGGGCCCTCTCCATTCTTCTTGGTAATGATTTGATATGTGAGTTGTGTCTTGGATATTTAGAGCATCTGGAATAATATCCACTTATCAGTGACTGCATTCCATTTGTGTTCTTTTGTGAATAAGTTACCTCACTTAGGAAGGTATTTTCCAGTTCCAACTATTTGCCTAAGAATTTCATGAATTGTTTTTAATTGCTGAGTAGTATTCCATTGTGTAAATATACAATGTTTTCTGTATCCATTCCTCCATTGAGGGACATCTGGGCTTTTTCCAGCTTCACTCAGAAATCCGCCTGCCTCTGCCTCTGCCTCTGCCTCCCAAGTGCTGGGATTAAAGGCATATAACACCACCGCCCGGCTGCAGGTAGTTTTTAATACATAATAATTCTCTATTTTTTCTAATTTTCTATTTTAATAGAGAGATTTGAGGGAGAAATCACTGCCCAAATAACCAAAGATCATCGGAAAAAATTCTCACTCACATATCATTTAATTGCAAAGTATATTCATGTTAGTTCTTTGGTAGCTTCAATAAACTCTAATATCATGTTTGAAATACCACATATGTAAATTACTTATAATCATACACTACAGAAAAAGTTAAGATGGCTGGGTGATTTCATTTACAGAAGAAATTTAGTATCTGAAGATTTAATTTCTACCAAGCACCTTTTAACACAAAAGAGTATATGCCTTAAAATTAATTATATACCTATACCCTTGTGAATTTTCCCACACATCATTTTTATGCACTTTGCATGAAAGGCCAGTTTAGCCTAAGACTATTCTGGGAGGATGTTTATGATCCACATAGAATGAAATCATGTACTTTGTTACTTTTCCTCTTACCATGACAACTAGAATTCTAACTGATGCATCAAACCAGTGAAGTAACTGCTTCTTGGCAGCTTTCTTTAGCACACATATTATTTCTCCTTTAAGAAACTTATCTTTCATCAAAACAACCCTGAGATTTCACATCACACCAGTCAGAATGGCTAAGATTAAAAACTCAGGAGACAGCAGGTATTGGTGAGTATGTGTAGAAAGAGGAACACTCCTCCACTGCTGGTGGGATGGCAAGCTGGTACAAACACTCTGGAAATCAGTCTGGTGGTTCCTTAGAAAACTGAGTATGACACTCCCGAGGACCTTGCTATATCACTCTTGGGCATATACCCAGAGGATTCCCAGGCATGCAATATGGACACATGCTCCACTATGTTCATAGCCTTGTTTATAATATCCAGAAGTTGGAAAAAAAACAGATGTCCCTCAATGGAGGAAAGGATACAGAAAACATCGTATATTTACACAATGGAATACTACTTAGCAATTAAAAACAATTCATGAAATTCTTAGGCAAATAGTTGGAACTGGGAAATATCATCCTAAGTGAGGTAACTCATTCACAAAAGAACAAACATGGAATGCATTCACTGATAAGTGGATATTATCCCAGAAGCTCTGAATATCCAAGACACAGCTCACATATCAAATCATTCCCAAGAAGAACAAAGGATAGGGCCCTGGTCCTGGAAATCCTTGATGTAGCATTGTACAGGATTGCCAGGACAGAGAAGTGGGAGGGGTTGATTGGGGAACAGGTGGGGGGAAGAGGGCTTATGGGACTTATGGGGCAATGGAATGTAAACAAGAATATAGAAAATAATAATAAAAACCATGCCAGCCTGGTCTACAAAGTGAGTTCCAGGACAGCCAGGACTACACAGAGAAACCCTGTCTCAAAAAAACCAAAACAAAACAAAAAAACTACCTGCTTAAGATGAATTCTGTACATATCAATGTGAATCAGTCATGTGATATGATATAAATATACCTTTATTACTTCATTAAAATGTATTCATTTAGTATATTCTTGGACTTCCCTATAGGTTTGTAATACATTTCCTGCTCTGATTGATTATTGTCCAGGAACTCATAACATATTTTTAAAAAATTATGCTAGTGTTAAAAGTTACATTTTGGAGAAGATAAAAGAACATGAAGAAACATTGGATGTTACAATTCCTCGGGACTTTATTGATTATTTCCTAATTAAAGGAAAGCAGGTAAAGAGTTTATATACATTTATACAATTACAAAATTGATCAGGTTCTTTATAGTTCACTGAATACTCACTAATTTCTACTGATGTCTAAAATCATAACAATATCATTTGAAAAACAATTTAGTATTTATTATTTTGTTTGAGTATGCCTGGAAGAAATAATGAATATGTTAATTGACCCTTGTTTTTAAATTATAAAGAATAAACAAATTTAAAACAATCTTGTGAATAGAAAAAGGAACATAAAAGGCAGATGGGATGAAATAAATTCCAATTTGGTCATACATCATAAACTGTCCTGCCTTCACACAAACATGGAATTCATCATCCCACAGTTATGGATCACTAGCATACCCTATAGGTTAAAATTGATCATGACATATATGTACTGATCTACAGGGGATCTTGAAAGAACTGAATGGTGTAGAGACAGGTAGGTATACCTTCATAAGAATGAGTAGATGAAAGAGGAAAGCTTTGAGAATAATTTCCAAATAATTTGCCCCAGTGGGGTTAGAGATGGGAATTATTTGGGTATGTTGTCATGATTAACTGTTGGTATTGTATAATTTAGGAAAAATACAATTTCCCTAGAGTTTATGAGGTACTTTCACTTTAAAAACCAATCAAGGATAAATATGCATAATTATTGGAGAGAATCAGTTCTGCTCCCTGTATCTTTCTTTGTGTCCTTTGCTAGCAGGACAGTACTCACATGCATTCTTTCCTGAAACATCTTAACACTATTTAAATGTGAGTTCCTCAACTTCAGTACTTGCTTTTGCCAGACTGCTTGGTCATTCTGGATCCTTTACATTTCCATTTAAATTTTAAGATATTTTAATACTGTCTACAATGAGGCCAATAGGTATTCATACATAAATTGCATTTAATCTCTCAATCATTTTAAAGGGTTGTTCCACTTTCAAATCAAAGATAAAACTAACATGATGCTAACAAATGTATTTTAAATGGACTGTATTATTGTTTAGTTCATTTACAAATACCACATCTACCAATTATCTAGTTTCAAAATGCTGTATCTTTCTGTAAGACATACCTATCACAGTTATTAACAACCACTCCCCAACTAAACTCCACCACATTATTAGTAACTATTAGAGTGATCTTTATCTTTATAGACTTTCCTCTGTCTCTGTGATTGAGTAAACTGCCATCTAAACCAGCTCTTGGTGTCCAAAACTTTACTTTCTGTCTTCTTGCACTTACATAAAATCTTAGATGTTCCTGTAAGTGTAGTTTGCTTCTGTATTTCCTACTTCAATTATGGCAAACTTCATTTACAAGGATGAGAACCCCAATAGAAATATTCATCAAATATGTATCTTTCTTTTGTTTCTATGTTCAACTTCCTAAGTAAGTTATCCAGGAATATCTGTGCACATGATTTTGTCAGCAAGTTTTCATTTTATGTGTTCATATCTCCAGTAAATGGGGTTTCTGATACAAATGGTAATTTCATATTTATTTTTGTAAAGAACAGCTGAAATTTTCAACAGACATAATATAATTGAATAGATGAAAGATCCTTTATTTTTTAAGTGTTATTTCATGTTTAAGGCAGTTTTAGATGCAATTGAGTCTGCACATCTAGACAACTAAGTTCTTTGAGTCTTTATGCTGGTCTGTTGGTCAACACTACAGTGCTATTACTTTTGTAGGCTATAGTAGGTTTTCACATTTGGGGAATTTACTCCAGTTTCATTTGAATCTTTGGATTAAATTTCCAATGTTAACTTTATTACAGATGGAAGTGAATAATTAGATTACTTTAAGGAATATTTCCATTATTTTAAAACAATTCCAATTCAAATACTTGTACATGAGCAATTTTCCACCTACTAATGTAGTTTTTGTTTTTTAATATCAGAAATGGTTTGAAGTGTATGTCTTTCATGTCTTTGATTATGAAATTTTAAGTCTTTTTTCCAGTACTATATATAACTGTGATTATTTCTTTGATTTCATTTTAGTTCACTAATTTCTATTGTAGAGAGACATAACTAAGTTTAATTTTTAACCTTGATATTATGCTGACACAATTTAATAATTTCATGGGTTTTTTCCTCTTTTGCTTTACATGGGATTTTTATTTATGCTTTCTATGACATTGATGCAGTTAATTTTGTTGAGATTAGGCAAAGCTAAGATTTGTCTTTCCTCAAGAATATTTACTTCTGTGTTAAATGAAGTTTTCTGTACATGTATATTAGGTTTAGATAATTTCTAGTGTTCTAAAAGTCACTTATTTCCCAATCAATTCATCTCTTTCTAGACACTCTGTATATAATTAAATATTAATTATGGTGAATTTTATACCTTTATTGTAAAAAAAGGTTCATTAGTCTTTGGAATATCTGCTTGGTGTTTATTGAAGGTCACTTATCTGATGCATACACATTTACATTTCTTTTTTAATTAATTTAGCACATTTATAAGATCATCTCTCCATCTTTATTTTGTTTTTTAAATTATTCCTAGTTAATTCTATAAGAAGTCCACAATTGTTTTGACTACATTCACTTCTAACTTATCTCTCCTTTTATTCATTCCTGATCGATGTCCACAATTTTTGCCCAAATTCTTGTATTATTTTACACTTTTGTTTAATACCACATGAATTTTTATTTTTGCTGTCATTTATTCTTGGTGTGGGTCCCTCAACTTGAAAGTGGTCTACCTACCAAAGCTTCAGTCTTTAAGAAAATTAACTCTCCTAACTTTAGAAGTCATTAAGTGACCCTCAGTTCAGTGTTGGAGTTCAGTTCTTGCCTTTCCAGAATGGATTGATCTTAAGCAGTTCTTGTGGAGGTAAGCACAAGTGCTATGAGTTCTTGAGGGCAATGGTTCTCTCATAGAGAAAAGACAGACACAATAATAGGAAATACTGTTAAGGTGATGAAATGATCACATGATTATTATCTTTGGATCTATTTAAAGGATAGATTACATGTGTTTCAGTTCCCTTTCATCTCTGAAATACAACTGACTTGATCATGGTGATTGGTCACATTGAGGTGATCTGAAATTCAACTTGAAAATATTTTATTCAGAATTTTTGCAAGTTTGTTAATCACAGAGATTAGCTTATAATTTTCTCTTTTTTCATTTGGTCTTTCTCTAACTGCTTGGAGTTATCAGGACAATATTAGATCCATACAAATAACTTAAAAATTTTCCTTCCTTCTCATTTTATGAAGTAACATGAGAAGCAGTGAAGTTATCTTTTCTCCAAAGTTCTGATAGAATTCTGCATGAAAACTGACATTAGGCATTTTGAAGTTGAGGAAATTTAAATTACTGCTTGCATGCCATTGACTGTTACACATCTGTTGACACATCCCATCTGTTACACATCCTTTCACTTTTGTCTATCATTAGTAAGACATTGCATCCAAAATTCATCATATTTTATGTTTTCCAGTTTAGTGAATATACATTTTTAGGATATATCTTTATGAATCTCAATATTTTTATAGTGTATGTAGTGATGTCTCCTTTTTTTCTCTGATTTTATTAATTTAGACTTCTTACTTCTGAATATGTTAGCTAAAGGTTTGTCAATCTTGTTCATTGTTTCTTTTTCAATTTAATTTTTACTTTTTAGATTATAATTCATGACATTTCTCCCAAGCTGTTACTCTCAACAAAAGCTCACGTACATCCCACTATGCTCCTGTTTAGATTCATGGTAATATCATCAAATAAGCAACTCCTCATTTAATTGACCCTCTGTATAGTTTTTGTTTCATTTTTTTACTTATTTTATTAATTTAAGCCCTGATATTAATTATCTCTTACTATGTACTTTTTGGAAGTGTTGTTTGTTTTTGTTTTTCAAGGCTTCAACTGCTTCATTGAGTTATTAATTTATTTCACTTAATTTTTATATAGGCATGTACAGCTATTATCATTCCTTTTATTTATTATATCTATATTTCTTCCTCTCACCCTTTCTAACTACCAACATTTCCCATGACCCTTATGCCCTTTGATATTAATGGAATAATATTTTTAATAATCATTTCTGTGTGTGTGTTTGTGTGCATGTATGTGTTACATTGAATTTCCATGCCATCTTTCTCATCGACATCCTCATTTCCACTGATGTTATTCTTCAGATCATTTTCAGCAACAATGTTTTTGAGATTTCATGGCCATAGTTTCACTCTCATATCTAGAACAAGCAATCTTACAGCAAATATCCTATTCCCATTGTTCTTATAATCTTTATTTCCTTTCTTCCAAGATATGCCCAAGTTTTAAATATAAGAGTTGTGTTATAAATGTTATAATTTGGGAGAGGAAACCCTTAGTTGTTCTCTGCCACTTAACTAGGTGATTCTTCTGCTCCACAAAGAAGCTTTATTGAGGAAATGTGAAAGTTTTACTAGTCTATTTATACTAAGAAAATTATTTATAGTAATGTTAAGTATTTTCCCACTTTAAGAACTATTATCTCAATAGAAGTTTTGGTAACCGCATGACTCCACTATTGTTGAGCAATCCTTAATACACATAGACAGCTGTTTTTGTTAAGATATAACTTTCACAATTGCATCATTTTGTATCCGGATGAATTCCAACTATTGGAAATAAAATTACCATTTCATCATATGGAAATAAAATTATTCATTTTTTAGTTTAAACCTGTATAGGTATTTGAGGATAATTTTGATGCAAACAATGCTATATTTATGGGTAGAAAATGACTTGGAGCTGCATTACAAATAGAGATGAGTGGCTTTGTATGGCAGATATAGTGTTGGTTATACAATATTGGATGCACCAGAAGCCATATAGTGATTATTAAAACATAATCAATTTGATATTTAAAAACTGATAGTGATGTTTTACCTATAATCTCCTGCCTAATCATTTGAAGCTGTAGCCTTGTTGATAATTCTATAGTACATCATCTTCTCAGCTTCTTGATCCACATTTCTCCTAGTGCCTCTGTTATCCCTTGAGGGGCATGAGTAGTTCTTACTCTTTCTTTATGACCATGATCTCCTCAGATCAAGTCCTTCCATGCCTCCCTATTTCACAGACCATGTTGCTAGTTGATAACACATGCGATGGACCCAGGTCATCTTCACTGTGTCAATATAATCTTGCTAGCTATGCTTTCTTATCTCTTTTACGCAATCTGAACTTTATGGTAAGTGTACAACAATTTGAGTCCTTGAATAACCTTTTAAAATGTTAATAGCAAATTCTTCATAGAAAGCTTTGCCGCACCTCTAATACCAGGTCTGTAATTTTCCACTTGCTATTAATTTAAATTATGTTTCCTCACAAATGAAAATAAATCTAGTTAGGAGTGCTCTATCAAGAATCAACTAAACTCATGGACAAAGAGACTTCTTGTAACTAAGTTTTGAAATACTGAATTAGGCCTAAATCATTAATGTCAAGTGTCTGACAATATTTTTATTATGTTTATTGTATAAACTATTAAAACAGATTTTAAAACAGATTTTAATAAAAGAAAATAGATGTAAGTAAACAAAATTTTCCTTTTTTCCCAAATTTTCTATAGAATTATCAAGCATTGTACACACAAACATATACACACCTGGGCATACAATCTTTGGAATACAATTTTAGACAAACAAGAAATATAAATATATAAAAAATGAAATTTAGACCATCTATATCACAGTCTCTGAAATGTCACATTAGCTTCCATCACTGCTATACATCTAGAGACACTGCTGGCCACAAAATAAAGTTGTTCAATATTGCAAATTTGTTGAAGTTTGGTGTTCAATAAAAATAAATTAATCAATCAAATTATTATATCAATCCATTCTTAGAAATACTTCAATCAACCACTGGAAAATATGCTTGAACACATGGCAGTAACACTGACTGATATATTTTCTGCTGGGACAGAGACAACAAGCACAACGCTGAGATATGCTCTCCTACTGCTGCTCAAGCACTCACATGTCACAGGTGAGGATGATACAGTTGATGAACCACTGCATTCTTGTAAGATACTGATAACATGCTGGCTAGTGGCCTGCATGTTGTCATTTAACATCTCAGTATTTCAATTTCTGTTCCACTGGCTGTAATGAGGGTGACAGAGAAAAGTAGAGACCATGAGTACTGGGTTCCCAGGCTGGTGATAGGCACCACATGAATATATTGGATTGTGGTTGCATACTGTTTTGTTCCCCAAATTGAGGATTTTTGAATGTACAGATAGTTCTTACTTGAATCTTGTCACTGTTGCAGAATGGAAAAATAGTTGGAGAAAATACTTTCTAAGTACACATGCATGCTCTAAATTAAAAGAAACATTGAATTTTAATATGTATCTGATTTCAAATGTCTTTCATCAACGACTATCAAAACAGATAACTATATTTAAATCTATTGTTTAAAATACTCGATTAATTCCATTTTATTCTAAATCTAAATAATAAATATATACTAATGAATGATAATCCTCATTTTATAGGACAATATCATATATCTATGACATAGCATTTCTGATACCTAAATTTATCTGTGATCATGAAATGTATGTTTATAATGCTACTGAGGCAGTCTCTATGCCCTGGGTAAACTTGCATTACTGTGACAAGCATGCCACGTTTCCCATTTAAAATATCTGACATGGTGGCACATGCTTGTCATCTTAGCACTGGAGATATGAAGACAAGAGAACTGAGGTTTTCCCTGGGTAGATGGTCTACCCTAATCAGTTTACTGAAGAGTCTTAGAGTCTGAGAAGAAACAAGAAGAAAGACTGAAAAATAAGATTGTCATCCTGCCTCCAGTGCCTAAGTAAATGAGTGCAAATGCATATCTAGAAATGTGTATTTATAGATAAACACAGAGAGAGACAACTTCTTTACACATTAGTAACTGATTAGTAGGTGAGTGGTATGAATGCAATTGCAGTGTGTATGGTATGTGTGGTGTAGTCTCTGTGTGTGTGGATGTGTGTGGGAGGGTGGGTGGGTGTGCACACGCACGTGCACATGCATGTGAATATGTGAGTGCTCATGTGTGTGTACTGATAAGAGGTCTTTTCAAAATTTTCTATTAATAAATAACATTTAGGTCTCCCTAAATTATGCCCTAGATAGGCCTGCATTGTGAAAAACATGTCACTTCTCTCCTTTTCCAACACGTCTCACTGTGACTAAATAGCTAAAGTCCAGGAAGAGATTGAGCGTGTGATCGGCAGACACCGAAGCCCTGGCATGCAGGACAGGAGCCACATGCCCTACACAGATGCCGTGATTCATGAGGTCCAGAGATTCATTAACCTCTCCCCAACCGGCCTGCCTCATGAAGTGACCTGTGACATTAAATTCAGGAACTACTTCATCCCCAAGGTAACCTTATGTTTTTGCATCTCTATGCTTTTGATGCTCATGGGTTCACAATAGAATCGCAGTCCACAGAGTCTTATGGTGCTATGAATGCCTTATGCTGATTCATGATTGGGATAGCAGCTCTACAGCAGGCAGGGACAGAGTTGTGACACTTCCACATTTGCTGTGTTTTCCAATTATTTTAGTAAAGTTTAGGTGCTTACATTTCCATGTTTATTTTCTGAATTTTGTTGTTTTCCCCAAAAACCCTTCTGGAAATTTTTAGAATTTTTAAAAATTACCAATTAGTTAGAGTTTATATCCAGAATTCTTCAAGTCATCCATAAGTTTGTGTCATTGTTTTATTTGGGCTGTTTATGTTTTGGTGTAATAATTTCTTTTCAATGATGTAGCTTATTTTCTTAGACTTTTACTGAAAAGTTAAGGATATTCTAGTATCATTCTTCTAATGTCATTGCATTTCTTTTTATATGGTGTGTAGAAACAATTGATTTCATTATTTCTCTTACTTTAATTACCCTTGCAAAATTAACTAATTATTTCTAATTATTTATCTGTATGAGCATGTGGAATTTCAATATGTTTTCTGAGCTAATATTTTTATGTATTTTTTCATATTCTTGTTCGTTTCTGCTTATGTTATTGTACCAATCAATAAATTACAAATAGCAATTAACAGACTGCTTTAAAATTTTTACACTCACTAAAATTCAATGATAACACATAATCAAATAGAAAGAATATATAATCAAATTGAAGTAAAATAACTCACATTAATAACTCAAGCTATTCATTCATATAACCCTCCCAGAAAACAGCTGATGTTTAAATAAATGCTATTAGATAGAAATGATTGAATAAAGAGGTTGAACTAATCGAATGGACAAACCAATTTTATTTCTGATAAACAAGGAGTATAATTTGACAGTTCAAGCCTGTAGTCAAGGTTGATGTCTGAAGAATTTTAGTTGTTATCAGAATAAGACAATGGGCTATAATCTCTTGTTTTAATATGAATTTTAGTTATACAAGTGTGGACATTTTTTCAAGTTTTATTTCTGCACCAATGGTTACAATTAATATATCCGCTAGTGTTTTATCACTAAGTATAACTATGAATTCATTTGAAATTGATCTAACAGACATTGTGTTTGACTAATGTACTGTATTTTAAGATATTTGAGCCATTAGTATTTTCCTCCAAACTTGGTAAGTGAGAATTTTGATACTAATACAAAGTCTATTGTTTTTAAAAGAAGTGTTCCATTATATGGCTGGATCTATTTCCATCTTCTTCCTTTTGATGTCTGGTTGTTGGAATAGATGGGATGCAAAATAATTTCTGATTGAGTATTAGACACTACACATAAAAATATGTAGAATATGATGATATCTTAATCCAGAAAGGGGTCATTCTTCTTTCTTGGGTTTTCATTAATGTAGAATCTCTGGCCCTGATCTAGAATTGTATATGACTTGAAAATATCATATAATATATACAAATATTATATAAATAAAATAAATGTAAATAAAATATAAATATACAATTTAAACTAATTATCAGAGAGTCTAAGTATAGAATAATAATGTTTGATTAACATCTTTCAGGTACTCTCAAATTCGTACCTATTTAACCAGACATTTTAGTTAACAATCTAAAGGCTTTCTATTGTGAGACAATATGTAATTATTTTTATCATTTTAAAATAATATGTGTAAAGATTCTATCTTGTGGGAAACACTAATACCCTTAATAAGGTCACAACAACTAATTTTATTCTGTGGCAAAAGTTGAATTAATTTTACAAAATGGTAATGGGTCTTACCCTATGATCAGATTTGACAGAATGGTCATTCTTCTCTGTTTTGGTCAAAGCAACTACCTGGGATAAAACTTTTGTTTTTCAGTGGTGAAGTCTATGTAATTATAACATAACTTGTTTATGCCTTTATACCTAACTAAATGCTAAATAGAGTAAAGAATAAGACAGGAATGGCCTGCCTCCCTGACCCCTCCTCAGTTTTACTATCTTATTTAGAGAGTTACATCTGCTGAGCTCAAACACCTTCACCCTTTTGTTAGCTGTTCCTGATATGATTGTTCTCTTTTGGGTCTAGTGAGCTAGATTAATCCATTCTTTTTTTTCACAAAACTTCTAGTATAGAAGTGTTTGACTCTGTGCAGCTGTGATCACAGTTATTTACAATTACAGTGCTGTCACAAACATGTGGCTTGCTCTGTCTGCCTGGAGCCAAAGATCTCAGCAAAAATAATAGACTAAGATGAGAACCAATTAGCTTTACCTATGGCTTTCCAATGCAATAGGCATGGAAATGTTGCTAATCCTTTGAGTTCTGTCATTGTGGGAGAGAACAGTCACAAGTGCTGTGCAAATAAATGAGGAAATCTGTAGACTGCATATGGAGTCTGAAATGTAATTTTCATATGCTTGCAACAAACCAAAATTAATCTTTCATTTTTCTTTTTATTTGAAATACATTTAGTTAAGTGGCCATGCTCAGAGGCAGACGGAGTGAGACAGAGACAGACAGACAGACAAAAAGACAGACAGACAGACAGGAGAGAGATGATTTCAGCTTGTGAAAGCATTGCAGAAAAAAATACCCATATGTTGGAAATTTGAGGATTTTGTAAGATTACTTTTATTTTATTATGTGAAGAGAATCTGCCAGCACCAGCTCCAATGATTTACATGCATCTTTAGAAGCTTTTTTAAATTTTTCTATATTCTTTGTTTACATTCTGAAGGCTTTCCCCTTTCCCAGTTCCCCCTCACCATATGTCCCATAAGTCCTCTTCCCCCCACCTATTCCCCAATCAGCCCCCCCCCCATTTCTCTGTTCTGTTCTGGTACTCTCCTACAAAATGGGATCCAGTCTTTTCAGGACCAGGGTCCTCTCCTTCCTTCATCTTGGGAATCTATTGACTTGCAAATTATGCCTTGAGTATTCAGAGCTTCTGGGCTCATTAATATCCACTTATCAGTGACTGCATTTCATATGTATTCTTATGTGATTGGGTTAACTCACTTAGGATGATATTTTCGAGATCCACCCATTTGCCTACAAATTGCATGAATTCATTATTTTTAATTGCTGAGTAGTATTCTATTGTATAAATATGCTACATTTTCTGTATCCATACTTCCTTTGAGGGACATCTGAGCTCCTTCCAAATTCTGGCTATTATAAATAAGGCTGCTATGAACATAGTGGAGCATGTGTCTTTATTGCATGCAGGGGAATCCTCTGGGAACATACCCAGGAGTGGTATGCCAGGGTCCTCTGGAAGTGACATGCCCAATTTTCTGAGGAACCGCCAGACTGATTTCCAGAGCAGTTGTACCATCTTGCAGTCCCACCAACAGTGTAGGAGTGTTCCTCTTTCTCCACATCCTCACCAGCACCTGTTGTCTCTTGAGTTTTTAATCTTAGCCATTCTGACTGGTGTGAGGTGGAATCTCAGGGTTGTTTTGATTTGCATTTCCCTGGTGACTAATGAAGTTGAACATCTCTTAAGGTGTTTCTCGGCCTTCTGAATTTCTTCTGGTGAAAATTCTTTGTTTAGCTCTGTACCCAATTTTTTGATAGGGTTATTTGGTTCTTTGGGGTCTACCTTCTTGAGTTCTTTGTATATATTGGATAGGAGCCCCCTGTCCGATATAGGGTTGGTGAAGATCTTTTCCCAATTTGTTGATGGCTGTTTTGTTCTTCTGACCATGTCTTTAGCCTTGCAGAAACTTTGTAATTTTATGAGGTCCCATTTGTCAATTCTTGATCTTAGAGCATAAGCTATTGCTGTTCTGTTCAGAAACTTTCCCCCTGTGCCCATGTCCTCCAGAGTCTTCCCCAGTTTCTTTTCTATTAGGTTCAGTGTGTCTGGTTTTATGTGGAGGTCCTTGATCCACTTGAAGTTGATGTTAGTACAAGGGGATAAGTGTGGGTCAATTCGCATTCTTCTGCATGTTGACCTCCAGTTGAACCAGCACCATTTGTAGAAAAGGCTAACTTTATTCCACTGGATGGTTGTATCTCCTTTATCAAAGATCAAGTGACCATAAGTCTGTGGGTTCATTTCTGGGTCTTCAATTCTAATCCACTGATCTACTTGCCTGTTGCTGTACCAATACCATGCAGTTTTTAACACAATTGCTCTGTAGTACTGCTTGAGGTCAGGGATATTGATTCCCCCAGAAGTTTTTATTGTTGAGAATAGTTTTAGCTATCCTGGGTTTTTTGTTATTCCAGATGAATTTGAGAATTGCTCTTTCTAGATCTATGAAGAATTGATTAGGGATTTTGATGGGGATTGCATTGAATCTGTAGATTGCTTTTGGCAAGATGGCCATTTTTACTATATTGATCCTACCAATCTAAGATCATGAAATATTTTTCCATTTCCTGAGGTGTTCTTCCATTTCTTTCTTCAAGGACTTGAAGTTCCTGTCATACAGATCTTTTGCTTGTTTGGTTAGAGTCACGCCAAGATACTTTATATTGTTTGTGGCTATTTTGAAGGGTGTTATTTCCCTAATTTCTTTCTCAGCTGCTTGTCCTTTGAGTACAGGATGGCTACCGTTTTGCTTGAGTTGATTTTATAACCAGCTATTTTGCTGAAGTTGTTTATCAGCTGTAGGAGTTTTTTGGTGGAGTTTTTTTTTTGGGGGGGGTCACTTAAGTATATTATCATGTCATCTGCAAATAGTGGTAGCTTGACTTCTTCCTTTCCAATTCGGATCCCTTTGAATTCCTTATGTTGTCTAATTGCTCTCGCTAGAAATTCAAGTACTATATTGAAAGGATATGGAGAAAGAGGGCAGCCTTGTCTAGTCACTGATTTTAGTGGGATTGCTTCAAGTTTCTCTCCATTTATTTTGATGTTGGCCACTGGTTTGCTGTAGATTGCTTTTACTACGTTTAGGTATGGGCCTTGAATTCCTATTCTTTCCAAGACTTTTAACATGAAAGAATGCTGAATTTTGACAAATACTTTTTCTGCATCTAATGAGATGACCATGTGGTTTTTTCTTTTAGTTTGTTTATGTAGTGGATTACATTGATGGATTTCCATATATTGAACCATCCCTGCATCCCAGGGATGAAGCCTACTTGATCATGGTAAATGATCGTTTTGATGTGTTCTTGGATTCGGCTAGCAAGAATTTTATTGAGTATTTTTGCATCAATATTCATAAGGGAAATTGGCCTGTAGTTCTCTTTCTTTGTAGGATCTTTGTGTGGCTTTGGTATCAGTATAATTGTGGCTTCGTAGAACAAGTTGGGCAGTGTTCCTTCTGTTTCTATTTTGTGGAATAGTTTGAAGAGTATTGGTGTTAGGTCTTCTTTGAAGATCTGATGGAATTCTGCACTAAAACCATCTGGTCCCATACTTTTTTGGTTGGGAGACTTTCCATAGCCCCTTCTATTTCTCTCGGGATTATGGGGCTGTTTAGCTGATCTAATTGATCCTGATTTAATTTTGGTATTTAGTATCTGTATAGGACATTGTCCATTTCCTCCAGATTCTCCAGTTTTGTTAAGTATAGGCTTTTGTAGTAGGATCTTTACTTATTTAGCTCTAATTGCACTGAAAATAAGACCAACACCTCTCTTTAAAATTTTATTTTATTTTATTTGTTCACTTTATATCATGCTCACTGAAGCCCCCTCCCAGCCACCTCCTCCCACAATTCATCCCCCACAACACCTTCCCTTCTCTTCAAAGCAGGTGCCTATCCCCCACATATCCCCACCTTAGCACTTCAAGTCTCTGCAAGACTAGATAATTCCTACCCTACATAGGCCAGAAAAGGCTGCCCAGCTATATCAGCTCCCATGTAAAGGGAAAAGCTTTTTGTGATAACCCCTGCTCCAGTTGCTCTGTACCCACATGAAGACCAGGCTGCATATCTGTTACATAAATGCCAGGAGGCCTGGGTCAAGAGGGTGTATGCTCTCCAATGGGTGGTTTAGACTCTGAGAACCTGAGGGTCTGGGCTAGTTGGTCTTCCTGTAGCGTTCTGGACCCTTCTGGCCCCGCAATCCTTCATCCCATTCTTCTATAAGAGTCCCTAAGATCCACACACATTTGGCTGTGGGTGTCTGTATCAGTCTGGGCCTCCTGCTGGGTAGAGTCTCTCAGAAGACAATTTCCTCCTGTCTGCAAGCATAAGATCTATCATTAATAGTGTTAGGTATTGATGCTTGCTAGTGGAATGGGTCTCTATGGGGGCTGGTTATTGGATGGCCATGCTTTCAGCCCTATCCTAAGTGCCTGCATTTCTTGTAGACAAGATAAATTTGGGGTTGAACATTTTAAAGGCAGGCTGGTGTCTCTGTTGCTCCACTATGGTTCCTGCCTGGCTAAAGAACCTCTTTAGGTTCCATACCCCAAATGTAGAGAGTCACAGCTATGGTCAGCCCAATTGATTCTTGGGCATCTTCTGTGTCCCAGTTCTTTTTCTCATCGTGGAGATGCCTCTCACCTCTTTATTCTATCGATTGCAGATTTTCATTCATTTTTATGGCCATCTAGCCATCTCTTCTGCCCTTCCCCACACCTAATCCTGAACCTTTCATTTTCCTCCTGATCCCTTCTACCTTCCTCTTCCCTCCCTCCAATTGCCAATTATGACCATTTTATTCTCCTTTCTAAGTGAGATTCAAATTTCCTTGCTCTGGCCTTCCTTCTTGTTTAGTTTCTTTGGGTCTATGGACTGTAGCATAGTACCTGAATTTTCTGGCTAATATCCACTGACAAGTGAATACATTTTATGCATTTCCTTTTTGAATTGGATTAGGGATTGATACTTGCCTGTGGGAGGGATCCCCTGTTGGGCAGGTCACTGGACTGACTTTCCTTTAGTCTCTGCTCCATTTTATTAGATATTTACTTTATTTGCATTTCAAATGTTATCCGCTTTCCTTGTTTCCCCTCAGAAAACCCCCTATCACATAAGCCTTCACCCTGCTCAAGAAGCTACCCACTCCCACTTTCCTGCCCTGGCATACCCATACACTAAGGCAACGAGCATTCATAGAATAAATGGCATCTCCTCTCATTGATGGCTGAAAAGGCCATCCTCTGCTACATATGCAGCTGGACTCATGGGTCCCCCCATTTGTACTCTTTGGTTGGTGGTTTAGTCCCAGAGAGCTCTGGGGGTACTGGTTGGTTCATAGCTGTTGAGGGACATCTGGGCTATAGATTTTTCTTTGATATGTTTGAAGTGTCATTCCTTATCTTTTTTGACAACTTTAGGTTGAAAGTCAAGAATTGCTCTTTCAATATTTCAACACAAAATTATATTGGAATGGCAATTGGATGGGAATTGCATTAAATTTGTAAATTGCTTTTGTAAGATGTCCATTTTCATATTAATCCTACCTATCCATGAGCATGAGAAATCTTTATACCTTCTGAAGTGTTCTTTCATTTATTTCTTCAGTGACTTTAAGTTCTTGACATAGAGGCCTTTTGCTTGCTTGGTTCAAGTTAAACCTAAATATTTTAAGTTATTTGTGGCTATTGTGAAAGGTGTTGCTTCTCTAATTTCTTTCTCAACCCAATTATCATTGGTACAAAAGAGGGTCAGTAGTACATTTGAGTTAATTTTATATCCAGACTCTTTGCTGAAGTAGTTTAACACCTGTAGGAGTTCTCTGGTAGAAATGGGGTCATATCATCTGCAAATATTGATAACTTGACTTCTTTCTTTCCAATTTGTATCCCCCTGATCTTCTTTTGTTGTTTATTGCTCTAGGTGAAATTTCAAATTATTATATTGAATAGATAGGGAGAGAAAAGGCAGCCATGTCCTGTTCTTGATTTTAGTGGGATTGCTTCAAGTTGGCTATTGTTTTGCTCTATATTTAGTTTATTATGTTTAGGTGTGCACATTGATTTCCTGATCTTTCCAAGATATCTACAATGAACGGTCATTGGATTCTCTTGAAGGTTTTGTCAGCATCTAATGAGATGATCTTGTGATTTCTTCCCTTTGAGTTTGCTTTTATAGTGGATTGTGTGAAATAAAACCATGCCAGGAAGCATAGTACGCAGAGCAGGTTGTGATCTGGGAGACCCAGTGGGCACACACAAGAGACTTGGGCAACTCCTAGTTCCATGACAGACTCATAGCCTGGAACAGATGCCATGCTCCTTACATAAAAGAACATTGCCTTATGGTCAGAGTTCTCGATGCTAATGACAGACCTATAGGCACTGAGGTCTTAGCAAATAAGCATCCTTTCCCAGATATTCCTCCCTGCAAAAGGTATTTAATCTCAGGTCAGGCCATGAGAAAGGGGTTATGGGTCCATTTTCCACCAAGAACAGCTAACACATTATAAGATTAAACATGGACTGTCACTTTTATCAAGACCCATCACGAGGAACCTAGAGGCCTTTGTCTACAAACTGGGAGCATATTCTCTAGTACAAGATCCCTCTCCACTCCCAGCTTGCTTCCACCAAGCTAAGGACAATCACCCATTTCTGAGACAAACCAGAGCTCCATTTTCCTTGGCTCCAGGCTAGAGGCTAGCACCAGCCCAAAGCCCTTGATTCCATTCTCAGCACTTCTTTGACTCCCAGTAGGTTCTGGATATCCAAGAGTCTGAGAACCCTATGGTCCCAACCTCTACACATGCCCAGGGACACCTGAATCAGTTCCTGCTTCCCAAATTTCAAACTGTGCTTTCCCACCCTTGGAGCATTTCCCACCCTTGGTGCTTCTCAACAGATGCATAGGATAAGCTCAGTCAAACTCCCTGCATTCTGCCTCCCCAAGAGGCCATGTGCAGGAGCAAGACATACATAGCTCACAACAGAATACATTGATAGATTTTCATATATTGGACGATCCCTGCATCATTTGGATGGAGCCTACTTTATCATGGTGAACGATGTTTTTGATGTGTTCAAGGATTCCCTTTGTGAGTATTTTATTTGGTATTTTTGCATCAATGTTCATAAAAGAAATCAGTCTGAAGTTCTCTATCTTTATTGAATCTTTGTGTGGTTTAGGTACAGGGCAATTGGACATTCCAAGAATAAGTTTGGCAGTACTTCTTCTATTTCTATTTTGGGGAATAGTTTGAAAAGTATTGGTATTAGCTTTTCTTTGAAAATCTACAAGAATTCTATACTAAATCCTTATGGCTCTGGACTGTTTGGGCATGGGAGGTTTTAATGACTGCTTCTCTTTCCTTAGGGGTTATGGAACTGTTAAAATAGTTTACCTGATCTTGATTTGACTTTGGATTCTGGTATCTATCTATAAAATAATCCATTTGATTCAGATTTTCAAGTTTTGCTAAGTACAGGTTGAAGTAAAACCAGGTGCTTAAAAAAAAACAATAAAACAAAAAAACCTAACCCATTTTATGGAGTAGACATTGAACTATGTTATTTTCCAAATATGTTTAGATCCTTGATTTTTTTGTAACTTGGTATCTGTGTGTGTTGTTTCAGGGAACAATGGTATTAGCATCACTGTCATCAGTGCTGCTTGACAACAAGGAGTTCCCCAACCCAGAGAAGTTTGACCCTGGCCACTTTCTAGATGAGAATGGAAACTTTAAGAAAAGTAACTACTTCATGCCTTTTTCAGCAGGTAATGCAAATTCATTTTCATATGTCTGAATTACAGCTTCAGTTGTCATGATAAGAGATGATGAACAAAAGTAATTTGGAGAGGAAAGTGCTTGTTTCATCTTGAACTTGTTTCCTAACATCAGGAAAGTCTGGACAGAAATTCAACACAGGTACTTGGAGTCTAAAAATTATGCTGGGGCCATGAAGGAGTGTTGCAAACAAGCTTCCTTCAGCCTGCTTTCTAATGTAAGCCAGGATCACCAGCCCAGCGGTGGTACTACCCATAGAGCTGGTTCTTCCTTCACAAATCATCAATCAAAAAATGGCCACACAGGCTTGTCTAAAGGGCAATCTTGTCAGGCATTTTCTTGATTGGGGTTCCCTGTTTCCAAATGACACTAGTTTTGGTGAAGTTGACATAACAATTACCCAGAATAAATTGGCCCAAGGGCAGGCATATTGTGGCTATATTTGGACTTATATGGTGACTCCTATAAGGTTAGTAAATTTGAAATTTGTGCATAATCAGGAGTTGATTCCAAGTGCCCATGCAGTGCCCTTGAAGAAACATGATTCCAGTCAAAACATAAACAAGTGAGACCTTAATTTTCACAATCATTTATGACAAGTTAAGAAAACTAGAGTATATGTCATTTGCATTCCTCCTTTAGCTATATCACAAAGACACCAAAGAAGTCCTTAATGACTTCTGGAAATTCAACTTCATTTAAGCTTTACTCACTTACCATGAATATGGAGAGTGCCATATTTTGGCTTCTTCATTCTTGTTGCTCCTTCCTCACCTCCTGGTTTATTTAAGCTGAAATAATTTTCTAAAAACACAGAAGAGTTCCAAGACTCAACCTCAGTGAGAAAAGCAGATGAGTGAATGTGGTGATATATTGTATTGGCCTAGTACAGTGAGACTCACACATCACTATGCAGGGTGACTGTTAAGATTCACCACATTCTTTGCTCAAATTTGAGACTGAATTTATTTATTTTTAGTTGACATCTCTCTCTCTTTTATTCTTTAATCTTTTTTTACATCCAGAATTTATCACCCTCCTAGTCCACCCTCCTAAAGTTCCATGTCCTGTTATTTTATTTTTTTACATTTCATGTTATTCCTCATTCCTGGTTTCCCCTCTTAAAATCCTGAATCCTGTCCCCTCCTCTCTGCTTCTATGAGGGAGCTCCCACACCCACCCACCCATTAGTGGTAGAGATCATGACAAAACAAAGTAGAATATTTAAAATATTTTTTATTAATGTTTCTTACTTGAATCCAGTATGGGTTTTTGTTTTGTTTTGTTTTCTATATTTTTATTATTAATAATTTATTTATATTTCAAGCTCCATATTTGATTTCCCTACACCCTAACCTTCATCCACCCTCTGACTGTTTCACATCCCGTACCTCCTCCCCACACCTCTGCCTCCATGTGGATGTCCCCACCCCTCACCTGACCTCTAAACCCTCTGGGGCGTCCAGACTCTTGGGAGTTAGGTGCATCATCTCTGGATGAACACAGTCCTGGCAGTCTTCTACTATATATGTGCTGGGGCCTCATATCAGCACCAGCTACATGTTGCCTGTTTGGTGGTCCAGTGTTTAAGAGATCTCAGGGGTGCTGATTAAATGAGTCTGCTGGTCCTCCTACAGGATTGCCCTTCTCCTCAGCTTCTTTCAGCCTCCCCTAATCCAATAACAGGGGTCAGCTGTTTCTGTTCATTGGTTGGGTGC
This sequence comes from Apodemus agrarius, assembly GCA_964023405.1. Lineage (NCBI taxonomy): Eukaryota > Metazoa > Chordata > Mammalia > Rodentia > Muridae > Apodemus > Apodemus agrarius. Next base: position 178,567,018 of record OZ030005.1, read on the forward strand.
CAATATCTGCATCTGACTCTTTTACCTACTTGTTGGGTCTTCTGGAGTACAGTCATGCTCAGTCACTTTTTGTGAGCACTCCATAGCCTCAGTAACAGTGTCAGGCCTTGGGACCTCCCCTTGAGCTGGATCCCACCTTGGGTCTGTTGGTGGACCTTCTTTTCCTCAGGCTCCTCTCCATTTCCATCTCAGTAATTTTTACATAGAGGTACAATTATTGTTCAGAGTAGTGACCATGCTCTGTCTTCCTGCTGTAGGTGAGCTCTATAAGTTCCCTCTCAATACTGTCTGTCATTTCATCCAAGGTCCCTCCCTTTGAGTCCTGAGAGTCTCTCACCTCTCAGGTCTCTGATGTATTCTGGAGAGTAACCCAAACATATCAACTGAGTTTACCTGTTTCCATTCTTTCTTCTGGCCCTCAGGACTTCAGTCCTTTTCCCTCACCCAATACCAATTCATGTTCCCGCCTTCCCCCATTCCCTCCCCCTGTACACATTCCCTTTCAGATCCCTCCTTTCTTCCCCTTTTATGATTGCTTTGTTCTCCCTCCCAAGTGGGACTGAGGCATACTCACTTGGGCACTTCAGTTTGTTAATGTTTGTGAGATCTGGGGACTGTATCTTGGGCACTCTGTACTTTTTAACATCCAATTATTAGTAAGAACTTACAATGTTTGTCCTTTTGGGTCTGAGTTACCTCACTCAGAATAATATTTTCTAGTTCCATCCATTTGTCTGAAAAACACAGGATGTCCTCGCTCTTAATACTTGAGTAGCACATCATGGTATAAATGAAACATATTTTCTCAATATTTCTTACTTGTGTCCAATATGTTTTAAACAAATACACTCCCACTATATCCCTCCAGTCCTCCCATAAGCCCCAGCACCATTCTCTCCCCTAATTTCATGTGCCTATGGAGTCCTCCATATGCTGCTACTATTTGCATAAATATAGAGACATCCATTGCAAATTTGGTAACCTACCAGGGGCCACATCCATGACTAAATTAGCTCTCCCTCTCCCAATAGCCATCAATTGCCAATAGCTCCTTAGTTCAGACAAGCCATTGTGAGCCTACTCCTAGAATTTGCTAGAATGGGCTGTTTTTACAAAAGTAAGAATGGGCTTAAAGACATGACTCAGCAGTTAGGATAACTTGTTCTTCTGTAAAGAACCTGGGATAAATGCTCTGTACCCATATTTGGTAGCTTTTACCATTTCCTTATGATCAAATCCTTTTAAGGAAAAAAAATGTGACACACTTTTGTCAACTTCCCTGACTTTGTATCCACTCAGCAATTCCTCCATATAACCACACACCCAATAATTCAACAGCTGTTTTTAATCTCCAATAATAGTTAAGAATACTCAGTGTCTCAGGCTTACACTTGTAAATAAGGCATACTTACCTCTTTGACATTTTTCCACAGGGAAACGGATGTGTGCAGGAGAAGGTCTAGCACGCATGCAGCTGTTTCTGTTCCTAACCAGCATTTTACAGAACTTCAACCTAAAACCTCTGGTTCACCCAAAGGACATAGATACAACCCCAGTGGTCAGTGGATTGACCTCAGAACCTCCTGCTTTCCAGCTCTGCTTCATTCCTGTCTGAAAATCAAATGTCTGGCTCTACCTAGGACATCTTTCCTGATGAACATGAGGTTTTAAATCACTGCATTCCACACTGGACACATTGCCTTTTATCCATTTCTGTTGCCTCTTCATAATTTTATAAAGTTCTATGGATATACATTTTCCAATCTGCAGCTTCTGCACAAATATTTCTGAAAGGTTCTATTTTCTCAAACACTGTTACCATATGCTATGATGATATATGTACCTGATCCCAAGTTAAATATGGTCTCAATATGAAATAGAAATTACCATAGTAGGATAATTCACAGTGACTTCTGCATTTTCTTAATAATAAATTGTTTTGGTACACCTATTCTCAGACTTTTCATCCAATTCAAGTAATAAATGAAAGAAAATACAGTTCTGATACATCACTTTGGTACACTTAAACATTAGGATGTAATAAGAGAGTGCCAGAGAAAACAAATTGATTCACCTGCCACATCCTTCTTCCAAAATGTTATACTGGTTTATGCTTCCTAGCTTTGAAAGAATACTTTGAAAAAAAGAAAGAATACTTTGAACAGTCCCATGGATACCATATTTGACATGCTCTAAAATAAGTTCTGAAATCAGCCTAGTACTACTGTAAACAAAAGTCTACACTACAGTACAACTGCACCCACACCCTGTGGACACTGTGAGGACATGTCACTAGGAAGAACACACACCTGAAGGGTGGTGACCGTTGCCTAGCTTGCTTTTACCAGGAAAGTAAATATTTTAAATGTGCTTTTCTCCCCCTGGTTCCAGCTTAGAACCAAGCATGCTAATTCTAGTCATATGCATAGTGTGCCTCTCTTCTCTCTCAGCAAAAATAATGATCCAAGGAAGTTTCAGTTTGCTATTATTTCTAATTGCTACTTTCCTTTCCCACTGCATTAAAGTTACTAAATGAAAAATGATATCACTCATGAGCCCTTTCTGTGTCAATCCCAAAAGAACCACTTTGCCATTCTCACTTAGCCATTGTGTTACCACATAATGTAGACATATTTCTGTACATACATCATGGGCAGACATAAATTCACACATGGTATGAAATTAATTCACAGAGAAAAAACCACACGGTCATCTTATAGGATGCTGAAAAGCATTTGACAAAATTCAGCATCCTTTCATGCTAAAAGTCTTGGAAAGAACAGGAATTCAAGGCCCATACCTAAACATAGTAAAAGCAATTTACAACAGATTGCTACCAAACATCAAATTAAATGCAGAGAAACTTGAAGCAATCCCACTAAAATCAGGGACTAGACAAGGCTGCTCCCTCTCACCATATCTTTTCAATATAGTACTTGAAGTACTAGCTAGAGCAATTCGAAAACATAAGGAAGTCAAGGGGATACAAACTGGAAAGGAAGAAGTCAAACTATAACTATTCACAGATGATATGATAGAATACTTAAGTGACCCAAAAAACTCCACCAGAGAACTCCTATAGCTGATAAACAACTTCAGCAAAGTGGCTGGTTATAAAATCAACTCAAGCAAATCAGTAGCCTTCCTATACTCAAAGGATAAGCAGGCTGAGAAAGAAATTAGAGAAATGACACCCTTCACAATAGCCACAAACAATACAAAGTATCTTGATGTGACTCTGACAAAACAAGTGAAAGATTTGTATGACAAAAACTTCAGGTCTCTGAAGAAGGAAATAGAAGAAAACCTCAGAAAATGAAAAAAATCTTCCATGCTCGTGGGTTGGCAGGATTAATATAGTTAAAATGGCGATCTTGCCAAAAGCAATCTACAGATTCAATGCAATCCCCATCAAAATCCCAACTCAGTTCTTCATAGAGTTAGAAAGAACAATCCTCAAATTCATCTGGAATAACAGAAAACCCGGGATAGCTAAAACTATTATCAACGGTAAAAGTACTTCTGGGGGAATCAATATCCCGGACCTCAAGCAATACTACAGAGCAGGAGTGTTAAAAACTGCATGGTATTGTTACAGTGACAGGGAGGTGGATCAATGGAATAGGATTGAAGACCCAGAATTGAACCCACACATCTATGGTCAATTGATCTTTGACAAAGGAGCTGAAAACATCCAGTGGAAAAAAAGATAGCCTTTTCAACAAATGGTGCTGGCTCAACTGGAGGTCAACATGCAGAAGAATGAGAATTAATCCACTCTTATCTCTTTTACTAAGCTCAACTCGAAGTGGATCAAGGACCTCCACATAAAACCAGAAATACTAAAACTAATAGAAAAGAAACTGGGGAAGACCCTTGAGGACATTGGCCTAGGGGAAAAGTTCCTGAACAGAGCACCAATAGCTTATGCTCTAATATCAAGAATAGACAAATGGGACCTCATAAAATTACATTTCTGTACAGAAAAAGACACTGTCAAAAGGACAAATCAGAAGCCAACAAATTGGGAAAAGATCTTCACCAACCCTACATCTGACAGAGGGCTAATATCCAATGTATCCAAAGAACTCAAGAAGATAGACCCCAGAAAATCAAATAACCCTATCAAAAAATGGGGTACAGAACTAAACAAAGACTTTTCACCTGAAGAACTTTGGATGGCTGAGAAGCACCTTAAGAAATGTTCAACATCATTAGTCATTAGGGAAATGCAAATCAAAACAACCCTGAGATTTCACCTCACAACAGTTAGAATGGCTAAGATTAAAAACTCATGAAACAGCAGGTGTTGGCAGGGATGTAGAATAAGAGGAATACTCCTCCACTGTTGGTGGGATTGCAAGCTGGTACATCCACTCTGGAAATCAGTCTGGCGGTTCCTCAGAAACCTGGACATGATACTTCACAGAACACACTGCCATATCACTCCTGGGCATATACCCAGAAGATTCCCCAGCATGCAATATGGATACATGCTCCACTATGTTCATAGCAGCCTTATTTATAAGCCAGAAGCTGGAAAGAACCCAGATGTCCCTCAATGAAGGAATGGATACAAAACAAAAATGTGGTATATATACACAATGGAGTACTATTCAGCAATTAGAAACTATGAATTCATGAAATTCTTAGACAAATGGATGGAGCTGGAGAACATCATACTAAGTGAGGTAACCCAGTTTCAAAAGAATACCCATGGTATGCACTCACTGTTAAGTGGATATTAGCTTAGAATCTTGGAACACCAAAGACACAATCCACATACAAAATGATGTCTGAGAAAAAGGAAGGAGTGGACCCTGGTTCTGGAAAGGCTCAATGCATCAGTGTAGGGGAATACCATAACAGGGAAGTGGGAAGGGGTGGATGGGGAACAGGGGGAGGGAAAAGGGCCTATGGGACCTTTGGGGGGCGGGGAACCAGGAAAAGGGAAATGAAATGTAAACTCTAATTATACTTTGGAGAATTAGCTAGATAGTTTAAAAGGTATGGTGAAAAGTCCTTCCCAAAATTAGAAATATAGATTCAATTACTATATATTTAAATTTATTTTAGGCCAATATATAAAGAATTAAAATCAGATTTGACATATCTGTACTACTATTAACAATTGACCATCATACAGTGCAGAAACACAGCTGGACAAAATACAATTAAAGCAATATACATTGAACTCAATATCAGAATCAATAACAAAGGTAGCATTAGCAATTAGTGAAAGATTAGGTGGGGTAATGCAGGATGGTACATTTACCTTAAACCTAGAACCTGTACCATTTTTATTCTACATTAACTGTATGGCGGGCTCCAGCAGGTGTAGTTTCTTTTTCATTGACATTAAAAGTTAAAAATTAAAAAAAAACATGTGATCTATTTCAGAGACTCTGTATTTCTCCTTTCTGTTTATTAAGCATATCTTTTAAAGTGTAATTAAATCTTTCTGTAACTCTTTGTCTTGAAGGATTGTGAGGTATTGTTGTAATATGCTTTATTGGGTAATACGCAAAATATAATGGCTTCATTTTACTAGAAAAATATGCTGAGGCATTCATGGTCTTAATTTTTACAGATGTTCCTATCATACACAAAACTTCTAACAAATTCTTAATTACAGAATCAGCCTTTTCAGAACTTAAAGCAATTGCCATTGAAATCCTGAATATTTAGCTATGGTATGTTGCACACACTTTAATTTTCTAAACTCTGCAAAATGGGAAATGTTCATTTACAAAATTTAATTTCTTTGGGTACCTTTTGAAATATTTCCTGCAGGTATCGGAGTTTGCTTTTACAAAGAACATGTAAGTGATTTTCTGTTGCAGTAAATCTCCAACCCCAATAAGCCTGTTTAAAAAACACACAATTCAGTTACAATATTTATAAGCTGTATGCCTAGATTGGGAAGATCTACCACTACACCAATCTATTCCACAGCTATGGGATCCCTTGTTACTTGTGACTTCTTCAGGCCATGTTGCTCTGCTTTATCTTCCTTCCATCTCTCTTAACCCTTCTTCCCTCACTCTCCAACACCTCCAGCCCTACCTTTTCCTTCCACTGCCAAATCACAGGCTCTATCTTATATTTGAGGAGTTAAAATGGGGAGAAGGTTTACATGAAATCTTCTGAGTATGTGATCCATTCTTTATCTGGGCAACCCTGCTTGAAGAAGCAAAATTAATATCTGAATACAGAAATAGCCAGCTCGTCTGCTCCCCTGAAGAAACCACAGTCTGAACACAACCTAGCAGTGCCCCTGCACCCAGGAAAATTGGTAAAGGACCCACCCAGGGCCCACAAGTTCTGAGAGCCCAGGGGACTCAAGACCCATCACTGAATTCTGCTCTTTTTCTGGCTGTTGACTTTTCCTGAGGAAGATCAACAGCTGATCTGCTCCCATTTAGACATCACAGCTGAAGGCATCTCAGGACTTCTGCTGCACACAGGGAAACTGGTAAAGGACTTCTTAAAGGTCAACAACTTCTGGGAGCCAAGTAGAATTAGAACCCAGAACCCAGACTGGGGACAGTCTGATGCTTTCCCAGGAGATCTGCTACAGCCAGGGCAACAGATCAACAACATCTCTGCCCCGATGAATGCCCCTCAGTTGGAAGGCCCCACAGGAGGTCTGCTACAGAAAGGGCCACTGGGCTAAGAAGAGACCTGAAGCAACCCAGGGACAAAAGAGTCAGACTCTAGACAGAGTCACTCAGACCAGAAAATGCCAGGGACAATGAAATGGCAAGAGGCAAGCACAAGACCATAAACAATAGAAGCCAATATATGTGGACATCATCAGAAACCAGTTCTCTCACCACTGCAAGCCCTGCACATACCAACACATATGAAAATCAGGAAGCTGACCTAAAATCCTATATCATAAAGATAATAGAGTCATTTAAGGAAGAGATAAATAAATAAAAAATACAGGAAAACACAGGTAAACAAGCATAAGCCCTTTAAAAAGAAACAAATAAATCCATACAGGAAACCAAAAGTGTTCAGGTGAAGGAACTAAACAAAATGGTCAAAGACCTAAAAGTGGAAGTAAAGACAATAAAGAAAACAGAAATGGAGGCAAACCTGGAAATCTATCTCTATTACTTGCATGTTGGTGAGAATGGACTGTTGAAGTCTCCCATTATTAATGTGTGAGTTTTGATATATCCTGTTTCCCTTTAAAGTGTGGATATCCTTGCATTTGTGGCAAAGATGTTCAGAATTGAGACATAATCATGGTGGATTTTTCTTTTGATGAGTATGAAATGTCCTCCAGCACTTTAGATTACCTTTGGTTGAATTTTGAAATGGAAATTTCTGGTTGTGTTCTGTGATGCAGACTCATGTGAGCTTTTCCTGAAGCTGACTGATGTGAGGTTTTGCTGAAGCAAGACTCATGAGAGGACACCTGCTGTTGCAAGATATTTCTTATCCATTCACATTGAGGCAATAAGAGGCCAGTGATTGAAGGAGAGAGAGGAGTAGAAGCTAAGAGAGGTGAGGGCCAGAGAGAGGGTCTCTGTGGACAAGGCCAGCAGAGCAGAGCAGGAGATACTGATATCCAAATACCTTCAGATGTATTTCTGGTGTTTTGGAGAGGTTAGAAATATTGGGATAATTACATTGGGATGATTGGCATTATGTAATTTGGGAGTTTTATATACATAAATGTATTTGCATAACTATTCAAGTTTAAGAGTCATGCTTTACCAAATACTCGGAAGGAGTGGTACAGAGGCCTGGCAGGGTGGTGCTCCTTATTTTATTTTTACTCACTACAACCTGATGTTTGGAGAGAGTACAAGTGGGACCCAACAAAGAGTGAAAGGGAACTTACACTTGCATCACTAGCTGGGCAATGTTTCATTGGTGTCACACCTTACCTGGTCTTCACTTCATTGAGATAGGCATTAAAGGACTCTTTCAACACATCCCAGCTGGTCCTGGTCACCCATGCTAACTTGTGCCAGTTTAGTTGAAGCCTGGCTATTTCTCTGGATTGTGCCTCTGCTGCTGATTTGTTTTCCTGACACTTTTGACCTAGACTGCTGAAATCTTGACAATGAGGGTTGGAATCACCCCCATAGACATACTTCTAAACAGGTCTATATCCCCTTGTACTATATATCATCTTTTGGCCCCTACTTTGGTTTGTCTAGTAAGAAATTATTTGTTTCTTGTGGCTTCTTAGGCAAGTTAGCCTCATTTGGTTGGATCTTTCCTTCTAATATCCACTGTAAGACTGGATTAGTGGAATGGTATTGTTTAAATTTGGTTTAGTCATGAAATATATTGTTTCTCCATCAAGAGTGATTGAAAGCTTTGATGTGATTTGCACCAGGGAGCAGGGAGACTCCACAGCCTTCTGTGCATATCCTTCAAGGAGAGAGTGATCTCCCAGCAGTGCTTTCACTTCTGAGCACAGAGGTGAGATCTCCACCTTCTCTCTGGAGGGTACAAGCTAGGAGCACACAAGGCATAAGATCAGTGGAGCAGCTGGGACTGAAGTCTTAGTGCTGCCATTTGCACCAGGGAGCCAGGAGACTCCACAGACTTCTGTGCATAGTCTGCCAGGAGAGAGATCTCCCAGCAGTGCTTTCACTTTTGAGCTCAGAGGAGTAAGAACACAGCCTTACAGGTCCACAGGAGGAACAAACTCCAGCCAGAGACAACAGTACCAATGAGCACCAAAGATAACCAGATGGTGAAAGGCAAGCACAAGAACCCTACCAACAGAAACCAAAGCCACATGGCAACATCAAAACCCAGTTCTCCCACCACAGCAAGTCCCAGATACCCCAACACACCAGAACAGCAAGAGTTGGATTTAAAATCATTTCTCATGGTGCTAATAGAGGGCTTCAAGAAAAACTTAAATAACTCCCTTAAAGAAATACAGGAGAACATTGGTCAACAAGTTAAATTCCTTAAAGAGGAAACCCAAAAATTCCTTAAAGAAATACAGGAGATCATGGGTCAACAGGCAGAAGCCATTAAAGAAGAAACAAAAAAATCCTTAAAGAATTACAGGAAAACACAAATAATCAAGTGAAGGAACTGAACAAAACCATCCAGAGTCTAAAAGTGGTAGTAGAAACAATAAAGAAATCACAAAATTAGACATTTCTGGAGATAGAAAACCTTGGAAAGTATTCAGGAGTCATAGATGCAAGCATCCACAACAGAATACAAGAGAGAAGAAAGAACCTCAGGTGCTGAAGATACCATAGAAAACATTAACTCAACAGTCAAAGAAAATGCAAAATGCATAAAGCTGGTAACCCAAAACATCCAGAAACTCCAGGATATAATGAGAAGACCAAACCTAAGGATTATAGATATAGATGGGAGTGAGGATTTACATCTTAAAGGCCCAGTAAACAAAATTCAACAAAATTGTAGAAGAAAACTTCCCTAACCTAGAGAAAGAGATGCCCAAGAACATACAAGAAGACTTCAGAATGCCAAACAGACTAAAACAGAAACTCCTCCTGGCACATAATAATCAAAACACCAAATTCACTAAACAAAGAAAGAATATTAAAAGCAGTAAGTGAAAAAGGGCAAGTAACTTATAAAGGCAGACCTATCAGAATTACACCAAATTTCTCACCAGAGATGATGAAAGCTAGAAGATCCTGGGAAGACCTCATACAGACCCTAAGAGAACACAAATGCTGGCCCAGGCCACTATACCCAGAAAAACTCTCAATCATCATAGATGGAGAAACCAAGATATGCCTTGATACCACGAGAAAACCAGATTTACACAATATCTCTTCACAAATCCAGCCCTACAAAGGATAATAGATGGAAAATGCCAACACAAGGAGGGTAACTACACCCTAGAAAAAGCAAGAGAGTAATCTTCCAACAAACCTAAAAGAAGATACCCACACAAACATAAAAATAACATCAAAAGTCACAGGAAGCAACAATCACTATTCCTTAACATCTCTTAACAACAAGGGACTCAACTCCCCAATAAAAAGACATAGACTAACAAAATATTTCTCATGTAAATTTGCAATTTTATCAGAAAATGTTTGTAATTCACCTTTTAATTAATTTAGTAATGTTTTCTTATGTCTACCATTTTTATCCTCATTGTTTTTCACGGTAACCTTCAATTTTAATCTCTTTCTATATATTTCCTTTATCTTATTAGAAATGTTTTCATTGTAAATCTTGGATTTTATCACAAATCTTTCTAATTCCACCTTCAATTAATTTAGCGTTTTTGTATCTATCATTTTATATGTAAAATGCTCCATGAAATAGTCAATTTTAATGTGTTTGTTTATATATTTCTTGAATTTTACGAGAAATATTTTCCATGCAAATCTTCAATTTTATCTGAAAATGTTTATAATTCCACCTTCAATTAACTTAGAATTATCTTAATGCCTATCATTTTATCTGTATAATTTCCATGATAATCTTTAATTTTAACATGTTTTTCTATAATTTCTTCAATTTTATCAGAAATATTTTCCATGTAAATCTTCAAGTTTATCAGAAAATGTTTATAATTCCACTTTCAATCAACTTAGGAATACTTTTATGCCTACCATTATTATATCTATATAAAATTTTCATGATAATCTTCATTTCTAACATGGTTTTCTACATTTTCTACAATTTCATCAGAAATATTTTCCACATTTACCTTCAATTCTATGATAAAATATTTCTATTACATATTTCAATTAATTTAGCAATGTTTCACATGTCTACCACTTTACTCTTTAATTTTTCATGAAAATTGTCCATTTTGTTGATTCTTTGTATGGTTCCCCTTGTTTCCACTTGATTGATTTCAGCCCTGAGTTTGATGATTTCCTGTCTTCTGCTCCTCCTGGGTAAATTAGCTTCTTTTTGTTCCAGAGCTTTCAGGTGTGCTGTTAAGCTGCTAGTGTATGCTTCCTCCAGTTTCTTTTTGGAGGCACTCAGGGCTATAAGTTTTCCTCTTAACACTGCTTTTGTTGTACCCCATAAATTTGGGTATGTTGTGCCTTCATTTTAATTAAATTCTAAAAAGTCTTTGATTTCTTTCTTTATTTCGTCCTTGACCAAGGTATCATTGAGTAGAGAATTTTTCAGTTTCCATGTTTATGGAGGGCATTCTGTTGTTTTTGTTGCTATTGAAGACCACTCTTACTTCATACTGATCTGATAGGAAGCATGGGATTAGTTCGATCTTCTTATATTTGTTGTGCTCTGTCATGTGACCAATTATATGGTCGATTTTGGAGAAGGTACCACGAGGTGCTGATAAAAAGGTATATTCTTTTCCTTTAGGATGAATGGCATATATATATATATATATATATATATATATATATATATATATATATATTCCAATTGGTCCAAAACTTCAATTAGTTTCACTGTGTCCCTGTTTAGTTTCTGTTTTCCTGATCAGTCCATGGAAGAGAGTGGAGTATTGAAGTCACCCACAATTATTGTGTTAGGTACAATGTGTGCTTTGAACTTTAGTAAAGTTTCTTTTACGAATGAGGGTGCCCTTACATTTGGAGCATAAATGTTCAGAATTGAGAGTTCTTCTTGGTGAATTTTTCCTTTGACCAGCATGAAGTGTCCTTCTGTGTCTCTTTTGATGATTTTGGTTGAAAGTCAATTTAATCTGATATTAGAATGGCTACTCCAGCTTGTTTCCTGAGACCATTTGCTTGTAAAATTATCTTCCAGCCTTTTACTCTAAGGTAGTGTTTGTCTTTGACACTGAGGTGTGTCTTCTGTATGCAGCAAAATGTAGGGTCCCGTTTATGTATCTAGTCTGTTAGTCTATGTCTTTTTATTCGGGAATTGAGACCATTGATGTTAAGGAATAGTGATTATTACTTCCTGTCATTTTTTATATTATTTTTATATTTGAGTGGTTATCTTCTTTTGGGTTTGATGAAAGAAGGTTACTATCTTGCTTTTTCCAGGGTGTAGTTTCCCTCCTTGTATTGGTGTTGTCCACCTATTATCCTTTGTAGGACTGGGTTTGTGGAAAGATATTGTGTAAATTTGTTTTTGTCATGGAATAGCTTCGTTTCTCCATCTATGGTGATTGAGAGTTTTTCTGGGTATAGTAGCTTTGGTTGGCATTTGTGTGCTCTTAGAGCTGGCATGAGATCTGCCCAGGATCTTCTAGTTTTCATGGCCTCTGGTGAGAAGTCTGGGGTAATTCTGATAGGCCTTCCTTTATATGTTACTTGGCTTTTTTCTCTTGCTGCCTTTAATATTCTTTCTTTGTTTAGTACATTTGGGGTTTTGATTACTATGTGACAGGAGGTATATCTGTTCTGCTTCAATCTGTTTGGAGTTCTGTAGGCTTCTTGTATATTCATGGGCATCTCTCTCTTTAGGTTGGGGAAGTTTTCTTCCATAATTTTGTTGAAGATATTTCCTGGCCCTTTAAGTTGTAAGCCTTCCCTCTCATCTATACCTATAATCCTTAGGTTTGGTCTTCTCATTGTGTCCTGGATTTCCTGGATGTTTTGGGTTATAAACTTTTTGCATTGTGCATTTTCTTTGACTGTTGAATCAATGATTTCTATGGTATCTTCGGCATCTGAGATTCTTCTATCTCTTGGATTCTGTTGATATTTGCATCTATGGCCCCTGATTTCTTCCCAAGGTTTTCTGTCTCCAAAGATCTCTCCCTTTGTGATTTCTTAGTTGTTTCTATTTCTAATTTTTGATCCTGGATAGTTTCGCTCAGTTCCTTCACTTGTTTGTTTGTGTTTTCCTGTAATTCTTTAAGAGATGTTTGTGTTTCTTCTTTCATGACTTCAGCCACTTGACCCAAGTTCTCCTGTATTTCTTTAAGTAATTTTTGCATTTCTTCTTCATTGGATTCTATCGTTTGACCCATATTTTCCTGAATTTCTTTCAATGACTTTTTGTTTCCCTTGTAAGGGCTTCTACCTTCTGATCCATTTTCTCCTGTATTTCTTTTTTTTTATTTTCTATATTCTTTGTTTACATTCCAAAGGCTTTCCCCTTTCCCAGTTACCCCCCACCATATGTCCCATAATTCCTCTCCCCCCCATGCTATTCCCCACTCTTTCCCCCCCCCCACGATTTCTCTGTTCTGGGTCTACAATACTGGATCCAATCTTTGCAGGCCCAGGGTCCTCTCCTTTTTTTCTTCTTGAGAGTCATTTGACTTGCTAATTGTGCCTTGAGTATTTAGGGCTTCTGGGCTCATTAATATCCACTTATCAGTGATTGCATTTCGTGTGTATTCTTTTGTGATTGGGTTAGCTCACTTAGGATGATAGTTTCCAGATCTAACCATTTACCTACAAATTGCATGAATTCATTATTTTTAATTGCTGAGTAGTACTCCATTGTATAAATATACCACATTTTCTGTATCCATTCCTCCTTTGAGGGATATCTGGGCTCCTTCCAATTTCTGGCTATTATAAACAAGGCTGCTATAAACATAGTGGAGCATGTGTCTTTGTTGTATGCAGAGGAATCCTCTGGGTATATGCCCAAGAGTGGTATGCCAGGGTCCTCTGGGAGTGGCATGCCCAATTTTCTGAGGAACCGCCACACTGATTTCCAGAGTGGTTTTACCATTTTGCAATCCCACCAACAGTGGAGGAGTGTTCCTCTTTCTCCACATCCTCGCCAGCACTTGTTGTCTCTCAAGTTTTTAATCTTAGCCATTCTGACTGGAGTGAGGTGGAATCTCAGGGTTGTTTTGATTTGCATTTCCCTGATGACTAATGATGTTGAACATCTCTTAAGGTGTTTCTCGGCCATCCGAATTTCTTCTGGTGAAAATTCTTTGTTTAGCTCTGTACCCCATTTTTTGATAGGGTTATTTGGTTCTTTGGGGTCTAACTTCTTGAGTTCTTTGTATATATTGGATATTAGCCCTCTGTCGGATGTGGGGTTGGTGAAGATCATCTCCCACTTTGTTGGTTGCCGTTTTGTCCTTCTGACAGTGTCCTTTGCCTTACAGAAACTTTGTAATTTTATGAGGTCCCATTTGTCAATTCTTGATCTTAGAGCATAAGCTATTGGTGTTCTGTTCAGGAACTTTACCCCTGTGCCCATGTCCTCCAGGGTCTTCCCAAGTTTCTTTTCTAATAGTTTCAGTGTGTCTGGTTTTATGTGGAGGTCCTTGATCCACTTGGAGTTGATCTTAGTACAAGGAGATAAGAGTGGGTCAATTCGCATTCTTCTGCATGTTGACCTCCAGTTGAACCAGCACCATTTGTTGAAAAGGCTATCTTTTTTCCACTGGATGGTTGTGGCTCCTTTATCAAAGATCAAGTGACCATAAGTCTGTGGGTTCATTTCTGGGTCTTCAATCCTATTCCATTGATCTACCTGCCTGTTGCTGTACCAATACCATGCAGTTTTTAACACAATTGCTCTGTAGTACTGCTTGAGGTCAGGGATATTGATTCCCCCAGAAGTCCTTTTATTGTTGAGAATAGTTTTAGCTATCCTGGGTTTTTTGTTGCTCCAGATGAATTTGAGAATTGCTCTTTCTAGATCTATGAAGAATTGATTTGGGATTTTGATGGGGATTGCATTGAATCTGTAGATTGCTTTTGGCAAGATGGCCATTTTTACTATATTGATCCTGCCAATCCAGGAGCAAGAAATATTTTTCCATCTCCTGAGGTCTTCTTCGATTTCTTTCTTCAGGGACTTGAAGTTCCTGTCATACAGATCTTTCACTTGTTTGGTTAGAGTTACGCCAAGGTACTTTATGTTGTTTGTGGCTATTGTGAAGGGTGTTATTTCCCTAACTTCTTTCTCAGCCTGCTTGTCCTTTGAGTACAAGAAGGCTACTGATTTGCTTGAGTTAATTTTATAACCAGCCACGTTGCTGAAGTTGTTTATCAGCTGTAGAAGTTCTCTGGTGGAGTTTTTTGGATCGCTTAAGTAGACTATCATATCATCTGCAAATAATGATACTTTGACTTCTTCCTTTCCAATTTGTATCCCTTTGACTTCCTTATGTTGTCTGATTGCTCTCGCTAGAACTTCAAGTACTATATTGAAAAGATATGGAGAGAGAGGACAGCCTTGTCTAGTCCGTGATTTTAGTGGAATTGCTTCAAGTTTCCATTTATTTTGGTGTTGGCTACTGGTTTGCTGTAGATTGCTTTTACTATGTTTAGGTATGGGCCTTGAATTCCTGCTCTTTCCAAGACTTTTAGCATGAAAGGATGCTGAATTTTGTCAAATGCTTTTTCAGCATCTAATGAGATGACCATGTGGTTTTTTTCTCTTAGTTTGTTTATGTAGTGGATTACATTGATGGATTTCCGTATATTGAACCATCCCTGCATTCCTGGAATGAAGCCTACTTGATCATGGTGAATGATCGTTTTGATATGCTCTTGGATTTGGTTGGCAAGAATTTTATTTAGTATTTTTGCATCTATATTCATAAGAGAAATTGGCCTGTAGTTCTCTTTCTTTGTTGGATCTTTTTGTGGTTTAGGTATCAGCGTAATTGTGGTTTCGAAGAACGAGTTGGGCAGTGTCCCTTCTGTCTCTATTTTGTGGAATAGTTTGAAGAGTATTGGTGTTAAGTCTTCTTTGAAGGTCTGGTAGAATTCTGCACTAAAACCATCTGGTCCCGTACTTTTTTTGGTTGGGAGGCTTTCTATAACCCCTTCTATTTCTCTTAGAGCATAAGCTATTGGTGTTAATATGTAGCAGAGGATAGCTTTTTTAGACATCAGTGAGAGGAGAGGCCAGTGGTCCTGTGAAGACTTGATGCCACAGGGTAGAGTTAATATCCAATATATACAAAGAACTTAAGAAGTTAGACCCCAGAAAACCAAACAGCCCTATTAAAAATGGGGTACAGAGATAAACAAAGACTTTTCACCTGAAGAACTTCAGATGGCTTGAGAAGCACCTTAAGAAATGTTCACACCAATAGCTTATGCTCTAAGATCAAGAATAGACAAATGGGACCTCATAAAATTACAAAGTTTCTGTAAGGCAAAAGACACTGTCCAAAGGACAAATCAGCAACCAGCAAATTGGGAAAAGATCTTCACCAACCCTACATCTGACAGAGGGCTAATATCCAATGTATACAAAGAAATCAAGAAGTTAGGCCCCAGAAAACCAAATAACCCTATCCAAAAATGGGGTACAGAGCTAAACAAAGACTTTTCACCTGAAGAAATTCGGAGGGCTGAGAAACACCTTAAAAAATGTTCTGGTGGTTCCTCAGAAAACTGGACATGATACTTCTGGAGGACCCAGACATACCACTCCTGGGAATATACCCAGAAGATTCCCCAGCATGCAATAAGGATACATGCTCCACTATGTTCATAGCAGCCTTATTTATAATAGCCAGAACCTGGAAAGAAACCAGATGTCCCTAAACGGAGGAATGGATTCAAACAATGTGGTATATATACACAATTCAGCCATTAGAAACAATGAATTCATGAAATTCTTAGAGAAATGGATGGAGCTGGAGAACATCATACTAAGTGAGGTAACCCAGTCTCAAAAGAATACCCATGGTATGCAGTCACTGATAAGTGGATATTAGCCTAGAATCTTGGGACACCAAAGACACAATTCACATACCAAATGATGTCTGACAAGAAGAAAGAAATGGACACAGGTGCAGGCAAGGATCAAAGCATCAGTGTAGGGGAATACCAGAACAGGGAAGTGGGAAGGGGTGGATGAGGGAGCAGGGGAATGGAAAAGGGCATGTGGGACCTTTGGGGGGTGGGGAACCAAAAAAGGGAAATGAAATGCAAATATAGAATATATCCAATAAAAAAAATTTTTGATCCAAAAAAAAAGAAATGTTCAACATCATTAGTCATTAGAGAAATGCAAATCAAAACAACCCTGAGATTTCATCTCACACCAGTCAGAATGGCTAAGATTAAAAACTCAGGAGACAGAAAGTGTTGGCAAGGATGTAGAGAAAGAGGAACACTCCTCCACTGCTGGTAGGATTGCAAGCTGGTACAACCACTCTGGATATCATTCTGGCAGTTCCTCAGAAAACTGGGCACGACATTTTGGAGAACCCTGTCATACCACTCCTGGGAATATAACCAGACGATTCCCCATCATGTAATAAATTTATATGCTCCACTATGTTCATAGCAGCCCTATTTATAATAGCCAGAAGCTGGAAAGAACCCAGATGTCCCTCAATGGAGGAATGGATACAAAAATGTGGTATGTATACACAATGGAGTACTATTCAGCCATTAGAAACAATAAATTCATGAAATTCTTAGACAAATGGATGGAGCTGTAGAACATCATCCTAAGTGAGGCAATCCAGTCTCAAAATAACACTCATGGTATACACTCACTGATAAGCTGATTTTAGCCTAGACACTTGGAATATGCAAGACACAATCCACATATCAAATGATGTCCAAGAAGAAGGAAGGACTGGCCCGTGGTTCTGAAAAGGCTCAATGCAGCAGTGTAGGAGAATACCAGTACAGGGAAGTGGGAAGGGGTGAATGGGGGAACATGGGGAGGGAAATGGGCTTATGGGAGTTTTGGGGAGGGGGGATCCAGGAAAGAGGAAATCATTTGAAATGTAAATAAAGAATATATCAGATAAAATTCTTAAAAAGATAATTGTCAATTTTAACATGTTTATCTGAAATTGTTTCCGTGTAAATCTTTAATTTTATCACAAAGTGTTTTTACTTTCCTTTTCAATTAAAAAAAAAGAAAAGAAAACGAAAGCTTTGTTGTTTATAGTAGTCTAGGCTGTCTTCTGTTATCTCTTAGGGTCTGAAAGACATTGGTCCAGGCCCTTCTGGACATTAGTCTCTGTTGAGTAGTCAAGTGTAATTCTAATAGGTTTGCCTTTACCTATTGCTTAGCCATTTTCCCTTCCACATTTTAGTGTTCTTTATTTGGTCTATACATTTATTGATTTGATTAATATATGGCAGGAAAACTTTCTTTTCTGTTCCAATTTATATTGTGTTCTATAAGCTTCTTGTACGCTTATGGGCATTTCTTTTTTAGGTTAGGGAAATGTTCTATGATTTTGTTAAAGATGTTTTCTCAGACTTAGAGCTATTTCTGCTAGTCTTAGGTTTGGTCTTTTTATACTATCTCAAATTTTCTAGATGTTCAGTGTTAGAAATCTTTTAAAATTTTATATTCTTCCATCTCTTGTGTTCTGTTGGTGGTGCTTGCATCTATAGTTTCTGTCCTCCTTCCTAGGTTTTCTGTCTCTAGGATTGCCTCAGTTTTTGTTTTATTGCTTCTCTTTCCATTTATGGGTCTTGAACAGGTTTATTCAATTTGTATTGTATACTTTTGTATTTCCTTATAACTATTCATTTCCTCTATATATCCTCATATAGCACATCATAATTAACTTTAAACCCACATGTGCACATAGTATTGTTTGTGTATAGGGACGATATGGAAACATACATGGAATGTGGAGTGGTAAGTCTGGAAGTAGATAAGAGAATAGTATTCTTGAGAACTGGAAAATAAAGGTTTATGTCATATTACTTCCCTTGGCATGCAAGATCTCTCCTTATTACCTTCCCGTGTACATACACATCCATCTGCCTGTGTATTTGAATAAATAATGGTGCACATAAAATAAGACATGAGATTGATAATACACTTTGTATTTGGAATGCATTTAAATGAAAACATATCTAATAATCTGACACACACAGCAACAAAAATTTTATGCTGAAACAGTAGTTTAATTTTCATATGTGAGAATAGGGACTGATTCATAAAGGATTAAGAAAAATCTAGGATAGTTCAAATGTAACATCACTGCCATTCTTGAAGGACTCAGGGATGCATGTACATGGGACAGAAAAGACCCATTTGTTCAAAATTAAAAGCAGGGTCTCAGTCACCTATGTAACAGAATACTTTTTTTTACATTGGAATGAAACAGAGCTCATAGGATGGAGGCAAAGACAATAGACCAGTTTGAACTGGGGTGGTGTCAATGTCCTCTGGATTGACTAGAGGTTTTTAAGTAAAATGCTGTAAAGTGTTGGTCAAAATTAAAAACATCTCCATGTGGACCAGACCTTCTCCAATACAAGCTCTTCTTCCTAAATGGGACATGGCAACTATTTAGTCATTGAATTCTGATTCTGCATTAACAAACTTAGAATATGTGTTAGTGGATGACTCATTAACCTAAACTAATTACCCAACAACAAGCAGTATTTTTGCATTGTCCCAATTCCTTTCCTTCCATTCCTCAGAATAAAATTATTTTTTCTCTTTTTAATTACTGTTATTTTTATACAGTACAGCCTTCCAGTCTACCTTTCCACAGTTCCTCATCCCATTCTTTCTCCCCACTGTCTCCAAGAGGATGTTCACACACACACACACACACACACACACACACACACACACCAGGCATTCCTACTCCCTGAAGCCTCGAGTCTCTCAAGGATTAAGCATATCTTATCTCACTGAGGCCAAATCCTTGGGTGTATCAGGGGGGTTCAAAACAACTCTTCTATGCTTTGAGGTAGGTGGATCAGTGACTGAGAGGTCTTGGGGGCCCAGGTAAGTAGAGACTACTAGTCTTTTCTCTTTTAAAATCATCATCATCATTATTATTATTATTATTATTATTATTATTATCACTATCATTATTATTATTATCATCATCATCATTATTATTATCATTATCATTATTATTATATTGGATATTTTATTTATTCACATTTCAAATGCTATACCCTTTCCCAGTTTCCCCTCTGGAAACTCCATATCTCAACCTCCCTCCTCCTTCTTCTATGTGGGTGCTCCCCCACCCACACACCCACTCTTGCCTCCCCACCCTAGCATTCCTCTACACTGGGCCATCAAGCCTTCCACAGGGCCAAGGGCCTCTCCCATTGATGCTCAACAAGGCAATTCTCTGCTACATAAGCGGCTGGAGTCATGGTTCCTTCTATGTGTTCTCGTTGGTTGGTAGTTTAGTCCCTAAGTGCTCTAGAACTCTGGTAGGTTGATAATATTGTTCTTCCTATGGGGTAAGAAACCCCTTCAACTTCTTCAGTCCTTTCTCTAACTTCTCCATTGTGTTCCTGAGGGTCAGCCCAATGATTGGTTACAAGCCTCTGCCTTTGTATTTGTCAGGTTCTGACACAGCCTCTCAGGAGACAGCTATATCAGGCTCCTGTCAGCAAGTACTTTTTGGCTTCTTCAATAGTGTCTGGGTTTGGTGTCTGTATATGGGATGGATCCCTAGGAGGGACAGTCTCTGGATGGCCTTTCCTTCAGTCTTTACTCCACACTTTGTCTCCATATTTCTTCCCATGAGTATTTTGTTCCCCCTTCTAAGAAGGACTGAAGTATCCACACTTTGGTTTTTCTTCTTCTTGAGCTTCATGTGGTCTGCAAATTGTATTTTGGGTATTCAGAGCTTTTGGGGTAATAATCACTTATCAGTATGATATTTTATAGTTCCATCCATTTGCCTGTGAATTTCATGAGGTCATTGTTTTTAATAGCTGAGTAGTACTTCATTATGTAAATTACCATATTTCCCATATCCATTCCTCTCTTGAGGGACATTTGGGTTCTTTGCAGCTTCTGGCTATTATAAATAAGGCTACTATGAACATAGTGGAGTATGTGTTTTAATAACCTGTTAGAACATCTTTTGGGTTTTTTGTTTTTTATTTTAATATTCTTTTATTTCATAAATGAGTGATGTAGTTACATCATTTTACCCCTTCCTTCTATGACTCCTAAACCTTTTGTCCACTCATTCTAAAATTCTTGACTATTTTAATTATTCTTTAATTTTTTCCAGGCCAGAATCTCTCTATGTATCAGCTCTGCCTATTCTGCTACTTGCTGTGTACAATGTGCTGGCTTTTACCACACAGAGATTCACCTGTCTCAGATTTTAGAGTGCAGGGAATAAAGTCAAGTACTGCCATGTCCATTTGATTATTCTTGTTAAAACATTTATATAAGAGCTTTATGAATACAGAATGAGAACCTACTCAGTGCATTTGGTGTTACTCATATGTAGATGTGTTTAGCCACAAATACATTAATTTATTGGAAATTTCATAGATTTGTATAATAAATTCTGCTCACACTTATTCATCCATATACTTGTTAAATTCCTCCAGACAAGATATCACCCTCCTAGGCTCCAAATTTTAGAAGTATTTTATTGGACAATATCTTGTAGATAGGCATGTATTGTCATGCCTTTAATATCAGCACTAGAAAGCAAAGGCAGGCAAATCTCTACATTTAAGAACAACCTGTTGTACAGAGCTAATTACTGAATAGCCAACCTTAAGAAGTTAAAAAAAATGAAATGAAATAGGAAGCTGGTGAAATGTATTTTAACAGGGGAGATGCCATATTTCAGTCCCAGAAAGCAGAAGAACTTTACACCTTGAGCTATGTGGTTCTGGCTTTAGAGTGAATGATAATAAAAGTGGATTATGAAATTTCCTCTGCAGCTAAGGAAAGGCACTGAGGCCACATCTGTGTCAAGGATATCCCTGCATAGAGACTCCAAAGGATGCTGTATGAAGCTGTAACAGTGAATCCTGGATTTCATTGGAGACCCCAAGATGTAGGAGATGTGGGAATCATGTGTTAACTGCTCAGGAAATCTGCTAACAGGGTGTGCAAACAGCCCTAGAGAAAGAAGTGTGTTGTGGACCACAAAGCTGTAAGGATTAGAAGATCTGAAGAGCACTTTGAAATCAGACATGGAGATACTGAGTTTGGATTTTGACCAGCTAGTTTATTTTTTCTCTCTTGCTTTGGTACAGTATTTCCTTACTGTGCTCTTTTTCCTCCATTTTGTAATTATAATTGATATTCTGTGCCACTGTGCATTGTAGTATGTGATATGCATTTGTATATGGGTTTTACAGAGAATTCCAGTTGAAAGGTTGCTGTGAGTCTCCATAGAGACATTAAACTTTGGACTTCAGACAGTGTTGAGAACACTATAGACTGTGAGGACTTTTGAAGATGGACTGAATGTCCTTTTGCATTATGATATGAATATGATCATTTGGGACACAGAAAGTAGAATGTGGTTGTTTGAGTAAAAATGATTCTCACAGACTCATATTTGAATGCCTGTTCTTTAGGGCATGACATTACTTGATAAGGATTAGAAGATATGGCTTCACAGGAGTTGTATGCCATTGTTTGAAGTACTATGTCACTGGCAGTGGCCTTGCAGCATTCAAATACTCAGAACAATACCATTTTCTCTCTCTGCCTGCTGTCTGCCAACCCCTGATACCTCTCCAGCACATGTCTACCTGCATACTGTCATGCTTCTCTCCATGAGAATAATTGACTAAACCTCTGAAACTGTAAGTCAGCCCCAATTAAATGTTTTCTCTTATAAGATTTGACGGACTCATTGTATCTCTTCACATAGGGAAGCAATGATGCAGGCAATACATGTAAGGGTTTTACAGTGACCTGGCTCCTCTGGGTAGAGAGAAAGGCCTCAGTAGAATAAGAATTCCAGAAAGGAATCTTGGAAAACTCAGAGCAGAATTACTGGGTAGAGCCACTAAATCAATGAGAAGCAGTTTTGCATTGTTGATTTGTGCCTCTGGCCTCATGGAGAGCTATTCATGCCATCCACAGATGTCCCTGTGCATAGCTCTTTACACATTAACTGGGCCATAAATACACAGACACAAAGCTTACTTGCCTGCTGAAAAAGCTATGAAGTAGTCACTCTTCTTGAAGTTGCCTCTTTCACCCAGAAAGTGGCCTGGATCAAACTTCTCATGGTGGAGAAACTCTTTGTTATCATTCAGGACAAAAGTCAGACATATCATTAGACTTGTTCCCTGAAAGATAGAGAAAGAACGTTGTTTAGGAAGAAAGTAATGGAAATGAAAAGTCATATGTTCCATGTGAAAGAAAACATATAAACCAGGTATAACAGCTCTTAAATAGCCGGGTGGTTGGTGGCGCATGCTTGTAATCCCAGCACTCTGGGAGGCAGAAGCAGGCAGATTACTGAGTTTGAGGCCTGGTCTACAGAGTGAGTTCCAGGACAGCCAGGACTATACAGAGAAACCCTGTCTCATAAAACCAAATCAAACAAACAAAACAAAACAAATAAAACAAACAAGCAAAAAAACAAAAACAAAAACAAAAAAACCCAAGTACACTCCAGACTTTTTTAAAATTTACATCACAGTTACTGTCACTGATTTGTGGTCTGAGGCCATCAGCTTGTCAAATTAAAAAAAGTAGTATAAAGAGCATTGATCTTGATGCATATTCAGAAGTGTCATCTCACTGGGCAATATCACTTAAAACTCATCTGAACTTGTTGGAAAAGGAAGTAGAATGATTCTAAGAGCCAGTGGAGATGGAGGACACCAAAGAAACAAGACCTTCTAAACACAACTTGATTGGCATGTTGTATAAACTCACCAAGACTATGGCAGCATGAAAGAATCTTCAAAGGTCTAAGACAGATAGCAGGTGTCCCGACTCCGAGAAAGGAAGTGAAAACACACACCCATCCTTAAACCAAAAGCTATATCAGATAAATAACCATACCCATGGAAAAAATGTTTTCTCCAACACTCTTACTTGAGAAACAAACACACTTTGTGGCAGGTAAAATGCGCAGCAGTCAATGGACAACACAAAACAAACTCAATGGTATTTTTGGAGGGTTTATTCTTATAATGCATTGTCTGGGATCTTTTTAACTTTACATGTATTTTTGGTTACTTGTTATGGTTTCTACTTTTGTGTTTTTATGTAATTTCTCTGTGTGTTAATGTGTGTCTCTCTATTTGCAAATCTTTACTATCCTTCACATCATTTTTCTGTTGGTTTTGTTCTATTCTGGTTTGTTGCTTTTTGGTCTTGGTGTTTTTGTGTTATTTGTAGTTGTCTGTTTATTACTGATGAAAGAGAAAAAGAAAGTGTGTAGAGTTGGGAAACTAGGAATGTGGAGAGGAGCCTCTCCTTTCCTTTCTTTGTCCCCAAAAGAGGGAAAAGAAGCCTTGAACAGAATACACTGCTTCAAAAAGGGATTTTTAGAAAATTATCTTTATTTATATGAAAAAGAAATTGATATCATTGACTTTAGAATGAACTTTGAGTCATTTTTAAAAGCCCCATAGCCATTTTTTTCAAAAACCTTCAATCTGCCATCAGGGAGCAGCTGTAAAATACCTTGCCCTATGGTTGTATTCTCTTAGCAGAATTGTAACATTCTCATTGGAAGAAGAGATAAATTTCAATTTAAAAATTATTTCCTCACTAATACTAGTACAATTATAAACTAATATACTGAATTAGAGCTTAGTTTTCAGAATCAATGGAATCATATCCTACATCTTAACCTTGAGCTCTGTAATCAAACATACAGAGGCTAATGTATTCCTAGATTTTTACAAAACCTACTTCATTAAGGGTTCTCAAATTTTTTGAACTCACATCTAACCCACTGTCCAAAGGTAGGGAAGAAAAGATGTTAAATAATACAAGTAAATAAGGACTTTCTTAGAAGTAGTTTTGTTACAGTGATTCCAGTCTCTATTGTCAGGATACCAGCAGTGCAGGTCAATAGTGTCAGCAGTAGCAACATTCAGCAGAAATTACCAGGCCTTCATTAATCAGCACAAATCACTGGAAATGATCAGGACCCACTGGAATGCCACTAGTTCTCTGCTATTCCACTTTTGACAAAGTGAAGATCAACTAAGATGCACAACCAACAAAGCACTTCACAGCTAGATATGAAACCACCCATCACTATCCATTAAGTCCTGTCATACTCAGAAAGGCAACACCAGGTACACAGAGATATCCCAAGTCTAAAATCGCTCAGAACACAGTCCTTTAGACTTCTGCCTGTGCCCAAGGCCTGGGCAGTTCTGCAGGTCATCTGTGTGCCAGCCCTGTCAGGGGATATTTGCCCTGAAGAGTGATCAGCACTTAGAAGGGGGCCCACAGTCTCCCCCATCATTGCTCCCAGACAGAGCAGACAGGCAACACCAGGAACACAGAGACAGCCCGAGTATAACATTGCATGGGGCAAGGCACACCAGGGCTCCAAAGGCACCCAAGAGTAGGGCAGCCCATCAGCAATCAGTACCCGGGGAAACCCAGTCATCCAGAGGTGCAAAAATAGACTAACAGGCTCACAGGAGGTACAAGCACCATGTACAAGACAGTGACAACAGGATTAACTAACACCAGAGATAACCAGATGGAAAAAGGCAAACAGAAATGTTACTAACAGAACTCAAGGCAATATGGCACCATCTGAACCCAATTCTCCCACAACAGCAAGTCCTGGATACCCCAACACATCAGAAAAACAAGGTCTGGATTTAAAATTGCATATCATGATGCTATTAGAGGATTACAAGAAGAACATAAATAAATCTCTTAAAGAAATACAAGAGAACATGAATCAAAAGGTAGAGGCTCTTACAAAGGAACACAAAAATCATTTAAAGAAATTCAGGAGAATATGGGTCACAGATACAAGCCAATAAAGAGGAAATGCAAAAATCACTTAAAGAAATACGGGAGAATTTGGGTCAGCAGGCAGAAGACATGAAAGAGGAAACACAAAAATCTCTTAAAGAATTACAGAAAAACACAAACAAACAAGTGAGGAACTGAGAAAAACCATCCAGGATCTAAAAACAGAACTAGAAACAACTAATAAATCACAAAAAGAAACAACATTGGAGATAGAAAACCTGGGGAAGAAATCAGGGGGCAGGGGAGGCATATATGCAAATATCAACAACAGAATACAATAGATAGAAGAAAGAATCTCAAATGCCAAAGATACCATAAAAAGCATTGACTTAATAGTCAAAGAAAATGCAAAATACCTTGTAACCCAAAACATCCAGGAAACCCAGGACACAATGAGAAGACCAAACCTAAGGATTATAGGTATAGATGAGAGTGAAGATTTACAACTTAAAGGGCCAGGAAATATCTTCAACAAAATTATGGAAGAAAACTTCCCTAAACTAAAGGGAGAGATGCCAATGAACATACAAGAAGCCTTCAGAACTCCAAACAGACTGGACCAGAACAGAAATACCTCCTGTCACATAATAATAAAAACACCAAATGTACTAAACAAAGAAAGAATATTAAAGCAGTAAGAGAAAAAGGCCAAGTAACATATAAAGGAAGACCTATCAGAACTACACCAGACTTCTCACCAGAGACCATGAAAGCTAAGAGAACACAAATGCCAGCCAAGATTACTATTCCTAGCAAAACTCTCAATCACCATAGATGGAGAAACCAAGATATTCCATGATAAAACCACATTTACACAATATCTTTCCAAAAACCCAGTCCTACAAAGTATAATAGGTGGAAAACAGCAATACAAGGAGAGAAACTACACCCTGGAAAAAGCAAGATAGTAACCTTCTTTCATCAAACCCAAAAGAAGATAACCACACAAACATAAAAATAACAGGAAGTAATAATCACTAATCCTTAATATCTTAATATCAATGGACTCAATTCCCCAATAAAAAGACATAGCCTAACAGACTGGATATGTAAACAGGACCCTACATTTTGCTGCATAAAGGAAACACAACTCAGTTTCAAAGACAAACAGTACCTCTGAGTAAAAGGCTGGAAAACAATTTTACAACCAAATGATCTCAGGAAACAAGCCAGAGAAGCCATTCTAATATCGGATAAAATTGACTTTCAACCTAAAGTCATCAAAAGAGACATTGAAGGAAACTTCTTACTGGTCAAAGGAAAAATCCTTCAAGAAGAGCTCTCAATTCTGAACATCTATGCTCCACATGCTTGGGCATCCTCATTCATGAAAGAAGTTTTACTAAAGCTCAAAGTACATATTACACCTAACACAATAATTGTGGGTGACTTCAACACTCCATTCTCCTCCATGGACCAATCAGGAAAACAGAAACTAAACAGAGACACAGTGAAACTAATTGAAGTTTGAACCAATTGGAATGAACAGATATATGTAGAATATTTCATCCTAAAGCAAAAGAATGTACCTTTTTCTAAGTACCTCATGGTACCTTTTCCAATATAATTGGTCATGACATATCTCATCACATATAAGAATATTGAACTAATCCCATGCCTCCTATTAGATCACTATGGATTAAGAGTGGTCTTCAATAGCAACAAAAACAACAGAAAGCCCACATATACATGGAAGCTGAACAATACACTACTAAAGGATACATTGATCAATGAAGAAATAAAGAAAGAAATCAAAGACTTTTTAGAATGTAATGAAAATGAAGGCACAACATACTGAAATTTCTGGGACACAGCGAAAGCAGTGCTAAGAGGAAAACTCATAGCCTTGAGTACCTCCAAAAAGAAACTGGAGAAAGCATATACTAGCAGCTTAATGGCACACCTGAAAGCCCTGGAACAAAAAGAAGCTAATTCACCAAAGAGGAGTAGATGACAGGAAATCATCAAAATCAGGGCTGAAATCAATCAAGCAGAAACAAAGAGAACCATACAAAGAACCAAAATATCAGGAGCTGGTTCTTTGAGAAAATCAACAAGATAAATAAATCCTTAGCCAGACTAATCAGAGGGTACAGAGACGGTATCCAAATTAACAAAATTAGAAATGAAAAGGAAGAAATAACAGCAGAAACTGAGGAAATTCAAAAAAATCATCAGATCCTACTACAAAAACCTATACTCAATAAAACTGGAAAATATCGAGGAAATGAACAATTTCCTAGACAGATAACAAATACCAAAATTAAATCAGGATCAAATAAATCATCTAAACAGTTCCATAACCCCTAAATAAATAGAAGTGATCATTGAAAGTCTTTCAACCAAAAAAAGCACAGGATCAGATGGTTTTATTGCAGAATTCTATCAGACATTGAAAGAAGACCTAACACCAATACTCACTAAACTATTCCACAAAATAGAAACAGAAAGAACACTACACAACTCATTCTTTGAGCCCACAATTACGCTGATACCAAAACCACACAAAGATCCAACAAAGAAAGAGGACTTGACATCAATTTCCCTAATGAATATCTATGCAAAAATACCCAATAAAATTCTGGCCAACCGAATCCAAGAAAACATCAAACCTATCAATGCAATCCACTACATAAACAAACTCAAAGAAAAAACCACATGGTCATTTCATTAGATGCTGAAAAGGCTTTTGAGAAAATTCAGCATCCTTTCATGCTGAAAAGAACAGGAATTCAGGGGTCATACCTAAACATAGTAAAAGCAATATACAGCAAACCAGTAGCCAACATCAAACTAAATGGAGAGAATCTTGAAGCAATCCCACTAAAATCAGGGACTAGACAAGGCTAGCCCCTTTCTCCATATCTTTTCAATATAGTACTTGAAGTTATAGCTATAGCCATTATACAACATAAGAAGATCAAAGGGATACAAATTAGAAAGGAAGAAGTCAAAGTATCACTATTCACAGATGATATGGTAGTATACTTAAGTGAACCAAAAAACTCCACCAGAGAACTCCTACGGCTGATAAACAAAATCAGCAAAATGGCTGGTTATAAAATCATCTCAAGCAAATCAGTAGCCCTCCTATATTCAAAGGATAAGCAGACTGAGAAAGAAATTAGAGAAATGACACCCTTCACAATATCCAAAAAAATTTAAAGTGTCTTGGTGTGACTCTAACCAAATAAGTAAAAGATCTGTATGACAAGAATTTCAGGTCTCTGAAGAATGAAAGTGAAGAAGACCTCAGAAAATGGAAAAATCTTACATGGTTGTGGATTGGCAGGACTAGTGTACTAAAAATTGCCATCTTGCCAAAAGCAATATACAGATTCAACACAATCCCCATCAAAATCCCAACTCAGTTCTTTATAGACTTATAAAGAGCAATTCTCAAATTCATCTGGAATAACAAAAACCTAGTATAGCTAAAACTATTCTCAACAGTAGAAGAACTTCCGGGAGAAATTAGTATCCTGGACCTCAAGCAGTACTACAGATCAATAGTGTTAAAAACTACATGGTATTGGTATAGGGACAGGCAGGTAGATCAATGGAATAGAATTAAAGACCCAGAAATGAACCCACACACCTATGGTCACTTGATCTTCGACAAAGGAGGTAAAACCATTGAGTGGAAAAAAGATAGCCTTTTCAACAAATGGTGCTGGAACAACTGGAGGTTAGCATGCAGAAGAATGCAAATCGATTCATTCTTATCTCCTTGTACTAAGCTCAACTCCAAGTGGATCAAGGACCTCCACACAAAACCAGACCCACTGAAACTAATGGAAAAGAAACTGGGGAAGACCCTGGAGGACATGGGCACAGGGGGAAATTTCCTGAACATAACACCAATAGCTTATACTCTAAGACCAAGAATTGACAAAAGGGACCTCATAAAGCTGAAAAGATTCTCTAAGGCAAAGGAAACTGTCAATCAGACAAATCAGCAACCAACAAATTGGGAAAAGATCTTCTCCAACCCTATATCCAACAGAGGACTCATACCCAATATATACAAAGAATTCAAGAAATTAGACTCCAAGAGAGACAAATAAGCCTATTAAAAAATGGAGTACAGAGCTAAACAAAGAATTTTCACCTGAAGAATTTCGAATGGCTGAGAAGCACCTTAAGAAATATTTAACATCATTAGTTATTAGGGAAATGCAAATCAAAACAACCCTGAGATTTCACCTCACACCAGTCAGAATGATTAAGATTAAAAACCCAGGAGACAGCAGGTGTTGCCAAGGATGTGGAGAAAGAGGAACACTTCTCCACTGCTGGTGGGATTGCAAGCTGGTACAACCACTCTGGAAATCAGTCTGGTGGTTACTCAGAAAACTGGGCATGACTCTTCTGGGGGACACTGTCATACCACTCCTGGGCATATACCCAGAGGATTCCCTGGCATGCAGTAAGGACACATGCTCCACTACGTTCATAGCAGCCTTATTTATAATAGCCAGAAGCTGGAAAGAACCCAGATGTCCCTCAATGGAGGAATGGATACAGAAATTGTGGGATATTTACACAATGGAATAATACTCAGCAATTACAAACAATGAATTCATGAAATTCTTAGGCAAATGGTTGGAACTAGAAAATATCATTCTAAGTGAGGTAACCCAATCACAAAAGTACACACAGGGAATGCAATCACCAATAAGTGGATATTAGCCAAGAAGCTCTGAATACCCAAGACACGATTAACATATCAAATGATTCCCAAGGAGGAAGGAAGGAGAGGGCACTGATCCAGGAAAGGCTTGATGCAGCAATATAGGGAATTACCAGGACAGATAAGTGGGAGGGGTTCATTAGGGAATGGGCAGAGGGAAGAGGGCTTATGGGACTTATGTGGAGGGGGAAAGCGGGAAAGGGGAAATCATTTGGAATGGAAACAAAGAATGTAGAAAATTTTTAAAAAAGAAAATACCCAATAAAGAACATTAAGAAAAAATGCAACATTAAAAATAAGTCCTATCATACTCCCTCCAAACATCATGTGTCTTGACTCAGCCAAACATCATGGGTCTGCTTAAGCTAAACATCACAGGAGTCTGCAAGTCATGACATGACCAGAATTTCCAATTCATATCCCACTTTTTGATTAAGATTTGTCTTTTTCCTAACACCAAAAATCTACATACTCCTGTACTCTGCTCCTCCAACCCTCCCACACCCAGAGACAGCTTGACCCCCCAGGAGTTTTGACATAACAGGATTACAGGTGAGGCCTCAAACCCCACCCCTAATACCTGACTTACTTGTGATGTTCCTCGGGCCTGGAAGAAACAGGAACTCCCTGCCAGCTGGAGAAAAACATACCTTCTGGTTTGAATCTTCTCCCAAAAGTGAATGCTGTGCTCCAACCCCTCCCACCCCCACACACCAAAGCCAAACACAGAGAAAGCTTAACGACAAGGAATTTTGATACATCAAGGTACACAGATCAGGCTCTCTAGACTCTGTCTCACATCCAGAGCCAGCATGACCCAAGGTGGCCCAACATATCCAGAGACACTGCAGAGAGGAGGCTCCAGAGACAGCAAGGCCAATGAACATCAGAGATAATCAGATGGTGAGAGGCAAGCACAGAAATCGTAGGCAACAAACACCAATGCTGCTTGGCAAAATGAGAACCCAGTCCTTCCAACACAGCAAGCCCTGGATAATCCAACACACCTGAAAAGCAATATTCAGATAAAAATCTCTCATTTCATGAAGATAATAGAGGACTTGAAAAAGGGCATAAATAACTCTCTTAAAGAAATACAGGAGAACACAGATGAAAAAGTAGATGCCCTTAAGGAAAAACCACATAAATCCCTTAAAGAAATAAAGGAGTTCCAGTCTGAGTCTGTGCCCTATGCAGAACTTGGGCACTGACTCTACACTCAGTTCCAAAACACCCAGAGGAAGCTTGATTCAAGATACTCTAACATGCCCAAAATCACAGACAAGGAGGCCACAACATCTGCCCAACACCCAGAGTAACTGGGTCCCCCAGGATCCAGGTACACAAGAACCCTTTCATGGCCAGTGGTTCCAGTTCCTTCCAATTTGAACCTGCACCAGGAGCAGACTTTGGCTGCTGGCTCTGCACCAACTCCCACAATACCCAAAGGAAGCTAGTCTCCCAGGTGCTTTAAAACATGCAGGATCACAAGATTACAGGATCACAGGACCACAGAAAAAGCTTGACTCTCAGGAGATTGGACACACCGAGGATCACTGGAGCTCTGAAACACTCAAGATCATAGCTGAGGCCACAAAATCTTTATCAACACCCAGCAAAACTGAGATCCCCACAGTAACCAGAGAAACACAAACCACTGCATGGTCAGAGGCATGGGTCCTTCCAGTTTGCACCTGTGCCCAGAACAAACCAAAGGTTCTGTCTGCCCATTCAACTCTGTAACACCCAAAAAAAGCTTGACTCCCAAGAGCTCTGACACAACAGGATCTCAGGAGCTTGGTCACACCAGGATATCAGGATGCCAGAAGTAGTTTGACTCCCAGGAGCTTTGAAATACCCAGGATCTCAGGATCACAGGATCACAGGATCACAGAATCACAGGATCAAACAAACAGCTGGACATTGAAAAGTTCTCACACAACCAGGTTTATAGGAGGGACAGGGTGGTCAGAGATAGCAAATGCAGTCAACACCAGAGATAACCAGATGGCTAGAGGAAAGCAGAAGAACATAAGCAACAGAAACAAAGACTACATGGCATCATCACAATGCAGTTTTCCCATCATAGCCTGCCCAAGCTACTATACCCAGCAGAACTCTCTTTTAAAATAGATGAAGAAAGCAAAATTTTCCAAAACAAAACCAAATTAAAACAATATATTTTGACAAATCCAGCCCTACAAATGAGAATAAATGGAAAACTCCAACACAAGGAAACTTCACCCTAGAAAATGTAAGAAACTAATCTTCTTTTAACAAACCAAGAAGAAGATAGACGTACAAACATAATTCCACCTCAAACAACAAAAATAACAGGAAGCAACAATCATTTTTTCTTAATATCTCTTAATATCAATGATTCAACTCCCCAATAAAAATATCCAGACTAACAGATGGGATAGGTAAACAGGACCCAACATTTTGCTGCATACAAGAAACCAAGCTCAGTGACAAAGACAGTCACTACCTTGGAGTCAAAGGTTAGAAAACAATTTACCAAGCAAACAGTCCCAAGAAACAAAATGGAGTGGCCATTTTTATATCAGACAGTTTATAATGGTCAAAGGAAAAACCTACCAAGATGAGCTCTCAATTCTGAACATCTATACTTCAAATGAAAGGACACCCACATTCCTAAAAGAAACTTTACTAAAGCTCAAAGCACACATTGCATTCTACACAAAAATAGTGGGAGACTTCAGCACCCCCCTCTAAACAATGGAAAGATGATGGAAACAGAAAATAATCAGAGACACAGTGAAACTAACAAAAGTTATGAAGCAAATGGATCTAACATATCTATAGAACATTTTATCTTAAAGTAAAAGAATATACCTTCTTCTCAGCACCTCACTGTATGTTCTCCAAAATTGACCATATAATTGGTCACAAAACAGGCCTCAAAACAGATATAAAAAATTTGAAATAATCCCATGCATCCTTCCAGGTCATCATGGACTAAGGCTGGCTTCAATAGCAACAAAAATAATAGAAAGCCCACATACACATGAAAGATGAATAACAATCTACTAAATGATAAGCTGGTTAAGAAAGAGATAAAGAAAGAAATTAAAGACTTTAGTGAAGATAATGCCACAGCATACACAAACTTAAGGGACACAATGAAAGCTGTCCTAAGACAAAATCTCATACCTCTGAGTGCCTCCAAAAAGAAACTGGAGGGAGCATACACTAGCAGCTTGACAGCACAACTGAAAGCTCTAGAGCAAAAAGAAGCAAATACACCCAAATGGAGGAGATGGCAGGAAATAAACTCAGGGCTGAAATCAACCAAGTAAAAACAATAAGAACTATACAAAGAATCAGCAAAACCAGGTCCTGGTTCTTTGAAAAAATCAACAAGATAGATAAACCCTTAGCCAAACTAACCAGTGGGCACAGAGGCACTATCTGAATCAATAAAATCAGAAATGAAAAGCAAGACATAACAATAGAAACTGAGGAAAACAAAAAAATCATCAGGTCCTTCTACAAAAGCCTATACTTAACAAAACTGCACAATCTTGGTGAAATGGACAATTTTCTAGACAGATACAAGATACCAATGCTAAATCAGAATCAGATAAATGATCTAAATAGTCCTATAACCCCTAAAGAAATAGAAGTACTCATTAATATTCGTCCTACCAAAAAGAGACCAGTACCAGATGGGTTTAGTGCAGAGTACTATCAGACCCGAAAAAACAAAAAACAAAAACAAAAACAAAAAAAATCCTAATACCAATATTCTTTAAACTATTCAAAAAATAGAAACAGATAGAACACTACAAAATTCATTCTATGAATCCACAATTACTCTGATATTTAAAACACATAAAGACCCAACAAAGAAAGAAAATGTCATGCAAATTTCCCTTATGAATATCCATACAAAAATACTCAATTAAATTCTCACGAACCGAATCCCAGAACACATTAAATGATCACAGCAATCATACATCCCAGGCTTCATCCTAAGGATGCAGGGAAGGTTCAATATAAAGAAATGCATCAATGTAATCCACTATATAAAAAGCTCAAAGAAAAGAAACAAAAATCAAAAACACAAAAACAAAAACAAGCCTCTGTTTGCCAGGTGGTGGTGGTGCACGCCTTTAATCCCAGCACTTGGGAGGCAGAGGCAGGTGGATTTCTGAGTTCAACACCACCCTGGTCTACAAAGTGAGTTCTAGGACAGCCAGAGCTACACAGAGAAACCCTGTCTCGAAAAAAACCAGCACCAAAACCAAAAAAAAAAAAAAAAAAAAAAAAAAAAAAAAAGATCAAAGAAAAAAAATGATTATTTCATTCAATTCTGAGAAAGCATTTTACAAAAACCCAACAACGTTCATGTTAAAAGTCTTGGAAAGATCAGGAATTCAAGGCCCAAATCTAAAAAGTAAAAGCAATAAACAGCAAACCAGTAGCCAACATCAAAGTAAATGAAGAAAAATTTAAAGCAATCCCACTAAAATTGGGGACTAGATAATGTCACCTACTCTCTCCCTATTTATTCAGTATAGTACTTGAATTTCTTGCTAGAGCAATTAGATAACAAAAGGAGATCAGAGGGATACAAACTGGAAAGGAAGCAATCAAACTATCACTATTTGCAGATGATATGATAGTATACATAAGCAACCACAGAAATTCCTCTAAAGAACTCCAAAAGCTGACAAACAACTTTAGCAACTGGCTGGATATAAACTTAATGCAAACAAATCAGTGTTTTGAGTCTTCTACTCAGAAGGATAAACAGGTTGAGAAAGTAATTAGGAAAACAACACCTTGCACAATAGTCAAAAATATTATAAATTGTCTCGATGTGACTCTAGCTAAGCAGTGAAATATCTGTATGACAGGGACTTCAAGTCTCTGAAGAAAGAAACCAAAGATCTCAGAAGATGGAAAGGTCTCCCAGCTTATGGATTGGTAGGATTAACACAGTAAAAATTTCCTTTATGCCAAAAGCAATTTACAGATTCGGTGCAATCCCCCATCAAAATTCCAACTCATTGCTTCCTAGAGTTATAGTAACTTGCAAATTCATCTGGAATAAAAAACAAAACAAAACAGGAGAGCAAAAACTATTCTCAACAATAAAAGAACTTCTGATGGAATCACGATCCTAGACCTCAAGTTGTAGTACAGAGCAATTATGATAAAAATTGCATGATATTAGTACAATGACAGACAAGTAGATCTATGCAATAGAATTGAAGACCCAGAAATTAACCCACATGCCTATTGTCACTTGATCTTTGATAAAGGAGCTAAAACCATCCAGTGGAAAAAAGATAGCATTTTTCAATAAATGGTGTTGTTTCAAGTGAGATTTCACCTCATACCAGTCAGAATGGCTAAAATAAAAACTCAGGTGAGAGCAGATGCTGGTGAGGATGTGGAGAAAATATAGCAGTCCTCTATTGCTTGTGGAATTGCTAGCTGGGACAACCACTCTGGAAATCAGTCTGGTGGTTCCTAAGAAAAATTGGACACAGTACTACCTGAGGACCCTGCTTTACCTCTCCTATGCATATACCCAAAAGAATCTCCAACATTTAACAAGGACACATTCTCCATTATGTTCATAGTAGCATTATTTATAGCAGCTAGAAGTTGGACAGAAACCAGATGTTCTTCAACAGAGGAATGGATTCATGAAATGTGGTACATTTATACAGTGGAATACTACTCACCTATTTAAAACAATGACCTCATGACATTCTTAGGCAAATGGATGGAACTAGATAATATCATCCTGGGTGAGATAATCCAATCACAAAAGAACAGACATGATATGCACTCACTGATAAGTGGTTAATTGACCAAAAGTTCAGAATACCCAAAATACTATTCAAAGACAACATGAAGCTCAGGAAGAAGGAAGACCAAAGTCCATAGAAGGGAGAACAAATACTCATGGGAGGAAATACAGAGACAAAGTACAGATTAAAGACTGAAGGAAAGGCCATTCAGAGACTTTTCCATCTGGAGATCCATACCATATACAGTTACCAAACCCAGACACCATTGTGGATCCCAACATTTGCTTGTGGATAGGACACTTTAAAGCTGTTTCCTAAAAGTCTCTGCTAGAGCCTGACAAATACAGAGTTGGATACTCACAGCCAACCATTGGACTGAGTACCAGGACCCCAATGGAGGAGATAGAGAAAGGACTGAAGAAGACAAAGGGTTTTTCAACCCCATAATAAGAACAAAAATATCAACCAACCAGATTGCAGAGCTCCCAGGGGCTAAACCACTAATGATAGAATACACATGGAGGTACCCATGGCTCTAGGTGCATAAGTAATAGAGAATGGCCTTGTTGGGTATCTATGTTAGAAGAGGCCCTTAGTTCTGTGAAGGCTCAATGTCCCAGTGTAGGGGAACACCAGGGCAGGGAGAAAAGAGTTGGTTTGTGGGTAGCACAGCACCCTCATAAAACCAGGGACAGGCAGGGAAATGGGATAGGAGGTTTCTGGGAGAAAACTTCAAAAGAAGATGACTTTTGAAATGTAAATAAAGAAAATATACAATAAAGAAAAAGAAAAAAGAAGAGAAAGATATATAAGGGGGAAATATCAAATAGATGAAGGAATTGAACAAACTGTCCAGGATCTAAAAATGGAAATAGCAACAATAAAAAAATCACAAAAGCAAACAATCCCAGGGATGGAAAACCTAGGAAAGAGATCAGGAGTCACAGATGAAACATCACGAACAGAATATAAGAGATAGAAGTGAGAATCTCAGGTGTAGACAATACCATAGAAGACAAAACAGTCAAAGAAAATACAAAAACCAAAAGTTCCTATCCCAAATCACACAAGAATTCCAGGACACAATAAAAAACAAACATAACTAAAATAGGAATAGAAGAGAGCAACCATTTTCAACGCAAAAGACCAGTAAATATCTTCACCAAAATTAAAGAAGAAAAGTTCCCTAACCTAGAGAAACAGATGCCCATAAGCATACAAGAAGCCTACAAAATGCCAAATAGGTGGGATTAGAAAAGAAATTCCTACCATCACATAATAATCAAAACACCAAATTCACAGAACAAAGAAAGAATATTAAAAGCAATAAGTGAAAAAGGTCAATTAATATATAAATCAGACTTATCAGAATTACAACAGACATATCAACAGAGACAATAAAGCCCAGAAGGCCTGGACAGAGGTTATGTAGACCCAAGGAGAACACAAATGTCAGCCCAGGCTACTATATTCAGCAAAACTAACAATCAGCACATGTGGAAAAAGCAAAATATTGCAGGACAAAATCAAATGTAAACAATATTTATATGCCAACTCAATCTTACAAAAGATTCTAGAAGGAAAACTACAACATAAGCAGTTTACCTACACCAAAGTAAAAACAAAATATTATCCATCTCACAACAAGAAGAGGATAGAATTTCATGCACATAATGTCATCTATAACAACAAACATAACAGTAACTAACAACAACTGTCTTTAATATCTCTCAACATCAACAGACTGAATTCACCAATTTAAAAAAAACATAAGCTAACAGACTGGATAAAGAAACAAGACTGAGCATTTTCTTGCATACAAGAAACACACTTCAATGACAAATACAGACACTACCTCAGGGTAAAAGACTGGAAAAAATCAGATCCTGCTACAAAAATATATTTTCAACAAAACAGCAAAATCTAGATGAAATGGATGATTTTCTAGACAGACACTAGGTACTAAAGTAAATCAAGATCAAATAAACCATATAAATAGGCCCATGACAGCGAAGAAATAGAAACAGTCATTAAAGATCTCCCAAAAATAACAACAAAAAAGACACACTTGGGCATATACCACTCTTGGGCATATTCCCCACCATGCCACAAGGTCACATACTCCACTATGTTTAAAGCAGCCATATTTGGAATAGCCAGAAGCTGAAAACAACCCAGCTGTCACACAACGGAATACTATTTATCTACTAAGAACTAGGACATCATGAGTTTTACATCCAAATGGATGGAACTAGAAAATATCATCCTGAGTGAGGTACCTCAGACCCAAAAGGACATGCATGGTTTGTACTCAGTAATAAGTGGATGATAGACAAAAAAGTACAGAATCCCCAGCAGATAATCCACAGAACTAAAGATTAACAAGCCAAAGGGTTCAAGTAAGGATTACTTAATCCCACTTGGGAGGGAGAAGAAAGAAATATGTAGGTGAAGACAGAGGCAGAGATCTGATTAGGAATGGAAGCAGTGAGGGGAAAGAGGGAATAGTATCAGGTTCTGGAGGTGGTAACCAGGAGGGAAGCACTGAGGGCCAGGAGAAAGAATGGGAACAGGAAAGCTTCAGAGGTAGGAGATGGGGGAATCATTTAGAATGTACCAGAGAACTGGAGGTGAGAGAAACACAGGACTCAGATGTAGGTACCATAGATGAAATGGCCAACAGTGGGGAGAGGGAACTTGTAGTCTACCTCCACTAGAGAAACAGTGCATTAAGTAAAGGGATGGGGTTGCTATCCTACAGTCAAAAACATTGACCCAGAATTGTTCCTCCTTAAAGGAACTGCAGGGAAAAATGCACAAGTGACTGAGGGAAAGGAGATCCAGTGAGTGACCCAAATTAGGTTCCAGCTCATGCTGATGCTCCAAGGCCTGAAACTACTATTCATGTTGTAGTGTACTTACATTCAGAGGTCTATAATGGCTGCCCTTTGAGAAACCTAACAAGCAACTGAAAGAACCAGATGCAAATATTTACTCCCTACCAATGGTCAGAAGCCAGAAATCCCTGTGCTTGAATTGGGGAAAGACTGGAAGACATTGAAGAAGAGAATGACCCCATAGGAAGATCAGTATTCTCAAATAACCTGAACCCCTCTCAGACTACCAACCACGCAGCATACACTAGGTAATATGAGGCCCCTACACATATTCAACAAAGGAATGCCTGGTCGGGCCTCAGTGAGAGAAGAAGCACCTAATTCTTGAGAGACTTCAGGCCTCAGGAAAGTGGAGGTCTAGTGGGGTGGGAGAATATACTCTTGGAGAAGGGGAGTGTGAATGGTATGAGGAACTATCAGAGGGTGGAACAGAAGAGGGATATTAACTGGACTGTAAAAAAAGAGAGAGATTAAAGAATGGTAATCATTAATAATAATAATAATAATAATAATAATAATAACATTATTTTAAAAACAGAAAGAGAGAAACCCTACCTAATTTGTTCTATGAAGAGACAGTTATACTGACACCTAAATTTCACAAGGACCCAACAAAGAAAGAAAATTCTTCAGACCTCTTTCCATCATTAATATCAATGCAAAAATAATCAATTAAATTCTAGCAAACTAAGTCCAAGAACACATCAAAATGATCATTTACCATGATAAAGTAGTCTTCTTCCCAGGGTTGCAGAATGGTTAAATATTGGAAATCCATTAACGTAATCCACTATATTATCAAACTCAAAAAAACCCATGATTTTTCATTAGATGCTGAAATTGCCTTTAACAAAATACAACAGCCTTTTATGTCAAAATTAGAAAGATAAGGAATTCAATGCCCATACCTAAACATAATAAAAATAATATAAAGCTAACTATTACCCAACATCAAAGTAAATGGAGAGAAATTGAAGCAATTCCACTAAAATCAGAGACAAGGCAAGGCAGATCACTTTCTCCCTATTCATTTGATTAGTACTCCAAGTTCTAGCCAGACTCATTAGAAAACAAAAATGTTCAAAGGGATCAAAATTGGAAAGGGAGAAGTAAAGATATTTCTATTTGTGGATTATATGATATACATAAGTGACCCTAAAAATTCCATCAGAGAACTCCTACAGCTGATAAACCACTTTAGCAAGGTGGGTGGATGTAAAATTAAACTCAAACAAATCAGTAGCCTTCCACAACTCAAAGGACAAATGGTCTGATAAGGAAATTAGGGGAACAACACCTTTAACAACAGTCACAAATAATATAAAAATATCTTGGAATAACTAAAACTAAGCAAGTGAACGATCTGTATGACTCAAGTCTGAAGAAAGAAAAAGAATACCTCAAAAGATGAAAAGATGTTCAAGGATTAGCAGGATTAACATAGTAAAAATGGCCATCTTACAAAAAGAAATCTACAGATACAATGCAATTCCCATCATAATCCCTCGTCAGTTCTTCACAGAGATAGAAAGAGCAATACTTAAATTCATCTGAAATAACAAAAACCCAGGATAGCAAAATTATTCTCAACAATAAGAGAACTTCTGTGGAAATTGCCATCTCTGGCCTCAAACTGTACTACAGAGCAATAATAATAAAAACTGCATGGTATTGGTACAGAGGCAGGCAGGTAGATCAATTAAATAGAATTGAAGACCCAGAAATAAATCCACACACCAATAGTCACTTTATCTTTGACAAAGGAGTTAAAACTATGCACTGGAAAAAAGACAGTACTTGTTCAATGATGCATGTTCAACTGGCGGTTAGTATGCAGAGGAATGCAAATTGATCCATTCTTTTCTCCTTTACAAAGCTCAAGTCCAAGTGGATCAAGGACTTTCACATAAAACCAGATACACTGAATCAAATTGAAGAGAAAGTGAGAAAGATCCTTGAACACATGGGTACAGGGGGAAAGTTCCTGAACAGAACAGCAGTGGGTCAGGCTCCAAGATCAACAATTGACAAATGGCACCTCATATAACTGAAAATCAAGACAAAGGACACTGTCAATAAGACAGAAGGGTAGCCATGGATTGGGAAAAGATCTTTACCAACCCTACATCTGAGAGAGGAGTAATATCCAAAATATAAAAGGACTCAAGAAATTAGACTCCAGAGAATCAAATAATACTACTTTAAAATGGATTGTAAAGCAAAAAGAATTCTCAACTGAGGAATCTCAAATGGATAAGAAGTACCTAAAGAAATGTTTAACATCCTTAGTCATCAGGGAAATGCAAATCAAAACAACCCTGAGATTCTGCCTTTAACCAGTCAGAATGGTTAAGATCAAAAACTCAGGTGACAGAAAATGCTGGCAAGGATGTGGAGAAAGAGAAGCACTCCTCCATGGTTGGTGGAAATTAAAGCTGGTACAACCACTCTGATAAGACATTTTCCCTGGTCAGACCTAAACTTTATAAGTTTTGTTGATTACCATATTTTCTCATTCCCTGTCAATACATAGCCATACACATCTGCATCTTAAAACTACTTCAGGTCCCCATTCTAATGTCAATATATCCTTATAGTATATTGACTGGCCTAGTTCTTCAATTTTTCAACAACCCACCATATTTCAGCTGCTATTGTTTCATTTCATCAAAATTAAGAAAATGTATAGATAACAAAGCATTGTTCAACCTGTACCTAAGGGTTTTCACTTTTCCTTCTTGCTTTCAAAAGCATTTCTTTTAAGGTATGACTGGCTTTTTCTATAACTGCTTATCCTGTAGGATTGTGTAGTATACCAGAACTGGAAAATATCATCCTAAATTAGGTAACCCAATCACAAAAGAACACACATGGTATTCACTCATTGATAAGTGGATATTAGACCAGAAGCTTGGAATATCCAAGACACAATACACATGTCAAATGATGCCCAAGAAGAAGGAATAACAAAGTGCGGATACTCTGGTCATTCTTAGAAGGGGAAACAAAATGCCCACAGAAGGAGATACAAAGTGTGGAGCAGAGTCTGAGGGAAAGAGCATCTAAAGTCTACCCCAACCAGTGATCCATCCCATATACAGTTACAAAACCAAAACTCTATTATCAATGCCCACGAATACTTGCTGACTAGAGCTGGATATAGCTGTTACCTTGGAGGCTCTGCTAGTGCATGACAAATACAGAGGGGGACACTCTCGGCCAGCTATTGAATTGAACACAGGGTGCCCAATGGGGGAGCTAGAGAAAGGACCCAAGGAGCTGAAGGAGTTTGCAATGCCATAGGACGAATAAAAATATGAGCCACCCAGTATTCCCAGAGCTCCCAGGATCAAAACCATCAACCAGAGAGTACACATGGTGTTACTCATGGCTCCAGATGCATAGAGAGCAGAGGAAGCCCTTGTTGGACATTAAAGGGAAGAGAAGCCCTTGGTCCTGGAAAGGCTTGATGCTGCAGTGTAGGGGAATACCAGGACTTGGAAGCAGGAGAGGATTGATTAGGGAACAGGGGGAGGGGAAACAGCTTATGGGATTTTCAGGGGGAGACTAAGAAAGGGGAAATCATTGGAAATGTAAATGAAAATATATCTAATAAAAAATAAGCAGCAAAAAAAGAATTTTTTCATTTTACTAGACACATATGCAGGTGCATTATCAGTTTTAATTTATGGAGGTATTCCCATAATTGTGATTATTTCCAATGCAGGTGTAATAGCACAATCAGCTTTTTTATAACTTAAAGCAATTGCACATTGAAACACTGAGTACATGTAAATGATATGTTCTATATATTTTTGTTTTCCAAATTCTGCAAAATGGAAAACATCTATTTGCCAGATTTCATTTCTTTTGGTGTCCATAGGATTGCTACAAGCAGGTACAGAATTTGGTTGTATAGAGAACACATAGGACATTAATTTTTTATTTAATTTTTATTTTCTATATTCTATGTTTACATTCCAAAGGCTTTCACCTTTCCCAGTTCCCCCCCCACCATATGTCCCATAATTTCTCTCCCCCCCAACTATTCCCCAATCATTCCCCCCACCCCCACGATTTCTCTGTTCTGGGTCTACAAAACTGGACCCAATATTTACAGACCCAGGGTCCTCTCCTTTCTTCTTCTTGGGAGTCATTTGACTTGCTAATTCTGCCTTGAGTATTTAGGGCTTCTGGGCTCATTAATATCCACTTATCAGTGATTACATTTCATGTGTATTCTTTTGTGATTGGGTTAGCTCACTTAGGATGATATTTTCCAGATCTAACCATTTACCTACAAATTGCATGAATTCATTATTTTTAATTGCTGAGTAGTATTCCATTATATAAATATACCACATTTTCTGTATGCATTCCTCCTTTGAGGGATATTTGGGCTCCTTCCAATTTCTGGCTATTATAAACAAGGCTGCTATAAACATAGTGGAGCATGTGTCATTATTGTATGCAGGGGAATCCTCTGAGTATATGCCCAGGAGTGGTATGCCAGGGTCCTCTGGAAGTAACATGCCCAATTTTCTGAGGAACCGCCACACTGATTTCCAGAGCAGTTTTACCATTTTTGCAATCCCACCAACAGTGGAGGAATGTTCCTCTTTCTCCACTTCCTCGCCAGCACTTGTTTTCTCTTGAGATTTTTAATCTTAGCAATTCTGACTGGTGTGAGGTGGAATCTCAGGGTTGTTTTGATTTGCATTTCCCTGATGACTAATGATGTTGAACATCTCTTAAGGTGTTTCTCGGCCGTCTGAATTTCGGCTGGTGAAAATTCTTTGTTTAGCTCTGTACCCCATTTTTTGATAGGGTTATTTGGTTCCTTGGGGTCTAACTTCTTGAGTTCTTTGTATATATTGGATATTAGCCCTCTGTAGGATGTGGGGTTGGTGAAGATCATTTCCCACTTTGTTGGTTGCCGTTTTGTCCTTCTGACAGTGTCCTTTGCCTTACAGAAACTTTGTAATTTTATGAGGTCCCATTTGTCAATTCTTGATCTTAGAGCATAAGC
This sequence comes from Apodemus agrarius, assembly GCA_964023405.1. Taxonomy (NCBI): domain Eukaryota; kingdom Metazoa; phylum Chordata; class Mammalia; order Rodentia; family Muridae; genus Apodemus; species Apodemus agrarius. The sequence continues at coordinate 178,610,989 of OZ030005.1, forward strand.
TATTGGTGTTCTGTTCAGGAATTTTCCCCCTGAGCCAACATGGTATTGGTACAGTGACAGGTAAGTACAAGGAGATAAGAGTGGGTCAATTTGCATTCTTCTGCATGTTGACCTCCAGTTGAACCAGCACCTTTTGTTGAAAAGGCTATCTTTTTTCCACTGGATGGTTGTGGCTCCTTTATCAAAGATCAAGTGACCATAAGTCTGTGGGTTCATTTCTGGGTCTTCAATGCTATTCCATTGATCTACTTGCCTGTTTCTGTACCAATACCAAGCAGTTTTTAACACAATTGCTCTGTAGTACTGCTTGAGGTCAGGGATATTGATTCCCCCAGAAGTCATTTTGTTGTTGAGAATAGTTTTAGCTATCCTGGGTTTTTTGTTGCTCCAGATGAATTTGAGAATTGCTCTTTCTAGATCTATGAAGAATTGAGTTGGGATTTTGATGGGGATTGTATTGAATCTGTAGATTGCTTTTGGCAAGATGGCCATTTTTACTATATTGATCCTGCCAATCCAGGAGCAAGAAATATTTTTCCATCTTCAGAGTTCTTCTTTTTTTTTCTATAAAAGACAACATTTAATTGGGGTTGGCTTACAGGCTCAGAGGTTCAGTCCATTGTCATCAAGGCAGAAACATGGCAGCATCCAGGCAGGCGTAGTACAGGAGGATCTGAGAGTTCTACATCTTCATCTGAAGGCTGCTAGTAGAAGACTGACTTCCAGGCAGCCAGGGTAAAGGTCTTAAGCCCACACCCACAGTGACACACCTCCTCCAACAAGGCCACACCTCCTAATAGTGCCACTCCCTGGGAAAAGCATATACAAACCATCACATTCCACTCCCTGGCCCCCATAGGCTTGTTCAAACATGAGTCTATGGGGGCCATACTTAAACATAGCATAATACAAAATACATTTAGTCCAATTTCAAAAGTCCCTGTAATCTATAGCAGTCTCAACAGTGTTAAAAGTCCAAAGTTCAGGGTTTCTTTTGAGACTCATCCAATCATTTAACTATAATCCCACAAGCAAGACAGGAAACCAGCTGGGAAAAGTCCAAATTCTGCCTTTCCATGTCTGACGGCAAAGTAGTCTTCAGATATCCAGTTCCTTTTTCATCTTTGTTGACTTCAACAAGGTCTTTCTCCTGGGCTTGTTCCCACTCCCTATTAGCAGCTTTCCTTGGCAGGCATCCTGTTGCTCTGGCATCTTTAACATCTTGGGTACCCCAAGTCAATTTCAGCTTCACAGCTTGTTCCAATGTCTGAGATCCACACATGATCTTCTGTACATCTCCAAAGAGCTGGTGTCACTTCTCCAGCTCTGCCCTCTGTAGTACTCTAAGTTCAGATTGATCCACTCCACTGCCACTGCTGTTCTTGGTGGTCATCCCATGGCACTTGCATCTCCAATATACTAGGGTCTTCCACTGTAATTATGCTTCACCAAAACCTCTCATAGGCTCTCTTCATGGTACCAAGTCTCAACTCCTTTGCATGACCTCTTCAGTCCTGGGCTGTCAATTACAACTGAGGGTACACTTTCACCAATGGCCTTCCATGACCTCTCACAGTGCCAAGCCTCAGCTGTTCTTTTTTTTTTTTTATATTCTATGTTTACATTCCAAGGGCTTTCCCCTTTCCCAGTTCCCAACCACCATAGTTCCCATAGTTCCTCTCCCCCCCAACTATTCCCCAATCATTCCCCCTCCCCCCTCAGTTTCTTTACTAAGCTGGATGCAATCTTTACATGCCCAGGGTCCTCTCCTTTCTTCTTCTTGGGAATCATTTGACTTGCTATTTGTGTCTTGAGTATTTAGTGCTTCTGGGCTCATTAATATCCACTTATCAGTGATTGCATTTCATGTGCATTTTTTTGTGATTGGGTTAGCTCACTCAGGATGATATTTTCCAGGTCTAACCATTTACCTACAAATTGCATGAATTCATTATTTTTAATTGCTGAGTAGTATTCCATTGTATAAATATACCACATTTTCTGTATCCATTCCTCCTTTGAGGGATATTTGGGCTCCTTCCAATTTCTGGCTATTATAAACAAGGCTGCTATAAACATAGTGGAGCATGTGTCTTTATTGCATGCAGGGGAATCCTCTGGGTATATGCCCAGGAGTGGTATGCCAGGGTCCTCTGGGAGTGACATGCCCAATTTTCTGAGGATCCGCCAAACTGATTTCCAGAGCGGTTTTACCATTTTGCAATCCCACCAACAATGGAGGAGTGTTCCTCTTTCTCCACATCCTCGCCAGCACTTGTTGTCTCTTGAGTTTTTAATCTTAGCCATTCTGACTGGTGTGAGGTGGAATCTCAGGGTTGTTTTGATTTGCATTTCCCTGATGACTAATGATGTTGAACATCTTTTAAGGTGTTTCTCGGCCATCCAAATTTCTTCTGGTGAAAATTCTTTGTTTAGCTCTGTGCCCCATTTTTTGATAGGGTTATTTGGTTCTTTGCGGTCTAACTTCTTGAGTTCTTTGTATATATTGGATATTAGCCCTCTGTCGGATGTGGGGTTGGTGAAGATCTTTTCCCACTTTGTTGGTTGCCGTTTTGTCCTTCTGACAGTGTCCTTTGCTTTGCAGAAACTTTGTAATTTTATGAGGTCCCATTTGTCGATCCTTGATCTTAGTGCGTACGCTATTGGTGTTCTGTTCAGGAACTTTTCCCCTGTGCCAAAGTCCTCCAGGGTCTTCCCAAGTTTCTTTTCTAATAGTTTCCGTGTGTCTGGTTTTATGTGGAGGTCCTTGATCCACTTGGAGTTGATCTTAGTGCAAAGAGATAAGAGTGGGTCAATTCGCATTGTTCTGCATGTTGACCTCCAGTTGAAACAGCACCATTTGTTGAAAAGGCTATCTTTATTCCACCGGATGGTTGTGGCTCCTTTATCAAAGATCAAGTGACCATAAGTCTGTGGGTTAATTTCTGGGTCTTCAATCCTGTTCCATTGATCTCCTTGCCTGTTGCTATACCAATACCATGCAGTTTTTAACACAATTGCTCTGTAGTACTGCTTGAGGTCAGGGATATTGATTCCCCCAGAAGTCCTTTTATTGTTGAGAATAGTTTTAGCTATCCTGGGTTTTTTGTTGCTCCAGATGAATTTGAGAATTGCTCTTTCTAGATCTATGAAGAATTGAGTTGGGATTTTGATGGGGATTGCATTGAATCTGTATATTGCTTTTGGCAAGATGGCCATTTTTATTATATTGATCCTGCCAATCCAGGAGCAAGAAATATTTTTCCATCTTCTGAGGTCTTCTTCGATTTCTTTCTTCAAGGACTTGAAGTTCCTGTTGTACAGATCTTTCGCTTGTTTGGTTAGAGTTATGCCAAGCTACTTTATGTTTTTTGTGGCTATTGTGAAGGGTGTTATTTCCCTAACTTCTTTCTCAGCCTGCTTTTCCTTTAAGTACAAGAAGGCTACTGATTTGCTTGGGTTAATTTTATAACCAGCCACTTTGCCAAAGTTGTTTATCAGCTGTAGAAGTTCCCTGGTGGAGGTTTTTTTTTTTTTTTTTTTTTTTTTTGGTCGCTTAAGTAAACTATCATATCATCTGCAAATAATGATACTTTGACTTCTTCCTTTCCAATTTATATCCCTTTGACTTCCTTATGTTGTCTTATTGCTCTCACTCGAACTTCAAGTACTATGTTGAAAAGATATGGAGAGAGAGGTCAGCCTTGTCTAGTCCCTGATTTAAGTGGGATTGCTTCAAGTTTCTCTCCATTTAGTTTGATGTTGGCTACTGGTTTGCTGTAGATTGCTTTTACTATGTTTAGGTATGGGCCTTGAATTCCTGCTCTTTCCAAGACTTTTAGCATGAAAGGATGCTGAATTTTGTCGAATGCTTTTTCAGCATCTAATGAGAAGACCACGTGGTGTTTTTTTTTTTAGTTTGTTTATGTATTGGATTACATTGATGGATTTCCATATATTGAACCATCCCTGCATCCCTGGAATGAAGCCTACTTGATCATGGTGAATGATCGTTTTGATGTGCTCTTGGATTGAGTTGGCAAGAATTTTATTTAGTATTTTTGCATCGATATTCATAAGAGAAATTGGCCTGTAGTCTCTTGAGTTTTTAATCTTAGCCATTCTGACTGGTGTAAGGTGGAATCTCAGGGTTGTTTTGATTTGCATTTCCCTGATGACTAATGATGTTGAACATCTCTTAAGGTGTTTCTCGGCCGTCTGAATTTCGGCTGGTGAAAATTCTTTGTTTAGCTCTGTACCCCATTTTTTGATAGGGTTATTTGGTTCTTTGCAGTCTAACTTCTTGAGTTCTTTGTATATATTGGATATTAGCCCTCTGTAGGATGTGGGGTTGGTGAAGATCTTTTCCCACTTTGTTCGTTGCCCTTTGTCCTTCTGACAGTGTCCTTTGCCTTACAGAACTTTTGTAATTTTAAGAGGTCCCATTTGTCAATTCTTGATCTTAGAGCATAAGCTATTGGTGTTCTGTTCAGGAACTTTCCCCCTGTGCCCATGTCCTGCAGGGTCTTCCCAAGTTTCTTTTCTAATAGTTTCAGGATGTCTGGTTTTATGTGGAGGTCCTTGTTCCACTTGGAGTTGATCTTAGTACAAGGAGATAAGAGGGGGTCGATTCGCATTCTTCTTCATGTTGACCTCCAGTTGAACCAGCACCATTTGTTGAAAAGGCAATCTTTTTTCCACTGGATGGTTGTGGCTCCTTTATCAAAGATCAAGTGACCATAAGTCTGTGGGTTCATTTCTGGGTCTTCAATGCTATTCCATTGATCTACTTGCCTGTTGCTGTACCAATACCATGCAGTTTTTAACACAATTGCTCTGTAGTACTGCTTGAGATCAGGGATATTGATTCCATCAGAAGTCCTTTTATTGTTGAGAATAGTTTTAGCTATCCTGGGTTTTTTTTGTTGCTCCAGATGAATTTGAGAATTGCTCTTTCTAGATCTATGAAGAATTGAGTTGGGATTTTGATGGGGATTGCATTGAATCTGTAGATTGCTATTGGCAAGATGGCCATTTTTACTATATTGATCATGCCAATCCAGGAGCAAGAAATATTTTTCCATCTTCAGAGTTCTTCTTAGATTTCTTTCTTCAAGGACTTGAAGTTCCTGTCATGCAGATCTTTCGCTTGTTTGGTTAGAGTTACGCCAAGCTACTTTATGTTGTTTGTGGCTATTGTGAAGGGTGTTATTTCTCTAACTTCTTTCTCAGCCTGCTTGTCCTTTGAGTACAAGAAGGCTACTGATTTGCTTGAGTTAATTTTATAACCAGCCACTTTGCTGAAGTTGTTTATCAGCTGTAGATGTTCTCTGGTGGAGTTTTTTGGGTCGCTTAAGTAAACTATCATATCGTCTGCAAATAATGATACTTTGACTTCTTCCTTTCCAATTTATATCCCTGTGACTGCCTTATGTTTTCTAATTGCTCTCGCTAGAACTTCAAGTACTATATTGAAAAGATATGGAGAGAGAGGGCAGCCTTGTCTAGTCCCTGATTTCAGTGGGATTTCTTCAAGTTTCTCTCCATTTATTTTGATGTTGGCTACTGGTTTGCTGTAGATTGCGTTTACGATATTTAGGTATGGGCCTTAAATTCCTGCTCTTTCCAAGACTTTTAGCATGAAAGGATGCTGAATTTTGTCGAATGCTTTTTCAGCATCTAATGAGATGACCATGTGTTTTTTTTTTTAGTTTGTTTATGTAGTGGATTTCGTTGATGGATTTCCATATATTGAACCATCCCTGCATCCCTGGAATGAAGCCTACTTGATCATGGTGAATGATCGTTTTGATATGCTCTTGGATTCGGTTGGCAAGAATTTTATTTAGTATTTTTGCATCGATATCATAAGAGAAATTGGCCTGTAGTTCTCTTTCTTTGTTGGATCTTTTTGTGGTTTAGGTATCAGCATAATTGTGGTTTCAAAGAATGAGTTGGGCAGTGTCCCTTCTGTCTCTATTTTGTGGAATAGTTTGAAGAGTATTGGTGTTAAGTCTTCTTTGAAGGTCTGATAGAATTCTGCACTAAAACCATCTGGTCCAGTACTTTTTTGGTTGGGAGGCTTTCTATAACCCCTTCGATTTCTTTAGGGATATGGGACTGTTTAGCTGATCTACATTGATGCTGATTTAATTTTGGTATTTGGTATCTGTCTAGGAAATTGTCCATTTCCTCCAGATTCTGTAGTTGTTTTGAGTATAGGCCTTTGTAGTAGGATCTGATGATCTTTTGAATTTCCTCTGTTTCTGTTGTTATATCCCCCTTTTCATTTCTAATTTTCTTAATTTGGATACTGTCTCTGTGCCCTTTGGTTAGTCTAGCTAAGGGTTTATCTATCTTGTTGATTTTCTCGACGAACCAGCTCTTGGTTTTGTTGATTCTTTGTATGGTTCTCTTTGTTTCTACTTGATTGATTTCAGCCCTTAGTTTGATGATTCCCTTCTTCTACTCCTCCTGGGTGAATTAGCTTCTTTTTGTTCCAGGGCCTTCAGGTGTGCTGTTAAGTTGCTAGTGTATGCTCTCGCCAGTTTCTTTTTGGAGGCACTCAGGGCTATGAGTTTTCCTCTTAGCACTGCTTTCATTGTGTCCCAAAGATTTGGGTAGGTCATACCTTCATTTTCATTGAAGTCTAAAAAGTCTTTGATTTCTTTCTTTATTTCTTCCTTGACCAAGGTGTCATTGAGTAGAGTATTGTTCAGTTTCCATGTGTATGTGGGCTTTCTGTTTTTCTTCTTGCTATTGAAGACCACTTTTACTCCATAATGATTTGATAGGGGACATGGGATTAGTTCGGTCTTCTTGTATTTGTTTAGGTCTGTCTTGTGACCAATTATATGACCAATTTTGGAGAAGGTACCATGCAGTGCTGAGAAAAAGGTATTCTCTTTTGCTTTTGGATGCAATGTTTTATATATATATATATATATATATATATATATATATATATATATATATATGTTAAATCCAATTGGTCCAAAGCTTCAATTAGTTTCACTGTGTCCCTGCTTAGTTTCTGCTTTCCTGATCAGTCCAATGAGGAGAGTGGAGTGTTGAAGTAACCTACAATTATTGTGTTAGGTGCAATGTGTGCTTTAAGCTTTAGTAAAGTTTCTTTTATGAATGAGGGTGCCCTTACATTTGGGGCATAGATGTTCAGTATTGAGAATTCTTCTTGGTAGATTTTCCCTTTGACAAGCAAGAAGAGACCTTCTGAGTCTCTTTTGATGACTTTAGGTTGAAAGTCAATTTTATCTGATATTAGAATGGCTACTCCGGCTTGTTTCCTGGGACCCTTTGCTTGTAAAACTGTCTTCCAGCCTTTTACTCTAAGGTGGTGTTTGTCTTTGACACTGAGATGTGTTTCCTGTATGCAGCAAAATGTAGGGTCCTGTTTCTGTATCCAGTCTGTTAGTCTGTGTCTTTTCATTGGGGAATTGAGTCCATTGATATTAAGAGATATTAAGGAATAGTAATTATTACTTCCTGACATTTTGGGCATGTTTTTGTTTTTTTGTTTTTGTTTGTTTGTTTGTTTGTTTTTGTATTTGAGTGGTTCTCATCTTTTGGGTTGGATGAGAGGGGGTTTCTATCTTGTTTCTTCTGGGGTGTAGTTTCCTCCCTTGTGTTGGTATTTTTCCCCTATTATCCTATGTAGGGCTGGGTTTGTAGATAAATATCGTGCAAATTTGGTTTTGTCGTGGAATACCTTGGTTTCCCCATCTATGGCAATTCAGAGTTTTGCTGGGTATAGTAGTTTTGGATGAAGTTTGTGTTCTCTTAGAGTCTGCATGAGGTCTGCCCAGGATCTTCTAGCTTTCATGGTCTCAGGTGAGAAGTCTGGTGTAATTCTGATAGGTCTTCCTTTATATGTTACTTGTCCTTTTTCTCTTACTGCCTTTAATATTCTTTGTTTAGTACATTTGGGGTTTTGATTATTATGTGACGGGAAGTATTTCTGTTCTGGTCCAGTCTATTTGGGGTTCTATAGGCTTCTTGTATATTCATGGGCATCTCTCTCTTTAGGTTGGGGAAGTTTTCTTCCATAATTTTGTAGAAGATATTTGCTGGCCCTTTACGTTGTAGATCTTCATTCTCATCTATCCCTATAATCCTTAGGTTTGGTCTTCTCATTGTGTCCTGGATTTCCTGAATGTTTTGGGTTACCAGCTTTTTGCATTTTGCATTTCCTTTAATTGTTGAATCCATGGTTCCTATGGTATCTTCAGCATCTGAGATTCTGTCTTCTATCTCTTGTATTCTATTGTTGATATTTGCATCTATGACTCCTGATTTCTTCCCAAGGATTTCTATCTCCAACGTTGTCTCCCTTTGCGATTACTTAGTTGTTTCTACTTCTGTTTTTAGATTCTGTATGGTTTTGCTCAGATCTTTCAATTGCTTGTTTGTGTTTTCCTGTAATTTTTTAAGGGATTTTTGTGTTTCCTCTTTTATGACTTCTACTTGTTGACCCATGTTCTCTTGTATTTCTTTAAGTGATTTTTGTTTCTCCCCCTTATTGGGATTCATTTTTTGCTCTATATTCTCCTGGACTTCTTTAAGTGATTTTTGTGTTTGCCTTGTATGGGCTTCTAGCTTTTGATCTATTTTCTCCTCTATTATTTTAAAAAATTTATCTAAGTGATCCTCTATCAGCATCTTTACCAGTGATTTTAGATCTGAGTCTTGTTTTTCTGGTGTGTTGAGATATCCAAGATTTAATTGTGTTTGCCTTGTAAGGGCTTCTAGCTTTTGATCTATTTTCTCATGGATTACTTTAAGAGATTTATCTAAGTGTTCCTCTATCAGCTTCCTGACCAGATATTTTAGATCTGAGTCTTGTTTTCCTGGTGTTTCGGGGTATCCAAGATTTATTGCTGTCAGGGAACTGGGTTCAGATGCTGCCATACTGCCTTGATTTCTGTTAGTAACGATCTTCTGTTTACCTTTTGCCATCTGGTTAACTCTGGTGTTAGTTGGTCCTGTAGTTACTAGCTGGTGCTTGACCCTCCTGTGGGCTCGTAAGGCTATTTCCCCACGACCAGGACACCTGAAGCACTGCCCTGCACAGCTCCTGCTCACAGATTGCTGACAGGTGGCCTGAGTCCCCCGAGGTCTTAAACTCAGAATATCCCAGGTACTTGGTTCCGCCTGTTGGGCAGCTGCTCTGCAGTGCTCCTGCTCAGGGTTTGCTGTCTGGAGTCCTGATTCCCCAGAGGTCTTAAACTCAGGATATCTCAGTTATCTGTTTCTGCCTGCTGGTCTAAAGCTGCTGGGAAGCTGGCTGAGGCTGGCTCCACCGCTGGCTGGATGGGAAACAGTTGGGAAGATGGTGCTGGCTGCAGGGAATTTGGGTTCCACCCTGGTTCCGCAGGCTGGGTCTGAGCACCTGGGAAGCTGGCTGAGGCTGGCTCCGCTGCTGGCTGGATGGGAAACAGCTGGGAAGATGGCGCTGGCTGCAGGGAGTTCTGGGTCTTCCCTGCGAGCACAGAGCCCAGGCTCGGCTGGTGTCCCCCAAACCGCTACTCTGTGTGCAGCTCCAGCTCCAGGCCTGAGTCCCCGAAGGTCTTAAACTCGGGATATCTCAGGTACCTGGTTCCACAGGCTGGGTCTGAGCACCTGGGAAGCTGGCTGAGGCTGGCTCCCCCGCCAGCTGGATGGGAAGCAGCTGGGAAGATGGCGCTGACTGCAGGGAGTTCGGGGTCCGCCCTGCGAGTGCAGAGCATGGGCTCGGCTGGTGTCCCCCAAACTGCTACTCTGTGCGCAGCTCCAGCTCCAGGCCTGAGTCCCCGAAAGTCTTAAACTCGGGATATCTCAGGTACCTGGTTCCGCAGGCTGGGTCTGAGCAGCTGGGAAGCTGGCTGAGGCTGGCCCCCCCAGGACATTAATTTTTTATATCTTTGGATTGTTGCCAAGTGATAGAATTTTTTTTCTTTAAACATTCCCCATGAATTTAATATTTCTCATGATATTTTGAGGCTTCTAACACATTTCCTATGAGTAATTGGTCGTTTTTCTCATTTCCTTGAACTGCTGGACCTAGAAAACCTGCAGGAGACCAAATGTAAGCAATTTATAGTGGATACTTTCTACTTATGATGTCCTGTTGCAATTGTATAAATGATAAAGTTTATTCTGAATTACAAGGTACAAATCCAGCAATCTCTATATGTAAAACAACCTTCTGCATATAAAATAATCAGTAATTATGTTAGGAGATTCAGGATAATCTTATAATAGCATAAGGATTGTATACAGTTTTTATTTTTGAACTGCGTGTCTTGGTTAGGGTTTTACTGCTGTGAACAAACACCATGACCAAGGCAAGTCTAAGGACAGCATTTAACTGGGCCTGGCTAACAGGTTCAGAGATTCAGTCTGAGAGTTCTACATCTTCATCTGAAGGCTGCTATCAAAATAAATGCTTCCAGGCAGCTATAATGAGAGTCCTTTTTTATTTTTTTTTTATTTATTGAAAAGGGAAGTAAAAACACTTTATGATAAAATTAAAGATTTACATGGAAAATATTTCAGATAAACGCATTAAAATTGATGATTTTCATGGAAAACTAAAGAGTAAAGTGGTAGACATGTAAAACATTGCTAAATTAATTGAAATATGGGATAGAGACATTTTATGATAGAATTGAAGATTTACGTGGAAAATATTTCCAAAAAGAGTTGTAGAAAAATGTAGAAAAACATGTAAGAATTGAAGATTATCATGGAAAATTTTATATAGATATAATAATGGTAAGTATAAAAGTATTCCTAAATTGATTGAAAGTGGATTTATAAACATTTTCTGATAAACTTGAATATTTACATGGAAAATATCTCTGATAAAATTGAAGAAATATATAGAAAAACATGTTAAAATTATAGATTATCATGGAAATTATATAGGTAAAATGATAAGCATAACGATAATTCTAAGTTGATTGAAGGTGGAATTATAAACATTTTCAGATAACATTGAAGATTTACATGGAAAATATTTCTGGTAAAATTCAAGAAATAAATAGATAAACATGTTAAAATTGACTATTTCATGGAAATTTTTACGTAAAAATGGTAGATATAAAAACTTTCTAAATTAATTGAAGGCAAAATTAGAAACTTTTGTGATAAAATCAAAGATTTACATTGAAAACATTTCTGATAAAATAGAGGAAGTATACAGAAAGACATTAAAATTGAAGATTATCATGAAAAATAATGCAGATAAAATGGTAGACTAAAAACATTACTAAATTAATTAAAGGGGAATTACAAAAATTTTCTGATAAAATTGAAGATTTACATGAGAAATATTTCATTAGTCTGTGTCTTTTTATTGGGGAGTTGAGTCCATTCTTGTTAAGAGATATTTGGGAATAGTGGTTGTTGCTTCCTGTTATTTTTTATGTTATTTTTATGTTTGTGTGGGTATCTTCTTTTGGGTTTGTTGAAAGAAGATTACTTTCCTGCTTTTTCTAGGGTGTAGTTTTCCTCCTTGTGTTGGCATTTTCCATTAATTATCCTTTGTAGGTTGGATTTGTGGACAGATAAAACCAGATTGTGTAAATTTGGTTTTATCATGGAATATCTTGGTTTCTCCATCTATGATGATTGAGGGTTTTGCTGGGAATAGTAACCTGGGCTGGCATTTGTGTTCTCTTAGGGTCTGTATGAGGTCTGCCCAGGATCTTATAGCTTTCATCATCTCTGGTGAGAAGTCTGGTGTGATTCTGATAGGTCTGCCTTTATAAGTTACTTGCCCTTTTTCCCTGACTGCTTTTAATATTCTTTCTTTGTTTAGTGAATTTGGTGTTATGTTCCGGAAGGACTTTCTGTTCTGGTACAGTCTGTTTGGAGTTCTGAAGGCTTCTTGTATGTTCATGGGCATCTCTTTCTCCAGGTTAGGGAAGTTTTCTTCTACAATTTTGTTGAAGATATTTACTGGGCCCTTAAGATGTAAATCCTTGCTCTTGTCTATACCTATAATCCTTAGGTTTGGTCTTCTCATTGTGTCCTGGAGTTCCTGGATGTTTTGGGTTATCAGCTTTATGCATTTTGCATTTTGAATGTTGATTTAATGTTTTCTATGGTATCGTCAGCACCTGAGGATCTTTCTTCTATCTCTTGTTAGAATGAGACTCTTAAAGCTGTACCCTCAGTGTCACAACTACTCCATCAAGGCTGCACCTATTCCAACAAGTCCATACCTTCTAACAGTAACACTTCCTGGGCAGAGCATCTACAAACCATCGCACTGGAGGTATATGGACTTTTAAGTGCCCTGCTTATTTTGTCTGATTTATAACCTGCCATATCCATCTTGTGTGTATCCATATACAATGTTGTTACCTCTGGAATTGGTGTTCTCTTTATGTTATGTGGAAGAATCCAATTAGTTCATTCTGTAAACTATATACACTTACTTTTTGATTATTTGCTATTAATTTCACCCAAGTAATTACTACAAGCTCTTTGCCAATCTTCATTGATAACCCATAATTACATAATCTCACCATATATCAGAGGTACTACAATATCAGCCAGATGTTTTTGACAATTTGTGTAATCTTTTTTATATCTTTTTAATTGAAAAGGGACACTTTATGATAAATTAAAGGTTTACATGCAAAATATTTTAGATAAAATAGAAGAGGTACATAGAAAAACACATTAAAATCAACAATTTTCCTGGAAAATTAAAGAGTAAAGTGGTAGACATGTAAAACATTGCTAAATTAATTTAAATATGAAATAGAAATATTTTATGATAGAATTGAAGATTTACATGGAAAATATTTCTGATAAAATTGTAGAAAAATGTAGAAAATACCTTAGAATTGAAGATTATCATGGAAAATTTTATGTAGATATAGTAATGGTAGGCACAAAAGTATTACTAAGTTGATTTAAAGTAGAATTATAAACATTTTCTGATAAATTTGAAGATTTACATGGAAAATAATTCTGATAAAATTGAAGAAATACATAAAAACATTAAAATTAAAGATTATCATTGAAATTATATAGATAAAATGATAGGCATAAAGATAATCAAAAGATGATTGAACGTGGAATTATAAACATTTTCAGATAAAATTGAAGATTTACATGGAAAATATTTCTGGTAAAATTCAAGAAATCTATAGACAAACACGCTAAAATTGACTATTTAATGGAAAATTAAAATATATATTAATATGTATATTTTATATAAAATGGTAGATATAAAAACTTTCTAAATTAATTGAAAGTGGAATTAGAAACATTTGTGATAAAATCTAAGATTTACACTGAAAACAGAAATGATAAAATAGAGGAAATATATAGAAAGACATATTAAATTAAAGATTATTATGAAAAATAAGACAGATAAAATGGTAGACATAAAAAACATTACTATATTAATTAAAAAGGGAATTACAAACATTTTCTGATAAAATTGAAGATTTACATGAGAAATATTTCTGTTAGTATATGTCTTTTTATTGAGGAGCTGTATAGTCCATTGTTGTGAAAAGATATTAAGTAATAGTAATTGTTGCTTCCTGTTATTTTTTATGTTATTTTTATGTTTGTGTGGGTATCTTCTTTTGAGTTTGTTGAAAGAAGATTACTTTCTTGCTTTTTCTAGGGTGTAGTTTTCCTCCTTGTGTTGGCATTTTCCATTAATTATCCTTTGTAGGGTTGGATTTGTGGACAGATAAAACCAGATTGTGTAAATTTGGTTTTATCATGGAATATCTTGGTTTTTCTATCTATGATGATTGAGAGTTTTGCTGGGAATAGTAGTCTGGGATAGCATTTGTGTTTTCTTAGGGTCCTTATGAGGTCTGCCCAGGATCTTCTAGCTTTCATCAACTCTGATGAGAAGTCTGGTGTAATTCTGATAGTTCTGCTTTTAAGAGTTACTTGCCCTTTTTCCCTTACTGTTTTTAATATTCTTTCTTTGTTTAGTGAATTTGGTGTTTTGATTACTATGTGCCAGGAGGACTTTCTGTTCTGGTCCAGACAGTTTGGAGTTCTGAAGGCTTCCTGTATGTTTATGGGCATCTCTTCCTCTAGGTTAGGGAAGTTTTCTTCTATAATTTTGTTGAAAATATTTACTGGCCCTTTAATTTGGAAATCTTTGCTCTCATCTATATCTATTATCCTTAGGTTTGGTCTTCTCATTGTGTCCTGGAGTTCCTGGATGTTTTGGGTTACCAGCTTTATGCATTTTGCATTTTCTTTGACTGTTGAGTTAATGTTTTCTATGGTATCTTCAGCACCTGAGGTTCTTTCTCCTCTCTTGTATTCTGTTGTGGATGCTTGCTTCTATGACTCCTGAATACTTTCCAAGGTTTTCTATCTCCAGAAATGTCTAATTTTGTGGTTTCTTTATTGTTTCTACTACCACTTTTAGATCCTGGATGGTTTTGTTCAGTTCCTTCACTTGATTGTATTTTCCTGTAATTCTTTAAGGGATTTTTGTGTTTCTTCTTTAATGGTTTCTGCCTATTGACCCATGATCTCCTGTATTTCTTTAAGAGATGTTTGTGTTTTCTCTTTATGGGCTTTTACCTGTTGACTGATGTTCTCCTGTATTTCTTTAAGGAAGTTGTTTAAGTGTTTCTTAAAGCCCTCTATCAGCATCATGAGATATGATTTGAAATCCAACTCTTGCTTCTCAGATGTGTTGGGGTATCCAGGACTTGCTGTAGTGGGAGAACTGGGTTCTGATGTGGCCATGTGGCCTTGGTTTCTGTTGGTATTGTTCTTGTGCTTGCTTTTCACCATATGGTTATCTGGTGCTAGTTGGTATTGTTGTCTCTGGCTGGAGTTTGTTCCTCATGTGGGCCTGTAACCCTGTGTCCTTGCTCCTCTGAGCTCAGAAGTGAAAGCAGTGATGAAAGATCACTCTCTCCTGGTGGGCTATGCACAGAAGGCTATGGAGTTTCCCGCCTCCCTGGTGCAAATGGCAGTGGAAAGACTTCTGTCCCAGCTGCTCCACTGATCTTATGCCCTGTGTGCTCCTAGCTCTTCCCCTCTTGAGAGAAGGTAGAGATCTCACCTCTGCACTCAGAAGTGAAATCACTGCTGGGAGATCACTCTTTCCATGTGGACTCTGCAGTGAAGGCTATGGAGTCTCCCGGCTCCCTGGTTCAAATGGCTGCAGGCCAATTATTGTAATCTCATTCTACCTTTTGTAATTAACTCAGAAATATATTCTATAGGTTTTTGATTTTTTATTTTATTGATGAGTCAAGAAAAATCCATTGCAAAATATCTTCTTTTTGTATAATGAACCAATAAGCAAATGAATTGAAGACAAATTGACCAAATTACAATTAAGTTTAGGATTAATTTGATCCGTGTATTCATCTTATAGTCTTTGTTCTACTACAGCTAACTCTTTTTTTTTTTGTGCTTCAGCTGTGAGACAACTTGAACTATTTATATTTAAATCTCCTTGAAATGTTTGAAACAAACTACATAACTCACATGTAGTTAATCCAGTTGTAGGACTCTGACAGTTAATATCTCCTATTAATTTCTAAAAAGCATTACATGTTTCTAATTGGTCATTAAGAATATGTACCTTTTTGGTAGAGATTTTTGTTGATTGATTATGTAACACAAATAAGTAAGTGAATCTTCTCTTTGTATTTTTTTCTGGAGCATTCTGTAACCCCCAGCATGGTAGAAGTTTTTTGTTTTCTCTCAAATATTTTCTCTAAATTATCTTCATCAGAATTAGCCAACAAAATGCCATTCATGTAGTAATGAATGATAGATTGAGAAAATTTCCTATAAAATATTTCTAATGGTTCATACATATAAAATTCACATAAAGTTGGATTGTCTAAACTTTTTTTGACCATTGTTATTCAGAGTAGGTACTAAGAAAGGAAACTTTCCCCTATCCTATTCGTGGATGTGATATTGTGAAAAAACAACCTTTGAAGTCAATTATAATTATAGACCATGATCTTAGTAACAAGGATGCTAAAGGAATTCCAGAGTGTAAAGGGCCCATTGGTTGAATTACTCTATTACCTGGTCTCAAATCAGTTATCATCCTCCATTTTCCTGACTTCATTTTTACAACAAACATGGGGGAATTTCATGGGCTGGTTGACTCTGTGATGAACCTCTGCTATTATTTACCAGTTGTTTAAGCAATAACAATTTTTCTTTTGTTATGCACCATTGCTCTTTCCATACAAGTCTGTTTGATAACCATTTTATTGTATTTTGATAGAAATTTAAGGTTTTTATTTGAATTATTGTATATGGATAAGAATTTAAGGATGTTTTGTTTGAAATATATTATATTGATAAGAATTTAAGGTTGTTTTGTTTGAATTACTGTATATTGATAGGAATTTACAATTGTTTTGTTTGCATTATTAAATATTTACAAGAATTTTAGCTTGTTTTGTTAGACTATGTTGTACACAAACTGTTTAAATTATAATGTAGATTTATAGTTTTTTATTATTAATCATTCCATTCATTTATATCTCAAATGATATTCCACTTCCCAGTTACACATCCACAAAATACCCATCCCACATCTCATATCTGCCCCCTCCCTGTTGCCTGAATGAGGGTGCTCCTCCACCTACCCACCCTCTCCTGCCCCACTGCTCTACTATCCCACTACACTTGGGCATCAAACTTCCACAGGACCAAGAACCTCTACTCCCATTGATGTCAAACAAGGCCATCTTCTGCTACATATGTATCTGGAGCAATGGATCCCTACCTGAACACTCCTTGGTTGGTGGTCTAGTCTCTGGTCTCACTGGGTGGTCTGGCCAGCCAACATTGTTGTTCCTTTTAGGTTATAATCCCCCTCAGCTCCTTCAGCCCTTCTGACAAGTCCCCCACCAGGGTCAATGAGTCAGTCTGATGATTGGCTCCAAAAATCCACATCTGCATTGGTCAGCTGCTGGCAGAACCTCCTAAGGAATAGCCACACCAGATTCCTGTTAGCAAGTACCTCTAGCAACAGCAACAATGTTGGGGTTTGGTGTCTGCAGACATGATGGTTCTCCAGGTGGGGCAGTTCAGGTGATTTGCATTTTCCTGATGACTAAAGTTAAACAATTCTTTGGGTGTTTAAGAGCTATACAAGATACCTCAGTTGAGAATTCTTTATTTAGCTCTGTAGCCCATATTTAATTGAGTTATTTGGTTGTCTAGAGTCAACCTTTAGTTAAATTCTCAACTAAGGAAATCTCGGTTGGCTGAGAAGCACCTAAAGAAATGTCCACCATCCTTAGTCATCAGTGAAATGCAAATCAAATCAACCCTCAGATGCCACCACACACCAATCAAATTGGCTAAAATAAAAATTATAGGTGACAGCAGAAACTGGTGAAGATGTGGAGAAAGTGGAACATTCCTCCATTGCTGGTGGGACTGCAAGCTGGTAAAAAAACATTTTGGAATTCAATCTAGCAGTTTGTCAGAAAATTAGAAATAGTTCTACCTGAAGACACAGCTATAGGACTACTAGGCATATACCCAAAAGATGCTCCAACATTTAACAAGGACACCTACGCCACTATATTTATAGCAGCCAGAAGTAGGAAACAACCCAAATTACCCTCAACAGTAGAATGGATACAGAAATTGAGGTACATTTACAAAATGGAGTACTACTCAGCTACTTATTTATTTATTTATTTATTTATTTATTTATTTATTTTTGGTTCATTTTGTCTCCACATCCTCACCAACATATGCTGTCACCTGAGTTTTTTATCTTACAATTCTGATTGTTGTAAAGTAGAATCTCGGGGTCATTTTGATATTCATTTGCCTGAGGACTAAGGAAATTGACATTTCTTTAAGTGCTTCTCAGCCATTGAGATTCTTCTGTTGTGAATTCTCTGTTTAGTTCTACCCCATTTTTTGATTGGGTTGTTGGGTTTCATTGGTGATGAGCTTGAGTTCTTTATAAATTTTGGATATTAGTCCTCTATCAAACTTGGGGTTAATGAAGAAAGACATTTTCCAAATCTGTGGCTTGCCCATTTGTCCTACTATGTCATTTGACTCAGAGAAACTCTCCAGTTTCATGATTTTCCATTTATCAATTCTTGATCTTAGAGCCTGAGTCACTGAAGTTCTCTTTAGTAAATTTCCCCCTGTGCCAATTAGTTCAAGGTTATTTTCCAATTTGTCTTCTATTAGATTTAGTGTACCTGGTTTTATGTTGAAGTCCTTGATCCACATGTTCTTGAGCTTTGTGCAAGGTGACAAATATGGAACTATTTTTATTTTTCTACATACCGATTGCTAGTTAGAACAGCACCATATATTGAAGCTGCTTTTTTCTATTGTATATTTTTTGCTTTTTTTGTCAAAGATCAAGTGTGGGCAAAGTGTTTTTATTTCTGCTTTTTCAATTCTATGCCATTTATCAAAGTGTCTGTCTCTGTACCTCATGCAGTTTTTATCACTATTGCTCTGTAGGTCAAGGATGGGAATTTCCCCAAAAGTTCTTTTATTGTTGAGAGTTGTTTTTGCTACTCTGGGCTTTTTTACTTGTCCAGATGAATTTGAGGTTTTCTCTTTCAATGGCTTTGGAGAATTGTTTTGGGATTTTGATGGGGATTACATTGAATCTATATGTTTTTTTTTTCAGTAAAATGGCCATTTTTACTAAGCTAATTCTGCCAATCCATGAGCATTGGAGATCGCTCCATTTTCTAAGGTCTTCAATTTCTTTCTTGGGACACATGAAGTTCTTGTCATACAGAACTTTCACTTGTTTCGTTAGAGTTACCCTCAGGTCATGCATATCATTTGTGAATATTGTGAGGGGTTTTGTTTCCATAATTTCTTTCTCAGCCCATTTATCATTATATAAAGAATGGCTACTGATTTATTTGAGTTAATATTATATCCGATCAATTTGCTGAAGTTGTTCATTAGCTGTAGAAGTTCTCTAATAGAGTTTTCGGAGTCACATATGTAAATGATCATATCACCTGCAAATAGTGGTACATTGACTTCTTATTTCCAATTTATATCCCTTTGATCTACTTTTGTTGTCTTTTTGCTATAGCCATAGCTTCAACTACTGTATTGAATATATATCAAGAGAGTGGTCATTTTGTTTTGTTTTAGTGTGATTGCCATGATAAATATATACTTTCATTTTTCAGTTCCCTCTCCCACAGTTTCTCTTCCTCTTGCCTCCCCACTACCAGACCTTTACCTTCCTAAGGAACTCAAGAGTGTCTAGTATTATGTTGGTCTTCTCTCACTAAGGCCAGACAACATAGACCTCTGGCAAATATGTGCAAGGGGCCTCAGCACAAATAAAGGCTTCATATTAGTGAAGTATGTTAGCAGCAGCAACAACACTAAAAGAAAGGGAGGAAGACAAATTCTAGTAGATGATGAAGATGACAAAAATGGAGAAGAGGTTGAGAAGGAAGAAAAGGAAAATGAAGAGGGTTAGGAGGGAGAGGAAGAAGAGGAGAGAAAGTGGAGGAAGACAAGGAAAAGGAGAAGGAGGAAGTGAAGGGGTGGAGGAGGAGGAGGAGGAGGAGGAGGAGGAAGAAGAAGAAGAAGAAGAAGAAGAAGAAGAAGAAGAAGAAGAAGAAGAGAGTATATGTCCTCAACAGCAAAGAGTAAAGGTAGGTTGGCTAAAGCACTGTCTTTTCATTCTTTCTATAGCCAAGCTTCCAGAGTAAGTCCTACCCACTCTAGATACAGTCTTACATGGTTAATCCTTCTAGCAAGTTCCCTTATACCCTATATCAAATATACCTCTTCTAGTTGGTCCTAGATCCAATCAAGGTGACAATCAATATTAAATATCCTATATACTCAGCATATACTGTCATTTTTGTGCAATCCAAGCTAGCCTAAAACTCATAATCCTCAAAGAATTTTCTGTTTGCTTTTCATATTTATTATAGATACCATAATCCATATATTCCAGAGTTTGAGAAAGGATTAGAGCTGTATTTACTCATGAAGCCTTCCAACTTTCAAAGTTTCACTGCATAACTCAATCTAATTAATATTTTTAAAATGGAGAGAGACAGAGACAGAGACAGAGAGAATTAATAAACCCCATAAAGAATTCAGGAAAACAAAAACAGTCTTCCATTGTTCAAAATGGAAAATCAGTAAAAAAAAAACTGTTTAATTCTTTGAAAATAAAAATAATATCAAAAAGAAAATCTAAACTTTTAGAATTCTGAAAATGAAAACTTTAGGAATATGAACCATAACTACATAGGTAAGCTTCACCAACAAAATACAAAAGATAGAAGAGAGAAGTTAAAGTATTAAAGATATGATAGAAGAACTGGATACATCAGTCAGAAAAATATTAAATATAAAGAAGTTATGATACAGGAAATTTGGGGCACTATGGAAAGGTGACACTTAATAACAATAGGAATGGAGGAAAAGAGAAGGCTAACTAAAAAGCCCCAAAAATATTTTCAACAAAATAGTAGAAAATTTTTTCTCGGGTGAAAAAGGAGGTTTTTTAAAAGACACAACAACCGTACAAAATATCACATAGATTAAACTAAATAAGAAAGCCCCTTGGCAAATAATAATCAAAATAGTAAAAGTACAGAACAAAGAAATAGTATTAAAAGAAAAGGAAATGCCAAGTAACATATAAATGCAGACCTATTAGAATTACACATTATGTCTCAATGGATTCTCTATAAGTCGAAAGGGCCCAGAAGGGTTGTTGCAGACTTTAAAATCTACAGATGCCAAGGCAGACTGATATACTGATTGAATTATTTCTTCAATAAGGAAAGAGGAAAAAGACATTATGATAAATCCAACATTAAATAATACATATCTACAAACCCAGAATGTGTTAAAAGTAGAAGTATAGCCTAGGATTGTTAACTACACCAATAAAAGTACAGGGAATAAATAATTTCAGAGCAGCAAAATCAAGAGGAGAAGCACACACACACACACACACACACACACACACACACATGTACATGCCACCACAACCACCTCCATCACCAGCATCACCACCACCAGCAGCAGCAGCAGCAGCAGCAGCAGTATCAGTAAATTAACAAGAATCAACTATCCATGTACTCTGATATCCCTCAATATTAATGGTCTCAATTCACCAAGTAATAACACATAATAACAGAATGGTTACAAAAATAGGCTTTATTCTACTTTTGTACCCAATAAACACTACTCACCATCAAGGAGACTCACACATAACCCTAAGGTTATGGGTTGGAATAAATACCTAAACGAAAGCTTCTGTAACCATTTTAATGTATAACAAGTTGGAATTTATATCAAAAGTAATTAAAAGATATATGGGAGGACATAACATACTCATGGATGCAAAAATCCACCTATATGATATTTGAATTCTCAACAAACTCATAATGGGAGACTTGGATAGCCAATCTCAACAACAGACAGGTAATCTAGAAAGAAAAAAAGACCTAAACAAAGAAGTACTTGACCTAAAAGGTATTTATAGTATATTTCACCCAAAACACAAAATGATATACCTTCTCTCTGAACCTTATGGAACTTTCTATAAATTGACCACATACTCGGACACATATACAGTCTCAGAACATAGATGGAAGTTGAAATAACCCCTGAATTCTATAAGATGACAATGAACTAAAGATGGATACCAGCAATAACATATACAAAAAAGCTTATAAACTCATGAGCACTAAAAAAAACTTTCTATTGAATAGGAAATTCATCTATTGAAAAAATAAAGAAGCTACAAATTTCATAGAATTCAATGGAAATGAATACCTACCAAACCCAAACTTAAAGAAGACAAAGAAAGTTTCTCTAAGTGCCTTCCTTAAAACAAAACAAACAAATAAGCAAACAAGGAAAGAAAGATCTCATACTAGCAACTCAACAACACACCTGAAACTTTTAGACTAAAAAAAGGTAAATACAGAGGAGCAGAGTAGATGACAAGAAATACCAAGCTAAGGACTGAAATCAACAAAACAGAACCAAGGAGAAGAATATAAAGAATTAATGAAACAACTTAATAAACAAAATTGGTTTCTGGAAAAATCAGTAAGCCTGACAATCCAAAAAAACTAAAAGTAGAAGAGAGGACATCCAAATTAACAAAACTAGAAACAAACAAAAACAATGGAGAACACAAAGAAAAAAATCAAGAAAGTCAAGAAGTTAATGAGGACATGCTTTAAAAACCTATAATCCACCAAAAATAGTAAATCAAAGAAAATGAATAATTTTCTATATAAATTCTATCAAACTTAAATCAAGATTACAAAGCAAGTTCATCAGACTTCATAGATCTATACCACAGAGCCTAAACTTTCCATACTGAATTTCACCCAGAGAGAGCGGGTCTCCAAAGAGTGCTGATAGACCTAAGTTAACAAAGAAAGCTGGTTTCCTACAAGTGCTGACATACCTAAGATCACAGTTAACAGCACCCCAATCCTGAATGAAGGGAGCTTGTCTTCCAGGAGTGCTGACAAACCTAAGGCCACATGCTCACTGGCTCATAGGAGGGACAAGCTATAGTTACAGACAGCAAAACCAGTTAACACTAGAGACAACCAGATGGAGAGAGGCAAGCAGAAAAACATAAGCAACAGATATCAAGGCTGCTTTGTATCATCAGAATCCAGTTCTCCCAGCACAGTAAGCCCTAGATACTCTAATGCACCAGAAAAGAAAGATTATGATGTACAATAAATGTCATCTCATGATGATGACCTATAAGCATTATACCAGACTTCTCAACAGAGACTTTAGAGTCCCTTTTAGAAGCCAGAATATCCTGGGCAGATGTCATATAGACCCTAAGAGAATAAAAATGATAGCCAAGGATATTAAAATTCTCATTTACCATAGATAGCAAAATCAAGATATTCCATGACAAAACTAAATTTAAACAATATCTTTCCACAAATTCACCCTACAAAAGGTAATAGATAGAAAACTCCAACACAAGGAGGGAAACTACTCCCAAGAAAAAGCAAGAAATTAGTCTTCTTTCAACAAACCCAAAAGAAGATAGCCACAGAAACTTAACTACACTTATAACAACAAAAATAACAGGAAGTAACAATCACTCTTCATTAATATCTCTTAACATCAATGGACTCAATTCCCAAATAAAAAGACATGGACTAACAGGCTGGATAAGTTAACAGGACCCAGCATTTTGATGCATACAGGAAATACACCTCAGTGGCAAAGAGAGATGCTACCAGTATTCTAGTACAAAACTGCAAAAAATATTCCAAGCAAATGGTCTCAAGGAACAAGCTGGAGTAGACATTTTAATATAGAATAGAATCAACTTTCAAGCAAAAGTTATCAAAAAAGATGAGTAAGTACATTTCATACTCATCAAAAAAATCTTCCACAATGAACTTTCAAATCTGAAAATTCATGACCCAAATGCTAAGGTCATACAAACAGTCTTAGCTAGATCAATAACACAATTGAAAGAGATCAAAAGGATACTGTTTGGAAAGGAAGGAACAAAATTTTTGCTATTTGCAGGTGATATGGTCAAATACACAAGTGATCCTAAAAATTACATTGCAGATCCTCTATAGCTGATAATCAATTTCAGCAAAGGAACCAGATAAAAAAATCAACTCACAAAAACCAGTAGCCTTTCTAATTTAGAACTGGCAAACAGTTTTCATAATAGCCTAAAATATTCTAAAATGCCTTAGAGTAACTCTAAACAAGAAAGTGAAACACTTGTATGATGAAAATCACAACCACTTTTAAAAGAAACTGAATAAGGCAGCAGAAGATGGAAAAACCTCCCATGCTTGTTGTATATCGGTAGTTTTAACAAAGTAAAAGAGCATCCTACCAAAGGGATCCTATAAATTCTACCCAATCACAATCAAAATTTAACACAATTCTTCTTAGACCTTGAAAGGACAATTCTCAACTTCATGTGGAAAACAAACAAACAAAAAAATCATAATATCTAATACAATGTAAACAATAAAATAAGTGCTAGAGTTATCACCATTGCCTATTTCAAGTTTTGTTAAAGAGATGTCATAGTTCATAACTCCAGGATAGACATGTTGATCAATAAAATTGAAATAAATATCCATATATATGTCTTTACATTTAAGAACACCAAATTTTTGATAAAGAAATTAAAAAATCACAGTATAATAAAAGCAGAACATTCAACATACTGTGCTGGTCAAACTAAATGTCTGCTTGTAGAAGAATACAAATAGATCAATACCATTTTACACAAAAGTCAAGTCCAAATGGATCAAAAGTTCAACATAAAAATTATACACTGGATCTGGTAGAAAATAAAAGTGGGGAATGGCCTTGATTTCATTGGCTCAGGAGAAGATTATATGAACAGAAGACCAATAATATAGCATATAAAATCAATAATTAATAAATGAATCAGTAATGCAAGGGATGCTGCAATTTGGACAAGCTTACTGTCTACAGAATATCACCATATTTTTACCAACTCCACATCTGATAGAGGACTAATATTCAAAATATGTAAAGAAATCAAAACCCAGAAATAAAAACTCAAATAATTGAGTTACATTGTGGTTCAGTTATCCACAGAGAAATCTTAATGGGAAGAAATTAAGTGGCTTAAAAACATTTAAACAAATAAATGTTCAACATGCTTAGTCATTAAGGAAATACTAATGTAAACTAAGTTAAGATATTATCTTATACCTGTTAGAATGGCTAAGATCAATTACACAACTGGCAGCTCATGCTTACAAAGATGTGTAATATCTGGAACACTAATCCATATTAGATGGGAACATAAACTTGTACAGCAACTGTGGAATTCAGGATGGTGGATCCTCAGAAATTTGGAAGTCAGTCTGCCTCAAGACCAAGCAATACTACTCATTCTTATAAAGAACTCTCCATTCTATCTTGAAGATATGTTCTCATACAAGTTCATTTCTCTTCTAATTTAATATCCAGAAAATGGAAATAGTTCCTCAACAGAACAATTGATAAAAATAACGTGGTACATTTATTGCTGAAGGCCAGCCCAGGGGATTCTATTTTCTGGTTTTCACTTGAAGGGAGCAGAGTGGGAGAAGCATCAGCAGGGACAAGACTTGATCTTGTGAGGAATTTAGGGTTGCTGTTTGAAGATAAAAATGTTTTTTTGTTTGTTTGTTTCTTTGGTTTTTCGAGACAGGGTTTCTCTGTGTAGCACCGGCTGTCCTGGAACTCACTCTGTAGACCAGGCTGGCCTCAAACTCAGAAATCTGCCTGCCTCTGCCTCCCAAGTGTTGGGATTAAAGGCATGCTTCAACACCCGAATGCAGAGATGAGCCAAGCAAGTCTCCCAGGCAGCTGATGGACCGCAAGGAGGAAGCAGCAATTGAGGCGAAAATAAGATCATGTGGGGATTCAGAATTCTATGAGAAATGCAATGTTTCTAAAGCTGAAAATACACACAGTGTGGGTTATAAATACGCAGCTATTACCCACAGCTCTGTACAGCATGTGTTATTATCTAGATTATTAAACTGGTGGCTTAGATGTAACCATTATGAAATGATTGCAGGGGAGGAAGATTGAGGAGTAGGGCTAATTAAGTCAGAGTGTGGGAGCCTGCAGGGAGTCAGGGCTGGATCCAGACCCAGGCCTCCCTTGTGTCCTTGTTCTGGACCGTTGAAGTACAGAACAAGGAAGGTGTGTTCAACCACACACACAATGCCCATATGTCATCCTCTATAATTACAGCAGGTACATTAGATATCTAGAAATCTATGCTTCAGTAACTCTTCTAAGTAAATCAAATTCTGCCTTAAATGCAAGAAGGGAGACACAATGCAAGGAAGATTGTTTTGAAAAATTGTAAAGTACAAGTATCAGTTATTAATGACAATCAGGGCTACACTACTGATCACAACCACAGATATGATTTGATGACAAAAATCACTATGTAATAATAATGGCAATTAAATGGGCACCTTCATTAAGTGAAGAGATATCCAACAAAACATAAAAAAAAATAAAGATGTTTTCCTGTTTTAAGTCTAAGTCACTTGGCTGCAGTAGCTGACTTCCTGTCTGGGTTTGTGGGGGGGAGGAAGGGGGTGTGGATGTGTGTCCAGAAAAGTGTAAAGCTCTGGCAATTAACACCCCATAGTAAAATAGCAGGGGATTAAGTAAAGTAGTCTTTATTCTATCTCCCCAGCAACTGCTCAGCTCTAACTACCAGCCTACTAGTTGAAGTCTCAGGAAGAAAAGGAGACAATTTAAAAGGTGATTTTTTTGTGGAGGTCTCTGATCCTTGTGGACTTGAGCTTCATACAAGTTGACAAAAATTGATCCCTTTGCATTCTTCTACATGGAGACCACCAGGTAGACAAGCACCATTTGTTGAAGATGTTTTCTTTTATCCACTGTATGTTTTTAGATTCTTTGTCAAAGATCAAATATTCACAGTTGTGTGGGATTATTTCTGGGTGTTAAATTCTATTCCATTTGATCGACTTGTTTGTCTCTGTACCAATATCATCTATTGTTCAGCAGTACAGCTTGAGATCATGAATAAGGATTCCCCCAGAAGTTATTTTATTGTTCACAACTGTTATCATTGTCATGAGATCTTTTGTTATCCCAGATGAAGGTGAGAACTTCTCCTTCCATATCTGTAAAGAATTGTGTTTGTGTTTTGTGGGCATTGAATTGAATCTGTTAATTTCTTTTGGTGAGATCCATTTTCACTGTGTTAAACTTACTGATCCATGAGCATGGGAGATCTATCCGTCTTCTGAAGTCATCTTTGATTTCTTTCTTCAAGGAGTTGAGGTTGTAATACAGCTTTTTCACTTGATAAAAGTTACACCAAGATATTTAATATTATTTTTTACTATTGTGAAGGATGTTTTTCTCTGATTTCTTTCTCAGGGTATTGATCATTTCTATAATGGAAGGACAAAAATTTGTTTGAGTTCATTTTATATCCAACCACATTACTGAATTTTTTCATAAGCTGTGGAAGTCCTCATTAACCCTACATGTGATAGAGGGCTAATATCCAACATATAAAAGAACTTAAGATGTTAGACTCTAAAAACACAAATAACCCAATTAAAATAGGGATCAGAACTGAACAAAGAATTCTCAATGAATCTTGAATGGCCAGGAAACATTAAAGAAATTTTCAGCATCCTTAGAGTTGGTATCAGGACCTCTGAAACCCATGACATCACATAGGTGCAATCCCAACACCTGCTGCCAATGCAACAACCACCATATTCCCAGAATCCATTTGGCTCACCTCCCACCTTTACCTGTGACTTAGTCACCATCCATATATAAAGAAAGGCCCCTCTGATCTCTCTCCCACCCTGTTCTCTTTCTGCTACCCCCTTGCACTTTTCTTTCTCAATAAACCTCATGTGGAACTGTTTGGCCTAGTATGGTCCTTTTGAGCAGCATGATGATCACAACACTGGTGCCTAAGACTTCAGTAATCTCTACACAGGCAATCTGCAGAGACCAGGAGACACTCAATATGACCATGAAGCCTCTGCTGCCTGAGAACCAACATCAAGTGGACAGCTGCCACCACTATAACTACCTGCAGCCCCTGCTACACCAAGTGGACTCCATCCACTAGAACCCATCTTCCACCACATGGATTTCTACCACTGCTGCAGACAGTCAGTGCTGCCACTGCTGCCACTGCTGTGAGACTTAGAGACTTCCACCACATGAGCTGTACCTCACTGTGGCCCACCATGTGCCTCTGTCTACATTGACCAAATGGTTCCACACATCCTTCTACCCAACTGCAGAAGGCAGCAAATACCCACCAGCATATTGATAGAGAAGGAGTTTCTCCAGTTGGTGGGAGGAACCCTATATGCCCAGATAGTGCCTGGCCAACCTCTTTTGGGCTAAGGGGTTGGCTTTTAATGCCTTGGCCCTTATGACCAGCCTCCTGGCTGATCTATGAGTTAAGACTTAGATCCTTATATGACTTCCTTTCTCAAAAACAGGTCATAAATCCCTCAAGCTCTTGAAGCCAGCCAAAAGTTCCTGGTACCATGTTGAATAGCTTTCTCACAGTTTCTACGAAATTGCTGCTGTAGCCTCTGGTTATTCACATAACCACCTGAGCTTCTTTCTAGTTTGGCATATACTGACCCATTGCTAAGACCTTCTCTGGAAGTTTTGGGGACCCACTTCACCTTTGCCTTTTCCTATAATCAGGGAAGGGGGACAACTTTATCTTCCTCATCAGATTCCACCACATAGTTGCATTTTTAAGGGTCTACTCCTCACCCATTCCTTTCTGGTGGTGCCAACATGCTCTGTCCCTTAATGGAAAGGGATCTCTTAGGTAAGTCGGGAGCTCTATTTCCTTTGCTCCTCCCACTCACATGAACCCAGGCTCAGCAGCAGTTCCTCTGTTCTTTCTTCTAGCCATTCAACCTACTAACAATAACATGTGTTTTAACCAGCTTCTCAGATGGACCCCTGACTTTGGAATGTCTAGAAGCCCTCTGCTGCTAAACATCATTCTCCTTTTGTCATCCAGTTACTGGACTCTACCAGGTACATCACACAAGCTCAATAACCTCTCTGTCTCTCCAGAGCCTCAGGGGACTTAAGGCTGTAATTTCTAACCTCTTAAGGAAAAAACTCCTTTATCCTACTTCTTCCCCCTTCAATGCCCCTATACTAGCAATTAAGAAATCAAATGGAACATATTACCTAGTTCAAGACAGACACATTAACTCTTCAGTGGTACCCCACCATTGTGTTGGGGCTAACCCTTATATATTTCTTTCCACTATCCCCTTGAACACTTCTCATTTCTCAGTTCTAAACCCCAACAATGCATTTTCTCTATCCCTTTCCCTCCTTCCTTTCCCCTTATATGAAACACAATTAGGCCCCATCCATGAAACTCTTCACAAGCATGTTACCAAGCCCTTTCAGAGGCTCCAACAATTAAAAGATCAAATCTAAGAATAATAGGTAGAGTGTAGAGCAAACATTCTGAGCTCAAAGGACCTAAAAATATCTTTAACAAAATCATAAAACTCCCCCAATCTAAAGAAAAAGATGGCTATAAATGTACAAGAAGCCTAGAGAACACCAAAGAGATTGGACAAGAAAAGAAAATACTCTTGTCACATAATAATCAAAACACTAAATGCACAGAACAAAGAAAGATTATTAAAAGCAGCTAAGGAAAATGGCCAAGTAACATAAAAGGTAGAGCTATCAGAATTACACCAGAATTTTTAACAGAGACAATTAAAGCCAACAGAGGCTGGACAGAGATCATGCAGACCCTAAGAGAACAGAAATGCCAGCACAAGCTACCATACCCAGCAAACTGTCAACCAGCATAGATGTAGAAGCCAAAATATTCCAGGACAAAACCAAATTGAAATCTAGCCCTACAGAGGATTTTAGAAGGAAAACTCCAACACAAGGAGGGTACATATACCAAAGAAAAGAACAAGATGATAATCTTTTCAAAACAAAAGAAAGAATCACATGCACATAATACCATGTACAAAAACAACAATAACAGGAACAGTCATCTGTCTTTAATAGCTCTCAGTATAAACTGACTCAATTCCCCAATTAAAAAAAAACTTAAGCTAACAGACTGGATACCCAAACAGGACTCAGTTGCTTCATACAAGAAACTCACCTCAATAATAAAGACAGAAAGCACCATAGACTAAAAGGCTGGAAAAAGTCTTCCAAGAAAATGGTCCCAAAAATCAAGCTGGAGTTGACATCCTAATATCCAATAAAATAGACTTTTGACCAAAAGTTATGAAGCCAGATGGGGAGGGCTACACCATGTTTATCAAAAAAAAATATCCACCATAAGAAAGTTACAATTCTGAATATCTATGAATGCTGTTTTACTTATTACTGCCAAATGCTTTATCATATAATGGCTACGTGAACCTGCATTAAACGAGACTTGATCAAAATCCTGTCTTGTCTCCATTTCTTGTGTCTGTTGCCCCTAAGTCCTCACTCCACCCCTTAGGAACCTCTTCAAGAATCGACAGGCAGGTTCATATACCAATGAAAATATAGGAAATAAAGAATTTCAGAGCAGCAAAATCAAGAGGAAAAGCACAAACAACATACACACACCACCACCACCACCACCACCACCACCACCACCACCACCACCACCACTACCACATCCACCACCATGATCACCACCACCTCCATCACCACCACAACACCAGACACAGCAGCAGTAGTATCAGTAAAATAACAAAAATCAAGTATATCATTTTAAAATAAAGGAAATACTCCTCAAATTAATCTAATTAATCACTTCCATCTTTAATAAAGTTCAAATGGGAAATATAATCCACAGAGTCAAATGAAACTGTGGAAAAAATTCCCCATACCTGGAAACTTACTACAGACTACAAAAACAAAAGCCTTGCCATGTTGACCCACAAATCAACACTATGGTTTCTAGATGTGCACAGAAGAAAATGCCTTCACAAGAAATAAACCTTAAAAACATAAAGGAGTTATGTAATGGAACTCCTCATCACATAAGGAATTATGTACATGAGGAATTCCTAATTACATAAGAAATTATATAATGTCTGTAGAAATTTTCAGCTGTTCTTTACAAAGATAAATCCATAATTACCATGTGAATCAGAAACCCCTGTATTGGAGAAATACACAATAAAATAAAAATATGCTGTAAAAATCAAGTGCACAGATATTCCCAGCTAAACTACTTAGGCAGGTTGAAGGAAGAAACAACACAGATACATGAATGATGATTATCTGCATTGTGGTCTTTGTCCCTGTTAAATTAAGTTTTCTGTAACAGAAGTAGGAAGTATGGAAGCAAACTACTCTTCAAGAAACATCCAAGATTTTATGCAAGTGTAAGAAGACAAAAGTAAAGTCTTGTATACTAAGAGCTGGTTTAGATGTCAACTTACTCTGTCAGAGAAACAGAGAAAAATCTATAAAGACAGAAATCACTCTATCACTTACAATTAATATGTTGAAGTTTCGGAAGAAGATGTTAATGACTGTGGAATGTTTTGTAGAATGAGACAGCATTTTAAAACTAGATACCTGGTAAATGCAGTATTTATTAATGCACTAAATAGCACCACGGAGCATTCAGCCAATACTTATTAGCATCATATGTAAATTTTATCTCTGTTTTGAAAATAGAACAACCCCTTAAAATGAGTGAGAGATTAAGTGCATTTTTTATATGAATATCCATTGGCCTCTTTGCAGAAAGTGTTAACATATCTGAAAATTCAAATGGAAATTTGAAGGATCCAGAATGGTCAAGCAGTCTGGCACAGACAAGTACTGAAGTTGAGGAACTCACATTTTTAATGGTGTTGAAATAGTTCAGGAATGAGTACATGTGAACACTAGGCTGTTGTAAATAACTTAGAGATAATGGGAGCAGAATCAATTCACTTCAATAATCATGGATATTTATCATTGAATGTTAAGTTTAACTGAGAGTACCTCAGAAACTGTAGGGAAACTGTGTTTTTCCTAAAATACACAATGCCAATACTTAATCCTGCAACACACCCAAATAATTCCCATCTCTAATCCCACCGGGGCAAATTCACTGGCAATTATACTCAAAGCTTTACAATTTTTCTACCCACTCTTACCAAGGTACACTTCTCTTTACATTTTTCCTTCCATTCTAGATGTCTGTAGATCAATACAAGCATGTCACGATCAATTTTAACCTGTAGCATATGCAAGTAATCCATAACTGGGAGGTGATGGTGTTCATGTTCAGTTTAAGATAGAACAGTTTATGATGTACGACTAAATTGGAATTTGTTTTATCTTATCTGCTTTTTCTCTTGTCTTTCTACTCACAATATTGCTTTAAATTTCTTTTTTGTTTGTAATTTAAAAGCCAGAGCTAATTAACTATTCACTCTATTTCTTCTAGGCATACTCAAAAAAATAATAAACATTAACTTGTTTGTTAAATGATACTCTCATGGTTTTAAACACCACTGAAAATTAGTGACTATTTAGTAAACTATAACGAACTTGGTCAATTTAATAATTGCATAAATGTATATAAATTCTTTACCTATGTTTTGTTAATTAGAAAATAATAATGTCTCAAGCAACTGTAGCATCCAGTGATTCTTCATGTTCTTATATTTTATCCAAAAGATAGCTTTTAATATAAGCATAATTTTTAAATAATAATTTATGAAATCCTGAACAATAATCAAGCAGTGCAGAAAATGCAAACACATTGAATGAAATGCAAGAATTAACTAAATAATTACATTGGAATGAAGTAATTAAGATATATTTATATCATACCACATGACTTATTGGCATTAATAGATCAAAATATATACAGAATTAATACTAAGGAGGCAGTTATATATATACTCATATATACTAGTTATTTATTCAAACAGAGAGGTTGGAGGGAGAAATTTCTGCCCAACTTAACTAAGATCATAGTCAGATGGTCACACTCACATATATTTTAAGGTTAAAGTATGCTAATGTCAGTTATTATATAGCATTAATAAACTCTAACCTCATGTCTGAAACACCTCATATGTAAAGTACTTACACTCATTCTTGTCAGGTAACAGAAGTTAAGATAGTTGGGTAACATGATTTACAGAAGAAAGTAAGTACCTGAAAATTTTATTCTTACCAAGCAGGTTTTTACAGAAAAGTGTATATACCTGAACATAAATTACATACCAAAACCCTTGTGGGGTTTCTCACAGTCATTCTTTATGCAGTTTGCGGGAAAAGCCGATTATGCTTAAGATGACACAGGGAGAATGTTTCTGATCCATATAAAATGAAATCATGCACCTATTTCCTTCTTCCTCTTACATTCTGTAAACTAGAATTCAAGCTGATGCACCAAACCATTGTTTCCTGGTAGCTTTGTTTGCCACACATATTCTTTCTCCTTTAAGAGAATAGCCTTTCTATAATAAGATATTCTTTTCTGGTAATATGATAAAGAGTGTGTGATTGTTGAAAAGAGGTCAAGAAATTTACATAGGGGAAGGATGTCTTGTGAGAGGGATCATAGCTTCACCTGTAACCAGGAAAGCTCAAATCTTGTTGTTCTCATTCAGTTTTTTTCTTCAAGTTAAACTTCAAGGCTCTCAGGAAAGAAATCAAAGATCTCAGGAAATGGAGAGATCTCCCATGATCATGGATTGGCAGAATTGACATAGTAAAAATTGACATCCTACCAAAGGCAATCTATAGATTCAATTCAATCCTGAAAAAAATCCAACACAATTCTTCAAAGATATAGAAAGAGCAATTCTCAAACTCATCTAGAAAGGCAAAAATCCAGAATACTGAAATCAATTCTTAGCAATAAAGAACTTCAGGTGGAATCTCCATTCCTGACCTCAAGCTTTACTACAGAGCAATTGTGATAAAAACTGCATGGTATTGGTACAGAGACACATTGATCAATGGAATTGAATTGAAGACCCAGAAATAAAACCACACATTTATAGACACTTGATCTTTAACAAAGAAGCCAAAAATATACAATGAAAAAAAGAAAGAAAGCATCTTCAATAAGTGGTGCTGGTCTAACTTGCTGTCTGTAGAAAAATGAAAATAGACACATATTTGGCATCTTGCACAAAGCTCAAGTCCAAGTGGATCAAGGAACTCAACATAAAACAAGATGCACTGAATCTAATAGAAGTGAAAGTGCTAAAGAGCCTTGAACTCATTGGCACAGGGGGAAATTTCCTAAACACAACTCCAGTGGCTCATGTACTAAGATCAAAAATTGATAAATGGAACCTCATGAAACTGGCAAGCAAATGACATAGTCAAGAAGAGAAATCAAAAACCTACAGATTGGGAAAAACATCTTCACTAACCACACATCCAAAAGAGGGCTAATACCCAATATATATAAAGAACTCAAGAAACCAATCATCAAAAAAACCAAACTACCCAATCAAAAAATGGTGAATAGAACTAAACAGATTTCACAACTGAGGAATCTCAAATGGCTGAGAAGCACCTAAAGAAATGATCAATGCCCTTAGTGATCATTGACATGTTAATGAAAAAGACCCCAAGATTCCACCTTACTCCAAACAGAATGGCTAAGATCAAAACTACAGGTGACAGCACATGTTGGAGAGGATGTTGAGAAAGAGGAACACTCCTCCATTGCTGGTGGGATTACACACTGGTACAACCACTCTGGAAAGCAATCTGGAGGTTCCTCAGAAAATTGGAGATAGATCTACCTGAAGACCCAGCTCTACCACTCTTGGGAATATACCCAAAAGATACCCCACCATGCCATGCCACAGGGGCACATGTTCCAATATGTTCACAACCTTATTTGTGATAGCCACAAACTGGAAACAACCCAGATATTCCACCACAGAAGAATGGATACAGAAAATGTGGTTCGTTTACACAATGGAATAGTACTTGGCTATTAGGAATGAGGACATCATGAGTTTTGCAGGAAAATAAATGGAACTAGAAAATATCATTCTGAGTGAGGCAACTCAGATCTAAAAGGACATGTCTGGATGTACTCACTAATAAGTGAATGTTAGCCCCCCCCCCAAAAAAAAAGTACAGAGAGCCCAAGATACAGTCCATAGAACTCAAAACTTCCAATAAGCTAAAGTGCCCAAGTCAGGAAGTCTCAATCCTAATTGTGAGGGAGAACAAAACAGTCCCAAGGGGTGGGGGAGGACCTGGGAGGGAAAGTGGATGTGGGGAGGGAGTGGAGGGGAGAGGGGAACCTGATCTGTTATTGGGTGATGGAAAAAGACTGAAGCCCTATATGCCAGCAAAAGAATGAAAACAAGCAACCTTGGGAGGTAGGAGGTTGGGGAGACCCTCCAGAATGTACCAGAGCCCTGGGAGATGAGAGACTCTCAGGACTCAAAGTGAGGAACCTTAGATGAAAAGCTTGACAGTAGGAAGGGAGATCTTATAAAGCCAAACTCCAGCAGAAAGACAGGGCATCAAAAGAGAGAGAGGAGATCCATCCCACAGTCACAATTCTGACAACTGCTTCAATTGCAAACAGCCCGGACACTTTCAATGTGACTGTCCTCATCCCTGAGCTACCAAAAATTCTTTTTTTTAATTGAATATCATCTTCATTTGCATTGCCATGGTAAAACCTTTCCCAATTTCCCCCCTCCCCAAAGACCCCCAACCCCTTCTCCCTCCCCCTGCCTCCAAGTATAAACCCTTGCACCTGACACACTCCCACCTCCCCCCTCGGTCTCCCTCTTTGCCCCAAACTTCAGTTCTTCAATCCACAGGTCCACCTGCCCTACGGCAGAGACCTCCAACTACCCTTTGTCCTCACTGCCTCAAAGGTTACCATTGGCAACTGGAATGCCATTCCAAGACAGAAAATCTTGGTCATCCTCTCTTGTTCTCTCTCTCCCTGGCCTTCAGGAAACACCCTGTGGGGGTAGCCAATGGCGTCGTACCCATGGACCAACCCTGGGGCAATTGAGTTTGTCCCACAACAACAGCAATTAGCAGTCCTTCCAGCCAACAACCCTGTTCAGCTATTCCCTTACATCCTGATGACTGCCCTCATTTTGCTTTCAGTCTCCCACAAATTAATTTTCAGGGACCCATGGATAGGTTCCAGTGGCTAGAACTTCCCCCAGGGCATGGCTAATAGTCCTACCCTGTCCCAGAAGTTTGTTGCTCAAGCCATTTACCCCATTGGTAAAGCATGACTACAAATTTATTCTCTTCATTACATGGATGATATTTTTCTTGGAGCTCCTACTGAAGCTCAAGCCTTGCAATGCTCCCAGCAACTCCAGACAGCTTTGTCCTCTCGAGATTTGAAAATTGCCCCCGATAAGATTCAGTTTCAAGTTCCTTACTCTTAATTAGGCTTTCAGCTTTCACAAGATCATGTCTTTACCACTTAGCTTCCCTAGAAACATTACATGACTTTCAGCAACTTTTGGGTAATTTGCAATTCCTTCGGCCTTATTTTAAAATTTCCCCGGATCTTTTGCTTATCCTTCATGATCTAATGAAAGGAGACCCCCATCCACTTTCGCCTCTCTCACTTAACCCTCAGGCTTTAATGGCTCTTACACAAATTGGGCAAGCTATATCCTCACAGACCACTTTTCAGTTTAACCCCGACTTCCCCCTATATTTTATTGTGCTACTTCTCATTCTCCTTTGGGTGTTTTTTAGCAAAAGGGTTCAGGAACTTCTTCAGGATGCCCCCTGATGTGGGTCCCCCTCCATTCTAAGCCTGCAAAGTTTTAGCCACCTGCTACTCCTTATCTGTCAGTTCAATTTTAAAAGGCAGGAAACTGGCAAGACAATATTTTGGCAAAGACCCTGACATCCTTATAGTTCCTTATACCTCAGAACAGGTTGACTGGCTTTTTCAGATGACAATGATTGGGCCATCGTGTGTGTTACCTTTGCTGGCACTTTTGACAATCATTTTCCCAATGATCTCCTTATACAGTTTGCTAGAAATCACCCATTTGTGTTCCCCAGAGTCATCTCCAAGCAACCACTTAAAGAGGGAGTTACTGTTTTCACTGAGGGTTCCTCAAATGGATGTGCTGCTTATGTCCTAGGTGATAAGGTTTTTGTGTCCCATTCTCCATATTCCTCAGCACAGCTCTGTGTATCCTGGCCCATTGTCAGTTTTAATGATTTGAGGTTTTCCCATAGGCATCATACATTGAATAACATGAGAAATAACATCCCGAGAGACCTCACCCAAAAGGGGGGAAGCAAAGAGAAACCCACTAAAAGTATCAATTGTGACATGAATGTATTTGAACCTTCCAAATGAAGGGAAGTGAGTCACATCCATCTGCCTGCATTCATTTGGAAGCAGACCTCTTGAATTAACTCCTAGATGAGGAGTGGGGAGTAAAGAGACACAAGCTGGGCAGTCTTTGAGTGTAGATCAAGATTGTTCCCTAGAAATTTTAAACATCTGTCTCAATGTAGAGGCATTTTATGATGAAGAGCATGTGCTTGTTGAGCCTTTATTAAAGGAGTGGACAGAATGGTGGAAACAAAGCAGGTGGCTTCATCTGTCTTAGCATTACCTTCAGAGAGGGGGCCCTTTAGGCCTGTATGTGCTCTTAGATGACCCACAAAGAAGGGAGTGGTTCTTGTAAGGATAAGCTGTTGAATTTTAGCAAATAGATGGGAGGCAGTAGAGGTCGTTCGTATATATGAGACTGTCTCGAGGAGTGGGATGGAGTTAGCTACATAGGCACTGTCCATGTATAGGTTAAAGGGGGAAGAACATAATCTTTCAAAGACCTGTTGTACAGCAAATAAATTTAATCTTTTTTTGCAGTCCAAATTTTATCCCCCTCCTAGTCCACCTTATGACTGTTCCATATCCTATACCTCCTCCCGTGTCTCCATGAGGATGTTCCTACCCCTCAACTCCCCACCCCACAAGATCTCCCCTGTCTCTGGGGCCTCCAATCTCTTGAGGGTAAGGTGCATCTTCTCTGAGTCCAGATCTGGAAGTCTGTTGAACGATATTTCCTATCCATTCACATTGTGGCACTGAAAAGCCAGGGATTGCAGGGGAGAGAGAAGGAGAGATAAGAGAAGTGAGGGGAGAAGAAAGAGAGAGGTTCAGTGGGCCACAGGAGTGGAGAGAGGGAGTCGTGGATATCCAGGTGGCTTCAGACATATTTCTGGAGTATTAGAGAAGTTAGAAATATTGGGATAAGACTTTATCATTTTAATAGGCATTATGTAATTGTTTTATATACATAAATATATTTGGTGGACTATTCAAGTTTAAAAGTCATGCTTTACTGGATACTTAGGAGTGAGTACTGAGCAGAAGCATGAGACTCCCGCCATTTACAGAGTCTATGGCAGAGAGGAAACACAGCTGGGATTCTGTGAGAGCTAGCTGGTAAAGATTGGGAAGTTTACTTCTATAATTTTGTTGAAGATATTTACTGGCACTTTAAGATGGGAATCTTGGCACTTTCTATACCTATTATCCATAGGTTTGATCTTCTCTTTCTGTCCTGGATTTCCTGGATTGTGGCATTAAGAGCTTTGAGCATTTTGAATTTTTTGACTGCTGTATTAATGTTTTCTATGGTATCTTCTATACCTGAGATTCTCTCTTCTATCTCTTGTATTCTGTTGGTGATGCT
The DNA here is from genome assembly GCA_964023405.1 of Apodemus agrarius. NCBI lineage: Eukaryota > Metazoa > Chordata > Mammalia > Rodentia > Muridae > Apodemus > Apodemus agrarius. The sequence goes on from OZ030005.1 coordinate 178,649,238, forward strand.
TTCATCTATGACTGCTGATCTCTTTTCTAGGTTTTTTACCTCCAGGGTTGCCTCCCTTTTGATTTATTTATTGTTTCTATTTCCATTTTTAGATTCTGGATGATTTTGTTCAATTCCTTTAAATGTTTGGTTTTATTTTCCTTTAATTCTTTAAGGTACTTTTGTGTTTCCTCTTTAAGGTCTTCTACCTGTTTATCTGTTTTCTTCTGTATTTCTTTAAGGGAGTTATATATGTCCTTCTTAAAGTTCTCTATTATCATCATGAGATTTGATTTTAGATCAGAATTTTACTATTCAGGTGTGTTGCTGTATCTAAGGCTTGCTGTGGTGGTAGAACTGGATTCTGGTGACAAAGTACATTAGTTTCTATTGTTTATATTCTTAAGCTTGACTCTTGCAATCTGGATATCTCTAGTGCTAACTGTCCTTGTTGTCCCTGAATTGAAGTGTCCCTCCTGTGATCCTGGTCATGTCATAACTCCTTGGATTCCAGCTGTCTCTGTGATCCTGATTCTGGGATCCTGTGACCCAAGATACTGGGTGTGTCTAAGCTCCTGGTTGTCAAATTGCCTCTGTGATCCTGAAATTCTGGTGTGATCAAGCTCTTGAGGTCCTGTTGTGCCAGAGCTCCTGGGAATTCAAGCTTTCTCTTGGTATTGCAGGAGTGGGTGGGGGGCCAGAGCACTGGTTCTGCTCTGAGCAGAGGTGCAAGATGGAAAGAACTCATGCCCCTGAAGTGGTGTTTTATACTTTCTTATGTTAAAGGATTTTTGTACATTGACACATCCCTCCACCCCTGGAAGGAGGCTTCCTTGATCATGGCGAATAATAGGTTTGATGAGTTATTAGATTCAGTTTGCTAGAATTTGGGGGTACTTTTGCATTGATATTTATAAGTGAAATGTGTCTGAAGTTCTCTTTCTTTCTTGAATATTTGTATTAATTAGGTATCAGAGTAACTGGCTTAAGAATAAATTGGGTAGTGTTCCTTCTGTTTCTATTTTGTGGAATAGTTTCAAGAGTATTGGTAAGAGCTTTTCTTTGAAGTTCTAGTATAATTCTGCCCTAAGGCCATCTGGTCCTGGGTTTTTTTTTTGGCTGTGAAGATTTTAATTACTATTTCTATTTCCTTAGGGATAAGGGAATGCTTAGATAGCTTGCCTGCTCTTGTTTTAACATTGGTACATGGTATCTGTTTAGAAAATCATCCATTTAATCTATTTTTCCAGTTTTGTTAATCATAGGCTATTGTAGTAGTATCTGATGTTTTTTTAATTACTCAGTTTCTGTTGTTACGTTTCCCTTTTCATTACTAACTTTGTTAATTTGGATACTATCTCTGTGGCCTTTACTTCGTTTGGTTAGAGGTTTATCTAGTTGATTTTCTCAAAGAATCAGCTTTTGGTTTTGTTGATTCTTTGTTTCATTCATTCTCTTTTTTGGTTGATTTCAGCCCTACATTTGACTATTTCCTGCCCTCTGCTCCCCTTGGGTGGAAGTGTTTGTAGTTTTAATATATTCCAATCAAACCGACATATCTAAATCAGTATTTTTAATATTAAAAAATTATAATATCTAAGTTCTTCTATGTGTTTCACAATCTTTTCTATAAAGTAAGAAAAAGTTTTATCTTAGTCAATCTATATGGCTTACTGAGTTTTATTCCTTCAGGGGTGTACCCTGTGTGAACCATTACTATTAAATTTCATTTTCAGAGAGTTCTGCACAGAGAGGAGAGAGAGAGAGTGCACGGAGAGAGAGAGAGAGAGAGAGAGAGAGAGAGAGAGAGAGAGAGAGAGAGAATCTATAACTTATTCTCCTGGACTGTCAGAGTTTGTCAATTGTCTCTGTTTATCCTGCACCAATTATGCTGTCTGAGTTTTCTCAGGCAGAGATACTCAAAGAAGGTTCCTCGAGTAATGGCCTCATTTCACTGTGTCCTTATCTGTACATAATGATCTCCAGAGCATAAGGAAGACATCCCAATAGTAGCTAAAGTTAATTTTAGAATTTTCCTAAGAAGACTCAGACATAATTTTCTCAGAAAAAGACACAAAATCATAATGCATAAAGTTCCCAAGAATGGAACATTGGGACCAGAACCCAAAAGTTAAAAATAGAAGGATACAGATGTTAGCAATTTTCTCAGCTTTGCTGGAACTGTGCTGATTTCACAACTCTTGTCATTTCTAATAGATTTGCCTTTGTCAATGTCCTCTCATCTAATAATTTTAATGTTATGGAAAGGAATTATAGCAATTAAAAATAATAAAATGTGTTGCCTTCTGTGACTGTTATTCTTGCTGGAATGAAGAGAGGAGCTTAGAGACAAAATAAGCTATAGGAAAGCAAAAAATTTACTAAGTTTTAAGATGGAAGACAAGTTTAAAATGCTTTTGCATTTTTAAACAGGTATAAAATGTTTTAATTTTTATCTGGATAAGAACAAAGCAGGAGTGGCCACACCCTGCCAGTATATTACCCTTGTTTCCATAGAGTATGATGATACTGCAGGACACAGGTTATCTGTTTCAAATGTAAATATTTCCAGTAACTTTAGATGATGCCTAGTTAAAGAGATTAATCATAGCATCACTACCAATAAATTATTTTCCTTATGTATTTACAGGGGAAGAGCATAGGTTCTGTGTGTGTGTGTGTGTGTGTGTGTGTGTGTGTGTGTAAAGGTGTAAGGCATATATGGAGGACAGAGGTCAATATTTCTTTTATTTCCCTTAAGAACACTCAAAATGGGCTTAGAAACAGGCTGTCACAGTAGAACCCTTTTATTTGCAATTTTTTTCCTCAAGATCTTTTACATTTGCTTCATAAACTTTATAATGAAGAATGAATTATTCTTGGCCAATTAGAGAACAGAAGCTCTAAGAAGAAGGAAGTATGCAGTAGCATTTCTGGGGCATGGAAAATGAAGGCTTCTGTGGTTGATTGAAGAAAACAGCACTGCCAGAGCTTTCCTCATCTTCATTTCTGTTTTCTCGTCTTCATTGGACAGGGATAAAGCACATTTGGAAAGTGGGAGGAATTTTAGAAAATGCAGAACATATTGGGGTTATATCAATGTCCTTTGGGTCAACCAGAGATTTCAGTTTGAAATTCTGTAAAATGGTGGTAAGGAATAGAAACAGCTCCATGCGGGCAAGACTCTCTCCCACACACATCCGTTTTCCTATGGGAAATAAAGTGTAAAAAATAAGGTACTTAGGCCTTGTACATAAGTAATTTTAAGAGTCACTGTGTTTGTAACTGGCATAAGTGAACAAACTTGAATGAGTTATTGGATGAGTGGTTAGATGTATTGATGGTTGACTAGATCACTACTTAAGCAAAGACAGAAAAGTGAGACATTTTTCCCTACTTACATATGATGTTAATAAATATATTGTGGCTTCAGGTTTCCCTCCATGCCTGGAAGCTGACCCTGTGCAATAGCTCTCCCTAACTCAATTGTGCCCAGAGATAACTTGTTGTCCCAATAGTACTGACACACCTAACCTCACAGGTAAGACCACCACTAAAGTCCCAATGCCTGGCCCAAGTGGCATCCATCCAGGGCTCAGAGGAAACAGGAGCCAAGGTGCAGCTAGCATTATGATCCTTCCGGTTTCCATCTGTCCCAAGGAGATGACGCGATGCCATAGCTCTCCACCCCCCCCCCAATTCCACCTGGAGAAAACTTGACACCAAGTGTGTTGATACCTAAGCTCACAGAATTACAGGCTCACATGAGAGACAGCAAGACCTATTAACACCAGAGATAACAAAATTGTGAGGGGCAAGTACAAGAATTTATGTAATAGAAACCAAGACTATTTGGTATACTTAGAACCCAGTTCATCCAACACACCAAGCCCTGGATACACCAACACACTTTAATAGTAAAATTCTCATCTAAATAATATCTCATGATGATGATAAAGTAGTTTAAGAAGGACTTAAATAACTCCTTAAAGAAATACAGGAGAACACAGGTAAACAGTTAGAAGCCCTTAAAGAGGAAACTCATAAATCCATTACTGAAATTCAGGAAAACACAAACAAATAGGAAAATTAATTGAAAAACCATCCATGATCTAAAAATGGAAATAGAAACAATAAAGAAACCACAAAGGGAGAAAAACCTGGAGATGGAAAACATAGGAAAGAAATCAGGAGTCACAAAATCTAGCCTCACCAACAGACCACAGGAAATAAGAGAATCTGAGGTATAGAAAATACCATAGAAAACATTGACACAACAGTAAAAGAAAATACAAAATGCACAAAGCTCTTAACCCAAAACATCCAGAAATTCCAGGACATTCCAGGCAAAGATTCCCAACTCAAAGGGCCAGTAAATATCTTGATCAAAGTAATAGAAGAAACTTCCCTAATGTAAAGAAAGAGATGCCCATGAACATACAAGAAGCCTACAAAACCAATGAACCAGAAAAGAAATTCCTCCAATCACATGATAATCAAAACAACTAATGCACTAGTCAATGAAAGAATATTAAAAGTGGTTTTACCATTTTGCAATCCCACCAACAGTGGAGGAGTGTTCCTCTTTCTCCACATCCTCGCCAGCACTTGTTGTCTCTTGAGTTTTTAATCTTAGCCATTCTGACTGGTGTGAGGTGGAATCTCAGGGTTGTTTTGATTTGCATTTCCCTAATGACTAATGATGTTGAACATCTCTTAAGGTGTTTCTCAGCCATCTGAATTTCTTCTGGTAAAAATTCTTTGTTTAGCTCTGTACCCCATTTTTTGATAGGGTTATTTGGTTCTTTGGTAGAGAAACCATGGGGGGAGGGGGAATGATTGGGGAATAGTTGGGGGGAAGAGGAATTATGGGACATAGGGAGGGGGGAACTGGGAAAGGGGAAAGCCTTTGGAATGTAAACATAGAATATAGAAAATAAAAATTAAAAAAAAATCCTGGCACAAAAAAAAAAGAATATTAAAAGTGATAAGGGAAAAAAGATCAAATAACATATAAGGGCAGACCTATCAGAACTGCATGAGACATCTCAACTGAAACTCTAATAACTAGAAGACCCTGTGCAAATGTCATAAAGACCCCAGGAGAACAAAAATTCAGTCAAGGCTACTATATCCAGCAAAACTCACAATTACCATTAATGGAGAAACCAAAATAATCCATAAAAAACAAATTTAATGAATATCTTTCTACAAATCAAACCCTACAATGAGTAATAGATGGAAAACTACAACACAAGAAGGAAAACTATACACAAGAAATAGCAAGAAATTAATCTGCTAACAACAAACCCAAAAGAAGTTAGCCACACAAACATAATTCCACCTCTAACAACAAAAATAACAGGAAACAACAATAGCTGGTCCATAATAACTCTAAATATCAATGCCACTCAATACCCAATAAAAAGACATGGATTAGCAGAATAGATACACAAACAGGACCTAGCATTTTGATGCATAAAGGAAACACACCTCAGTGACAAACACAGATACTGCTCAGAGTAGAAAGCTGGAAAGAAATTTCCAAACAAATGTTCACAAGAAACAAGTTGGAGTAGCCATTCAAATATTGAATAAAATTGACTTTCAACAAAAAAGTTATAAAAGATGAGGAAGGATACTTCATACTCCTCAAAGGAAAAATCAACCAAGATGAACACTCAATTCTGAACATCAATACCCCAAATGCAAGGACACCCACATTTGTAAAGGAAAGGTTACTAAAGGTCAAAGCATACATTGAAACTTGTGTAATAATAATGGGAGATTTCCACACTGGCACTGCTACCAATGGACAGTTCATGGAAATAGAAATTAAAGAAAAACACAGTGAAACCAATAGAAGCTATGAACCAAATTTATTTCACAGATATCTAGAGAACATTTCACCCTAAAACAAAAGAATATATCTTCTCAGTAATTCATGGTACCTTCTCCAAAATTAACCATATAATCCATCACAAAATAGGCCTCAGAACATACAAGAAGAATGAAATAATCCAATGCATCCTATCAGATCTCCACAGACTAAGGCTGGTCTTCAATAACTACAAAAAAACAATGGAAAACATATACAAATGGAGGCTAAACAAATCTCTTCTCAATGATAACTTATTCAGGGAATAAATAAATGAAGAAATTAAGGATGTTTCAGAACTAATGAAAATAAAGGCACAACATACCCAAAATTATGCCACACCGTGAAAGCAATACTACAAGGACATTTTGTAACTCTGAATGCCTCGATAAAGAAACTGGAGAAAGCAAATATTAGCAGCTTAAAGGCACATCTGGATGCTCTAGAATAAAAAGAATAATACACACTATATAGTACACACACACACACACACACACACACACACATATATATATACATATATATGTATATATATATATATGGAGAGAGAGAGAGAGAGAGAGAGAGAGAGAGAGAGAGAGAGAGAGAGAGAAACTACAGAAAAAATCAACAAAACCAGAAACTGGTCTTTGAGAAAATAAACAAGATAGATAAACCCTTAGCCAGACTAACCAGAGGGAACAGAGATTGCATCCAAATTAACAAAATCAAAAATGAATTGGGAGAAATAACAACAGAAACTAAAGAAATTTTAAAAAATCAGATCCTACTACTAAAGCTTACACTCAACACAACTGGAAAATCTCAATGCAATGGGTAATTTTCTAGACATATACAAGGTACAAAAGTTAAATCATTATTAGATAAAATATTTAAACAGCCCCATAACCTGTAAAGAAACAGAAGCAGTCCTTGTAAGTCTTCCAACCAAAAAGAGCCCTGATCAGACCATTATAGTGCAGAATTCTATCAGACCTGCAAGGAAGACCTAATTCCAATACTCTTCAAACCATCTCATAAAACAGAAACAGAAGTAACACTACCTAATTCATATTATGAAACCACAGTTATGCTGATATCTAGACCACACAAAATCCCCAAAAAGAAGAACTTCAGACCAATTTCCCTTATGACTATCAATGCAAAAATACTCAATAAAATTCTCACAAACCATATCCAAGAACACATCAAAATGTGCTTGCAGACAGGAGTCTCATATAGCTGTCTCTGGAGCTGTCTCTGGAGAGAGAATACAGATGTGTATACACACAGCAAACCATTTGGCTGAGCATGGGGACCTCAATGGAGGACTTAGGGAAAGAAGCTGAAGGGATCTGGAATCCTATTTGAAGAACAACAATATCAACCAAACAGACCCTCCAGAGCTCTCAAGGAACTAAACCACCAACCAAGGAATACACATGGAGTAACCCATGGCTCCAACTCTATATGTAGCAGAGGATAGACTTATATGATATCAATGGTAGGAGAGGCCTTTGGACTTGTGAAGGCTCACTGCCCCAGTGTAGGGGAACACCAGTGTGATAAGGAGACAGTGGTTGGGTGTGGAAGCACCCATATAGAAGAAGGGGCAGGGGAGATGGGATAGGAGTTTACCTATGAGAAAACAGAAAGATGATAGCATTTGAAGTGTAAATAAATAAAATATCCAAAAAAAACAACCAATATACCACAAAACAATAATGAACATCAAACTAAATGGATAGAAACATGAAGTAATCCACTAAAATCAGGGACTAGACAAAGCTGTTCACTCTCTCCCTATCTATTCAATATAGTACTCAAAGATCTGGCCAGCAATTAGTCAACAAAAGGAGGGCAAATGAATACAAATTGGAAAGGAAGAAATCAAAATATCATTATTTCAGATCATATAATAGTATACATAAGTGACCCCAAAAATTCCACCAGAAAACTTCAAGTTCAGCAAAGTGGCTGGATATAAAATTAACTCAAACAAATCAGTAGCCTTCTTCTACTCAAAGGATTAATGGCTGAGAAAGAAATTAGGGAAAAGACACCATTCACACTTGTCACAAATAGCATAACATATCTTGGTGTGAAAGATATGTAAAAAGAGAATTTCAGCTCTTTGAAGAAAGAAATTGAAGAAGACATCATTATGTGAAAAGATCTGCCATATTCATTGATCAGCAGGATTAATGTAGGAAAAAATGGCAATCTTACCAAAAGCAATCTATAGATTCAATGCAATCCCTTTCAAAATTCCAATGTAATTCTTCACAGAGATAGGAAAACAATTCACAAATTTATTTGGAACAACAAAATAACCAGGATAGCAAACACTATTTCCAAAAATAAGAGAACTACTGGGGGAATCTTCATCCCTGACCTCAAGCTCTACTACAAACAAATAGTGACCAAAAACCACATGGAATTGTTACAGAGACAGACAGGCAGATCAGTGGAATGGAATTGAAGACCCAGAATTAAATCTACACACCTATGGCCACCTGATCTTTGGCAAAGAAGCCAAAACCATCCAATAAAAAAAGACAGCATTTTCAACAAATGTGATGGTTCAACTGCTTGTCCACTTGAGGGAGCTAGCAGAAGGATTGAAGGAGGAGCTGAGGGGATTGTAAGCCTATAGGAAGAAAAACACCAGATGGTCAGATCACCCAGGCTCCCAGACATTTAGTACCTCAACAAAGAAGTGCACAGGGGTGATCCCTGACTCCAGATACATATGTAGCAGAGGATGGCCTTGGCTGACAGCAATGAGCGGGAAGGCTCTATTGCTGTGAAGATTTGATGCCCCAGCATAGGGGGATACTGAAGCAGTGGGGTAGGATAGAGTGGGGAGAGGACCCTTATGGAGGCAAAAAGAGGGGGGATGTGGGATGGGAGGTTTGTGGAGGGGTAAACAGAAAGTGGGATATCATATGAGATATGAACAAATAGAATTATTAATAACAAAAACAGACTAATTTTCCAGATAAAAAAGAATGCAAATTGACCAATCACCTCTTTGTAGAGAGCTCATGTCCACATGGATAAAGAACTTCTACATAAAACCAGATACACAGAATGTATTAGAAGAGAAAGTAGGAAAGAACCTTTAAAACATTGGCACAGGGGAAATTTTCCTGAATAGAACAGGAAAATTTCCTGACCCAGCCTCTAAGATCAACTCTAGACAAATGAACTTTTATAAAATTGAAAAACTTCTATAAGGCAAAGGATACTGTCATAAGGACAAAATAGCAACCAACAGTGGAGAAGATCTTTACCAATCCTCCATCTGATAGAAGGCTAATATCTAATATATACAAATAATTCAATAAGTTAAACTCCAGAGAACCAAATTTTGAATGGCTGAGAAGCACCTTAAAAAATGTTCAATATCTTTAGTCATCATGGAAATACAAATATAAATGACACTGAAATTATACCTCACACCAGTCAGAATGGCTAAGATCAAAAATTCAGGTGACAGCATGTGCTGGGGAGGATGTGGAGAAAGAGGAACACTCCTCCATTGCTGGTGGGATTGAAAGCTGGTACAACCACTCCAGAAATCAGTTTGGCAGTTCCTCAGAAAATTGTACAGTACTACCTGAGGACCCAGCTATAGCACTCCTGGGCATATGCTCAAAAGATGCTCCAACATGTAAGAATTATTCTTGATTCACTATGTTCATAGCGATCTTACTTATAAATTCCAGAAGCTGGAAAGAGCTGAGATGCTCCTCAACAGAGTAATGAAAACAGGAAATGTGGTACATTTACACAATGGAGTATTACTCAGCTATCAAAAACAATTACTTCATAAAATTCTTATGCAAATGGATGATGGAACTAAAATATATCATCCTGAGTAAGGTATCTCAGTCATAAAAGGACACACATGGTAAGTGCACACTGATGAGATACTATGCCTAAAATTCAGAATACACACCATATAACTCTCAGACCAGACCATATGAAGCTCAAGAAGAAAGAAGACTAAGATGTAGATGCTTAAGTCCTACTTAGAGGGGGGAACAAAATAATCATGAGAGGTAGAGGGAGAGACTTGGGAGGAAGAGAGGCAGTGGTGAGAAAAGGGGGCAGGATGAGGTGAAGGAGGTAGACATACAGTGGGTAAGGAAAACTTAACAGAGGTTTATACACGTGGGAGATGGGGAACTGGTGGTAGCTACCAGAAAGTTCCAGATGCCAGGAAAGCAAGAGGCTCCCAGGACCTAACAGGGATGGCTTTAGACAACAAAGGGGAGTGAGAACATATAGAGACCATATCCAGAGGTTAGGCATGGCTCCTGATTGAGAGTTGGGGCCCCTCGCCTATCTCAAAATTTTTAACCTAGAATTGCTCCTAACTAAAGGAAATACAGGGACAAATAATGGATCAGAGACTGAAGGAAAGGCCATCCAGAGACTCCCTATTTGGTAATTCATCCCATATGCAGACACCAAAGGTGACACTATTGCTAATGCCAAAAAGTGCACATTGGTCAAAGTCTGATATAGCTGTCTTATCAGAGGCTCTGCCAGAGCCTGATCAATACAGATGCAAAGAATTCTACCAGTTTCAGTGAAAAATTAAAGCCAATAATCCAAAAATATTCTTCAAAATAGAAACAAAAGAACTGCCTAATTCATGTTATACAGTCATAATTACCCAGATTCCTAAACCACCTATACACTCAAATATAAAATAGAATTACAAAGTAAATTGTCTTATAATCATAAATGTAACAATTCTCAATACAAATACTTGCTAACAAAATACTAGAATACTCAAAAAGACTATCAAGTAGGCTTTATCCCAGAAATGAAGGGTTGGTTTGACATATATAAATCATGTGATCCACAATATAAGCATACTAAATGATAAGAATACCATGATCATATCATTAGAAAACGCATTTGCTGAAGCACAGCATTCCTTGAGAAAAGGCCTGGAGAGGTTAGAAATAAAAGGAACATTACTCAGTGTAATACATGTTATCTTAGAGCAAACCCACAGTCCAAACCAACCTAAACAGAAAGTCTTAAAGCATTTTTACTAAAATCAAGAATAAGAAAAGAATGTCCACTATCTCCATGTTTATTCAATATAGTATTTGAATCTATGCTGGAGTAATGAGACAATTGAAGGAGAACAAGGCAATATAAGTAGGAAAGGAATATTTCAATATATATTTAACTACAGATTAAAAGATTGTATCTATAAATCCCTAAAATCTCTACTGGATAACTTCAATAACTGATATCTCTTTAAGAAAAGAATCAGTATAAAAAGATTAACAAGCAAAAATCATTAGGCTTTCTATGAAAATGACAACTGTACTGAGAGAGAAGTTAGAGAAACAATATTTTCACAATATTAACAACAAAAACCATCTTAGGGTAACTGAACAAACAAGTGAAAGACTTAACAAAAAATGTAAGATATTGAAAAAATAAATTGAAGAATGAATCAGAAGATGAAAAAAATTCCCAATGTATACAGATCAGCAAGATAAATAGAGTGGAAAATGGTTATCCTACCAAAGGCAATCTAGAGATTAAAATTTCATCACAATGAAGAATTTTCAGCTTGATATAAAAGAAACACAATAAAGTCATGGTAGCTTAAACAAACCTGAATGATAAAAAATGGGCAGACACATAACTATCACTGCACTCAAATTGATATAGTAATAAAAATCAGAAATATAGTAATAAAATCAGAAATGGTATCAGCAAAAAAGCAAAAAGTCTGAAGAAGTCAAGTTATGAGTTTGTTGTCAAAATCACTTGAATGAATATGAAGTCATGTTAACATCATAAGATATGATATTTATAAAAAGTATCCTCATTGGTGAAGGAGTATGGAAGACCATGATCCCAGCATAGTCTTCTGCCACAATAACAGGGTTTCCACAATATCATGGGGACTTGGAAGTTTCTTCCATCTGGACCTAGAAAGTATTGTCTATCTGTGCTTCATTAACTTCTTTTATATAAATAAATGTGTATTATATTTGCATGTGTGGAGGAGTGAATGTCAAAGTTAACAATTTATGGAGTTCAGAAGACTCCTCAAGGTCTCCTGGGATAGGAAATACAAGTGGATGTTAGCACCCAAGATAGGTGCTAGGCATTCAACTCAGGTTTATAACAAGAGCTGCATGTTATTTTAATTGCTGAGCCATCAATCAAGACCTTTATTACCTTTATAAGAATATCAAACACCAGCCAAAGTTCCAGCAATGACTGGGAATGTGCTCACAAAGCTTCGATCTTAACTTGGAGTTATGGGCAGCTGCAGGCTACTAAGAGATGGAAAGTTAATTTTATTCAACAATTAGATCATATGTGGGCTACTTATTTTCCAGAGGTTGTCACTAAATGAATAAACATATAGCAGGACATAGTTAACTCAGTAGTTTCATAAAGGTATACAAAGGTGGAAAAAATGTGCTGATCATATGCTATAGAGAAGTGATGATAGTATTGAAATATTGGGGTAGTTTTGATCAAAGGACTTGTATACATGTATGAAACTAAAACAATAACAATGAGATCTTAAAATAGTATTCTTTTTCTGCTATTATTTAAATATTCTTTGTGGAAGGTAGAAATTTCTCAATTATACATTGATTCAATTTTGCATGTTAAATTTGAGATATTAGAGAGCAAAAATTGTGGAGAACTCTCCCAAGCACCACTATTGTTTAGTGATATGTAATTCTCTCCAAACACAAATCAAGCTATCTACTTCTACATAGACTTTATGCCTATTGGAACAATTTTGGTGTTTTATTTTATTTATTTTATATGTTAACTTTTTAATATTTTATGTATAACTGAGCCTGCAGGAGAGTGACACAACAAAGGCAGACATTCAAATTGTGGTTTAGTCTTTATCTTAATGGTGAGTGATCAAAGGGAAAGTGGCATTTACTCTCTAAGATGATGTCTTTTACATCCCCAAGATGGACATATATGAAAGTTGTAAGTGTATAACCACTAGGATTGCTAGGAAAGTGTGAACATGGTGAATCCTTAATATTTGATTCTGTCAAGGAAAATGTGTGAACATTATCAAGTACAATGTGTGAACACAGAAAAATGCTGCTGATCATGGGAGCCACTGTATAAGTCTCCCCAGACCCACATGTCACTGGAGCCCTAGAAATGAGTTTCTATTACCTGCTGAGAAAGGCATAAAGTAGTCACTTTTCTTAAAGTTTCCATTGGCATCTAGAAAGTGGCCAGGGTCAAACATCTCTGGGTTGGGGAACTCCTTACTGTCATGCAGCACTGATGACAGTGATGTCATTACCATTGTTCCCTGCAAAGAAAACACACAAAGAAAGCAATATACAAATACAGCAGAGTGCTAAACATTACTTACCTTCTCCTACATATAAGAAGTACAAAGAATAGTATGTACATTTCAACACACAAATTTTGCTAGGAGCAAGGAGGGACCTGAGATTGGCCACAGTAGTGTGAGTAAGGTGCCTTCAGTGACATAAGTCAGCATTGGGCCTTTGGTGCTAATGCTGCTGGCACTTTTCTTACATGTTTGTCTCATCACCTGCTGCTCTAGTTTGTCAACTGATTTTCATAAGTCACATGGGTCATGATTTCAAATGGAGACTTGTTTTCTGTGTGAAGCAAACAGGAAGTCATTAATGCTGGTAAACAAGCAAAGTCAAGAGAGACAAATTTTACTTATTTTTTTCCTCATGAACATAATTATGGTCTTTGATGGAAGACTCTGCTCTCACATGCAGAGTTTATGTATATAAAGACAGATACAAATATACAAATAGAAGGGAGACTGTTGAAGGAAAGAAGTAATCATGCAGGATATGAAGCAATAGAACCCCTTTTCCCATTTTTTCTTTGTATTTATTCTTCTCTCATACAATACATCCTGACAGGGTACTCCCATACACCCCTCCCTCTACTCCTCCAATACTCCTCACCAACCTCCTCTTTACCCAAGACCACTGCCATGCTCTTTACCTTCATTAAATAAATAAATAATAAATAAATAAATAATAAAACAAAAGAACAAAAACGCTCCACCCCAAGGATATCAACTGAACATGTTACAAGAAGATCTAATAAGACTAGGCATAAGCCCTCATATCAAAGCAGCTCAAGGACAATTAGTAAGAAGAAAAGATCTTCTTACTAAGAGGAATAGGGAAAAGAAAGACATTCCATTCCCACTGTTAGAGGTCCCACTAGAACACCAAGTCAATCAACAATAATGTATTTTAAGAGTACCTAGTGCAGACCCGTGCAGGCTCTAAGATTGCATTTACTATTTCTGTAGGTTTCAATGAGCCCCACTTAGTTGATTCTGTGTGTCATGTTCTCATGGTGTCTTCATCCACTCTGTATCCACCAATCTTACATAACCTTCTCTTTGGTGTTGCTAAGCTCTACATAATTTTTGGCCATGGGTCTCTACATCTGCCCCTAGCCACTGCCTTAGTAATCCTCTCTGATGCCAACAAGACTAGGTACTAATATAGCAGAATATAATTAGAAATGATTTAATTAGTTTCTTGTTTGTCAATTGGGTTCATCTCATCTATGGATCCCTAAGATGTTCAACATTCAGTTTTGGCCATCTATACCTCGACAGTGTCCAACCTATGCCCACTGACTTGGCATGGGACTCAGCATACACCAGTCAGTTGTTGGGTCTCACAAGTCCTGAGTTTCCATTACTCCAGTATTTTTTCCAGGAAGGACAAATAATAATTTGAAGGTTTTATGCCTGTGTTGGTGTCCTAATCCCACTATTGGAATCCTTGTCTGGTTACAGAAAATGCCTAGTACAGGTTCCTTATCTCCCATTACTAGGAGTCCTCTCTAGGGTCCCCTTTCTAGAGTCCATGGAGTTTCTATTGCACTAGATTGCTGCAAACATTAACAAGGCTAACCAATTCCAGTAATCTCTTCACCTACACTCCTGTTTCACCCCCCTTGTTACTTAACCTGTCATGGTCTGTGGACTGTGGCATGATTATCTTTTATTAAATAGCTAGTATCCACTGATAAGTTAGTACATGCTATGTGTGTCTTTCTATGTCTGGGTTAGCTCACCTAGGATGATTTTTTTCATGTTCCATCCATTTGCCTGAAAATGTCATGATATTATTTTTTGTAACATCTGATTAATACACCCCTCTGTAAATGTGTCATAATTTTTTCATCCCTTTCTTAGGTGATGGGCATCCAGGTTTTTTCCTGTTCCTGTCTATCCTGAATAAAGCAACTATGAATGCAATTGACCAAGTGCCCTTGTACTAGGAAGGATCACTTTTAGGTATATAACTGAAGAGGAAAAGCTGAGTCTTGAAATAGTGTGATCCAAGTTTTCTGAGGAACTGCTGTATTCATTTCATTTAAATTATCTTCTTGTGTAAGTTTGCATTTTTAGCAGCAATACAGGAGTGTTCCCATGGGTTCACATCCTGGCCAGCATAAACTGCCACTTATGCAATTGATTTTACCTATTCTGTCAGGTGTACGATGGAATCTCAGAGTATTTTTTATTTACATTTTACTGATGGATAAGGATGTTGAACATTTCTATTCTTTAAGTGTTTCTCAGCCATTTAAGATTACTCTACTGAGAATTCTTTTTTATATCTGTACAGTTTTTTTAAATAATTTCATTATTTGGTTCGTTGATGTCTAGTCTTTGTTTATATAGCTTAGATATTAATGCTCTGTCAGATGTGAAGTTTATGAAAATCTTTTTCCCATTTGGAAGGCAGCCCTTTTGTCCTATTGACTTTGCCTTAAAGATGCTAAGAACTAAGTTCAGGTTCTGTAAACAAATACCTTTTCCAAGGTTCCCTGAGGCAGAACTTGATGAAAGATACAGTCCTCAGTTCTACACAGTTTATCGACTGTTCATTATGCAGAATGGATGCATGCTGTATGGTACCCACTTCTTGGAGGGTACTTGAGATTAAATAGTTTTTTCAGGGAGGAATGTCTGGGAAGGGAAGCTTACTGGCTAATTCCTCTGTACCAGTAAGTAACTCATTAGCATGGAGAACTCTGTTCTGTGCCTACATGACTATATTTCCTTCTATGAGGAGTGTGGCACCTGTTCCATGCCAGTAATCTGGCAGGAAGTGGGGAGTCACCTAAGTCTCAGGTGTGTGCCCTTGTTCTCCAGGTGTCAATCTGCTCTACATTACCAAGGTTTCTGGCATGTTTCCCCATCTAAAATGGTGAGATATTTGGTACATTTGTACTTGAATTTTTGTAGGGTGAAAATATGTGTATATTTGCATTCTTCTATGTTATGGCAGCCAGTTAGACCAACAACATTTATTTCCATTTTATGTTTCTGGCTTCTTTATCAAGAGTCAGGTAGTCATAGGTATGTGGACTTATGTCTGGGTCTTCAATTTGATTGCACTAATCAGCATGTCTGTTAATATAATTATGAGAGTTTTTTATTACTATTTCTCTGTATTACAGACTGAAAAAAAGAACGGTGATATCACTGGAATTTTTTTGTATTTTTCAGGATTATTTTAACTATCAGAGGCTTTATGTTTTCAGTATGAAGTTTATCATTGTACTTAAAATGAATGAGAAGAATTGTGGTAGAATTTTGATGAAAATTACATTGAATATATAGATTGGGGTTTTTTGTAGATTGGGTATTTTTACTATGTTAATTCTAGCAATCTGTAAGCATGGGAGATCTTTTCATCTTTTGATATCTCCTTTTTCTTTCTTCAAAGACATGAAGTAATTACTTATTTAGGGTTAGACCAAAGTTTTAATATTGTTTGTAGCTATAGTAATGGATATTGTTTCCCTGTTTTCTTTCTCATTCCATTTTCATTTGTATGAAAGAGGGTTCCTGATTTTTTTCAAGTTAATCTCATATTTACCCTCTTCCGTAAAAGTTTATTAGATGTAGGAGTTTCCTTGTAGAATATCATGGTTGTTTATACATGCTGTCATATTAACTTCAAATAAATAGAAACTGTCTTCTTTTCCAATGTATACCCACTTGATTTCCTTCACTTATTTCATTATTCTGTCTAGATCTAGTTTCTGATTTTAGTGGGATTTCTTTGAGATTCACTCCCTTTAATTTGAGGATAGCTATAGGCTTGATATAAATTTATGTTTAGGTATATTCCTTAAATCTCTAATCACTCCAAGACTTTAATCAAGAAAGGGTATTGGCAGTCACTGATAAGTGGATATTAGCCTAGAAGCTTGGAACACCAAAGACATAAATCACATATCAAGTGATGTCTCACAAGAAGAAAGGAGTGGACACTGGTGCTAGAATGGACCAAAACATCATTGTGGGGGAGTACAAGAACAGTAAGGTGGGAGGGGTGGATGAGGGAGCAGGGGGAGGGAAAAGGGCATGTGGGACCTTTGGGGGTGGGGAACCAGAAAAGGGGAAATGAATTGTAAATATAGAATATATCCAATAAAAAAATCTAAAAAAAAAAAAAGAAAAAAGAAAAAAAAGAAAGAAAAAAAAAAGAAAGGGTATTGGTTTTGTCAAAGCCTTTTCTGGCATCTAATAGGATGACCATGAGATTTTTGTCTTTCTTTTGGTTTATAGGGTGAATTATTTTGTTTAATATGTGTATGTTGGATCATGCTTAATTACATCTCTAGTAGGTAACCATTCATAATGGAGAATGAGCTTTTTTATTTGATCTTGAAAAGTTTGGAAATACCTTATTGAGTATTTTTACGTCTATGTTAATAAAGGAAATTGTCATATAAAACATTTTTGTTGAATCTTTGTTTGATTTTGATAATAGGGTAATTGTGGCCTCAGAACATGAATTTTCTGATGTTCCTTCTATTTCTATATTGTGGGATAATTTGAGGAGTATTGGCATTAAGTTTTCTTTGAAGGATTTGTAGAATTCTATACTAAAACACTTTTAATGACTGCTTCTATTTCCTTAGTGGTTATAGGTCTATGTACATAGTTTACCTGATCTTGATTTTACTTCCGTAAGTGATGTCTATCAAGAAATTTTGTGGAGAACAGGTTTTTAAAGTATAATGTGATGAGTCATTGAATTTTCTTGCTGTCTGTTATTATGTCTCCCTTCTCATTTCTGATTTTGCTAATTTAGATCTTCCTTCTGTGCCTTTTAATTAGTTTGGATCACAGCTTTTCTATGCTGTTCATTTTCTCAAAGAACAAACTTTGTTTCATTGCTTCTTTGCACTGCTACCTTTTATGAATTTCAGCCTTCATTTTTATTATTTCATGCCATCTATTCTTTTGCGGTTTGCATACTTTCTTTTCTTACAGTCATACTTTTCTTTTGTTCTAGAGCTTTCAGATGTGCTGTCCAATTGCTAGTAGGAGATCACTCCATTTTTTCTATATGCATTTATTGCAATCAACTTTCCTTGTAGACTTCATTGTGTCACATACATTTAGGTATATTGTGCCCTCATTTTCATCAATACCTATGAAGCCTATGACTTGTTCCTTTCTTTCTTCCTTTCTTCTTTCTTTCTTTTATTCATTCTACATTGTCTTTACACACTTTTATTTTTATTATTTTATTGGACATTTTCTTTATTTACATTTTAAATGTTATGCCCTTACCCAGTACCCACCAAAACACTCTATACCATCTGCCTTTCCCTGCTTCTATGAGGATGTTCACCCACTCGCCCACTCAATCACACCTCCTGGCATTCCCCTACACTGGAGCATCAAGCCCTCACAGGACCAAGGGCCTCTCCTCCCATTGTTACCAGACAAGGCTATCCTCTGCTACATATGCAGCTGGAGCCATGGGTCCCTCCATGTGTATTCTTTGTCTGGTAGTGTAGTCCCTGGGGCTCTGAGGGGTATGATTGGTTGATATTGTTGTTCTTCCTATAGTACTGCAAAACCTTCAGCTCCTTTGGTCCTTTCTCTAACTCCTCTGCTTGGGAACCCATGTTCAGTCCAATGGTTAGGGTTAGGGTTAGGGTTAGGGTTAGGGTTAGGGTTAGGGTTAGGGTTAGGGTTAGGCTTGGAACATTGGCCTCTGTATTTATCAGGCTCTGGCAGACCCTCTCAGGAGACAGCTATATCAGGTTCCTGTCATGGAGCACTTCATAGCATCCACAATAGAATCTGGGTTTGGTGACTGCATATGGGATGGGTCCCTATGTGGGGCAGTCTCTGGATGGCCTTTCCATTAGTCTTTACATTATTCTTTTTATTTCCTCTAATGAGTACTTTGTTCTCCCTTCTAAAAAGGACCAAAGAACCCACATTTTGGTCTTCCTACTTCTTGATCTTCAGGTGGCCTATGAATTGTATCTTGTGTATTCTGAGCTTTTGGGCTAATATCCACTTATCAGTGAGTACATACCATGTGTGTTCTTTTGTGATGGGGTTTCCTCAATCAGGATGATATTTTCTAGTTCCATCCATTTAACTAAAAAATGTCATGAAGTCATCCTTTTCAATCAGGAGAGAGTTCTTCAGGTTTTATGAGTTTGTAGGGTTTCTAATGCTTGTGCTGTTGTTGAAACCAAGCTTTAATCTGTAGTGATCCTGGTTAATGTTAATTTTTGGGAACCATTTGAGACTAGCTGTATTAACCAGTATGTGCTCAATTTTGGAGAAACTTCTATGTGGTGCTGAGAAGAAGGCATACTCTTTTGTGTTTTGGGTAAATGTTCTGTAGCATTGTTTATTTTATAACATCTCTTAACTCCACTGTTTCTTAATTAATTTTCATCTGAAAGGCCTATTAGTTTGGACACGTTGGATATTAATTTCTCCTAGTACCAATATGTGACTGTTGACAAGTTATTTAAACATTAGTAATTTTCTTTTATAAAAAAGATTCACTTGTCTTAATAATTAAGAAAACTATCATCTTGGTGCACTATTCTTTAAATGAATATGAAGTGTCCTTCCCCAGTTCCATTGGAAGTCTATTTTTTAGATATTAGAATGTCTACACTAGCTTGCTTCTTAGGTCCCTTTACTTGTGAAATATTTTTCCAAACATATACTCTGAAGCAATGCCTGTCTTTGATGATGAAGTGTGTATATTGTATGCCCCTGAAGAAGGAGAGGTCCTCCTTTTTCATTCATTCTGTTAGTCTAAGTCTTTTGGGGGAGAGTTGAATCCATTAATATTGAGGGATTTCAGTAACCAATGATAGTCAATTCTTGTTGTTTCATTGTTTTGGGTGATAGTGTTCATGGTGTGTGTGTGTGTGTGTGTGTGTGTGTGTGTGTGTGTTATGTGGTTGGTGGTGGAGGTCTTTCCTTATGTGAGTTTTGCTAGTGTGGGATTATATATTTTCTGTTTTCATGGGTATAGTTAACCTCCTTGTACTGGAGTTTTCTTTCTAGTATCATCTGTAAGATAGGAATTTTACATAGATAAAGTTTGAGTTAAACTCTATCAAAGAATATCTTGTTTTCTTTATGGTGACTAAAAGTTTTCCTAAATCTAACAGTTTTGAGTGACATCTGTAGTTTCTTAGTCTCTACAATACATCTGTGCAGCCTCTTCTCCCTTTTAGATTCTCCATTGAGGAATCAGGTATAATTTGCATATGTCTATATTTAAATGTTACTTGATTTCCCCCTGCATCTCTTAATATTATTTCTTTGTTTAACATGTTTAGTATTTCAATTATTATGTTGGGAGGAAACTTTCATATCTGGTACAATATATTTCATGCCTGCTTCTTTCTTATATTCTTATAAGTATCTCCTTTTTTTAAGTATCTCCTTTTTTAAGATAAGAAAAATTTCTTCTGTGATTCAGTCAAAAATATATTGGGGGATCTTCTCACTAATTTCTTCTCCTATGGCCATTATTATTTTGTCAATTAAATTTAGTCTTTTTATAGTACTGCAGAGTTCCTGAATGTTTTATTTCAGGAATTTTTTTATATTTAACCTTTTCTTTGACTGATGTATACATTTCTTCTATTGTGTTGCCAATGCCTGAAGTTCATTCTTCCATCCTGGTTGGTGATGCTTGTATCTGTAACTCCTGTTTACATAACTAGATTTTCCATTTTGAGAATTTCCTCTCTCTCTCTCTGTTTTCTTCATTGATTATATTTATATCAGCTGTTTTCTCATTTGTTTGTTTTTATTTTTTGTTGGATGTGTTATTCTTGTTGTTTGGTAAGGGATTTATTTCCTCCAATGTTTTGCTTGTCTTTTCCTCAATATCTTTAAGGAATTTACCACTTCTTAAAGGTCCTCTGTTTTGTTCATAATGTTGATACTGAGGGTTTTTTCTTGTACTTTAACTATGTTAGAGTATTTTGAGCTTTATGCTGTAGCCTAATGGCACTCTAATTGTAAAATAATGCTGTGGCTACTAATTCTTTTTCTTATCCTGGCATCTAGGCACCCGAATTTGTGTGATTACATATCCAGGTACAGATTGTCAGGCTTAGTGTTTATGTATCTAGATGTTGATTTTCCAAAAATGTAGAAACATAGAATTGTTCTAATACAGACTTATACCATCATCCCATCACATAGCTAATATGATTCATTATTATATGCCAATTGTTTTATCCTTTGGCTAAAATGTAATCTAATAAATCATTTTTAAAATCATCTAAATTCTTTAAAATTGACAGAGAAATATTACAGTTATATTAATCATAAATGATGTGAATGTGCCTGTATACCAGTTTTTCCTATTCATTTAGACATCATTACCTCATAAGATTTATGTCAGCCTCATTATTTCTCAAGATGAATCATGAATTAATAGTATAATTTACATTTTGAGTTTCTGAGGTCTGTTCTATTCTCTGATTGCATATATATTCTAAGTATCATTATAGACATCTATAAATATTTTTCTCATGAATTTAGAAATTAATCACAGTTCAAATTAATTCATCAATAATAACTTAATAGATCAATAATAACTTAAATGTTAATGAGATACAAACATATAAAAACAAAAGTATAGATAAAATGTTAACCAGAAGCCACCTTGAATTTTGCATATATTTTCAGAGAAAACATCAGTAACTAATAAAAGTCAATAGATTGGGTAAAATAAAAATCACATAATTATTAAGTCATTTCTATACACCATATTTAAAAATAATAACAAAAGAATATTCATTACTCCACAAAACTCAAAAACTAAATACAAGGTCTATCATTGAAGTGCTATTATTATGGCTAAAATAAATCAAACATAAATCAAAGTATGCTATAGCCTTTTCCATAAGTTGAGGAATTAAGCATATAAACCACTTCTAATTATTTGAAGATTTTTCTCTCAATAATAAAAATTCCAAAAGGTATTGGTCGAATAAAACTCAAATTCTAAAATATACATGAGAATATAAACAATGAATCCTTATCCAAATAATCTTTGGAAGACAAAGTGTCAACTTGACCCTACCATGCCCCTGCATGCTTAAAGTTGCCTTCCCAATTATGAACCAGCAAAAGCAATGGGAAGTATAGTGTGATGGAGAGGACTGGAACCCCACTGAACCTGAGAACATCAAATGCACAGAAGTATAGCAGCAAAAAACAAGTTTACCTTAGGGATGAAATAGTTTCTGAACTTAGTGTCACAGGTCACTTCATGTATCACACCGTTTGGGCCAAGGTCAATGAATCTCTGAACTTCATGTACCATGGCATTTGTGTAGGGCATGTGGTTCCTATTCTGCATACAGGGGCTGCGGTGCCTGCCAATCACATGGTCAATCTCTTCCTGGACTTTGGCTAAATACAAACAATGACAAATATTGGAATAGGAAAAATGCTGCCTGTATCCCCCAGATACTTAGGCCATGAAGAAAGTGACCCAGAATCATTTTGAACATACATTTCAAGCTGAGGAGTAAACTTAGATATATAAGATTGTTATAATATAGATTTATATCATCATCTTATCATATAGCTAAGATTCTTCATTATTATATTCTAGTAGTTTTTATCCATGGTATCAAATATGAGATATAATAAATATTGACAACAATAAAACAGAGTACAATTAATTTAACATTAATAAGAGATATCAGAAATAACTTATTAAATTTGTGAATGTAGTACTGATTTTAAAATTATATATCTGAAGTTCTTTCTGCAATTTTATTCTACCTATCTTATTTTTAACTATCAGTGGCAGGTTTATCACCAACAACTACTATCAGTTATGGCCATATAGTATATATAAATAAATATCTGCAAGTAGAAAATACACATAAAAACATAATATATACATGAATACCCACACATGCACAATTCTTAGAATACAATATTTGGTAATATAGACAAATTGCGCAAAGAGTTGCAGACACTTAAATATGATTCCTTATCTCCAATATGAGTTTGTTTACATTATTGATACACTTTTTGATTAATATGTGCTGTTCACTTTAGTTTGTAATTTTCTTTTTTGTGATTTAGAATTACTTTCAAGTATTTAAGTGGATGTATCAGCTTCAAGAATAAATGTGCACTTAATGAAGACATGGGAAGACACATTATATCTGTGGTTTTCCTCATTCTCTGTTCATTCTTGCAGCATCCCCCCAGTGACTATCAATCTGAGGCTTTCTAAATCTAATGCCAGAACACTCTCTGAAAGTGTCAAATTTTCTCATAAGCTATACAGGTATCTGGAGTTAACTGCTTCGTGGAAAGTTACTTTAGACAATTGGATGGAAAACCTCATACAGGGTTTCATAAAGAATGCAAATTAGTGAGCAAAATTTACAATTAAAGATCTATCTTCCCATTTTTGCTTTTCTTTTCTTTTCTTTTTCGTTTTTGCTTTTCAATGCATAAGATAATCACCAGCTGCTCTTGAGAATTCTGGTATAGTAACAGTGTGGATTAGAGAAAACCTGAACATCTTTGTGATTTCATTCCATTGTTTATATTCTGGTCTTTACATTGTTATTTCTGATTGATACTTGAAAAAATGTCTTTGCAAAACACAGAGATGATTATTGTGCATTACAGTCTGGGTGGGACATTCAGCAGTTGATATTCATGAAAGGGTGGAGAAAAGAACTCTGATACTCTCTATTCAACATTGCCAGTTTTTCACTCTCATCCTGTACATTAATCTTTCCCTGCCAACCATTCAATATACTTTTACACACGGATTTCTGCTTATTTGTTAAGTAGTTTTGTGTTTTATGTTTTGGAAACTCTCAAGGAAGGATTAAGTAATTAAGAAAATAATAGGCAGAGCAGCATCTGGTTTCCAACCTGGTCTTCTATTTAAAATTGTTAGATACAAAGAGGAGCCCTTAGGAACACTAGAGTGGCACAGTATGCTTTTTCCTATTCTATAGCTATTCTTCAAGAATATGTTCCCCCATCATCTTCAGGATCTTCCCCATAGCCCATTACTATTTTCTTATAGTATTATTGAAGTACAGTTGTCTTCATTTGCTAACATGAATTAACTAATTCTGTCTCATAATTATGCTATTGTCACTTCAGTGGATATTGACACAGGATGGAAGGTGTATTTCTTTAATGTGGAACACCTAGTTCTATATAAAAATAAAATTTTACAATAATGTTATTTGTAAAATGAAACTTTTGGTGTATTTGCAAAAATATTCTTCATCAGAACTCTTATGGAACATGATAAAAATCTCTACTCTATAAATTTGGCATCATAACCTTGACATCAAGGAAAATATAATTGTAATGAACCAAAAAATTTTAAATGCTTCACAGAATAAAAAATCATATTAAATACTGGACCTTATTTTATGCTTTAATGAGCAGTTTTCTTTAATCTGAACCAGAATTAGATTTATCACAATAAAGCAACTGTAAGTATTCATCTGCTCTGAATGCCTGAACTTGGAAAAGAAAAAAATTATTCAAATATAGCCCAATATATGCTCAACCATAGATCACCTGCCAGAGAACTCAAAGGACTAACCTTGATGGCTTTTTTTAAACAGCTATGGTCTATTCATTTCAGTCATCATTCTCATTAAAGCCAATGGAACAGAAAGTTAAATGCTGATATTTTGAATAACAAAGCACATAATCTGCATTATCCTATCATCTTCCAGGAATGCTGTGCTTCATCACCTATGTCCTTACCTGTGATGTGTGGGTACTTCATCAAGAGCAGGAGAGCAAATCTAATCGTTGAGCTTAATGTCTCTGTCCCAGCAAAAAACAGATCAGTCACCAATGATGCCAGGTGCTCGAAGGTATAGTTCATCTGATGATTGCCGTTTTTCTAAGAATGATTTGATATAAATAATCTGATAAATATTGTTTTTTCATAATCAACTAAGTTGAATAAATAATATTAGACAAAACAATATAGCTGATAACAAAATCTAGAACATTCATCAGTGGTAAAAACTATTTTAGCATTTCAGAGACTGGTGCAGTTGGTCTAAACTTCATTTTTCCACACTTATTTTCCTTTTTTTAAAATTTTATTCTTAATATTATGTTCTTAAGTGTGTTTGTTTGTGTGTGTATGAGAGTGTGAGTGTGTATGTGTTCAATGCATAAAAAGTCTACAAAAAATATAAAGGAAAAGAAATTTTATTTGTATTCTATTCCTATTAAAAGAGATGTCAGAAAGTTTTAGATTTCATCTTATCTGAGCATAAGATGTATTTATTCAGCCATCTGATATTCTTCAGGTGAAAAGTCTTTGTTTAGCTCTGTACCCCATTTTTTGATAGGGTTATTTGGTTTTCTGGGGTTTAACTTCTTGAGTTCTTTGAATACAATGGATAAAAGCCCTCTGTCAGATGTAGGGTTGGTGAAGATCTTTTCCCAATTTGTTGGTTGCCGATTTGTCCTTTTGACAGTGTCTTTTGCCTTACAGAAACTTTGTAATTTTATGAGGTTCCATTTGTCCATTCTTGATCTTAGAGCATAAGCTATTGGTGTTCTGTTCAGGAACTTTGCCCCTGAGCCAATATCCTCAAGGATCTTCCCCAGTTTCTTTTCTATTAGTTTTAGTGTGTCTGGCTTTATGTGGAGGTCCTTGATCCACTTGGAGTTGAGCTTAGTACAAGGAGATAAGAGTTAAAAAATTGTTCAATATCATTAGTCATTAGCGAAATGCAAATCAAAACAACCCTGAGATTTCACCTCACACCAGTCAGAATGGCTAAGAATAAAAACTCAGGAAACAGCAGGTGTTGGTGAGGATGTGGAGAAAGAGGAACACTACTCCATTGCTGGTGGGACTGCAAGCTGGTACAACCACTCTGGAAATCAGTCTGGCAGTTCCTCAGAAAACTGGACACGATACTTCCAGAGGGCCCAGCCATACCACTCCTGGGCATATACCCAGAAGATTCTCCAGCATGCAGTAAGGATACATGCTCCATGATGTTAATAGCAGCCTTATTTATAATAGCCAGAAGCTGGAAAGAAACCAGATGTCCCTCAACAGAAGAATGGATTCAAAAAATGTGGTATATATACACAATGGAGTACTATTCAGCCATTAGAAACAATGAATTCATGAAATTCTTAGAGAAATGAATGGAGCTGGAGAATATCATACTAGGTGAGGTAACCCAGTCTCAAAAGAATACCCATGGTATGCACTAACTGATAAGTGGATATTAGCATAGAATCTTGGGACACCAAATATACAATCCACATACCAAATGATGTCTGACAAGAAAGAAGGAGTGGACCCTGGTTCTAGAAAGCCTCAAAGCATCAGTGTAAGGGAATACCAGAATGGGGATGGATGGGGGAACGGGGGATGGAAAAGAGCATGTGGGATCTTTGGGGGGCAGGGAACCAGGAAAAGGGAAATGAAATGTAAATATAGAATATATCCAATAATTTTTTAAAAAGATGCACTTATTCAAAGAAAACCTACACACTAAACATTGTAGGGGCATTGAAAGGCACTTGACTCTAATGCTTTACATCTCCTTCACTATTTCAACATTGGGTTACAATGAGTTTCTTTATACCTGAGTTCCATAGATCCTTTATATTTTTAAGGCATCTGTAACTAGACCTCCATTTGTTTGTTAGGAAGTACAATTTGATTTAGTACAAATAGGAAAGGTGGAGCCATTATGCTGGCTGCTTCAAGTCTGTATAAAGAATTTGCTTTAAATTTTTTCTCAAAGTTTTTTTGGGCTAACAATAGCTACCGACTCTGAAGAAAGTTCACATTTTATAAATGAATGTTGAATCTCTCCTAGCAAGATTAGATATATTCATAGGCAGTACAACCAGGCCCCATTGTCAACAAGGTTATATCTTTAAATGTTAAGACAGGAGCAGAAATAAAATATAATTGTTTTCTAATTGTCATCTTGATATCTCTAGATGGCCTTCAGTGCACCTAATATGTATAACCAACACTAGCAAAAGCACTATCATTCTCTGTATTGATACCAACTAGACAAAGACATTCATCTCCATTTGTAATGTAGAGTCAAGTGTTCCTGCCATAAATGTGGAATTTATGGCTTGAAAACATCTTCAATAAATGGTGTTAGTATAAATGGAGGTCTTTATGTAGGAGCATGAATATAGATCCATATTTATCACCTTTCACAAAGCTCAAGTCCAAGTGAATCAAGGACTTCACCATAAAACTAGATACACTACATCATTTTTACTAATCATTTTATTTGTTTTAATTTTAAATGTTGTCCCAATTTCTAGTCTCCCATCCTCAAATTTTTCACTCCATTCCCCTCTACTTTGTCTCTACAAGGATGCTTCCCCCACCCATTTATTCCCTCCCCCTCACACCTTGGGCACCACCCTTCTCTGAGGAATCAAGTTTCCACAAGACCAAGGCCCTCCTCTCCCACTGATGCCAGATGCGGAATTACTAAGATACAAATGTAGTGGGAACTGTGGACCAGATCCTGTGTATACTTTGGTTGGTGGTTTAGTCCCTGAGACCTCTGAGAGGTCCTGGTAATTGGTACTGCTTTTCTTCCAATGAATTTGCAATCTGATTCATGTCCTTCAGCCCTTCCCCTGAATTTTCTGTTTTGGTCCCCAGGTACAGTACAATGGTTGGCTTGAGTAACTGCATTGGTCTTAGGTGCTGGCAGAGACTCTCAGAGGACAGCCATATGAGGATCCTGTCTGTAAGCATATCCTTACATAATCAATAGTATTGGGGTTGGGTGTATGTGGATGGAATGATTTCCATGGTGGAGCAGTCTATGGATGCCCTTTCCTTCATCTATGCTCCATTTTTGTCCCTGCATTTCCTTTAGACAGGAAAAATTCTGGGTTCAAATTTTTGAGATAGGTGGGTGGCCACATCCCTCAACTGGGAAGCATATCTATCTACTGCAGGTGGTCTCTTCAAGATCTATTTTCCTGTTGTTGGGTACTTTGGATAATATCATATCTATTGAGTCTTGGAAGTCTCTTGCAACCCTATCATCTGGGACTTTTTAATGTTTCTCCAAATTCCCCAGCACAAACTCCTACTTATTTCTATTCTTTCTCCTGGCCCTCTGGACTGTTCTCCTATTTCTTCCCATATGTGGTCCTGTCCCCCCTTTTTTCTCCCACTACCCTCTTCCAGCCAGACATCCCCTTTTCTCTGTTTCCTGTGATTATTTTGTTCCCACCTCTAAATAGGTTTGAAGCATCTAAACAGTGGCCTTCTATCTTGTTAAACTTTATATGGTCTTGGAGTTATAGCATGGGAATATTGAACTTCTGACCCAATATCCACTTATCAGTGATTAAATACCACATATGTCCTTTGGGCACTGAATTATCACACTCAGGATGATATTTCTAGTTTCATCCATCTGACTTCAGTTTGTGAAGTCATTATTTTAACAACTGAGTAGTATTCCATTATGCAAATGTACCCCCTTTCTGTATGCATTCTTCTGTGAAGGGACATCTGGGTTGTTTCAAGCTTCTGGCTGCATGTGACCCTGTTACATGTTGGAGCATCTTTTTAGTATATGCTCAGTAGTGGTATAGTTGGGTCTTCAGACAGAACTATTTCGAATTTTGGGAGGAACCACCAGATTGTTTTCCAAAGTGGTTTTACCAGCCTGGAATATCACCAGCAATGAAGGAATATTTCTTTTTCTCCAAATCCTCACCAGCATGTATTGTCACCAGAATTTTTAGTCTTAGCCATTCTGATTGTTGTAAGGTGAATCTCAGGGGTTTTAGTTAGAATTTCCCTAATGACTAAGGAAATTGGACATTTCCTTAGTTTTTTGCTCCTCTATTTGAAAATCCTCAATTGGGAATGCTTTGTTTACTTCTTTAACCTATTTTTAACTAGGTTATTTGCTTTTCTGGAGTCTAACTTCTGGAGTTCTTTTTATATTTTGGATGTTAGCCCACTATCAGATGTAGGGTTGGTAAACATCTTTTCCTAACATGTAGGTGGCTATTTTGTCCTATTGACAGTGTCCTTTGCCCTACAGAAAGTTTACAATTTTATGGGGTCTCATTTGTCATTTGTTGATTTTAAAGACTGATCCATTGGTGTTCTGTTCAGGAATTTCCCTTGTGCCAATGCATTCCAGGTGATATTCCACTTTTTTTTCTACTATATTCACTGGATCTGGTCCTTTTTGCTGGGACAGAATGCTATCTAGGTCACTCCCCTGAAAACACCACAACCTGAGGCATCCCAGGAGATCTGCTGCACACAGAGCAACTGAGCAACTGATCTCAGCTTGTCTGCAACCCTGAAGAAACCACAGCTTGAAAGTATCCCAGGAGTTCCTCTGTACACTGGGCAACCAACATCATATACTAATGACCTCCCAGGGATCTTCAAAGCATGCAGGGCAACTGACCCAACAAAATGAAACCCACCTTGGAGTACTGCTGCACACAGGGAAACAGACAGAATCCACAGTCCATAGGACCCCCTAATAACAGATCTCAGAGAACAAATGTTTAAATGCTCCTCTGAAGAACCAACAGTCTGAAGGCCTCCCAGGAGATCACTGTTGCCATGACAAAAGAGAAAAGCTTCTCTGAAGACCTCATAGTTGGAAGACCACATAGGATGTCTACTACAGCCAGGGCTGAAGGCTTACCAGAAGACCTGAAGCAACCCAGGGACAAAGGTGGCAGACTACAGATAGTGTCACCCAGACCAGCTAACACCAGGGATAACAAGATGTCAATCTGAAGTGGAAAACACAAGAAGATAAGCAACAGAATCCAATATACCTCAGTATCATCAGAACCCACTTTTCACACCACAGCAAGGCCTGAATACACCAAAATACTTGAAAATCAGGAAGCTGACCTAAAATTCTATCAAATGAAAATGATAGGGACCGTTAAAGAGGATATAAATAACTCACTGAAAGAAATATAGGAAAACACAGGTAAATAAGTAGAAGCCCCTAAATAAGAGACAAATAAATCCCTTACAGAAACACAGGAAAACACAATCAATCAGGTAAAGGAACTTAATGAAACAGTTCAAGACCTAAAAGTAGAAATAATAAAACAATAAAGAAAAAGCAAACCTGGAAATGGAAAACCTAGGAAGGACGTCGTGAGTTACAGATATAAACAATGCCAACAGAATACAGGAGAAAGATGAGAGAATATCAGGTGTAAAAGATACTACAAAAGAGATTGAAACTAAGTCAAAAAATCCAAAACATAAAATACTCCTAAACCAAAACATTCAGGAAATTCAGGAAATAATGAAAAGACCAAATCTAAGAATGATTGGAATAGAGAATGAAAAGTCCCAGCTCAAATGACCTGAAAACACCTTAGACAAAACATAGAAGAAAACTTGCCTAACCTAAAGAAAGAGATGGCCATAGAAGTAAGAGAAGCCTATAGAATACCAAATAAATAGGACCAGAAAAGAAAATCCTCTTGTCAGATAATAATCAAAACACTAAATGCATAGAACAAAAAGAATATTAAAAGCTGCAAGAGAAAAAGGACAAGTAGCATTTAATGGCAGGCCTACCAGATTTACACCAAACTTCACAACAGAGAAAAGAGAAGCCAGGAGAGCCTGGAGAGACAATGGATAAACTAAAATAACACGAATTCCAGTTCAGAATACTATATCCAGTAAAACTCTCAATCAACATCAATGTATAAACCAAAATATTTCAGAACAAAATCAGTCAAATAATATCTATCTACAAATCTACCCTACAAAGGATTCTAGAAGGAAAACTCCAATATAAGAAGGGTAACTACACCAAAGAAAAAACAAGGTATTAATCATCTCACAACGAAACAAAAGGAATCATTTGCACACAATGATACCTTCAACAACAAACATAATAGGAATTAGCAATCATTTCTCTTTAACATATCTTAATATCAAAGGACTCAATTGCACTGTAAGAAGTCATAAGCTAACACACTAAATACCAGATGGTTTTAGTGCAAAATGCTATCAGACCTCCAAAGAAGACCTAAAACCAAATCTCCTCAAAATATTTCATAAAATAGAAACAGAAAGAACACTACCCAATGCATTCTACGAATCCACAGTTACACTGATGCAAAATCCACAAAAAGACCCAACAAAGAAAGAGAACTTCAGGCCAAATTTCCTCATGAACATTGATGCAAAAAATACTCAATAAAATTCTTGTAAACCAAATCCAAGAATACATCAAAATGATCATTGACCATGATTAAGTAGGCATCATCACAAGGACACAGGGATGGTTAAATATATGTAAATCCATCAACACAATCCACTATAAAAACAAAATAAAGAAAACAACATGATCATCACATTCAATGCTAAAAAAAAAAATCGTTGGGGGAAAAAAACATACATACATGCTAAAAGCATTGGAGAGAATAGGAATTCAATGTCCACACTTAAATGTAAAAGCAATATGCAACAAGCCAATACCAACATCAAACTAAACAGAGAAAAAAGCAATTCCACTAAAATTAAGGACAAGACAAGGCTGTCCATGCTCCTTCTATCCAATATAGTTTTTGAAGTTCTAGCTGGAGCAATTAGGCAACAAAAGGATATCAAAGGGATAGAAATTGGAGAGGAAGTAAAGGTATCACTATTTGAAAATAATATGATAGTATACATAAGTGACCCAAAAATTCCACAAGAGAACTCCTATAGCTGATAATCAATTTTAGCAAAGTAGCTGGATACAAAATTCACTCAAACAAATCAGTAGCTTTCCTTTACTCAAAGGATAAACAGGGTAAGAAAGAAATTACAGAAAAGACACCCTTCAAAACAATCACAAATAATGTAAAATTCTTGGTGTGACTTTAAACAAGGAAGTGAAAGATCTGTATGACAAGAACTTCAAGTCTGTGAAAAAATAAATCAAAGAAGACATCAGAAGATGGAACGAACTCCCATGCTCATGGATCTGCAGGATTAACACAGTAAAAGTGACCATAAAATAATCTACAGATTTGATGCAATCCCCATCAAAATTACAACTCAATTTTTCACAGAAAGAGAAAGAGCAATTCTTAAATTTATCTAAAATAACAAAAACCCAGGATATAAAAAAACAATTCTCAACAATAAAAGAACTACAGAAATCACTACCCCTGTGCTCAAACTAAACTACAGAACAATAGTGAGAAAAACCCAATGGTATTGGTATAGGAAAGACAGGTACATCAACAGAATAGATTTAAAGACTTGAAAATGAACCTACACATTTTGGTCACTTGATCTTTGACAAAGGAGGCAAAACCATCCAGTGAAAAAGGACAGTATTTTCAACAAATGGTACTTGTTCAACTGGTGGTCAGCATGTGGAAGAATGCAAATAGACCCTTTCTTATTTCCTTGTAGAAACCCACATATAAGTGGATCAAGAACCTCCACATAAAATGAGATACACTGAAACTAATCGAAAAGAAAGTGGGGAACAACCTTGAACACATTGGCACAGGGGAAATTTTCCTGAACAGAACACAAATGGCTTGTGCTCTAAGATCAAGAATTGAAAATTTGAAACTGAAAAGCTTTTGTAAGGAACAGGATATTGTCAATAGGACAAAACAGCAATCCACAGATTGGGAAAAGATCTTTACCAAACCTACATCTAATAGAGGACTAACATACAAAATATGCAAAGAACTGAAGAAGTTAGAGTCCAGAGAACCAAATAAACTTATTAAAAATGCATTACAGAGCTGAACAGCAAATTCTCAGCTGAGGAATCTCTAATGTTTGAGAAGCACTTAAAGAAATATTCACCATCCTGAGTCATCAGGGAAATGAAAATCAAAGCAACCCTGAGATTCCACCTTATACCAGTCAGAATGTCTAAGATCAAAAATTCAGATGACAGCAGATGCTAGCAAAGATGTAGAGAAAGAGGAACACTCCTCCATTGCTGGTGCTATTGCAAGCTGGTTCTACCACTCTGGAAATCAGTCTGGCAGTTTCTCAGAGAATAGTTCTACCTGAGGACCCAGCTATACCACTCCTAAGCATATACCCAAAAGATGCTCCAAAATATAAAAAGAACACATGCTCTACTATGTTCATAGCAGT
The DNA here is from genome assembly GCA_964023405.1 of Apodemus agrarius. Taxonomy (NCBI): domain Eukaryota; kingdom Metazoa; phylum Chordata; class Mammalia; order Rodentia; family Muridae; genus Apodemus; species Apodemus agrarius. The sequence goes on from OZ030005.1 coordinate 178,682,610, forward strand.
GTTGTGATGGTTCATATATGATTGGCCTAAGGAGTGACCCTATTAGGAGGTATGGCCTTGTTGGAGTAGGTGTGTCACTGTGGGTGTGGGCTTAAGACCCTCACCCTAGTTACCTGGAAGTCAGTCTTCCACTAACAGCCTTCAGATGAAGATGTAGAAGTCTCAGCTCCTCCTGCACTATATCTGCCTGTATGCTGCCATGTTTCTGCCTTGATGACAGTGGACTGAACCTCTGAACCTATAAGCCAGGCCCAATTAAATGTTGTCTTTTATAAAATTTGCATTGGTCATGGTGTCTGTTCACAGTAGTAAAACTCTAACTAACACAGAAGTTGGTACTAGGGACTGGGGTATTACTGTGATAGGTACAACCATGCTTTTGTTTGGAAGGATGTGGATTTTGTGACTTTGGATTTGGAAAGCCATGAAATGCTTTAAGTGGGGTTTAGTGGACCAGCCTAGTACGAATATTGAAGACAGTGGTACTGAGTCCTTTGAACTGTGTAGGCCTGATGGCCCAAGAGGTTTCAGTGGAGAAGAACTTTAATATGTGGCTGAGAGACTGTTTTTGTGATGTTTTGGTGAAGAACATAGCTGCTTTTTGCCATTGTCTGAAGAGACTGCCTAGGGCTAAGGTAAAGAGATTTATATTAATTGCATCTGCAAAGGAAGTCTTAAAAATGCCCAACAAAGACTTTGTTCTCTGGCTAAGTCTGATAAAGAGAATTTTGACCAACATAGCAAGCTGAGAAAGGAAAAGTACAAAATATATAGTTTGAGTATTAAAAGGACTCCAGGAAGTGAAATGGAGCTGAATTCAAGAATATTAAATTGCATTAAGGGAGTGGTGACCTTAATTCAAGATTCCACCCAACTAACTTTAGGTCGTGGCAAGGTAGTACAAGCCTTTAATACCAGGAGGCAAAGATAAGCAGATCTCTGAGTTCAAGGCCAGCCTAGAACAGAGCAAATTCTAGGAGAAGAAAAACTTAAATCCAGGTTTGGTGGACCACACCTTTAATCCCAGTGCTTAGGAAACAGGCATGCAGATCTCTTGAGTTCAAAGTCAGTCTAAGGAGCAAAGTTCAGGACAGCCAACTTAGGCAATGAAGGAGCTGGAAAAAGGAAGCTAGTGATAACAGAATAGAACAAGGGGGCCAATCTTCCAGCTCCTGCAAGCAGCAGAACTCAGCAGCTTGGCCATGTGTCTCTGGCTTTATATTCAAGTGAAGGAGACTACTGGGACAATTGATGCTGGTTAGCTGGAGCTAAGAAATTAGTGGTGATTAAGAAAAGACCAGCATCACTGAGGTGAAATATGGGAAGTGTTTTCTGATAGCACAAAGAAGCTGTATTCCAGAGATAGCCAAGGTTGTACCTAATGCTGCAGCTGTACTTGGTAACGTGTAAGAATCATCCAGGTGGTACTGGTTTTGAAGGCATGAAGGTATCATGAAGAACGGCTGAGGCTTGGCACTGTGAGAGGCCATGGAAGGCCATTGGTGAAAGTGCACCCTCATTTGTAATTGACAGTCCAGGACTGAAGGGGTCATGCAAAGGAGTGGAGGCTTGGTACCATGAAGAGAGCCCATGAGAGGCTTTGGTGAAGCATAGTTGCAGTGGAAGACCCTAGAATATTGGAGATGCCAGTACCATGGGATGACCACCAAGAGCAGCAGTGGCAGGGGATCAGATCAACCAGAACTTAGAGGGCAGAGCAGAAGAGACATCAGCTCTTCGGAGATGCACAGAGATTGTGTGTGGATCTCAGACATTGGAACAAGAAGCTCTGAAGCTGAAGTTGACTTGGGGACCCCAAAATGTTAAAGATGCCAGAGCCACAGGATACCTGCTAAGGAAAACTGCTAACAGGGAGTGGAACAAGCCCAGGGGAAAGAACCTTGTTGAAGTCAACAAAGATGAAAAGGAGTTGGATATCTGAAGACTGCTTTGCCATCAGACATGGAGATGCAGATATTAGACTTTTGCCAGCTAGTTTACTGTCTTGCTTGGGGGATTACATTTAAGTGATTAAATGAATCTCAGAAGAGAACTTGAACTTTGGACTTTTAACACTGTTGATACTGCCATAGACTACAGGGACTTTTGAAATCGGACTAAATATATTTTGCATTATGTTATGTTTAAGTATGGCCCCGATAGACTCAAGTTTGAACAAGGCTATGGGGGCCAGGGAGTGGTATGTGATGGTTCATATATGACTGGCCCAAGGAGTGACCCTATTAGGAGGTGTGGCCTTGTTGGAATAGGTGTGTCACTGTGGGTGTGGGCTTAAGACCATCACCCTAGTTGCCTGGAAGTCAGTCTTCCAACTAGCAGCCTTCAGATGAAGATGTAGAACTCTCAGTTACTCCTGCACCATATCTGCCTGGAAGCTGCCATGTTTCTGCCTTGATGACAATGGACTAAACCTCTGAACCTGTAAGCCAGCCCCAACTAAATATTGTCTTTTATAAAATTTGCATTGGTCATGGTGTCTGTTCACAGCAGTAAAACCCTAACTAAGACAAGTGTCATTCATCAAGAAGCTGGAAATAACCCAGATGTGCCTCAACATAAGAATGGATACAGACACTGTAGTATATTTACATAATGTAATATACTCATCTAATATCCAATAAAATTTACTTTCAAATTCTCAAATTCATCTGGAGCAACAAAAAACCCAGGATAGCTAAAAGTATTTTCAACAATAAAAGGACTTCTTGGGGAATCAATATCCCTGACCTCAAGCAGTACTACAGAGCAATTGTGTTAAAAACAGCAACAGGCATGTAGATCAATGGAATAGGATTGAAGACCCAGAAATGAACCCACAGACTTATGGTCACTTGATCTTTGATAAAAGAGCCACAACCCTCCAGTGGAAAAAAGATAGCCTTTTCAACAAATGGTGCTGGTTTAACTGGAGGACAACATGCAGAAGAATGCGAATCGACCCACTCTTATCTCCTCGTACTAAGATCAACTCCAAGTGGATCAAGGACCTCCACATAAAACCAGACACACTGAAACTATTAGAAAAGAAACTTGGGAAGACCCTGGAGGATATGGGCACAGGGGGAAAGTTCCTGAACAGAACACCAATAGCTTATGTTCTAAGATCAAGAATTGACAAATGGGACCTCATAAAATTACAAAGTTTCTGTAAGGCAAAGGACACTGTCAGAAGGACAAAACGGCAACCAACAAAGTGGGAAAAGATCTTCACCAACCCCACATCCGACAGAGGCCTAATATCCAATATATACAAAGAACTCAAGAAGTTAGACCCCAAAGAACCAAATAACCCTATCAAAAAATGGGGTACAAAGCTAAACAAAGAATTTTCACCAGAAGAAATTTGGATGGCCGAGAAACACCTTAAGAGATGTTCAACATCATTAGTCATCAGGGAAATGCAAATCAAAACAACCCTGAGATTCCACCTCACACCAGTCAGAATGGCTAAGATTAAAAACTCAAGAGACAACAAGTGCTGGCGAGGATGTGGAGAAAGGAACACTCCTCCACTGTTGGTAGGATTGCAAAATGGTAAAACTGCTCTGGAAATCAGTTTGGCGGTTCCTCAGAAAATTGGGCATGTCACTTCCAGAGGACCCTGGCATACCACTCCTGGGCATATACCCAGAGGATTCCCCTGCATACAATAAAGACACATGCTCCACTATGTTTATAGCAGCCTTGTTTATAATAGCCAGAAATTGGAAGGAGCCCAAATATCCCTCAAAGGAGGAATGGATACAGAAAATGTGGTATATTTATACAATGGAATACTACTTAGCAATTAAAAATAATGAATTCATGCAATTTGTGGGTAAATGGTTAGATCTGGAAAACATCATCCTAAGTGAGTTAACCCAATCATAAAAGAATACACATGAAATGCAATCACTGATAAGTGGATATTAATGAGCCCAGAAGCCCTAAATACTCAAGGCACAATTAGCAAGTCAAATGATTCCCAAGAAGAAGAAAGGAGAGGACCCTGGGCCTGAAAAGATTGGATCCAGTTTTGTAGACCCAGAACAGAGAAATCATGGGGGGGAATGATTGGGGAATAGTTGGGGGGAGAGTAATTATGGGACATATGGTGGGGGGTAACTGGGAAAGGGGAAAGCCTTTGGAATGTAAACATAGAATATAGAAAATAAAAATTTCAAAAAAATAGGGAAGGACATTTAATACTCTTCATAGGAAAACTCTACCAAGATGAATTCTCAAATCTGAACATGTAAGCCCCAAATGCAAGGACAGCCATATTTGTAAAGGAAACATTTCTGAAGCTCAAAGGACACATTGAAACCCACACAATAATGGTAGGAGACTTCAACATTCCACTCTCACCAATGGACAGAATGTGGAAACAGAAACTAAACAGAGGCACAATGAAACAAACAGAAGTTATAAACTAAATGCATGTAGCAGATGTTTATAGAGCATTTCACACTAAAACAAAAGAATATATGTTCTCAGCACCTCATGGTGCGGTCTCCACAATTAACCATATAAGCAGACATAAAACAAGCTTCAACCAATATAAGAACATTGAAATAATCCCGTGCACTTAAAAGACCACCATGGAATAAGACTGATCTGCAATAATAAAAAAATAACAGAAAATCCACCAGATACATGAAAGCTGAGTAAATCTCTACTCAAAGATAACTTGGTCAGGGGAGAAATAAAGAAAAAATTAAAGAAATTTTGGAATTTAATGAAAATGAAGGCATAGCATACCCAAACTTATGGGACACAATGAAACCACTGCTAACAGGAAAATTCATACCTCTGAGTGCCTCCATAAAGAAATTGGGGAGAGCATACACTAGCATCTTAATAGCACATCTGAAATCTCTAGAACAAAAAAGAAGTAAATACACCCAAGTAGAGTAAATAAACTCAGGGCTGAAATCAATCAAGAAACAAAAGGAACTATTCAAAAAATCAACAAAACCAGGAGCCGGTTCTTTGAGAAACTCAGCAAGATAGATTAAACCCTTAGCCAGTCTAAACAGAGGGAGCAAAAACAGTATCCAAATTAACAAAATCAGAAATGAAAAGGGAAGCATAAGAACAGAAAATAAGTGAGTGAGTAGTGGCACATGCCTTTAATCCCAGCACTTGGGAGGCAGAAGCAGGCAGATTTCTAAATTTGAAGCCAGCCTTGTCTACAGAGTAAGCTCCAGGATAGCCAGGGCTATGCAGAAAAACTCTGTCTCAAAACACACACACACACACACACACACACACACAAACACACACACACACACACACACACACACACACACAAAAGAACAGAAACTGAATAAATTTTAAAACTTATCAGATCCTACTACAAAGTGTATACTCAACAAAACAGGAAAATCTTGATGAAATGGATAATTTTCTAGACAGATACCAGGGACCAAAATTTAATCATGATCATGCAAACTATCTAAAATGTCCCATACCCCTAAAGAAAGAGAAGCAGTCATTAAAAGTCTCCCTATCAAAAAGAGCCCAGGAGCAGACAGTTTTAGTGCAGAATTCTATCATAACTTCAAAGAAGAACTAATAACAATACTCTTCAAACTATTACACAAAAGTCTTGGAAAGATCAGAAATTCAATTTTCATATCTAAACATAATAAAAGTAATATACAGCAAATCACCAGTCAACATCAAACTAAATGGAGAGAAACTTGAAACAATCCCACTGAAATCAGGGACTACACAAGACTGTCCATTCTCTCCATATCTATTCAATACAGTACTCGAACATCTAGCCAAAGCAAGTAGACAACAAAAAGAGATCAAATGGATAAAACTTGATAAGAAAATGTAAAGATATCACTACTTGCAGATGATGATAGTATACTTAAGTGACCCAAAAATTCCAGCAGAAAACATCTACAACTGAATGACATCTTGAGCAAAGTGGCTGGACATAAAACTAGCTGAAATAAATCAGTATACTTCCTCTATACAAATGATAAATGGACAGAGAAAGAAATTTGAGAAACAACATCCTTTACAAAACAATAGTCACAAATAATATAAAGTATCTTGGGGTAAATCTAATGAAACAAGCAAATGATCTGTATGATAACAACTTCAAGTCGCTCAATAAAGAAATTGAAGAGGACCTCATAATATGGAAAGATCTCCCATGCTCATGATTTGGGAGAAATAACTTAGTAAAAATGGCCATACTACCAAAGGCAATATAGAGATTTAGTGCAATACCCATCAAAATCCCAACACAATTCTTCAAAGATGTGGGAAGAACAATTCTCAAATTTATATGGAAAGGAAAGAAAACAGAAAACTGAAAACAATGCTTAACAATAAAAGAATAGCCCAGGGAATCACCATCCCTAACCTCAATCTACACTACAGAGCAAGAGTGATAAAGACTGTATAGTATTTGCACAGAGGCAACACATTGATCAATACAAAGGAATTGAAGACCCAGAAACAAAACCACAAACTTATAGACACTTGATCTTTGACAAAGAAGTCAAAAATATACAATGAAAAAAAGAAATCATCTTCAAAATATGGTGCTGATCTAACTGGCAGTCTACATCTAGGAAAAGGTAACAGATCCATATTTGTCACCTTGCACAAAGTCCACATACAAGTGGATTAAGAAGCTCAACATAAAAACCTGATATACTTAATCTAATAGAAGAAACAGTGGGAAAGAGTCTATAAATCATTGGCAAATAAGAAGGGAAATTTTTCCTAAACAGAACTCCAGTGACTCAGGCTCTAATATCAAGAATTGGTAAATGGGACATCAAGAACCTGGAAATTATCTGTAATGGAAAAGATATAGTCAATAGGACAAATCCGCAACTTACAGATTGTTAAAAATCTTCACTAACCCCATATCCATAGAGGACTAATATCCAAAATATGTAAAGAATTCAAGAAACTACACACCAAAACAACAAAACAACGTGATTAAAAAATGGGATATAGAACTGTAGACAGAATTCACAACAGAGAAATGTCAAATGTCTGTGAAAACTGGAAAGAAACATTCAAAGTCCTTTCTCATAACGGAAATACAAATAAAAACAACCCTGAGATTCTACCTTACACTAATAAAAATGGTTAAGACCAAAAACTCAAGGAACAGCATGTTGCCAAGAATGGAGAGAAAGAGGAACACTCCTCCATTGCTGGTAGGATTACCAACCAATACAACCACTCTGGAAATCAATCTGGAGTTTCTTCAGAAATTGGAAATAAATATACCTAAAGACAAAGCTATACCACTCTTGAGCATATGCCCAAAAGATGCCCCACTGTGCCACAAGGGTATATCTTCCACTACGATTACAAAACCCTTGATTGTGATAGCCAGAAGCTGGAAAAAACCAAATGTCCCTCAAAAGGAGAATGGATTGAGAAAATGTGGTTCATGTCCAAAATAGAATTCTACTCAACTATTTTTTATTTGTTTAGTAAATATTTTCTTTAATTACATTTCAAATGCTATCCTCTTTCCTAGTTTCCCTCTGAAAACCCCCATCCCATCATCCTCCTCTTGCATACCAACCCACACTCCTGTTTCCCTGTCCTGACATTACCCTACACTGGGGCACTGAGCCTTCACAGAACCAAGGACCTCTTATCTGACATAGACATCTGCTGCTACATATAATTTGTCTATGTGTACTCTTCTGTTGGTGGTTTAGTCCATTGATCTCTCGGTGCTATGGTTTGTTCATATTGTTGTTCCTCCTGTGGGTCTACAAATCCTTTCAGCTCCTTCAGTCCTTTCTCTAGCTCCTCCATTTGGGACCCTGTGATTAGTCCAGTGCTTGACTGTGAACATCCACCTCTGTATTTATCAGGCACTCTTGCCAGGAGTGCTGATACACAGCTATTAATAACAAGGATATCATCAGTTTTTCAGGCAAATGGATGGAACTAGAAAATATCATCCAGAGAGGTAAATCAGACAGAAAAGGACATGCATGGCAAGGACTCACTAATAAGTGGATATTAGCCAAAAAAGAACAGAATCACTTGGATACAATTCACAAACTCAAGGTTAACAAACAGAAGGCCCAAGTCAGGATGACTCAGTCTAACTTGGTAGAGAAAAGAGCAACTTACAGATTGTTAAAAATTCTTCACTAACCTCACATCCATAGAGAGCTAATATCCAAAATATATAAAGAATTCAAGAAACTACACACCAAAAAAGAACAAACAACCCAATCAGAAAACAATGGGGTATATAACTAAACACAGGTGGAGGCAGAAGGAAGGGACTTCGGTGGGACAGGGCACAGAAAGGGGAAAAGGAGAAGATGATCAGGTATTGGCGTGGGAAACAACACTAGAGCCCTAAGGACCAGCAGAAAGAATGGAAATAGGCAACCTCAGAAGATAAAAAGCAGGGTTTCCTCTAGAATGTACCAAAGACCTGGGAGGTAAGAGACTCTCAGGATTCAAAGGGAGGAACCTTAGATGAAATATGCCCTACAGTGGGAAGAGGAAACTTTTAGAGTCCACCTCCACTAGAAATACCGGACATTAAGTGGAGAGATGTGGTTGCATGAAACAGTCAAAAACTCAAACCCAGGTTTGTTCATTTCTAAAAGAATTGCAGACACAAAAATGGAAAAGAGCATAAGGAAAAGGAAGTCCAGTGACAGGCCAAAATTGGGATACATCTCAAGGTGGTGCTCCAAGGCCTGACACTATTACTGATGTGACACTTCTACTGCTCACAGACAGGAGCCTATCATGACTACCAACTTAGAGGACCAACAAGCAGATGACCTAGAGAAAGGTAGTTACTTACACCCAAAATAAAATTGACTGAAGTTGTGGAGCCCTGTAGTAGAATTAGGAAAATGCTGGAAGAATCTGAGGAGGAGAGTGACCACATAGGAAGACAAGCAGTCTCAACTAACCTGGATCCCCATGTTCTCTCAGACACTGAGCCACCAAATATACAGCATACTAGCTGATATGAGGCCCCTGACACATATACAGCAGAGGACTGCATGGTCTGGCTTCAGTGACAGAAGATGCACCTAACCCTCCAGAGACTTGAGGCCCCAAGGTGAGGGAAGTTTAGAGGGTTAGTAGATTGGAAATGGGAACATTCTATTAGAGCCAAAGGAGGAGGTAAGTATTGAGGAATAGTCAGAGGGCAGACCTGGAAGGGAATAACAACTAGACTGTGAAAAAAGATAAATTAATAATAATAATAATAATAATAATAACTGAATAAAACTCAACATACATAAAAGAGGGCAATATCTGCATGAATTCACACTGGCCTCCTTATAGAAACTGACAACCTATCTTAAAATTCATATGGACGTTTAAAGGATGCCAATTTACCAAGCAGTCTTGAAAAACAAGTAGAATAGTCCAGGGACACACAGTGCTGGATTTTAAATAGTGTTAATAAGTTTAATTAATGGGGAACTGTGAATCTTCACCACTAGGAAAGGATATAAACAAAGACAAAGGAACAGAACTGACAGCTAACAGCAAGCCTGAATGTCATCAATTGTTTTATAAATTAGAGTGTCAAATAAAATGTGAGAAAAATGTCTTTTTCCTAAATAACACAATGCCAATAATTAATCCTGACAGCTTACCAATAGACAGTTATTTTTAACCCCACTAGGGTAAATGCATAAAAAATTATTCTCAAATCTTTAATCCACCTACTGTTTCCAATGGTACAACATAACCAATCATTTAAAAACCTCTACAGGGTCTATTGTTGATAATAAGTCCATATCTTTTCTAATACATATTATGTAAAAGTGATCCACATACTAGATAATGGTGTTGAAAATGTTCATTTTAATACAGAACTACTTATTGTTTATAACCAAGTTGGAATTTATTTCATTTTATCTGCTGTTTGTCTTATCATTCTATTCTGCTTGTTTTAAGTTTCCTTTGAGCTTGTAATTCAAAGAACAGTGCAATATACTCAATTTAAAGAAAGTCACTCTACTCCAGAGACCTGGGAGGTGAGACATTCTAAATACTCAAAGGCAGAGACCTTAGATGAAACACCCGACAATAGGGAGAGAGAACATACAGAGCCCACTTCGAGCAGAAAGACAGGGCATCAAGTGAGGGAGGGGGTTGCCATCCCACAGTCAAAACCCTGACACAAAATTGTTCATGTTTGAAAGAATTTCAGGGATGGAAATGAAGAGGAGCCTGAGAAAAAGGAGGTCCAGTGACAGGTCTAAAGTGGGATCCATTTCAAGGGGAGGTCCCAAGACCAAACACTATTATTAAGCCTAATGAGTACTGACAAAAGGAGACCTATCATGACTGTCCTCCAAAAGTTCCAATGAGCTGCTGAAAGTGTCAGATGCAGATATTTGCACAAAACAAATGGACAGAAACTGGACCACCAATCAGGTAGCATACCCCAGCTAATATGAGCCCTCCAACAAATATACAGCAGAGGATTTCTGTGTCTGGGTTCAGTCAGAAAAGATGCATCTAACCCTCGAGACTGGAAACCCCAGGGAGTTTAGAGATCTGGTGGGGTAGAGGATGTGGGGTGGGGATAACCTCATGGACACAGGGGGTAGAGGAGTAGTTATGGAATGTGGAACAGTCGAAGGGTGTACCAGGAAGGGAATAAAATCTGTAGTGTAAAATATACATAAATGATTAAAAATAAAAACCAAATTCACACTATTTCTCCCATCCATACCCACACATGAAATAAAAAATAAATTGCTTTTTAAAATGATACTTCCATGATTTTAAACATCACTTGCAAATCAGTAAGTATTCAATAAACTCTACAATCCACAACAAAGTTGCTAATTTTATAATTATATATTAACCATTTACCTGACTTCTTTGAATTAGGAAGTAATCAATGAAGTCTCGAGGATTTGTAACATCCAATGATTCTTCATGCTCCTTTATTTTCTCCAAAAGGAAATTTTTAATACATGCATAATTTTTAAAAAATATGTTATGATTTCCTGGACAATAATCAAGGAGTATAGGGAATGCATTGAAAACCTAAGAAGAAATGCAAGAATTTGCTAAATAAATAAACTGTAATGAAGTAATTAAGATATATTTTAATATAATACATAATTGTTTTTATTGATAGATCAAAATATGGATGAAATTCATCTTTGGTAGTTATTTACATATATAAAAAATTTCCATTCTAATAGATTTGAAGGACAAATTCCTGAAAAATGAACAAAGATCATAATAAACATTTCCACTTTCACACATCTTTTGAGTGTAAAGAATGTTCATTTTGGTTACTCAATGATTCAAATAAACCCTGTTCTACAAGTTTGAATAACCAGGTAATGGAGATTACTAACTGTCATACTTTTAAGGTGATAATAGCAGGTTAAAGTTTGGGGTGACCTGATTTATCAAAGAAATCTAGGCCTAAGCTTCATTTCTATCTACCAGCTTCTAACATGTAATATCTATTTAGAAGTATGTGGGGTTTCCAGATGCCCTGAAATCAACAGCACACCATAGCACTTTACAATTTCTGCATGATCACACAATCATTTTATTTGAATTGTGCAGTCAATGCCAGTTAAGGCTAAGATAATTCTGTGAGTATGGTCCATAAAGAATAAAAATATCTGCCTTGTCATTTTGACCTTTCCCCTTGTCAACTATTATCCCAGCTGATCCATCGAACAACTGTAACTACTCAATTTTCCTGAAAGCTTTCATTTCTATTAATGCTCTTCCCTATTTTAGAGAATGTTCTTTCTAAACTGAGATATTCCTGCCTAGTTATATGATGAAGATGTGTTTAATTGTTTTAAAGTAAGGACTGAATTTCCATAGTAGAATGTCTTATATGTGATGGCCCACACTTGTAGAAGTGAATCGAATTATTTTACAAATCATTCTGTAGTAGTCACTGAGAAAATTCATGGATAAGCATCTAACAGGCTTGAGCCATCCTGGCATGAGGTCCATAGCTTTACTGCTTGTATAGCTAAAGGCTTTGAACTCCATTTCAGATACTCTTTGCATAATATGATAGACAGAACTGTGGTACTTGTTGCCTGACTACTATGTTCCCATTGATTTTGACCTGTGAGAAAGAAATATGATACATGTGTTTTCAGAAGTAAAAGACCTTTGCTTTACCTGACTCCAAGGAGAGCTCATAATTTCAATGCACTTATTCACTTTTCCTACCAAGCTAAGAAAATCCTTATCTTCATAACCAAAACGATGCTGGAGAATAATATAGCAGATGACATTGCAGGGAGCACATCCCATGATGAACTGGGGATCATAGGGTAAGCCTGAAGATTGGAAACAATTGTAAACTTCTTAAAAACACACATAGATTTGCCCTTGTTAACAGGTTAAGGTAATATTATTCCAAAAGATATATGCAATAAATAAGCAAACACCAGTTGTTCAATGACATGTGTGGACTTCCTGGAGATCTCTGTGCTTATTCATAGAGGAATTACACTAACACCTTTTTTGGATTAGGTATAGCATATTAAGCCACTTCAGTGTTTGGACATAAGTGTTGCACTTCTAGCTGAGAATGGAGAACAGTTTTCAGCATTACACTGTTAATCTAAGTTGCATCCATCTTTTCAAAAATGGCATCAATATCACTGTCTTCATCTTTGTTGTCAAATTCCATAGATTCTCCCTTTGGTACACTGACAGCCTGAGAATACACCACTTAAATATTTTAACAATCAATTTCTCACTCCAATAAGTATGTTCCTTTACTTATAGCAAATATTTTATAGAAAATTCAAATTTTTGGTTTTTTCGAGACAGGGTTTCTCTGTGTAGTCCTGGCTGTCCTGTAACTCACTCTGTAGACCAGGCTGGCCTTGAACTCAGAAATCCACCTGCCTCTGCCTCCCAAGTGTTGGGATTACAGGCATGCGCCAACACACCTGGCAGAAAATTTAAATTTGACATAAATTTTTGACATGTTTTTATGGCATATTTGTTAGATACCTTTTCTGATCACCTAGAGAGGACTCATGCACCTCACAGTTCTATATCATATGTCTCCTTCAAGATATGTAGAATGCTTTTCCGTTCATTTATTTTTTATATTTTAGTATTGCTGGCCAAGTCTCACACGTTTCCTTTTTCTTTTTCTTTTGATTTTTGAATGAATGTACAGAATTTATGGTGTGTATGACATGATTTACTTATATGAATAAATGGTATGAGAGTCTTTAATGTCCATATAGGTGAAGCAAACACTATGATGAAACAAATGCACCCTTCCCTTTCTACAAGTTCATCTTTCAAAGAATGAATTTTACTATCTGTGAAATATATATGTCATTGCAATATCCATTGTGAAAGTATAATAAAAGCAAATCTGTTTGGTAACTAGGAATAATGGGAGAAAATGGAGGCAATAAATACTGTAAGGGCAAGCAAAACAAAATGTATAACCTACAGTTACAAAAATATGTTCATGATCTCAACCCAGCATCTAGCACAATTGCAACAATAATATTTCCTGAAAATAAATATTCAATTTTATGCATGGGGGAGCACCCTAATAGAAACAAGGGGGTAAATGAATAGGGGTTTCCAGAGGGGAAACCAGCAAAGGGGATAACATTTTTAAAGTAAATAAATAAAATAACCAATACCAAAAAAAAGAAAGTAAATATTCATCATGGCCAAACTTCACATTTAATATATAATATATTTAAGCAAAACCTTAATGTATAGATATATTATATCAGGGAAGTATGAAGATATTATATTGTTTATAATATACACATTATATTGCCCATGTGATTTATTTTACAAGTAAGGAAATTAAATAATCAGCTTTAAAGATGGTTCGTTTTAGGCAGTTGATACAAACTACAGCCAATGTAAAAGAAGAAACCTCAGTTGAGTAATTGCTGCAGGAAACTAATCTGGGATCATGTCTTTCTGTTCTACTTTATTGCTGATGATAGGAACATGTGCTAAACCCACTATAGGCAATGTGAATCTTAAGCATGTGATACTGGGCAGATAGAAAAGGAAAGTGAAAAAGACAAGTGAAATAGGCCACTGAGCAGCTATCCTTTATGTTTTTTGTTTAGGTAATACCTCAAGGTACCTTCTTTGATGTCCTGCATTTGTTTCCTCAATAGTAGACTGTAACTTGTAAGCCAGCTGAACCCAACTTTGTTTTATGACAGAAACAAAAACAATAACAACGTATGAGAGCATGATAATATTACTTTTAATAGTGAAATTGCTGTGATCAAAGAATCAAAATTGTGATATATTGAAGATGATCTTAAATTATGTACACTCAAACAAAGGTCATATGAGGAAATAAAACTGGGCATTTAAACTTGTGGAATTCCTTGAGATGACTGATGTTCTACCAGGATTTTAATACCTTACAATATATAAGATATTAAAGAAAGAGGATGAACTAAAGTACTTTGAGATTATATTTTGTTGTGTGAATGCCATTCACATAGAAAATCTGATTGCCTGTGTTTTACTGTATGTAGAAGAAAAAGTGTTCAAATGTATTCATGTACAAATTAATATATATATAATTCCTTGAAAGAATAGATGAGTATCATCCAGCATGCTACCAAAGTAATAACCATCAAATTTCTAAAACAAAAAACCTGTAATGGTAAATATGACCTCTATGACTGAAGACCCATAGGAAAATACTAGAGACAATTAAATAGTTTTGAGTTTCTTAAATGAATCGTTTTGCTAGTTTCCGTGTGTCAAAAAATTTTGAATATTTGTGTTGATGTGTGTTTTTATAAAGGTTATAAATAAAAATATTAAATGCTCTGTAAGGAGAAGTATTAACATTTTGAAGTCATGCTAAAATCAGAGATATAATAATTGATAAAAATCTATTAAAATCAGCTGAGAAATAAAAATAATCCATCACACTACTGTCACCAAGAACTACAAACAAGATTGTAGAAGGACAATTAAAAATTTGTGTGAAGAAGTTCTATCCATTTCTCTTAGAAAGAAAGAAAGAAAAAAAGAAAGAAAGAAAGAAAGAAAGAAAGGAAGGAAGGAAGGAAGGAAGGAAGGAAGGAAGGAAGAAAAAGAAAAAAAACTACATGGTCTAGACTCCATACTTTTACATGGTAACATTTATCATTGAAAATTATCCTCTCATTTGGGTATGCAAAGAACAAATGACACTTGTGATTAGAGGAATTTATCATTCATAATGCATTAAAAGCTATCATGAAAACTATAGTCAAGACATCTCATTAAAAATATTCTTAGAATAAGTTAAAAACTATATGATTCCCAGTCATGGATAGACTGAGATACGAAGTCAGATTCTCACTGAAACGTACCATTGGTTTTCTTCAGTTCCTTCACAAGCCACTGTGCTTCTTCTTGCACTATGTTCTCAATTGTCCTTTTTCCCATGCCCATATTCTTCAGGGTATTGACTGTGAAATGCCTTGTGGCTTTCCAGACATTTCCACGGCTAAAACCAAGGCCTGAAGAAATTAAAACAGACACTGGAAATCCCAGACACACAGGAGCTGGTGGTGGCAGCCATAGAGTCTGAACCTATGACTGACAAGGAAGCATGACCTCTATTCACCTTTCAGGTCACTATGTAAACTGCCCAGTATTCAAGTACACACACACACACACACACACACACACACACACTTACCCTGTCCTTTAGAAACCTTTTCATAAAGTGGGAACTTTCCTCTTCCGGAGAACTCTTCGCCGTGATCAATGAGGGCTTCTTTTATTACCTCATAGCCATGCAATACCACAGCAGGCTGTGAGCCGAAATAGAGAGTATACACAGGGCCATAGGTTTTAGAAAACTGGAAAGAAATGCAAACATAAATATTAGTGAAAAAAGTCATTGTTTATTCCATAGAGTCAATCTATTTAATCTCTTGAGAATATTGTGCTACAATACATATATTCAGAAAAATTCAGCTTAAAAATCTGTACAAATATTTACATTATGATAAATATTATATATTGATGGCCTATAGTATGCCAGAAAAATCTCCCAGGCTTTTGACACACTAACACCAAAGATTTATCACACTAAGATATTAATGCCATCTGTTCTTCATGTTAAACAAAACAAAAAAAAAACTGAAGTAAAATATCCACATTTATTTCCAGGATTCTATTGCAAATAAACAGACTCAAATTTGACACTCTGCTTATTCATTACTGGATAGTAAGCACCACTCTCACAGTAACTACATACTGAAGTGGACTTCAATAGCCAGATGACTGCTACAGAACCATCTGGGGAAAAGGTTCTGTTAAAACTAAGAGAGCTGTGATGAAGAGTACAAATGTAAAACCTTAGATTACCATAAATGCTTCACTTCTATTCTCAGCTATTGTTACAAATGTACAGAGAGTGGGCATCATACAAAGTACACCATAGCATGAAGCATTATAGAAAAATCCATTCTCACTATTCAGCATCCTAGGCCTAAGTCACAGGCTATGAGTATAATAAAAAGTGATTGGGAAAATACCACATATGCTGACACACACATTTTATGGCTTTTATTTCTTATATGAGCTCACGCACATTAGATTTGCTTCAAATAAAACACCATTAAATTCTTTAAGAGTACAACATTAATGTCCTATCCAAGAACAATGTAGTTCTAAAATTCTGATTTATGAACTATTCCTTACTCTTCACATTTTTGTCAAAATAATAGAAAATGTTTGTAAAAAAATAGTATGTAGTTACCTGCATTTCCGGTTCTTTAGTCTGAAACTTAGATGATTACTAATTTCCTGACAAGAACTAGAGGTAAAAGTCAGAAAAAAACATACAGCTTTATAGTTTTGATTTCATACTCATTTTCAGAATATTTTCTCCACTAAGAGAATATCATAAAAACAGCATGACTTCTATCTCGCTTTGCAATGTGCCTGAGAAGAACAGGGCATACTTACATTGGTTAAGCATCGGTGGCTGTCCTTCATATCTATCAGGTGTAAATTGCCAATAATTGGGAGAGGAGTGGGACCAGGAGGGAGATTCACTCTACCAGAGCTCTGTCTCCACAGTGAGAGTAGAAGCAGAAAGGAAAGACTAAGCACCAAGACAATAATTGGATCCATGGAGACTCTTCTTACTGATGCAGGTCTGACCAGGCACTCCAGATATTTTATAATGCATCCAGAGTAACAAAACTTAGTGTTTGGGTGTCTTTATATAATCAACTTGTCACTGTTTAACTCATGTCCAAATGGACTTTGTCTCACTGATAAGATAAAACAAGTTTTTAACCTTGTGATGTTTGTAGAGTGTCTGTAACAGATTTTGATGTCATCTTATTGAGTTGTGACTTGTAATGCTGAAAAATAATGATCATTCAAAACATGAAATACACTTGAATTAATTTGTAAAGATTATTTAATTCTGAGGTTGTATTAATTTTATATAAATTTCTTCTTTTCTTCCTTACCCAAAACATCCAATATTTATATTTACTTAAACACTTTCTATTTTTTCATTTTACTAATGCATTTTTAATTTTTTTATTTTCTATATTTTTTGTTTACATTCCAAAAGCTTTCCCCTTTCCCAGATATGCCCTCGCCATATTTCCCATAAGTCCTCTTTCCTCCACCCATTCCCCAATCACACCCCCCCCATTTCTCTGTCCTGGTACTCTCCTATAATACTGGATCAAGTCTTTTCAGGACCAGGGTCCTCTCCTTCCATCTTCCTGGGAATCTTTTGATTTGCTAATTGTGCCTTAAGTATTTAGACCTTCTGAGCTAATTAGTATCCATTTATCAGTGATTGCATCTCATACATATTCTTTTGTGATTGGGTTAGTTCACTTAGCATGATATTTTCCAGTTCCAAACATTTGCCTGCAAATTTCATGAATTCATTGTTTTTAATTGCTGAGTAGTATTCCATTGTATAAATATACCACATTTTCTGTATCCATACCTCCATTGACAGACATCTGGGTTCTTTCCAGCTTCTGGCTATTATAAATAAGACTGCTATGAACATAGTGGAGCATGTGTCTTTGTTGCATGCAGGGGAATCCTCTGGGTATATGCCCAGGAGTGGTAAGACAGGGTCCTCTGGAAGTGTCATGCCCAATTTTCTGAGGAACCACCAAACTGATTTCCAGAGGAGTTCTACCATCTTGCAATCCACCAACAGTGGAGTAGTGTTCCTCTTTCTCCACATCCTCACCAACACCTGCTGTCTCTTGAGTTTTTAATTCTAGCCATCCTGAATGGTGTGAGGTGGCATCTCAGGGTGGTTTTTATTTGGATTTCCCTGATGAATAATGATGTTGAACATCTCTTACAGTGTTTCTCAGCCATCAGAATTTCTTCATGTGAAAATTCTTTGTTTAGCTCTGTACCCCATTTTTAATAGGGTTATTTGGTTCTCTGGGGTCTAACTTCTTGATTTCTTTGTATATATTGGATATTAGCCTTCTGTCGGATGTGGGGTTGGTGAAGATCTTTTCCCAATTAGTTGGTTGCTGTTTTGTCCTTCTGATGGTACCCTTTTTCTTACAGAAACTTTGTAATTTTATGAGGTCCCATTTTTCAATTCTTAATCTTAGAGCATAACCTACTGGTGTTCTGTTTAGGAAATTTCCCCCTATACCCATGTTCTCCAGGTTCTTCCCGTTTCTTTTCTATTAGTTTCAGTATGTCTGGTTTTATGTGGAGGTCCTTGATCCACTTGGAGTTGAACCTAGTACAAGGAGATAAAAATGGATCAATTTGCGTTCTTCTGCATACTGACCTCCAGTTTAACCAGTACCATTTGTTGAAGAGGCTATCTTTATTCCACTGGATGGTTGTAGCTCCTTTATCAAAGATCAAGTGACCATAATTCTGTGGGTTCATTTCTGGGTCCTCGATTCTATTCCATTGATCTACTTGCCTGTTACTGTACCAATACCATGCAGTTTTAAACAAAATTGCTCTGTAGTACTGCTTGAGGTCGGGGATATTGTTTCCCCCAGAAGTTCTTTTATTTTTGAGAATAGTTTTATATATCCTGGGTTTTGTTGTTGTTGTTGTTGTTGTTCCAGATGAATTTGAGAATTGCTCTTTCTAAATCTGTGAAGAATTGATTTGGGATTTTAATGGAGATTGCTTTTGGCAAGATGGCCATTTTTACTATATTAGTCCTGCTAATTCAAGAGCATGAAATATTTTTCCATCTTATGAGGTCTTCTTCGATTTTTTTCTTCAAAGACTTGAAGTTCCTGTCATACAGATTTTTCACTTATTTAGTTAGATTCACACCAAGACACGTTATATTGTTTGTGGCTATTGAGAACAGTGTTATTTCCCTAATTTCTTTCTCAGTCTGCTTATCCTTTGAGTATAGGAAGGCTACTGATTTGTATGAGTTTATTTTATAACCAGCAAATTTGCTGAAGTTTTTTTATCAGCTGCAGGAGTTCTCTGTGGAGTTTTTTGGATCACTTAAGTATACTATCATGTCATCTACAAATAGTGATAGTTTGACTTCTTCCTTTCCAATTTGTACCCCTTTGACTTCCTTATGTTGTCTAACTGCTCTTGATAGAACTTCAAGTACTATTTTGAAAAGATATGAGAGAGAGGGTAGCCTTGTGTAGTTCCTGATTTTAATGGAATTGCTTCAGGTTTCTCTCCATTTATTTTGATGTTGGCTACTGCTTTGCTGTAGATTGTTTTTACTATGTTTAGGTATGGACCTTGAATTCCTCTTCTTTCCAAGACTTTTAGCATGAAAGGATGCTGAATTTTCTCAAATGCTTTTTCAGCATCTAATGAAATGATCATGTGGATTTTTTTCTTTGAGTTTGTATATGTAGAGGATTGCATTGATGGATTTCCATATATTGAAACATCCCTGCATCCCTGGGATGAAGCCTACTTGATCATGGTGGATGATTGTTTTGATGTGATCATGGATTCAGTTGGCAAGAATTTTACATAGTATTTTTGCATTGATATTCCTAAGGAAAATTGGCCTGTAGTTCTCTTTCCTTGTTGGATCTTTGTGTGGTTTGTATCAGCAAAATTGTGGCTTCGTAGAACAAGTTGGGTAGTGTTCCTTCTGTTTCTATTTTGTGGAATAGTTTGAAGAATATTGGTGTTAGGTCTCCTTTGAAGATCTGAAAGAATTGTGCAGCAAAACCATCTGGTCTCGTCCTTTTTTTTGGTTGGAAGACTTTCTATGATCCCTTCTAGTTCTTTAGGGGTTGTGGGGCTGTTTAGCTGATCTATTTGATCCTGATTTAATTTTGTTATTTGGTATCTGTCTAGGAAATTGTCCATTTCCTCCAGGTTCTCCAGTTGTGTTGAGTAAAGGCTTTTGTAGTATGATCTGATGATTTTTTTTTAATTTCCTCGCTTTCTATTGTTATAGCTCCCTTTTCATTTCTAATTTTGTTAATTTGGATACTGTCTCTGTGCCTTTTGGTTAGTCTGGCTAAGGGTTTATCTATCTTGTTGATTTTCTCAAAGAACCAGCTCCTGGTTTTGTTGATTCTTTATACGGTTCTCTTTGTTTCTACTTGATTGATTTCAGCCCTAAGATTGATGGTTCCCTGACATCTACTCCTCTTGGGTGAATTAGCTTCTTTTTGTTCCAGGGCTTTCAGGTGGGCCATTAAGCTGCTAGTGTATGCTCTCTCCAGTTTCTTTTTGGATGAACTCAGGGCTATGAGTTTTCCTCTTAACACTGCTTTCATTGTGTCCCATAGATTTGGGTAAGTTGTACCTTCATTTTCACTGAATTCTAAAAAGTCTTTGCTTTCTTTCTTTATTTCTTCCTTGACCAAGTTATCATTGAGTAGAGTATTGTTCAGTTGCCATGTGTATGTGGGCTTGCTGTTGTTTTTCTTGCTATTGAAGACCAATTTTACTCCATAGTGATCTGATAGGAGGCATGGGATTAGTTCAGTCTTCTTAAATTTGTTGAGGTCTGTCTTGTGATCAATTATATGGTCAATTTTGGAGAAGGTACCATGAGGTGCTAAATCTTTTGCTTTAGGGTGAAATGTTTATATATTATATAAACTGATTGGTACATTGAGGATAGTGGAGTGTTGAAGTCACCCATAATTATTCTGTTTGGTACAACGTGTGCTTTGAGCTTTAGTAAACTTTCTTTTATGAATGAGGGTGCCCTTGCATTTGGAGCATAGATGTTCAGAATTGAGAGTTCTTCTTGGTGGATTTTCTCTTTGACCAGCAAGAAGTGTCCTTCTTTGTCTTTTTTGATGACCTTAGGTTGAAAGTCAATTATATCTGATATTAGAGTGACTGTTCTGGCTTTTTTCCTGAGACCATTTGCGTGTAAAATAATCCTCCAGCCTTTTACTCTAAGGTAGTGTTTGTCTTTGACACTGAGATGTGTTTCCTGTATGCATCAAAACGTAGGTTCTTGTTTCCGTATCCAGTCTGTTAGTCTATGTCTTTTTATTGGGGAATTAATTCCATTGATATTAAGAGATATTAAGGAATAGTGATTATTGCTTCCTGTCATTTTTTGGTGTTACTTTTTATATTTGATAGGCTTTCTTCTTTTGGGTTTGATGGAAGAAGGTTAATATCTTGCTTCCAGAGTGTAGTTTCCTTCCTTGTATTAGTGTTTTTCCCCTATTATCCTTTGTAGGGCTGGGTTTGTGGAAAGATATTATGTAAATTTGGTTTTGTCATGAAATATCTTGGTTTCTCCCTTTATGGTGATTGAGAGTTTTGCTGGGTATAGTAGTTTTGGCTGGCATTTGTGTTCTCTTAGAGTCTATATGAGATCTCCCCAGGATCTTCTAGCTTTCAAGGTCTCAGGTGAGAAGTCTGGGGTAATTCTTATAGGTCTTCCTTTATATGTACTTGGCCTTTTTCTCTTATCATCTGTAATATTTCTGTAATATTCTTTCTTTGTTTAGTACATTTTGGGTTTTGATTATTATGTGATTGGAGGTATTTCTGTTCTGTTCCAGTCTGTTTGGAGTTCTGGCTTTTTTATATTCGTGGGCATCTCTCTATTAGTTTAGGGAAGTTTTCTTCCATAATTTTGTTGAAGATATTTGCTGGCCCTTTAAGTAGTAAATCTTCACTCTTCTATACCTATAATCCTTAGGTTTGGTCTTCTCATTGTGTCCTGGATATCCTGGATGTTTTGGGTTACAAGCTTTTTGCATTCTGCATTTTCTTTGATTGTTGAGTCCATGGTTCCTAGGGTATCTTCGGCATCTGAGATTCTTTCTTCTATCTCTTGTATTTTGCTGTTGATATTTGCATCTATGACCCCTAATTTCTTCCCAAGGTTTTCTATCTCCAAAGTTGTCTCCCTTTGTGATTTCTTAGTTGTTCCTACTTCTGTTTTTAAATCCTGTATGGTTTTGCTCATATCCTTCACTTGCTTGTTTGTGTTTTCATGTAATTCTTTGAAAGATTTTTGTGTTTCCTCTTTCATGACTTCTGCCTGTTGACCCCAGTTCTGTATTTTTTAAGTGATTTTTGCATTTCCTCCCTATTGGCTTCTATCTTTTGACCCATATTCTTCTGAATTTCTTTAAATGATTTTTGTGTTTCCCTTGTAAGGGCTTCTTACTTTTGATGCATTTTTTCCTGTATTTCTTTAAGAGATTTATTTCTGTCCTTCTTGTATTCCTCTAACAACATCATGACCAGTGATTTTAAAACCAAATCTTGTTTTTCTGGTGTGTTGGCATATCCAGGACTTCCTGTTGTCAGAGAATTTGGTTCGGATGCTGCTATATTGCCTTGATTTCTGTTAATAATGTTCCTACATTTGCCTTTTGCCATCTGGTTATCTCTGGCATTAGTTGGTCTTGTTGTCACTGGCTGGTGTTTGAACATCCCGTGAGCCTGTAAGGCTAATTCTGCACCTCTGGATGTCTGGGTTTCCCCTGGCTCAGATTGCTGATGTGCTACCTTCCTCTTGGGTGCACTTGGAGCCCTAATGTTTCCTGCCCCAAGCAATGCTATATCTGGGTTGTTTCTGTGAACCTGGTGCTGCCTGTCATCTCCTTCAGGGAGCACAGATGGTGGATGCTACAGGGACCTTATCCAAGTGCTGATCACTCTGCAGAGCAGATGACCCCCTCCCCCGACTGGGTTGGTGCATGACCGGGTTGGCGTACAGATGTCCTGCAGAGCTGCCCAGGCCCTGGCTACAGGCAAAAGCCTGACAGGTTTCTACCAGAGTGATGCTAGCCTCGGACTATGTCGTGTACCTGGCCTTGTCTGTTAGTTCTCTAGGTGTCCTGGAGGCAAGATGGCAACCGCCACTGCAAGTGCTAGGCAGTGCACAGGGCAAACAACGTTCGACAAAGTTGGTGCACGACCAGGATGGCATACAGATGACCTGCTGAGCTGCCCAGGCCCTGGCTTCAGTTAAACGCCTGACAGGTTTTGACCCGAGCAATGCTAGCCTCAGACTATGTCTGTGTACCTGGACTTGTCTGTTAGCTTTCTCAGTTAAACACTTTCTAACCCATGGCTTTGTTCCTTTAACAGTATACACACACACACACACACACACACACAGAGAGAGAGAGAGAGAGAGAGAGAGAGAGAGAGAGAAAGAGAGGTATACCTATGTGTGTTTCTGTATGTATAAAATGCATATTGATTATATATGTATGTATATAATACATATAGTTTTCTTATATATTTATATATTTGTAAAGATATAAATGCTGTCTCCTAAGTCTGTCTAATGTTGATTATTAGTATGTATTTCTTTTTTAGGGTTAAGGTCTATGGAGCTTTCTCTACCCATGCAAGCCTTTCTGTTAGTGTAATCCCTCTAGACTATATTTGGGCCAATGTTTTGTTGAAATTTTATAGACAGAGTTGCTGACATTGCTAGGAGATACAATCACTCGAGTTTTAGATAAAAAAAAATCTTCAAAAGTCTTAATTTGTAAGGTAGAGCCCATGTGGGAATTTGTATTATATGGCTATTTTGTGTTTGCCATGATACTTGCTAGTTTAAGAAAATCTCACTATGCACCAGAGACTGGACCAAACTCACATCTCTTCTAGTGTTTCCTACAAAAGCCAGAAATATATGGACAAAAAAACATTTGCATGTTAACTGTGTATTAAAATTATTTCTTGCTAATTTAAATGTAAGGGCATATGCTTTAATTATAAATGCAGTAAAACTCTCATATATGCTTTGAGCAACACAGTTGAGACAAGACAAAAATACCTTACATTAATAATACACATTTTAATAAGAAAACATGTTATGTTGGTACCTAGGAAAAGCTGTTAAATTGAGTGGTAGACCTAGGCTTTACTTTCTTTCTTTCTTTCTTTTTTTCTTCTTTCTTTCTTTCTTTCTTTTCTTGCTTCCTTTCCTGCTTGTTTCTTGATTTGTCTCTTTCTCTCTCTTTCATTCTTCCTTCCTTCATTACTTCCATTCTTTTATCCTTTACATTGTCATTACTGTACAGAAGGACTACAAGAGTTTCACAGCTCATTGCTGGAAGAACTATTTTTTGGAAGAACTATTAATTCAATGTGATTACCTTGTAGTTGCAAATATTCCTTCTGACTGTACAGCTATTAGGATTCTCTACTTATCATCATTTCAGAAATGAGACTAGCTCAGCATAACTGACAGAAGACAATAAATGCAGACTCTTGAGAAAGATTATCTTCTAGAATTTGAAGCACTTCAGAGATATTGCTTTTGTTCATTTTGTTTTCCCATTGATAATAATCATAAATAGTTGGCCCATTTAATCATAAATAGTTAGCCCACTATACTGAAGGTTTGTTAAATGAGAAGCAGTAATAGAATATGTGTGTTTTATGAATGTCAAAATTGTACATTAAATGACCAAACTATTCAGAATTAAATAAGTAGAGGCATACATTTAAGTACTTTAAATTCCAGAAGAATGGCATTTATTTTTGAGCAGTAATATTGTTCAAGCAAAGTCATTGTATTTATTATGCAGACTTTATGATTCTGATAAGTGAGCACATTCTTTTCTTGATTCTAAATTTATTACATCCTTCTAGCAACAAAGACCATCTCCAAATATTTTCTTCCAAAAATTGTTTGTATTAAATTAAGAATATTTCAAAACCATTATCTAGTTTTCTATATAGCATTACTATAAGTCATATATCTTTGACATATACATTCAGAGATCTGAACAAAAGGATGAGATAATACCTGGTGATTGTTATATATATTTAGTAATAACAAAGAAGCATATTAATAGCAGTAATCTTTCCTAAAATAGAATTTTCATGGGACTTGTCTACTGGAGCAAATCTGTTGTAGGTTTTGTTTAATCTAAGATAAACTCATTTCAGGAAGATGACATGTTAGTTTTTGGCTTCTATTTGTTGGCTCCTGACAATTCGGGTTCATGAAGTAACATTTAATAACTATTAATCTCACGGTCTGAGTGCTTGGTGTTATGTTCAGGAAATTGTCCCCTGTGTCAGTGAGTTCAAGGAATTTACTCCCAATTTCTCTCTTATGAGGTTTAGTGTGTGCAGTCAAAGTTCAAATCTTTGGTTTGTTTGGAAATAAGTCTTATGCAGGGTGATAGCTTTGGGTCTGTCTACATTCTTCTACATGCAGTTATCCAATTAGACCAGCATCATTTCTTGAAGATGCTTTTATTTTTCGATCATATTGTCAAATGTCAAGTGTCCATAGGTGGGTAGCTTCATTTCTGTGTCTTCAATTCTGTTTCATTGACCAACCTATATGTTTTTTGCCATAATCATGTGTTTTTATTAATATTGCTCCATAGTTTAGCCTCAAATCAGAAATAATCATACTTTACCAGGCAGTGGTGCACACTCCTTTAATATCAGCACATGGGAGGCAGAGGCAGGCAGATTTCTGAGTTTGAGGCCAGCCTGGTCTACACAGTGAGTTCCAGAATAGCCAGGGCTACACAGAGAAACCCTGACTTGAAAAAAACAAAAAACAAACAAACAAACAAAGAAACAATCATACTTAAAGAAGTTATTTTATAGTCCAGGACTGTTTATATCTGTCTTGGGGGTATTGTGGAATAGTTTGAAGAATATTAATATTAGCTCTTCTTTAAAAGTCTTGTAGAGTTCTATGTTAAATCTATATGTCCCTGTGCATTTTTTATTTGTTTGTTTGGGACACTTTTAATGATTGTTTCTATTTCCTTAGGAGTTATACAAATATTTATATTGTTTACCTGATGTTTTAAGTTTGAATCTAAGTATATTTTGCAACTCTCAAGCAAGAGTTTTTATACATTAAAAAAACAGATATTACAACTCTTAGAAAATGTGTTCAGTGAAGCAGTCACAGACACCATCATTATAATTTTAAAGCACAAGAATCAAACATTAAACTCTAAAAATATGTATCCAGTGAATCACAAACAAAACAGGTAACATCATAATTAATATAAATTATTCAAGTATAACAACTCTGAAAGAACATAATCACTGGGGCAGTCATACAAGGCTAGTGGCATATTTTCAAGAGCAGGTTTTGTTTAACATCTAATGCCTGATTTTTTATAAATCTTCAGCTTATAAATGTAAACCATTTTAATTATTTTCATATAATGCTTTCTTTACCATATACCAAAGCCCATTTCCGATCACACACATGTAGCCATATGAAATTTTATTGTTGGAAAAGATTTTATCCTTCATAATACTATTATATAATTTTGTAAATGATTTATAAATAAAGTGTTGGTTTTCCCAGAGATAAGGTCAAACTCTGTTAGATGGCTACAATGGATCAATGATGATGTCAAGGCTACATTAATAATTATTTTTCCACATTTTTCCTTATTTTTCCAACCTTCTTCCAATTGTTCTTTTCCTCCAACTCTACAGTCAAAAAAGATATTTATGAGCTTCAATTGAAAAATAAAAAGGGGATCTGTCTGCTGCTGTTGATGATCCTCTGACACAGGGCTCCCTACCCAGGTAGCACAGGGAGATAGCTATTCTCCCAGGAGTACAGAGAGGCCTGTGAGTACAGGTAGGAATAACACTGCTGCTCAGAGGAACCTTCCCAGAACTCTCAGGGGATAGGAACCTAAAGGAGGCTTGGGACAGGGGCCTTCTAGTTTCTGTCTACAGAAACTAGAGAAGATCCTCTGCCACAGGGCTCAATACCCAGGTGGCACAGGGTGTTAGCTAGCCTCCAAGGAGTGCAGAAGGCCTGTGATGGCAGGGAGGACCACAACTACTGCTCAGAGCAACAGGCCTGGAACTTTCAGGACACAGGAACCAAGGGATTGCCTAGGACAGGAGACTTCTAAATTTCCTTTTGCTCCCAGAGCTGATCCTAGGCCATAGAGCTATATATACGAATACCTCCAGGAAAGAACTGGTCCCCAAGAGTGCCTATACACCTTCAAGCACAGAGCTGACACTGTACCATAGCTTTCCATACCTAAATTCCATGAGGAGAGAACTGGTCTCCCAGGAATACTGATACACAAGCTTGCAGAACAGACAAGTCATAGTCAAACACAGCAAGACCAGCTACCACCAGAGATAACCAGATGGCAAGTGTCAAGGACAGGAACACAAGCAACAGAAACTATGACTACATGGCATCATCAGAACCCAGTTGTCCCACCACAACAATCCCTAGACAACCCAACACACCAGAAAAGCAAGACTCTGATTTAAAAATCACATCTCATGATGATGATAGAGAACTTTACAAAGGACATAAAAAGCTCCCTTAAAGAAATACAAGAGAACACAGGTAACAGGTAGAACACCGTAAAGAGGAAACACAAAAATCCCTTAAAGACTTACAGGAAAATACAACAAAAGAGGTTAAGAAACTGAACAAACCATCCAGGATCTAAAAATAGAAATATAAACAACAAAGAAATCAAAAAGAGAGACAAGACTGGAGACAGAAAACCTAGGAAAGATATTAGGAGACATAGATGCAAGTATCACCAAGAGAATAAAAGAGATAGAAGAGTGAATCTCAGGTGCAGAAGATATGATAGAATACATTGACACAACAGTCAAAATGAAAATTGCAAAGAGCTCTCAACTCTGAACATCTATTGTCCAAATACAAGGGCGCCCACCTTCATAAAAGAAACTTTAGTAAAGCTCAAAGCACACATTGCACCTCACACAAAATTTGTGGGGGACTTCAACACCCCGCTCTCACTAATATACAAATCAGGGAAACACAAAATTAACAGAGACACAGACAAACTACTGGAAGTTATGGACCAAATAGATTTAACAAATATCTATAGAACATTTCATCCTAAATCTAAAGAATATACCTTCTTCTCAGCACCTCATGGTACATTCTCCAAACTGACCATATAATCAGTCACAAAACAGACCTCAACGGATTGAAATAAACCTATGCCTCCTATCAGACCACTGTGTATTAAGGCTTGTCTTCAATAGCACCAAAAAGAAAAGAAAGCGCACATACACTTGGAAGCTGAACAACACTCTACTCAATGATAACTGGTCAAAGAAGAAATAAAGAAAGAAATTAAACTTTTTAGAATTTAATGAAAATGAATCCACAACACACCCAAACCTATGAATCACAAAGAAAGCAGCCCTAAGAGGAAAACTCATAGCTCTAAGTGCCTCCAAAAGGAAAATGGAGAGAACATACATTAGCAGCTTGGCAGCACATCTGAAAGCTCTAGAACAAAAAGAAGCAAATATACCCCAGAGGAGTAGACAGCAGGAAATAATCAAACTCAGGGCTGAAATTAACCAAGTAGAAATGAGAAAAAAAACTATACAAAGAAACAAACAATCTAGGAGCTGGTTCATTGAGAAAAATCAAGGAGATAGATAAACACTTAGACTAACCAGGGGGCATAGAGACAGTATCCAAATTAACAAAATCAGAAATGAAAAGGGAGACATAACAACAGAAACCAAGGAAATCCAAAAAATCATCAGATCTTACTTCAAATGCCTTTACTCAACAAAACAGGAAAATCTGGATAAAATGGACAATTTCCTAGACAGATACAAGGTACCAAAGTTAAATCAGGATGAGAAAAATGATCTAAAAGGTCCCATAACCCGTAATGAAATAGAAGCAGTCTTCAATAATCTCCCAACCATAAAAAGCCCAGTACCAGATGTGTTTAGTGCAGAGTTCTATCAGACCTTCAAAAAAGACCTAATACCAGTACTCTCCAAACTATTCCACAAAATAGAAACAGAATGAACAGTACCCAATTCATTATCTGAAGCCATGATTACTCTAATACCTAAACCACACAAAGATTCTACAAAGGAGAACTTCGTTGTAGATGAATTTCTCTTACGAATATCGGTGCAAAAATATTCAATAAAATTCTTACAAAGAGAATCCAGGAACACATCCAAATGATTATCCATCATGATCAAGTAGGCTTCATCCCAGGGGTGCAGGGATGGTTCAATGTAAGGAAATCCATCAGCATAATTCACTATATAACCAAACTCAAAGGTAAAAAAAAAAAAGAAACAAAACAAAAAAACATATGAACCATGTGAAGCTGAGAAAGCATTTGACCAAATCCAACACCCCTTCATAACAAAGTCTTAGAAAATAAGGGAATGAAGGCCCATATTTAACTATAGTAAAAGCAACCTATGGCAAAGCAGTAACCAACATCAAACTAAATGGACTGAAACTTGAAGCAATTCCACAAAAATCAGGAACTAGACAAGGATGCCTGTCCTATCCCTACATATTCAACACAACAAAAAGAAGTAAAAGGGTTACAAAATGGAAAGGAAGTAGTCAAAATATCACTATTTGCAGATGATATGATAGTATGCTTAAATGACCCAAAAAATCCACCTGAAAACTCCTAAACTTGATAAACAATTTCAGCAATGGCTAGATATAAAATTAACTGAAACAAATCAGTTCCCTTCCTCTACTCAAAGGGTATAAAGGCTGAAAAAGAAATTAAAGAAACAACTCCCTTCATAATAGTCACAAATAATATATAATACCTTGGTGTGGATCTAACTAAACAAGTCAAAAATCTCTGACAAGATCTTCAAGTCTATAAAGAAAAAATCAAAGATTTCAGAAGATGGGAAGATCTCCTATGCTCACAGATTGGCAGGACTAATATACTAAAAATGGTCATCTTGCTGCAAGCAATCTACAGATTCCATGCAATCCCCATCAAAATTACAACTCAATTCTTCAAAGAGTTAGAAAGAGCAATTCTCAAATTCATCTGGAATAACAAAAAAGAAAAAAAGAAAAAAACAGGATAGCAAAAATTATTCTCAACAAAAAAGAACTCCCGGGGAAATTAGAATCCTATACCTCAAGCAGTACTACAGAGCAATAGTCCTAAAAACAACATGGTTTTGGTACAGTGACAGGCAGGTCAATCAATGGAATAGAATTGAAGACCCAGAAATAAACCCACACACCCATGGTTACTTGATCTTTGACAAAGCAGCTAACATTATCCAGTGGAGAAAAGATAGCCATTTCATCAAATGGTACTTGTTCAACTGGTCGTTAGCATGCAGAAGAATGAAAACTGATCTTTTTTTCTTTTTTTAATAAGATATATTCTTCATTTACATTTCTTTTTTTAAGATTTATTTATTTATTATATGTGAGTAGCTATCTTCAGACACTCCAGAAGAGGGAGTCAGATCTCATTACGGATGGTTGTGAGCCACCATGTGTTTGCTGGGATTTGAACTCAGGACCTTTGGAAGAGCAGTCAATGCTCTTACCCTCTGAGCCATCTCTCCCACCCTTCATTTACATTTCAAATGATTTACCCTTTCCTGGTATCCCTCCCCCTGAAAGTCCCATAAGCCATCTCTGTTTCCCCATTCCCAATCAACCCTTCCAACTTCCCTGTCCTGGTATTTTCCTATACTGCTGCATTGAGCCTTTCCAGGACCAGGGACCTCTCTTCACTTTGATGTCCAACAAGGCCATCCTATGCTACCTATGTTTCTGGAATTATGGATAACAACTTGTGCACTATCTAGTTGATGGTTTTGTCCCTGGAAGCTCGGGGAGTACTGTGTGGCTCATATTCTTGTTCCTCCTGTGGCAAACCCCTTCAGCACCTTGGGTCCTTTCTCTAGCTCCCCCATTGGAAGCTCAGTTTAATGGCTGTCTAAGAGTGTCTCCCTCTGTATTTGTCATGCATTAGCAGAACCTACCAGGTGACAGCTATATCCAACTCGAGTCAGCAAGTACTTGTGGGCATCAATGATAGTGTCTAGGTTTTGCAACTGTATATGGGATTGATCACTAGGAAGGGTAGTCACTTGATTGTCTTTCCCTCAGTCTCTGATCCACACTTTGTCCATGTATTTCCTTCTGTGGGTATTTTGTTCCCTCTTCTAAGAAGGACATTCTAAGTGAGGTAACCCAATCACAAAACACACACACACACACACACAGTATGCACTCACTGATAAGTGGATATTAGCCCAGAAGCTTGGAATACCCAAGACACTATTCACATATCAAATGATGCCCAAGAAGAAGGAAGAAAAAAGTTTGGATACTCTGGTCTGTCTTAAATTGATCCAGTCTTATCTCCTTGTACAGAGCTCAAGTCCAAAATATATTAAGAACCTCCACATAAAACCAAATACACTGAACCTAATAGAAAATAATGTGTGGAAGAGACTTGAGCACATTGGCACATGGGAAAATTTCTTGAACAGAACACCAACAACTTATCCTCTAAGATCAAGAATTGACAAAAGGGACCACATAAAATTACAAAGTATCTGTAAGGCATAGGACATTGTCAGTAGTACAAAATGGTAACAAACTGAGAATAGAGCTCTACGAACTCTTCCTCCAATAGAGGGCTAATATCAAATATATATACAAAGAAGTCAAGAAGTTAGACTCCAGAGAAACAAATAATCTTATTAAAAATGGGGTACAAAGCTAAAGAAAGAATTTTCAACTGAGGAATAGTGAATGGCTGAGAAACACCTAAATAAATGTACATCATCCTTAATCATCAGGGAAATACAAATCAAAACAACCCTGAAATTCCACCTCACACCAGTCAATAGGGCTAAGATCAAAATCTAGATGACAGCAGGTTCTGGTGAGGATGTGGAGAAAGAGGAACACTCCTCCATTGCTGGTTGGATTCAAAGGTGGCACAACCACTTTGGAAATCAGTTTGGCAGTTCCTCAGAAAATTAGACATAGTACTGCCTTAGGATCCTGCTATACCGCACTTCTTGACACATACCCAGAAGATTCTCCAAAGTACAATAAGGGCACATGCTCAACTATGTTTATATTAGCCTAATTTATAATAGCTAGAAGCTGGAAACATCGTGATGTGCCCCACCAGAGGAATGGATACAGAAAATGTGATATATTTACACAATGGAGTACTACTCAGTTTTAAAAACAATGACTTCATGAAATTCTTAGGAAAATGGATGGAATTATAAAATATCATCCTGAGTGAGGTAACCCAATCACAAAAGAACAAACATGGTATGCACTCAGTGATACATGGATATTATTCCAGAACCTTGGAATGTTCAAGATACAATTCACAGACCAAATCTCAAAAAGAAGGAAGACCAAAGACTCTGGTCCTTCTTGGAAGGAGGAACAAATTACCCACAGGAGGAGATACAGAGGCAAAGTGTGGACCAGAGACTGAAGGAAAGACCATCCAAAGACTGGCCCATCTAGGGATCCATCCCATATATAGCTACCAAACCCAGACAGTGTTGTGGATGCCAAGATGCCAACAAGTGCTTGCTGACAGGACCCTGATATAGCTGTCTCCTGAGAGGCTCTGCCAATGCCTGACAAATACAGTGAACAATTGAACTAAGCACAGGGTCCACAATGGAGAAGATAAAGGACCCAAAGAGCTGAAT
The DNA here is from genome assembly GCA_964023405.1 of Apodemus agrarius. Classification (NCBI taxonomy): domain Eukaryota; kingdom Metazoa; phylum Chordata; class Mammalia; order Rodentia; family Muridae; genus Apodemus; species Apodemus agrarius. The sequence goes on from OZ030005.1 coordinate 178,715,553, forward strand.
GGTTTGCAGCCTCACAAGAGGAACAATACTATGAACCAACCAATACCCCCCAGAGCTCCCAGGGACTAAGCCACCAACCAACGTGTAGACATGGTGGGACCCTTGACTCATGCTGCATATGAAGCAAAGGATAGCCTTGTTGGACATCAAAGGGAGGAAAAGCCCTTGTTCCTGAGAAAGAAAGATCAATGCCCCAGCATAGGGGAATGCCAGTACAGGGTAGTGGGAGTGGGTGAGCTGTTGAGCAGGGGAAGAATAGATGGGTTAGGAGGTTTTCAGAGGGTAAACCAGGAAATGGGATAACATTTAAAATATAAATGAAGAAAATATCTAATAAAAGAAAATCAAGTTTTAAAAAATAACAAGGGGAGAGATGCCACACCAACCCCAGTAGAATCTGTGTGACAAGTTCCACATACTGAGGTAAAAACTTTAAAAGAAGGAAACATCCTGGAGCGGGTTGTGGAACTCTTGTCCAGAACAACATATTTAGCAGTAGTTCTCATGGCAACTTATCTGTTTTGATTTTTTTTATTCCTTTTCTTATTTACATGTTTGCCTGATCTTAATTGAACTTTGGTCACTGGTACCTGTCTAAAGTCTCATGCATTTCTATTGGACTTTCCAACTATGGAGAGTTCAGGATTTTGAAGCAAGACCTAACCATTTTTTTAATTTCCTAGGTGTCTTTTGTTATGTATTCCTTTTCAGTTCTGATTTTGTTAATTTGGATACTGTCTTTCTGTCTTTTATTTAGTTTGGCTAAGTGTTCTAACTTCTGGAGGTATTTCTTCCTTGAATTCAAGATGTACTACACACACACACACACACACACACACATACATACATATACATACATATATATGTATATATACATATAAATGCACAAATACAAATTTGGTCATCAATGGTATCAAATTGAAGACCAGACGTAAATCCACACAACTAAGGGAACCTGAATTTTGATAAAGAAGCCAGATTTATACAGTGGAAATTAGAAAACATCTTCAACAAATGGTGCCAGGCTAACTGGATATAAACATTGAGAAGAATGCTAATCAGTCCATATCATTCACCCTACCCAAAATTCAAGTCCAAATTGATCAACGACCTCAACATAAAAGCAAGTAATCTGAACCATATAGAAGAGATAGTGTCCCTGAGCCAGTGCCCTGAGCAGACCTTGGGCACTATCTTTGCACCCAATTCCACAACACCCAGAAGATGCAGGACTCCCAGGAGTTCTAACACTCACAGTGGCATGGGTTCCTTCCAATCTGAGTCAGGGCCCTGAGCTGACTTTGGGCCCTAGCTCTGTACCCAATCCCACAACAGAAAGAGAAAGTTGGACTTCCAGGTACTCTAACACACCCAGGATAATAGCTCTGCACCAAGTCCCAAACACCCAGATGAAGCTCAACTCCCAGGTGCTCAAACATGCCCAGGATCATCAGGATCACACAATCTCAGGAGCTTGGTCACAGCAAGATTTCAAGATCCCAGAGGAATCTTAAATCCCAGGGGTTCTTACACCCAGAATCTCAGGATCACAGAATCACAGAGACAGCTGGATTCTGAGGAATTATGACACAACCAAGACAACAGGAGGGACAGGGTCCAGTCAGAGATAATGAGTGCAGGTAGCATGAGAGATAACCACATCACAAGATATAAGTACAAGAAAATAAGCAAATGAAACCAAGGATACTTGGTATCATCAGAACACAAATCTCCAACCATAGGAAATCCTGGATACCCCAAAACACCAGAAAAGCAAGATTCAGATTTAAAATCACTTCTCATGTTGATGATAGAGAACTTTAAAAAGGACATAAATGAGACTCTTATTTTTCAGAGGTAAACAGAAATCCCATAAGGAGAAAACAAAAAAAAAATCCTGTAAAGAAAACACAACCAAACTGGCAAAGGAAATGAACAAAACCATTCATGAACTAAAATTGGAAATAGAAACAATAAAGAAATCACAAAGGGATAATACCCTGGAGTTAGAAAACTTAGGAGAGATCAGGAGTCATAGATGCAAATATTACCAACAGAATACAAGAGATAGAAGAGAGAATCTCAGGTGCAGAAGATACCATAGAAAACATTGACACAACAGTAAAAGAAAATGCAAAACACACAAAGTTCCCAACCCAAAACATCCAGGAATTCCAGGACAGAATGAGGAGACCCAACCTAAGGATAATATGTATAGAAGAGAGTGAAGATTCCCAACTTAAAGGGCCAGTAAATATTTTCAACAAAATTATAGAAGAAACCTTTCCTAACCTAAAGAAAGAGATGACCATGAACATACAAGAAGCCTACAGAACTCCAAACAGACTGGACCAGAACAGAAATTGCTCCTGTTACATAAAATCAAAACACCAAATGCATTAAACAATAAAAGAATATTTAAAGCAGTAAGTGGAAAAGGTCAAGTAACATGTAAATGCAGACATCAGAATTACACCAGATTTCTCACCAGAGACTAGAAAATCCAGAAAGTCCTGGACAGATAGATGTCTTACAGATCCTAAGAGAACACAAATGCCAGCCCAGACTAATATACCCAGCAAAACTCTCAATTAACATGGATGTAGAAACCAAGGTAGTCCATGACAGAAACAAATTTACACAATATCTTTCCAAAAATCCATCCCTATAAAGGATAACAGATGGAAAACTCCAACACAAGGAGGGAAATTACATCTTAGAAAAAGCAAAAGTGCGATGGCCTTTCAACAAACCCACATCCAATAAAGTTCTAATATCCAAAATACATAAAGAACTCAAGAAGCTAATCACCAAAAAACCAAACAACCCAATCAAAAATGGGGTATAGAACTAAAGTGAGATTTCACAACTGAGGAATCTCAAATGGCTGAGAAGGGCCTAAAGAAATGTTCAAAGTCCTTAGTGTTCAGAGAAATGCAAATCAAAATGACCCTGAGATTTCACCTTACACCAGTCAGAATGGGTAAGATCTAAACCTTCAGTGACAACACATGTTGGAGAGGTTGTGAAGAAAGAGGAACACTTCTCCATTGGTGGTGAGATTGCAAACTGGTACAACCACTCTGGAAATGAATCTGGAGTGTCCTCAGAAATTGGAAATAGATCTATCTGAAAACTCAGCTATACCACTCTTGGGAATATACCCAAAAGATGCTCCCATCATGCCACAGGGGCACATGTTCCACTATGTTCATAGTGGCCTTATTTGTGAGAGTCCGAAGTTGGAAACAACCTAGATGTCCCACAATAGAAGAATGGATACAGAAAATGTGGTTCTTTTACACAATGGAATACTATTCAGGTATTAAGAATGAAGACATCCTGAGCTTTTCAGGCAAATGGAAAGAACTAGAACATATCCTTCTGAGTGAGGTAACTCAGACCCAAAACCATAGGCATGTTATATACTCACTAATAAGTGGACATTAACCAAAAAAAGAAAAAGTACAAAATACCCAACATACAATCCATAGAACTCAAAAAGATCAACAAGCTGAACTGCCCAAGTGAGGACTTCCTATCATTTCAGAAGTAAGCATGGCTCAGCACAACTGAGCACAGAGATTATGCCAAAAAGCATTTGAGAGTGTCTTGTTGACTTTGCATGACCCCTACAGACACTCTTTCTACCTTATACTCTCACATTGTTAAGAATCACTGTTGGGTGTAGGGGAATACCAGAACAGAGAAGTGGGAAGGGGTGGATGGAGGAACAGGGGAAGGGAAGAGAACTTATGGGACTTTAAGGGAGGGGGAATCCAGGAAAGGGGAAATCATTTGAAATGTAAATAAAGAATATATCAAATTAAAAAAAAAATTAAAAAAGAAAGTATAGCCATCTTAAAGTAGGTGTGGTTTTGTTGGAAGAAGTGTATCTTCTCTTCTGTTACCTGTGGATCAATCTGTAGACCTCTCAGCTCCTCTAGTCCCATGCCTACCTGCCAGGATGATAATGGACTATAATTCTGAAACTGTAAGTTATCCCCAGTTAAACCTTTTCCTTTATAAGAGTTGCTATGGTCATGGTCTTTTCATAGCAATAGAAACCTTTGCTAAGATACTCCACCTCCCGAGCACTAGAATTGCAGGTACATGCTGCTGCTCCAGCTCAAGTGGTTGCTGGGGATTTGAATGCAGGTCCTCATGCTCACACAGCAAGAACTTTACTGACTCAGCCAGCTCTCCATTTCCCTTGTTTTATTTTTTAAATAGTTGCCTATTAATTCTTTAAAAAAAAATGTTTTAGCAACTAAGTCCTAATAGCTAGAGGCTCACCCATCAAAGGTGCCCTCCATGGCTTGACATTTACAAGGAAAGGGGGTGCATTTGGGTTTTAGTTGGGATTACTATTGCTGTGATTAAAATACCAAGACTTAAAGAAACTCGGGAAGGTCTCTTTTTAGAACAGGGTCCAAAAATGGGGTTGTGTGAGATTTCTGAGTGCTTGTGAGAAAAGTCCAGGAAGATAAGACCAGTGTCTTGTGATGCCTTTCAGAACATGGAGTTATTCTTGGTATGTCTTTTTCTGCTCCTACCAGCTGCAACAGGTAGGAATGAGTTTACTTCAGCTGTTGCCATTCATACGCCTCTATGGAAAAACATGTTTTACTACATGCACCCTGTACTTATGGCTATCTACAGCTTGAATTCCTGATGCTTCTAATAAAGTTGGCTATTTCATGAGATTTTAGCCCACTTAATTTTTAAGACCTGCTCTCTCCGGTTCATGCTGCTAACTAGAGCAGTAGAGAGGAAAAGGTTTATTCAGCTTACATACCTTAATCACAGTTTACTGAGAGAAGCCAAGGCAGGAACTGAAACAGGAGAGGAACATGGAGGCAGGGACTGATGCAGAGGCCATGGGGCAGGGGGTGCAGCTTACTGCCTTCCTCCTCATGGCTTACTCAGCTGCTTTCTTATAACAAACAGGATAACCATACCAGGGATGGCACAATTCACAATGGATAGGCTCCACCTCCCCATCAATCACCAACTACAGGCTTGCCTATAGCCTTCTCTCATGGGGGCATTTTTGGCAATTGAAGTTCCTTTATCTCTAGCTTTCGTAAAGCTGACTTAAAACTAGTCAGAACAGAAAAAAGTCAGGCACTTGAGGAAGTTAAAAGTGGAAAATGAAATAAAAAGAATTTCCCAGTACATGAGGGCAGCAGCAAAGGGAGACAATGTCTCCTCAGTAGCAGTTCTACTTCAGACTTGGAATCATACAGTCATAATTCAGCCCTCTGAATGCCTCTGGATAGCTGGCAAGTTAGTCCCAGGCCAGAGAAAAGGTAAAGGGTAAAGGTAAAGGCTTTGCAAGCAGTGCTTGGATCCCTATTTCCTAATTACATCATCTTTCTAGGCTTGACTACAAAGCCAAGGCAGGTAGAACATGTGATTGACAGTGGATTTCTCTGTAAAAGGTCCACTTAGCTTCAGCGGGATGGAATCCCTCCATCTACACCAGGAGGTCTTTCCAACAGAGGTTCTTGCCAGCTCAATACTCCATGGTGCTAGGAGTGCTTGCCTGAAACTTTTGTCTGGTCACATGAGTTTAACTGTTACATCTGTAAGCATGGACCGTCAACCAACTTCCATTCTCACCTGGGCTAGACAGTGTGGGTTGGGAGGAATTTTATATGTTCTGTTACCCAAGAGGATGCTATACTTGATATTTGTTCTGCTTTGACAAGTGGTTTCCACTTGGCAACACAGAGAATTTTCCTCTGTGTATTTTCTTGGCCCATTGCTTTTTAACATCTAAAATTATCTCTTTATCTGGTGTCAATTGACAGTTTCTAGAATACTTCCACTCCAGTGGTATGGAAACATGGAAAGTAGCTATCTACTTTTTTGATAGCCACACACAATACTCAATTCACAGAACCAAAAAAATTTGGGTTGTCAAATACTTAAAGGAGAGGAAGTAATTTCCTCAAAGTCTCTGCCTTATGTTAATATCTGGGGTTGTCCATCGTGACAGGTAGTTTCTGTTTTCCAATTTTGCAGCTTGCTTGTTAGGACCCTTTTCCCTGTAGGGAAAGATAGGCAAGATTTTCTTTCTCTGGGTAGATTCTAGAAATGGAAAGCTTTATACTGGTCACAGCCTTAGGGATCAATGGAAATGTAGTTCCAGAATCCTCTTTTTTTCAGACATAGTGGTGACACTGGAGGACGCCTGTGAAAAATGTCCAAAGGATGCAACCAGCTGGTGTGTTTTCACCTATTTCCCAGACAGATTGGGCTTCCTGACTCTTAACCTATAGACATAGGTATGCAGGAGTATGGAAAGGGGTTGAATCTCCTTAGCTCTAATGTTTATGTCACATTTACAAATCTGAAACTTTTTAATAACCAAAGGACTTGTATGAAGTGATAACAGGAAGTAAAAAAAACTTGGGGGGACTTCTCCATGCCCTCCGGCCTTGCACTGAGGCAGCGGGTGGCAGCCAGCTCACAGTCCCTTAGAGCAGCAGTCACGCATAATTACCAGTAGAGAAACAACAGGTGAGCCCAGCCTCACGGGAGGTTCAAACACCAGCCAGTGACAACAAGGCCAACTAACACCAGAAATAACCAGATGGCAAAAGGAAAATGAAGGAACGTTACTAACAGAAATCAAGGCAACATGACAGCATCTGAACCCAGTTCGCCAACAACAGGAAGCCCTGGATACCACAACACACCAGAAAAACAAGACTTGAATCTAAAATCACTGGTCAGGATGCTGGTAGCTGAACACATAGATAAATCTCTTAAAGATATAGAGGAGAAAATGGATCAAAACTTAGAAGCCTTTACAAGGCAAACACAAAAATCACTTAAAGAAATTAAGGAGAAGATGGATCAAAAAGAAGAAGACAATAAGGAGGAAAGACAAAAATCACTTAAAGAAATACAGAAGAACATGGGCCAACACGTAGAAGCTATGAAAGAGGAAACACAAAAATCTCTTAAAGAAATACATAAAAACACAATCAAGCAAGCGAAAGATCTGAGCATATCCATCCAGGTTCTAAAAACAGAAGTAGAAACAACTAAGAAATCGCAGAGGGAGACAACATTGGAGATACAAAACCTTGGGAAGAAATCAGGGGCCATAGATGCAAATATCAACAATAGAATACAAGAGATAGAAGACAGAATCTCCGAAGCCGAAGATACCATAGGAACCATTGATTCAACAGTCAAAGAAAATACTAAATGCAAAAATGTTGTAACCCAAAACATCCAGGAAATCCAGGACACAATGAGAAGACCAAACCTAAGGATTATAGGTATAGATGAGAGTGAAGATTTACAAGTTAAAGGGCCAGCAAATATCTTCTACAAAATTATGGAAGAAAACTTCCCCAACCTAAAGAGAGAGATGCCCATGAATATACAAGAAGCCTATAGAACCCCAAACAGACTGGACCAGAACAGAAATACATAATAATAATCAAATAATAATCAAAACTCCAAATGTAATAAACAAAGAAAGAATATTAAAGGCAGCAAGAGAAAAAGGCCAAGTAACATATAAAAGAAGACCTATCAGAATAACACCAGACTTCTTACCTGAGACCATGAAAGCTAGAAGATCCTGGGCAGATATCATGCAAACTCTAAGAGAACACAAATTTCAGCCAAAACTACTTTACCCAGCAAAACTCTCAATCGCCATAGATGGAGACAACAAGATATTCCATGAAAAAACCAAACTTGCATGATATCTTTCCACAAATCCAGCCCTACAAAGGATAATAGGGGGGAAACACCAAGACAAGGAAGGAAACTACACCCGGGAAGAAGCAAGATAGAAACTTCCTCTCGATCCAGCAGGTGGCGGGGAAGCCAGACCCAGCCAGCTTCCCAGGTGCTCGGACCCAGCCTGCAGAACCAGGTACCCAAGATAGCCCGAGTTTAAGACCTTCGGGGACTCAGGCCTGGAGCGGGAGCTGCGCACAGAGTAGCGGTTTGGGGCACAAACATAAAGACATAGATTAACAGACTGGATAAGGAATCAGGACCCTACATTTTGCTGCATACAGGAAACACATCTCAGTGTTAAAGACAAACACTGCCTTAGAGTAAAAGGCTGGAAGACTATTTTACAAGCAAATGGTCTCAGGAAGAATTCTCAATACTGAGCATCTATGCGCCAAATGTAAGGGCACCCTCTTTCGTAAAAGAAACTTTACTAAAGCTTAAAGCACACATCACACGTAACACAATAATTGTAGGTGACTTCAACACTCCACTCTCCTCAATGGACCGATCAGGAAAGCAGAAACTAAACAGGGACACAGTGAAACTAATTGAAGCTTTGGACCAATTGGATTTAACAGATATATATAGAACATTCCATCCTAAAACAAAAGAGTATACCTTTTTCTCAGCACTGCACGGTACCTTCTCAAAAATTGATCATATAATTGGTCACAAGACAGACCTCAACAAATACAAGAAGACCGAACTAATCCCATGTCTCCTATCGGATCACTATGGAGTAAAAGTGGTCTTCAATAGCAAGAAGAACAACAGAAAGGCCACATACACATGGAAACTGAAAAATACTCTACTCAATGACACCTTGGTCAAGGAAGTAATAAAGAAAGAAATCAAAGACTTTTTAGACTTCAATGAAAATGAAGGTACGACCTACCCAAATCTTTGGTACACAATGAAAGCAGTGCTAAGAGGAAAACTCATAGCCCTGAGTGCCTCCTAAAAGAAACTGGAGAGAGCATACACTAGCAACTTAACAGCACACCTGAAGGCCCTGGAACAAAAAGAAGCTAACTCACCCAGGAGGAGTAGAAGAGAGGAAATCATCAAATAATGAATTCATGCAATTTGTATGTAAATGGTTAGATCTGGAAAATATCATCCTAAGTGAGCTAACCCAATCACAAAAGAATAATGGACTCAATTCCCCAATAAAAAGACATAGATTAACAGACTGGATAAGGAATCAGGACCCTACATTTTGCTGCATACAGGAAACACATCTCAGTGTTAAAGACAAACACTGCCTTAGAGTAAAAGGCTGGAAGACTATTTTACAAGCAAATGGTCTCAGGAAACAAGCTGGAGTAGCCATTCTAATATCAGATAAAATTGACTTTCAACGTAAAGTCATCAAAAGAGACTCAGAAGGTCACTTCTTGCTGGTCAAAGGGAAAATCCACCAAGAAGAGCTCTCACTACAGAACATCTATGCTCCAAATGCAAGGGCACCCTCATTTGTAAAAGAAACCTTACTAAAGCTTAAAGCACACAGTACATCTAACACAATAATTGTGGGTGACTTCAACACTCCACTCTCCTCAATGGACCGATCAGGAAAGCAGAAACTAAACAGGGACACAGTGAAACTAATTGAAACTTTGGACCAATTGGATTTAACAGATATGTATATATATATAGAACATTTCATCCTAAAGCTAAAGAATATACCTTTTTCTCAGCACCACATGGTACCTTCTCCAAAATTGATCATATAATTGGTCAAAAGACAGATGTCAACAAATACAAGAAGATCGAGCTAATTCCATGCCTCCTATCAAATCACCATGGAGTAAGAGTGGTCTTCAATAGCAACAAAAACAATAGGAAGCCCACATACACATGGAAACTGAACAATACACTACTCAATGACACCTTGGTCAAGAAAGAAATAAAAAAAGAAATCAAAGACTTTTTAGAATTCAATGAAAACGAAGGTACAACCTACCCAAATCTATGGGACACAATGAAAGCAGTGCTAAGAGGAAAACTCATAGCTCTAAGTGCATCCAAAAAGAAACTGGAGAGAGCATACACTAGCAGCTTAACAGCACACCTTAAAGCCCTAGAAGAAAAAGAAGCTAATTCACCCAGGAGGAGTAGAAGACAAGAAATTATCAAACTCAGGGCTGAAATCAATCAAGTAGAAACAAAGAGAACCATACAAAGAATCAACAAAACCAGGAACTGGTTCTTTGAGAAAATCAACAAGATAGATAAACCCTTAGCCAGACTAACCAAAGGACACAGAGACGGTATCCAAATTAACAAAATTAGAAATGAAAAGGGGGACATAACAACAGAAACTGAGGAAATTCAAAAGTTCATCAGATCCTAAAACAAAGGTCTATACTCAACAAAACTGGAGAATCTGGAGGAAATGGACAATTTCCTAGATAGATACCAAATACCAAAATTAAATCAACATTAAGTAGAGCAGCTACTTAGTCCCATAAGCCCTAAAGAAATAAAAGGGTTATAGAAAGCCTCCCAACCAAAAAAAGTATGGAACCAGATGGTTTTAGTGCAGAATTCTACCAGACCTTCGAAGAAGACTTAACTCCAATGCTCTTCAAACTATTCCACAAAATAGAGACAGAAGGGACACTACCCAACTCATTCCTCGAAGCCACAATTATGCTGATACCTAAACCACAAAAAGATCCAACAAAGAAAGAGACCTACAGGCCAATTTCTCTTATGAATATCGATGCAAAAATTCTAAATAAAATTCTTGTCAACTGAATCCAAGAGCACATCAAAACGATCATTCACCATGATCAAGTAGGCTTCATCCCAGGGATGCAGGGATGGTTCAATATATGGAAATCCATCAATGTAATCCACTACATAAACAAACTAAAAGAAAAAAACCACATGGTCATCTCATTAGATACTGAAAAAGCATTCGACAAAATTCAGCATCCTTTCATGCTAAAAGTCTTGGAAAGAGCAGGAATTCAAGGCCCATACCTAAACATAGTAAAAGCAATCTACAGCAAACCAGTAGCCAACATCAAAATAAATGGAGAGAAACTTGAAGCAATCCCACTAAAATCAGGGACTAGACAAGGCTGCCCTCTCTCTCCATATCTTTTCAATATAGTACTTGAAGTTCTAGCAAGAGCAATTAGACAACATAAGGAAGTCAAAGGGATACAAATTGGAAAGGAAGAAGTCAAACTATCATTATTTGCAGACGATATGATAGTTTACTTAAGCGACCCAAAAAACTCCACCAGAGAACTTCTACAGCTGATAAACAACTTCAGCAAACTGGCTGGTTATAAAATTAATTCAAGCAAATCAGTAGCCTTCTTGTACTCAAAGGACAAGCAGGCTGAGAAAGAAGTAAGGGAAATAACACCCTTCACAATAGCCACAAACAACATAAAGTACCTTGACATAACTCTAACAAAACAAGTGAAAGATCTATATGACAGGAACTTCAAGTCCTTGAAGAAAGAAATCAAAGAAAACCTCAGAAGATGGAAAAATATTTCTTGCTCCTGGATTGGCAGGATCAACATAGTAAAAATGGCCATCTTGCCAAAAGCAATCTACAGATTCAATGCGATCCCCATCAAAATCCCAACTCAATTCTTCATAGATTTAGAAAGAGCAATTCTCAAATTCATCTGGAGTAACAAAAAACCCAGGATAGCTAAAACTATTTTCAGCAATAAAGGACTTCTGGGAGAATCAATATCCCTGACCTCAAGCAGTACTGCAGAGCAATTGTGTTAAAAACTGAATGATATTGGTACAGGAACAGGCAAGTAGATCAATGGAATAGGATTGAAGACCCAGAAATGAACCCACAGACTTATGGTCACTTGATCTTTGATAAAGGAGCCACAACCATTCAGTGGAAAAAGGATAGCCTTTTCAACAAATGGTGCTGGTTCAACTGGAGGTCAACATGCAGAAGAATGCGAATTGACCCACTCTTATCTCCTTGCACTAAGATCAACTCCAAGTGGATCAAGGACCTCCACAAAAATACAGACACACTGAAACTATTAGAAAAGAAACTTGGGAAGACCCTGGAGGACATGGGCACAGGAGGAAAGTTCCTGAACAGAACAGCAATAGCTTATGCTCTAAGATCAAGAATTAACGAATGGGACCTCATAAAATTACAAAGTTTCTGTAAGGCAAAGGACACTGTCAGAAGGACAAAACAACAACCAACAAAGTGGGAAAAGATCTTCACCAACCCCACATCCGACAGAGGGCTAATATCCAATATATACAAAAACTCCAGAAGGTAGACCCCAAAGAACCAAATAACCCTATCAAAAAATGGGGTACAGAGCTAAACAAAGAATTTTCACCAGAAGAAATTTGGATGGCCGAGAAACACCTTAAGAGATGTTCAACATCATTAGTCATCAGGGAAATGCAAATCAAAACAACCCTGAGATTCCACCTCACACCAGTCAGAATGGCTAAGATTAAAAACTCAAGAGACAACAAGTGCTGGCGAGGGTGTGGAGAAAGAGGAACACTCCTCCACTGTTGGTGGGATTGCAAAATGGTAAAACTGCTCTGGAAATCAGTTTGGCGTTTCCTCAGAAAATTGGGCATGTCACTTCCAGAGGACCCTGGCATACCACTCCTGGGCATATACCCAGAGGATTCCCCTGCATACAGTAAAGACACCAAAAAAAGATGAGCAATCTACACTAACCCAGACCCAAAGAGGTCTCAGAGACTGAGCCTCTAACTAGAGACATGTATAGACTGCTCTGAAACCTATTGTACATGTGTTGCAGAGGTTTACCTGGTCAGACAAGGGAAAAGACACAATCCAAGAAATCCTTGAATCCCCAGGGAAGGTAAAGGCCTAGTGGGAGAGGAGAACAACTCAATGGCAATGGGAGGAAGAACTGGGGGGAGGGGGTAATGAGGAAGGGAGCAAAAATTGGAGTGTAAATGAATAAAATAATTTAAGTTAAAAAATAGATGAGTCTCAAAATAATCATTCACCATGAACAAGAAGGCTTCATTCCAGGGATGCAGGGATGGTTCAATATATGGAAATCCATCAATGCAATCCATTACATTAAACAAACTCAAAGAAAAAATCACATGGTCATTTTATTAGATTCTGAAAAGGCATTTGCCAAAATTTAGCATCCTTTCATGCTAAAAGTCTTAGAAAGAACAGGAATTCAAGGCCCATACCCAAACATAGTTAAAGCAATATATAGCAAACTGGTAGACAACATCAAAATAAATAGAGAGAAACATGAAGCAATCCCACTAAAATCAGGGACTAGACAAGGCTGCCCTCTCTCTCCAATATTTTCAATATAGTACTTGGAGTACTAACTATAGCAATTAGACAACATAAGGAGGTCAAAGAGATAAGAATTGGAAAGGAGGAAGTCAAACTATCACTGTTTGCAGATGATATGATAGTATACTTAAGTGACCCAAAAAACTCCACCAGAGAACTCCTACAGCTGATAAACAACTTCAGTAAAGTGGCTGGTTATAAAATAAACTCAAGCAAATCAGTAGGCTTCCTATATTCAAAGGATAAGCAGGCTGAGAAAGAAATTAGGAAAATAACACCCTTCACAATAGCTGCAAATATAAAGTATCTTGGGGTGACTCTAACCAAACAAGTGAAAGACCTGTATGACAAGAACTTCAGGTCTATGAAGAAGGAAATTGAAGAAGACCTCAGAAAATGGAAAAATCTTCCATGCTCATGGATTGGTAGGATTAATATAGTAAAAATGGCCATTTTGCCAAAAGCAATATACAGATTCAACGCAATCCCCATCAAAATCCAAACTCAGTTATTCATTGAGTTAGAATGAGCAATTATCAAATACATCTGGAATAACAAGAAACCCAGAATAGCTAAAACTATTCTCAATGGTAAAAGAACTTCTTGGGGAATCAGAATCCCAGACCTCAAGCAATACTACAGAGCAATAGTGTTAAAAACTGCATGGTATTGGTACAGTGACAGGCAGGTAGAACAATGGAATAGGATTGAAGACCCAGAAACGAACCCATACACCTATGGTTACTTGATCTTCAACAAAAGAGCTCAAAACATCCAGTGGAAAAAAGATAACCTTTTCAACAAATGGCGCTGGTTCAATTGGAGGTCAGCATGCAGAAGAATGCAAATTGGCACATTCTTATCTCCTTGTACAAAGCTCAACTCCAAGTGGATCAAGGACCTCCACCTAAAACCAGACACATTGCAACTTATAGAAAAGAAACTGGAGAAGACCCTTGAGGACATGGGCATGAGGGGTGGGGGGAAGTTCCTGAATAGAACATCAATAGCTTATGCTCTAAGATCAAAATTGACAAATGGGACCTCATAAAATTACAGTTTCTGTAAGACAAAGGACACCTTCAAAAGGACAAAATGACAACCAAAAAATTGGGAAAAGATCTTCACCAACCCCACATCCGACAGAACGCTAATATCCAATATATACAAAGAAGTCAAGAAGTTAGACCCCAGAAAACCAAATAACCCTATTAAAAAATGGTGTACAGAGCTAAACAAAGAATTTTCACCTGAAGAACTTCGGATGGCTGAGAAGCACCTTAAAAAATGTTCAACATCATTAGTCATTAGGGAAATGCAAATCAAAACAACCCTGAGATTTGACCTCACAACAGTCAGAATGGCTAAGATTAAAAACTCATGAGATAGCAGGTGAGAAAGGAAAATAATCCATAACAAAACTTTTACCAAGAACTATAAACATTATTCTAGAAAGACTCTTAGAAACTTGAGTGAAGCAGTTCCTCTTCAAAAAGAAAAAAGAAACATATCCAATAGTACCTGCTCTAGGCTCTTTACATTTACAACGTAACCATCATTGTTGACAATCATCTCTCATGAAGCTATGCAAAGAACAAATGACATTTGTGCTTAGGGGAATTTGTGGCTTCACAATGCACTAAAAGTTAACATGAGACCTATTCTCATGAAATCTAATTAGAAAAAAAATAATCTTAGAATAAGATAGAAACAAAATGACTCATACACAGCCATGCATATGCAAAGATGTAAAAGTCAGAATCTAACATGCACTAGCAATTTGTTTTCTTCAGTTCCTTCACACGCCACTGTGCTTCCTCTTGTACTTTGTCCGTTTTCCCAAGCTCAAATTCCTCAGGTAATGAGTGAAAGCCTTTTTGCTTTCCAAACATTTTCATGGCTAAAACTAATGCCTGAAGAAATTGGAAGAGACACTGAAAATCTCAGATATAGAAGGAACTGAAAGGTGGCAGTGATAGAGTCCTAACACATTCCTGAAAAGCAAGCATGACCTCTACTCTCTAACTTTTGTACACTCTGGAAACAATCCAGTACACACACAAACATAAGCATGTGTGTGTGTGTGTGTGTGTGTGTGTGTGTGTGTGTGTGTCTAATAACCATTAATGAAGAAATAGAATATAAAAAATCATCAATATTATCTATGAGTCTGAAAGCTACAGTGAAAACCAGCCTGACAAAACAAGACCACTGGTATAATAACAACCTGAATATTCTGGGAGTCACCAACCTTTTTCTGAGTGGATTAAAGGACCACTGTACAACATAAACTCATGTGTGGAATTATTACTAGGTCCAAAACCCTTAGATACTATGAGAGAGCCAACTACTATTAGTTTGAAAAATATAGTACTTAACAGAGTCCTAAAGAAGGAAGTTGGTTTTATTTTTTTTTTCAAAAAAAAAAGAATGACAGTTACCACAATGAACCAAAACTGTTAAGAATGAAGAGACTAAGATATTGCAAATTATTTAGTCCTGAGTGGGATGCTTCTTTTTTACAACCTAATCTTCCAATTGTTAGGAATCACTGCAAATCTAGGGTCTAAAAGATTGTAAGAGCCAAAGGTAAGAAAGGTGGGGAACAGCATATATGAACTCAAACAGTTGTGACAACAAACACAGGACATCTGGATATTCAAGCCAGACAAAATGCCAGAAAGTATGTGTTGGTTGGGGGTGATTCCACTGGTTTTCTTTAAAAGTGTGTTCCCAGCCGGGCATGGTGGTGTACACCTTTAATCCCAGCACTTGGGAGGCAGAGGCAGGTGGATTTCTGAGTTCGAGGCCAGCCTGGTCTACAGAGTGAGTTCTAGGACAGCCAGGGCTACACAGAGAAACCCTGTCTCGAAAAACCAAAAAAATTAAAATAGTGTGTTCCCTGTTAAGTAAAACACCACATACCCAAAAGTACTGGGAATGATAGGTTAAAAAATGAGAATGCTGAATTGGTGGTCTGGGGATGAAGGGCAGAGCTATGAGAAGTTAAAGCAGAGATGAATGAGACCACAATGTGATGTATGAAATTGAAGGAATTAACAAAGACACATTGGAAAGGATCCCCTCTCTCTAAGGGATTTCTTACATTATAGGAATGGAACAGTCACCACAAAAAAAGGATAAAGTGAGAATAAACAACCATTTTCCATGTGTAAAATGATGCTGCTGTTAAATAAATATACAGAACTTCCTTATCCAAAATAAGGTGTGTGAATTAGAGGGGATATAAGGCAATGTGAATCACCACAAATTAGTGCTTACTGTGTATAGACTGCCAAGAGTCCCTATCACAAAGTTCAACAAAGTATGAAAGCAAACGCTCTGTTTATTTTGTGTAGTATGATTAACAAAGATTTTGAAACAGGGCAAAGTCAGTATATGTGGATAAAAGCGAATGGAATGGTTCTGTGCAGGGAAAGAGGTGAGGCTCAAGTACTTCTGTATCATCTTCAGTCTCTGGTTGCATTAAGGTTATGAATCTACAAATCCCAGTTTCTTATTCACAAATGGAAATAATGTTTTCTTAGAAAAGAAAGTTTAACATAGAGAGAAGAGTAAGAGTGAAAATTGACATAACTGCCTCAGGAATGTTATAACAACTTTATAGAAGGAGCCTTTGAATGAGCAATGTCATTACCTCTGAAATAATATACTGAATTCTTCAAATAATCAAGTTCCTTTGATAAATTTCCCCAGGATTCAACTTTGTACACCTTGGTCCTTCTATAGGAACTGGTTTTTATACTTATCTCTGGAGATGTTTCAAAGTCTAGAAAGTACACTTCTCTTCTGTTCAGACACAGTAATCCAGGCTCACTTCTGAAATACTGGGACATTGAATCCTGAGTTTGTCCAGATACAAGCTGTTAGAAACTGGCAGTCCTTCTGTTAAACTGTTGCAGATAGAAAAATACAAATTTTTTTTTAAATTTTTATTTTCTATATTCAATGTTTACATTCCAAAGGCTTTCCCCTTTCCCAGTTCCCCCCCACCATACGTCTCATAATTCCTCCCCCCCCAACTATTCACCAATCATTCCCCCTCCCCCCATGGTTTCTCTACAAAACTGGATCCAATCTTTACAGGCCCAGGGTCCTCTCCTTTCTTTTCTTGGGAATCATTTGACTTGCTAATTGTGCCTTGAGAATTTAGGGCTTCTGGGCTCATTAATATCCACTTATCAGTGATTGCATTTCATGTGTATTCTTTTGTGATTGGGTTAACTCACTCAGGATGATATTTTCCAGGTCTAACCATTTACCTACAAATTGCATGAATTTATTATTTTTAATTGCTGAGTAGTATTCCATTGTATAAATATACCATATTTTCTGTATCCATTCCTCCTTTGAGGGATATTTGGGCTCCTTCCAATTTCTGGCTATTATAAACAAGGCTGCTATAAACATAGTGGAGCATGTGTCTTTATTGTATGCAGGGGAATCCTCTGGGTATATGCCCAGGAGTGGTATGCCAGGGTCCTCTGGAAGTGACATGCCCAATTTTCTGAGGAAACGCCAAACTGATTTCCAGAGCAGTTTTACCATTTTGAAATCCCACCAACAGTGGAGGAGTGTTCCTCTTTCTCCACATCCTCGCCAGCACTTGTTGTCTCTTGAGTTTTTAATCTTAGCCATTCTGACTGGTGTGAGGTGGAATCTCAGGGTTGTTTTGATTTGCATTTCCCTGATGACTAATGATGTTGAACATCTCTTAAGGTGTTTCTCGGCCATCCGCATTTCTTCTGGTGAAAATTCTTTGTTTAGCTCTGTACCCCATTTTTTGATAGGGTTATTTGGTTCTTTGGGGTCTAACTTCTGGAGTTCTTTGTATATATTGGATATTAGCCCTCTGTCGGATGTGGGGTTGGTGAAGATCTTTTCCCACTTTGTTGGTTGTCGTTTTGTCCTTCTGACAGTGTCCTTTGCCTTGCAGAAACTTTGTAATTTTATGAGATCCCATTTGTCAATTCTTGATCTTAGTGCATAAGCTATTGGTGTTCTGTTCAGGAACTTTCCCCCCGTGCCCATGTCCTCCAGGGTCGTCCCAAGTTTCTTTTCTAATAGTTTCAGTGTGTCTGGTTTTATGTGGAGGTCCTTGATCCACATGGAGTTGATCTTAGTGCAAAGAGATAAGAGTGAAAATACAAATTTTTTTTCCATCATTGGGTTCCACAGTAGTAACAGCCATATAGCTTTCTCTATGTAACAATACCGTATGTTTTGCTATTTAAAAAAAAATTATGACTAATATATGAGATTTTTTTGCTTTAATTATGTAGCGCTAAGCATAAATTATTTAGTTGTAAGGAATTTATGCAGAATGTATGCCCAAATGCTTGTTTTGCTGAAACCACTTTAAATTAAACATACAAAGTGTAATGTGTGCATATATTGCTACTCATGGATAGAAACAGATTAAGAACATTGATTTTGAGGCTAACCTGAACTGCATATGGGGACAAACAAAATATCAATAAAACATGAATCCCCACATGAACACAAATCTGATAATAAAGATTAAAGACTTTTAAAGATTTTTCATTTACTTAAAATTTAACTTATGTGAGTGTGTCTCCTAGGAAAGTCAGATGATACATCCTTTGTTTCAACAGAAATACTCTCTAAACTTAATGTAGAAGACAACAGCAATAGACATACTTGCATGGGAAGTAAAAGGCTCAGGAGACCTCAGCCCTACACAAAACAATACAGGAAACTAAGGAAAGCTGACAGCTGCAGAAACTGTTTTCCCCAAGATAGAGCACAATTGGTTAATCAATTTCAAATGATCAGTCCTAAAAACATGCAAACAATCATCATTGTACAGATTTAGCATGCTATACTTATATTTTAGAAATATATATGTGCATATATATACATATATATGTGTGTGTTTATATATATAACAACCATTAAAGAGAAAAGAGGTCTGCATTAGGAAGAAGACAGGGAATTATAAATAAGAGAGTTTAGGGATGAGGAAATGAAAGAAAAGGAACATAATGATACTTTAAATCTCAATAAATAAAATAATTTTTAAAGATTAAAGTATTTGCAAGAAATATTGATATTGTAAACATTTCTTTTATTGTTCATATTTATCAGGAATATTGGTCATACAAAACTCAAAAAAATTAAGACAAAATCTCTTATGGGCACCACATAATGAACTAGGTAAAAGAAGTTCTTATTTGTTTTATGATTGTAGCAAAGTCTAGTTAGAAGAGAGATTAAGCAATATTTGATTAGTCAATAATGTTCCAAAGTGCAATGTGTTGGTCTTCAGCTGTACTACAAAAAACTGTGCCCAATCAAAGCTGTGTCAATAAGAAGAATCTCCATGGATCCATTCCTGGTCCTGGTGCTCAGTTTCTCCTGTCTGTTTTTCTTCTCACTCTGGAGTCAGAGGTCTGGGAGAGCAAAGCTCCCTCCTGGCCCTACTCTTATTCCTATATTGGCAATTTATTCCAGATAAATGTGAAGGATATTCACAAATCCTTCACCAATGTAAGTGTGCCTTATGCTCAGGGAGATATAAGTCATGCTGTGTTCAATGGAATTCTATTACTGGAGACAATATCAATTTAAAATGATCATTAAGTAGAAAACTATAATGTGTCTTTTCTGTCTTTTGCCTCTAGTCCTGGTAAGAAAATTAGTAATGAGCAAGGTTTCAGGTTGAAGAACAGTTATGCCATTGCATTTTATGATTGCTGAATTTCAAAGTTATGCTTATTCAAATTCTTATTTTCTGAACATTTTCTATTATTTTGGCTTGAGGTAAAGAATGTTAAATATTTCATTCAGTGAGTCAGAAGTTTAGACATTCATTGTTCTTAGATTAGTAGGTGGTGATTAACTCTGAAGAACTAGTTCATGTCTGATATGAAGTAAAACCTGTGAACATGGACTCACAGAGGAAATGAAAGCAACAGCGGGCCATAGTATATATGGGACCTTCCCAATCTATTTTTATAACTTACAAGACCTGTCCCTTGGGCCAAGAACACTTCATGATGATAATGTGTTTTGTCCACAAGTGCCTCATTCTGTGGTGCAGTTGCTATGATGCCTGCTTTCTGTAGTTTTGTAACAACTGTCAAAAAATAAACACTTTTATTACTGGTGACCAAAGATTTTAGGTTTCATTGTCACATGGTGCTGCAGTTTCCACAAGAGAAGTTTCACATCTGATACTGCATCAGTCATATGACTACTGATGTCTATTTCTATGTGAAGTGAGCATGAGCACCTAATAGTGAATAAGAGGAGTTCCAATTTAATTCTTTACTTCTTTGAAATATTGCCCTGGGAATGAAAGTAGAATTACCATTCTTCAGTTTCTTTATGAAATAGGAGGATGAGAACTGCCAAATATCATAGTGTGATATTTTACTGTCATCAGTGTGTCAGCTGTCTGTGTGGTTTCTTGCCACACTATACATAATCTGCATATGATAAATACTCAAAATTCAAGGTATATGCACATAAAACTGAGTCTTTCTAGATAAAAATATAATACCACAGTAATATTAACACTCTAAAAGTGTTTTAAACCATTTAGAATAAAAAGATATTTTCCTAATATTTCCATTTTCTTTCTATTTCTAGTTATCAAATGTTTATGACCCTGTGTTTACTCTATACTTGGGGAGGAAGCCCACTGTGGTGTTGCATGGCTATGAGGCAGTGAAGGAAGCTCTGGTTGATCATGGGGATGAGCTTTCTGGAAGAGGAAGGCTCCCAGTGATTGAGAGAGCTATTAATGGAATGGGTAAGTGTAGATGTACTCACCTATGTGCTGCACAGTATTCATAGTGAACTAAAGAATGGAAAGCAGAGGCAATGCTTGCTACTGAGGCACAGTTTGGGATTCTATGGCTGGCATCAGGCATCTTCTTTTTCTTCTATCACTGGGGTATACTCTCTACTGTGCGTTCTTATTTTTTTAGGCATTGTATTTAGCAATGGAAATATATGAAAAGACAAAAGGCATTTCTCACTCATGACTCTGAAATTTAGGCATCGGGAAAAGGAGCATTGAGGACTGTGTACAAGAGGTAGCATGGTGCCTTGTGGAAGAACTGAGGATAACCAATGGTAAATGCAGGTTTAAAATCTGACATTTACTTCTTGATCTAGGTATGGCTTAATGAATGATGTTGATCCTATCCTATTTAAAGTATTTTTAATGAGATGTATAGGACTCAAGTTAATGTTCCAGTGCATTGCCAAGCCATGCATTCCCCTTAGCATAAATGTGGCATAAAACTTCTAAAGCATCTTAGTATGGTAACAAGAGAAAGGTGACTTCTATTTATATTTCTATGAATTTTACACTTGTTTCCCATTCTTCCAGAAAGTGATCCCACATTCATCCTGGGCTGTGGTCCCTGCAATGTCATCTCCTCCATTGTTTTCCAGGGTCATTTTGATTATAAAGATCAGGATTTTATTAACTTGATGGAAAAAATGGACAAAATAACCAAGGTTCTGAGTACCTGCTGGTTGCAGGTGAAGCTATTATACTCTCCTTCTGAGACCACATTTATGCTCTTTCTTACTTACAGGTCAAATTCAACAAGTAACAAATAGTGAAGTAACCAGACATCACAGTTCTGATTAATGTATTATGAAAAGAATATTTGGAAGAAAATTCTTAACCTTTTGCTATAGAAATGGAAAACCAGAAGGGCCAATGCCAGGATTGCTTTCACCTGCTACCTTCCTATCCATTGATTTCACTATTAACTTCCACAGAAATCTTTTGTTTAAGTACTGTATTCACTTCTAGTGAGCTGGCAAGTCGCTCATAGGACATTCTTCTACTGTGTGAATTTATTGACATCTTTTCAAAAATTACTCACATTTTTATCATATTACCAGGAAAGAATATCTTAGTATAGAAAGACTATACTATGAAAGGAGAAAGAATATGTGTGCCAAAGAAAGCTGCCAAGAAGCAGTGGTTTAATGCATCATCTAATATTCTAGTTGTCAGGGTTAGAGGAAGAAGTAACAAGGTGCATGATTTCATTCTATGTAGTAATAAACATCCTCCCATAATTGTCTTAAGCTGAACTGGCCTTTCATGCAAACCGCATAAAGAATGATATGTGGGAAACTCCACAAGGGTTTAGGTATATAATTTATTTTAAGGCATATACTCTTTTGTGTAAAGAGCTGCTTGGTAGGAAAAAATCATCAGGTACTAAATTTCTTCTGTAAATCAAGTCACCCAGCCATCTTAACTTCTTCTGTAGAGTATGAGTATAAGTAATTTACATATGTGGTATTTCACACATGAGATTAGAGTTTATTGGTGCTACTGAAGAACTGACATGAACATACTTTGCAATAAAAAGATATGTAACTGGGCGGTGGTGGTGCACGCCTGTAATCCCAGCACTTGGGAGGCAGAGGCAGGCGGATCTCTGAGTTCGAGGCCAGCCTGGTCTACAGAGTGAGTTCCAGGACAGCCAGGGCTATACAGAGAAACTCTGTCTCAAAAAACAAAAACAAAAACAAAAAAAAAGATATGTGAGTGAGAATATTTTACTATGATCGTTGGTCATTTGGGCAGTGATTTCTCCTTCAAATCTCCCTATTAAAAATAGAAAATTAGTAAAAAAAATATAGAATTATGTATGAAAAAAACTAACTGCTTAAGAAGAATTCTGTACATATTTTGATCTATCAATGTAAATTAGTCATGTGGTATGATATAAATATACCTTAATTACTTCAATACGATACATTAATTTAGTAAATTTTGGATTTCCATACAGGTTTGCAATGCATTTCCTGCTCTGATTGATTATTTTCCAGGAAGTCATAACCTATTTTTTAAAAACTATGCGAGTCTTAAAAGTTATATTTGGGGGAAAATAAAAGAACATGAAAAATCATTGGATGTTATAATTCCTCGGGACTTTATAGATTATTTTCTAATTAAATGAGGGCAGGTAAAGAGTTTATATTCATCTATACAATTACTAAATTGATCAGTTTCTCTATAGTTCACTGAATACTCACTAATTTCCACTGATGTTAAAATCATAACAATATCATGTGAAAAACAATTTAGTATTTATTATTTTGTTTAAGTATGCCTGGAAGAAATAGATGAATATGTTAATTGACCCTTGTTTTTAAATTATAAAGAAAAAACAAATTTAAAACAATCTTGTGAATAGAAAAAGAAACACAAAAGGCAGATGGGATGGAAAAATTTCCAATTTGGTCATACATCATAAACTGTCCTGTCTTAACATGAACATGGAAATCATCATCAGTTATGGATCACTAGCATACCCTATAGGTTAAAATTGATCATGTCACACATGTACTGATCTACAGGAGATCTTGAAAGGACTGACTGGTGTAAGGAAAGGTAGGTATACCTTGATAAGAGTGGGTAGGTGAAAGAATAAAGCTTGATAATAAAATCCAAAGAATTTACCCCAGTGGGGTTAAAGATGGGAATTATTTGGGAATGTTGTCATGATTAACTGTTGGTATTGTGTAATTTAGGAAAAAACACCATAGCCCTACAGTTTATGAGGTACTCTCACTTAAAAAAGCAATCAATGATAAATATTCATGATTATTGGAGAGAATACATTCTGATCCCTTTATCATTCTTCTTTTTTATTTTCTATATTCTTTGTTTACATTCCAAAGGCTTTCCCCTTTCCCAGTTCCCCCCTCACCATATGTCCCATAAGTCCTCTTCCCTCCGCCCATTCCCCAATCAACCCCCCCACACACCATTTCTCTGTTCTGATACTCTCCTACAAAACTGGATCCAGTCTTTTCAGGACCAGGGTTCTCTCCTTCCTTCTTCTTCCCTTTATCTTTCTTTGTGTCCTTTGCTAGCAGTACAGTGTTCACATGTGTTCATTCCTGAAACATTTCAACACTATTTAAATGTGAGCTCCTCAACTTCAGTACTTGCTTTTGCCAGACTGCTTGACCATTCTGGATCCTTTACATTTCCATTTGAATTTTAAGATGTTAATACTTTCTACAAAGAGGCCAATGGGTATTCATACATAAATGGCACTTAATCTCTCAATCATTTTAAAGGGTTGTTCCATTTTCAAAACAGATAAAATTAACATATGATGCTAATAAATGTATTTTGAATGCACTGTATTATTGTTTAGTGCATTTACAAATACTGCATCCACCAATTATCTAGTTTCAAAATGCCATATCATTCTGCAAGACTTAACTATCACAGTTATTAACAACCACTCCACAAACTCCACTACATTATTAGTAACTGATAGAGTGATCTCTATCTTTATAGATTTTCTTCTGTCTCTGTGACTGAGTAAGATGACATTGAAACTAGCTCTTCATGTACAAGACTTTACTTTCTGTCTTCTTGTACTTACAGAAAATATTAGATACTCCTGTAAGTGTAGTTTTCTTCCATAATTCCTACTTCACTTACAGTAAATTTCATTTACAAGGATGAGAAACACAATGGAAATATTCATCAAATATGTATCTTTGTGTTTTTTCTACATCCAACTTGCCTAAGTAATTTATCTTGAAATATCTGTGCACATGATTTTGACAGCATGTTTTCATTTTATGAGTGCACATCTCCAATAAATGGGATTTTTTATACAAATGGTAATTTCATATTAATCTTTTTAAAGAACAGCTGAAATTTTCAACAAACATTATATAATTTAATAGATGAAAGAATATTTTGAAGTGTTATTTCATGTTTGAGGCAGTTTTTGCTGTACTTGAGTCTGCACATCTAGACATCTAAGTTCTTTGAGTCTTTATGCTGGTCTATGTGTCAATACAACAATGCTTTCATTTTTATAGTCCATAGTAGTTTTCCACATTTGAGGAATTTTCTCCACTTTCATTTGAATTTGTGTATTATATTTCCCACATTAACTTTATTACAGATGGAAGTGAATTATTAGATTACATTAAGGAATTTTTTAATTATTTTAAAACAATTCCAATTCAAATATTTGTGCATGAGCAATTTTCCACCCATAAATATAGTTTTTGTTTCTTAATATCATAAATGGCTTGAAGTGCATACATCATCCATGTCTTTGATTATGAAATTTTAGCTTTTCCCAATACTATAAGTGTGATTATTTTTTATTTCATTTTAGTTCACTAATTTCTATTGTAGAGATACATAACAGTTTAATTTTTAACCTTGACATTATGCTGTCACAATTTGCTAATTTTATGGCTTTTTTCCTCTTTTGCTTTACATGGGATTTTTTATTTATGCTTTCTATGTCAATGATGCCATTAATTTTGATGAGATTAGGCAAAGCTAACATTTGTCTTTCCTGAAGAATATTTACTTCTGTGTCAAATGGAGTGTTCTATTCATGTGTTTTAGGTTTAGATACTTTCTAGTACATAAAACTCGTTTATTTCCCAATCAGATCATCTCTTTGTAAACACTCTGTATATAATTGAATATTAATTTTGGTGAATTTTATACCTTTATTGTAAAAAGGTTCATTAGTCTTTGGAATGTCTTCTTGGTGTTTATTGAAGGTCACTTATTTGATGCATACACATTTACATTTCTATTATTTTTAATTAATTTAGAACATTTATAAGATCACCTCTACATCTTTATTTTGTTTGTAAACTATTCTAATAAATTCTTTGAGAAGTCCACAACTGTTTTGACTACATTCACTTCTAATTCGTCTCTCCTTTTATTCATTCCTGATCCATGTCCACATCTTTTGGCCCAAATTTTTGTCTTATTTAAAACTTTTTTTAATACTACTCGAATTTTGATTTTTGCTGTTATTTACTCTTGGTGTGGGTCCCTCTAGTGGAAAATGGTCTATCTACCAAAAGCTTCAGTATTTAAGAAAATTAACTCTCCTACCCTTAGAAGTCATCAAGTGACCCTGAGTTCAGGGTTGGAGTTCAGACACCCCTTCCCTCTCCAGACTGGGTTGTTCTTAAGCAAGTCTTGTGGAGGTAAGGACAAGTGCTATGAGTTCTTGAGGGGACTGGTGCTCTCACATACATAGACATAATAGTAGAAATAGTAGGAAATAGTGTCAAGGTGATGAAATGATCATGTGATTATTATCCTTGGATCTATTTAAAGGATAGATTACATGTGTTTCAGTTCCCTTTCCTCTCTGAAATAAAAGCGACTTGATCATGGTGGACGATCACATTGAGGTGATCTTAAATTCAACTTGAAAATATTTTATTCAAAAATTTTGCAAGTTTGTTAATCACAGAGATTAGCTTATAATTTTCTCTTTTTTTCCTTTGGTCTTTCTCTGCTTGGGGTTATCAAAGCAATATTAGGTCCCTACAAACAACTTAAAAATTGTCCTTCCTTGCCATTTTATGAAGTAAAATGAAGCAGTGATGCTATTTTTTTTCAAAAGTTCGGGTAGGATTCTGCACTAAAACTGGCACTAAGCTTTTTGAAGTTGGGGAAATTTTGATTACTGCTTCTATGTCATCGATTGTTACACACATGTAGACTTTATTCTTTTAATTTTGTCTAACACTGGTAAGTCATTGCATCTAAAACTCATCATCTTTTGTTTTCCAGTTTAGTGGAATATACATGTTTAGGGTATATCTTTATGAATTTCCATATTTTTATAATGTCTGTTGTTTTCTCTCCTTTTCTTCTCTGATTTTGCTAATTTGGACTTATTTCTTATTTCTGGATATGTTAGCTATGTGTTTTTCAAACTTGTTCATTGTTTCCATTTCAATTTAATTTTTGGTTTTAAATTATAGCTTATGACATTACTCCCAAGCTGTTACTCTCACCAAAACCTCATATACATTCCACTATGCTCCTGTTTAGATTCATAGTAATATAATCAAATAAGCAACTCTTTTTAATTGATCTTCTATATAGTTTTTGTTTCTTTGTTCACTATTATTTTATTAATTTAAGGCCTGATATTAATTATTTCTTAATACCTACTTTTTGGAGGTGTTGTTTGTTTTGTTTTCAAAGCCTTCAACTGCCTCATTGTTATTAATTTATATCACTTAATTTTTATATAGGCATTTATATAAATCCTTGTATTTAATTTAACTATATTTCTTCCTCTTACCCTTTCTACCTACCAACATTTCCCATGGCCCTTATGTCCTTTGATATTAATGGTCTCATATTTTTTTAATTATCATTTGTATGTGTGTATGTCTGTGTGTCTGTGTGTATGTTTGTGTGTGCATGTGTATATTACATTTAATTCCCATGCCATCTTTCTCATCAACATCATCATTTCCACTGATGTTATCATTGCTCATATCATTTTCAGCAATAATGTTTTTGAGATTTCAAGGTTATAGATTCCCTCTTATATCCAGAAGAAGCAATCTTGTAGCAGATAGCCTATTCCTGTGGTTCTTATAATCTTTCTTTCCTTTCTTCCAAGTTTTAAATATAACAGGTGTGTTGTAAATGTTATAATTTGAGAGAGGAAAACACATAGTTGTTCTTTGCAAAATAAATAAGTGATTATTTCTACATTTGTTCCACAAAGAAGCTTTACTGATGAGATGTGAAAGTTGTACTAGCCTATTTGTACTAAGAAAATTACTTATAATACAGGTAAGAATTTTACCAGTTTAAGAACTATTACCTTGACAGAATGATTGGTTAAGTTTCCAGTAACAGCATGACTCCCCTATTGTTGAGTAATCCTTACATACATGAAGACAGCTGCTTGGTACAGTTAAGATATAACTTCTACAATTGCACCATTTTGTATCCAAAGGTATTCCAACATATGGAAATAAAATTACCATTTCAACATATGGAAATAAAATTATTAGTTTTTTAGTGTAAACCTATATATGTGTATTTGAAGATAATATTGATGAAAGCAATGCTACATGTATGGGTAGAAAATGACTTGGAGTTGCATTAAAAAGAGAGAAGAGTGTTTTGTATGGCAGATATAGTGTTAGATATACAATATTAAATGTACCAGAAGCCATCTAGAGAGTATGAAAACATAATTTTATATTTAAAAATGATAATGATATTTTAACTATAATCTACTGTTTGAACATTTTAATCTGTAGCCTTGTTGATGATTCTGTAGGACATCATCTTATAAGCTTCATGAACTACATTTCTCCTAGTGTCTCTGTTATCCCTTGAGGGGCATAAGTAGTTCTCACTCTTTCTTTATGACCTATGTCTCCTCACATCAGGTAGTTCTTCCATCCCTCCCTATTTCCCAGACTATGTTGCCAGTTGATAACACATGTGATGGACCCAGGTCATCTTCACTGTGTCAATATAATCTTGCTAGCTATGCTTCTTTAACATTTTTACAAAATTTGAACTTTACGGTAAGTTTACAGCAATTTAAGTCCATGATTAACCTTTTAAAATGTTAATAGCAAATTCTTCATAAGAAAAATTGCCACACCTCTAATTCCAGGTCTGTAATTTTCCACTTGCTATTAATTTAAATTATGTTTCCTCACAAATGAAAATAAATCTAGTTAGGAGTGCTCTATCAAGAATCTATTAAACTCATGTACAAAGAGACTTCTTGTAACACAGTGTTGAAATAGTAGATTAGACATAAAGCATTAGAGTCAAGTGTCTGCCAATGTTTTTATTATGCTTATCATATAAACTTTTAAAACAGATTTTAATAAAAGAAAATAGACATAAATAAACAAAATCATTCTTTTAACAAATTTTCTTTAAAATTATTAAGCATTGAACACACAAACACACACACCTGGGAAAATAATCTTTGGAATGCAATTTTAGAAAAACAAGAAATATAAATATAAAAAATGAAATTTAGACCATCTATACCACAGTCTCTGAAATGTCACATTAGTTTCCACTGCTGCTGTACATTTAGGGACTCTATGTTGACCACAAAATAAAGTTGTCCAATATTGCAGATTTGTTGTAGTTTGGTGTTCAAAAAATAAATCAATCAATCAAATTATTGTATCAAACCATTCTTAGGAAGACTGCAATCAACCACTGGAAAATATGCTTGAACACATGGCAGTAACAATGAGTGATCTATTTACTGCTGGGACAGAGACAACAAGCACAATGCTGAGATATGCCCTCCTACTCCTGCTGATGTATCCACATGTCACAGGTCAGAATGATACAGGTGATGAGCCACTGCATTCCTGTAATATAATGATAAGATGCTGGATAGTGGCCTCCATATTGTCATTTAATATCTCAATATTTCATTTTCCGTTTCACTGGCTGTAATGAGGGTGACTGAGGAAAATTGACACCATGCATTCTCAGTTGCCAGGCAAGCACTATATGAATATATTGGATGGTGGTTGCATATTGTTTTATTCTCCAAATTTAGAATTTTGGAACATACAAATAGTCGTTACTTGAATCTTGTCACTGTTGAATAATGAGAAAATAGTTGGAGAAAATAGTTTCAAAGTACACATGCATGCACATAAATTGAAAATAAATATTGAATTTTAACAAATATCTGATTTCAAATGTCTTTCATCAATGACTATCATAACAGATAACAGTATTTAAATTTATTGTTTAAAATATTTAATTTCTTACATTTTATTATGACTAAATAATAAATGTATGCTAATGAGTAATAATCCTCATTTTATAGGACAATATCATAAATCTATGTCATAGCAATTCTGTATACCTAAATTTATTCTTGATCATGAAAGGTATGTTTATAATGCTGCTGAGGCAGTCTCCATTCCCTGGATAACCTTGCATTAATGTGACAAGCATGAACCATTTCCCAGAGTCCATTTTAAAATGTCAGACATGGTGGGACATATTTGTCATCTTAGAACTGGAGATATGAAGACCAGAGAACTAAGGTATTCACTAGGTAGATGGTCTAGCCTAATCAATTAACTGAAGATTTGTAGAGTCTGAGAAGAAACAAGAAGAATGACTCCTGAAGAATAAGATTGTCATCCTGCCTCAATGCCTAAGTAAATGAGTGCAAATGCATATCTATAAATGTGTATTTCTAGACACACACACAGAGACACAGAGAGAGAGAGACAGAGACAGAGACAGAGAGAGATATAGAGAGAAAGAAAGAGAGAGAGAAATGCTTTAAACACATGTAGAAACTGATAAGTAGGTGAGTGGCATGAATGTAATTGCAGGGTATATGGTCTGTGTGATGTAGTGTGTGTGTGTCTGTGTGTCTGTGTGTGCATGTGTGTGTGTCCCTGTGTGTTTGTGTGTGTGCACGTACATGTGAATGCACGTGTGCACATGTATGTGTACTGATCAGAGGTCTTTTCAAAATTTCTATTAATAAATCACACTTTAAGGCACCTTCATCATGCCTTAGTAGTCCTGCATTGTTATGAAAAACATGTCACTTCTCTCTTTTTCCAACACTTCACACCATGACCAGTTAGCTAAAGTCCAGTAAGAGATTGAGCATGTGATCAGCAGACACCAGAGTCCCTGAATGCAGGACAAGAGCCTCATGCCCTATACAGATGCCATGATTCATGAGGTCCAGAGATTCATTGACCTCATTCCCACCAGCCTGTCTCATGAAGTAACCTGTGACATTAAATTCAGGAACTACTTCATCCCCAAGGTAACCTTATGTCTTAGCATCTCTATGCTTTTGATGCTCATAGGTTCACAATATGATCCCAGTCCACTGAGTCATATGGTGCTATGAATGCCTTATGCT
This sequence comes from Apodemus agrarius, assembly GCA_964023405.1. NCBI lineage: Eukaryota > Metazoa > Chordata > Mammalia > Rodentia > Muridae > Apodemus > Apodemus agrarius. Next base: position 178,746,390 of record OZ030005.1, read on the forward strand.
GATTCATGAATGGGATGGTAGCTTTATATCAGGAAGGGACAGAATTTTGACACCTCCACATTTGTTCTGCTTTCCAAATATTTTAGTAAAGCTTACGTGATTACATTTCCATGATTATTTTCCAAATTTTATTGATTTCCCCAAAAACTCCTCTGGAAACATTTAGAATTTTTAAAAGATTACCAATTAGTTGGAAAGAGTTTATATTCTGTATTCTTCAATTCATCCATAAGTTTGTGTCATTGTTTTATTTGGAATGTTTATTTTTTTGGTGTAATACTTTCTTTTCAATGGTGTAGCTTATTTTCTTACACTTTTACTGAAATATTTTCTCAAACATTTACTGAATAGTTAATGCTCTCTTACTATCATTTTCCTAATGCCTTTGCATTTCTTATTATATAGTTTGTAGAAACAGTTGATTTCACTATTTTTCTTACTTTAATTACCCTTGCAAAATTAACTAATAGTTTCTAATAATTTATGTGTATGAGTTTATGAAATTTCAATGTGTTTTCTGAGTTAATATTTCTATGGACTTATTTCATATTCGTGATCTTAATTTCTGCTTCTTATTCTTGTACCAATCACTAAATTACAGAGAGCAATTGACAGACTGCTTTATAATTTCTACACTTACTAAAATCCAATGATAATGATATATAATGGAATAGAAAGAAGTAAAATAACTCAAATTAATAGCTCAAGCAATTCATTCATGTAATCCTCCCAGAAAATGGCTGGTGTTTATATAAAAGCTATAAGATTGAAATGATTGAATGAAGAGTTTCAACTAATCTAATGGACAAATCAATTCTATTTCTGATCAAGAAGGAGTATAGCTTGAAGGTTCATGCCTGTAGTGTTAAAAACTGCATGGTATTGGTACAGTGACAGAGAGGTGGATCAATGGAATAGGATCGAAGACCCAGAATTGAACCCACACATCTATGGCCAATTGATCTTTGACAAGGGAACTGAAAATATCCAGTGGAAAAAAGATAGCCTTTTCAATAAATGGTGCTGGCTCAACTGGAGGTAAAAATGCAGAAGAATGAGAATCTATCCACTCTTGTCTCCTTGTACTAAGGTCAATTCCAAGTGGATCAAGGACCTCCACATTAAACCAGACACACTGAAACTAATAGAAAAGAAAATGGGGAAGACCCTGGAGGACATGGCACAGGGGGAAAGTTCATGAACAGAACACCAATAGCTTATGCTCTAAGATCAAGAATTGAAAAATGGGACCTCATAAAATTACAAAGTTTCTGTAAGGCAAAGGACACTGTCAGAAGGACAAAACAGCAACCAACAAATTGGGAAAAGATCTTCACCAACCCCACATCTGACAGAGGGCTAATAGCCAATATATACAAAGAGCTCAAGAAGTTAGACCCCCAAAGAACCAAATAAGTCTATCACAAAATGGGGTAAAGAGCTAAACAAAGAATTTTCACCAGAAGAAATTCGGATGGCTGAGAAGCACCTTAAGAGATGTTCAACATCATGCGTCATCAGGGAAATGCAAATCAATACAACCCTGAGATTCCACCTCATACCAGTCAAAATGACTAAGATTAAAAACTCAAGGGACAACAGGTGCTGGCGAGGATGTGGAGAAAAAGGAACACCCCTCCACTGTTGGTGGGATTGCAAGATGGTACAACCACTCTGGAAATCAGTCTGGCGGTTCCTCAGAAAATTGGGCATGACACTTCCAGAGGACCCTGTCATACCACTCCTGGGCATATACCCAGAGGATTCCCCTGCATGCAATAAAGACACATGCTCCACTATGTTCATAGCAGCCTTATTTATAAGAGCCAGAAGTTGGAAGGAGCCCAGATGTCCCTCAAAGGAGGAATGAATACAGAAAATATGGTATATTTATACAATGGAATACTACTCAGCAATTAAAAATAATCAATTCATGCAATTTGTAGGCAAATGTTTGGATCTGGAAAATATCATCCTAAGTGAGTTAACCCAATCACAAAAGAATACACATTTAATACAATCACAGATAAGTGGATTTTAATGAGCCCAGAAGCTCTGAATACTCAAGGCACAATTAGCAAATCAAAAGATTCCCAAGAAGAAGGAAGGAAAGGACCCTGGTCCTGAAAAGACTGGATACAGATTTGTAGGAGAGTATCAGAACAGAGAAATTGGGGGGGGGTGATTTGGGAATAGGTGGAGGGAAGAGGACTTAGGGGACATATGGTGAGGGGGGAACTGGTAAAGGGAAAGCCTTTGGAATGTAAACAAAGAATATAGAAAATAAAGAAAAAAAGAAGTTAGACCCCAAAGAACCAAAGAACCCTATTAAAAATGGGGTACAGAGCTAAACAAGGAATTTTCACCAGAAGAAATTCAGATTACTGAGAAGCACCTAAAGAGATGTTCAACATCATTAGTCATCAGGGAAATGCAAATGAAAATAATCCTGAAGTTCCACCTCACACCAGTCAGAATGGCTAAGATTAAAAACTCAAGAGACAACAGGTGCTGGTGAGGATGTGGAGAAAGAGGAACACTCCTCCACTGTTGGTGGGATTGCAAGATGGTACAACTGTTCTGGAAATCAGTATGGCGGTTCCTCAGAAAATTGGGCATGATACTTCCAGAGGACCTTGTTATACCACTCCTGGGCATATACCCAGAGGATTCCCCTGCATGCAATAAAGACACATGCTCCACTATGTTCATAGCAGCCTTATTTATAATAGCCAGAAGTTGGAAGGAGCCCAGATGTCCCTCAAAGGAGGAATGGATACAGAAAATGTGGTATATTTATATAATGGAATACTACTCAGCAATTAAAAATAATCAATTCATGCAATTTGTAGGCAAATAGTTGGATCTGGAAAATATCATCCTAATTGAGTTAACCCAATCACAAAAGAATACACATGAATTGCAATTACTGATAAGTAGATATTAATGATCCCAGAAGCTCTGAATACTCAAGGCAGAATTAGCAAATCAAAAGATTCCCAAGAAGAAGGAAGGAGAGGACACTTGTCCCAAAAAGACTGGTCCCAGTTTTGCAGTAGAATACCAGAACAGAGAAAGGGTTGGGGGGTGAATGGGGAATGGGTGGGGGGGAAGAGGACTTATGGGACCTATGGTGAGGGGGGAACTGGGAAAGGGGAAAGCCTTTGGATTGTAAACAAAGAATATAGAAAATAAAATAAAATAAAAAATATGCAGAATATGGTGACATCTTAATCCAGAAAGGGGTCATTCTTTTCCCTTGGGATTTCATTAATGTAGAATCTCTGGCCCTGCTCTAGAATTGTAAATAAAATATAAATATACACTTTAAACTAATTATTACTCTACTAAGTATATAATGATAACATTTGATTAGCATCTTTCAGATACTCTCAAATTCATACTTATTTAGCCAGATATTTTAGTTAACAATCTAAAGACTATTGTGAGACAATATGTAATTATTTTTATCATTTTGAAATAATATGTATAAAGATTCTATTTTGTGGGAAACATTAATACCCATAATAAAGTCAAAGTTACCAATTTCATTCTGTGACAAAAGTTGAATTAATTTTACAAAGTTTTAATGGGTCTTACCCTATGATCAGATTTGGTAGAATGCTCATTCTTCCCTTTTTTGCTCAAAGCACCTATCTGAGATAACAATTTTTTTCCACTGGTGAATTATATCGTAACTTTTTTATGCCTTTATACATAACTAAATGCTAAATAGAGTAAAGAATAAGACAGAAATGGCCTACCACCCTGATCTCCTCCTCAGGTTTACTGTCTTTTTCTTCAATTATTTTATTCTATACATTCTTTATTTAAATTTCAAATGATTTCTCCTTTCCTGGCTCCCCCTTCCCTGAAAGTCCCAAAATCCCTCTTCCATCCCCCTGTACCCCCATCCACCCCTTCCCATTTCCCTGTTCTGGTATTCCCCTACACTGTTGCACTGAGCCTTTCCAGAACCATGGTCCATTCCTTCCTTCTTCTGGGACATCATTTGATATGTGGATTGTGTCTTGGTATTCCAAGTTTCTAGGCTACTATCTGCTTATCAGTGAGTACATACCATGAGTGTTCTTCTGAGACTAGGTTACCTCACTTAAGATGATGTTCTCCAACTCCATCCATTTGTCTAAGAATTTCATGAATTCATTGTTTCTAATGGCTGAATAGTACTCCATTGTGTATATGTACCACATATTTTGTAATCATTCCTCCAATGAGGAACATCTGGGTTTTTCCAGCTTCTGGCTATTATAAATAGGGCTGCTATGAACACAGTGGATCATGTATCCTTATTACATGCAGGGGAATCCTCTGAGTATATACCCAGGAGGGCTATAGCAGGGTCCTCCGGAAGTGTCCTGCCCAGTTTTCTGAGGAAACACCAGACTGATTTTCAGAGTGGTTGTACCAGCTTGCAATCCCATGAGCAGTGGAGGAGTGTTCCTCCTTCTACACATCCTTCCCAACACTTGCTATCTCCTGAGTTTTTAATCTTAGCCATTCTGACTGGTGTGAGGTGAAATCTCGGGGTTGTTTTGATGTCTTATTTAAAGTGTTACATCTGCTGAGCTCAAACCCCTTCACCGCTTTGCTAGCTATTCCTGATATGATTGTTCTCTTTTGGCTCTAGTGAGCTAGATTAATCCATTTTTTTCATAAATCTTCTGGTACAGAAATAAACACCTCTGTGTTGCTGTGATCACACTCATTGACAATTACAGAGCTGTCACAAACATGTGGCTTGCTCTGTCTGCTTGGAGCCAAATATCTCAGCAGAAATACTAGACTAAGATGAGAAACAATTAACTTTACCTATGGCTTTCCCAATGCAATAGGGCATGGAAATGCTGCTAATCCTTTGATTTCTGTCATTGTAGGAGAGAGCAGCCACAGGTGCTGTGCAAATAAATGAGGATGTCTATAGACAATGCTTATGGAGTCTGAAATGCAATTTTCATACGATTTCCACAAACCAAAAATAATCTTTCATTTTTCTTTTTATTTGAAATACATTTAATTAAATTGCCATGCTCAGAGGCAGATGGAGAGAGACAGAGACAGACAGACAGACAGACAGACAGACTGACAGACAGACAGACAGATGACAGACAGACAGGAGAGAGATGATTACAGCTTGTGAAAGCATTGTACAGAATATTCCCATCTGTTAGAAATTTGAGGATTCAGCTGCGGGTGCAGACTACCGGCCGGGACCAGCTCTCTGAGCGGACTAGCAGCGAGGAGCCACCGGGCCGCCTCGGGGCACAGCTCGGAACTCTAGCAGCTGGAGTCAGGGGCCTGGACTCAGAGCGAGCATAGTCCAGCACAGACAACGCAGCCAGAAGGGAGCAGCAGAGCCGGGTACCAGCAGCTCAGCCAAGGTCACCCAGTGCCTTCAGCTGGGGCAGCCATCTTGCCCCAGACACCCCCCGCCCCCCGCACGCGCAAACAGCAGGCACACTGGACACAGTGAGCGGCTGGAATCAGGTGCGTGGCCAGAGTTATAGCTTAGCTTAGCTCTGCAGGTGATCTGGGCACAGAAAGCTCAGCTACGGGTGCAGGCTACCAGCCGGGACCAGCTCTCTGAGCAGACTAGCAGCGAGGGGCCACCGGGCCGCCTCGGGGCACAGCTCGGAACTCTAGCAGCTGGAGTCAGGGGTCTGGACTCAGAGCGAGCATAGTCCAGCACAGACAAGCTGCCAGAAGGGATCTGTCTCCTGGGGACAGGCGTGCTGTGCTTTCAGCAGGGCACCATCTACAATAAGACCAACTAACACCAGAGATAAAGAGATGGCCAAAGGCAAACGTAGGAACGTTATTAACAGAAATCAAGGCAATATGGCACCATCTGAACCCAATTCGCCAACCACAGCAAGTCCAGGATACCCCAGCACACCAGAAAAACAAGAGTTAGATATAAAAGCACAGGTCATGATGCTCCTAGAGGAACACAAAAAAGACATAAACAAATCTCTTAAAGAAATGCAGGGGAACATCAATAGGGTAGAAGCTCTTACAATCCAAACACAAAAAACACTTAAAGAACTCCAGGAGAATATGGGCCATCAGACAGAAACCAATAAAGAGGAAATGAGAAAATCAGTTAAAGAAATGCAGGAGAACTTGAAACAACAGGCAGAAGTCATGAAAGAGGGAGCACAAAAATATATTAAAGAATTACATGAAAACACAAACAAACAAATGATGGAACTGAGCAAAACCATCCAAGATCTGAACACAGAGGTAGAAACAACTAAGAAATCACAAAAGGAGGCAACCTTGGAGATAGAAAACCTTGGGAAGAAATCAGGGGTCGGAGATGCAAACATAAACAACAGAATACAAGAGATAGAAATAAGAATCTCTGATGCTGAAGATAACATAGTAACCATTGACTCCACAGTCAAAGAAAATGCAAAATCCAAAAGGCTTGTAACCCAAAACATCCAGGAAATCCAGGACACAATGAGAAGACCAAACCTAAGGATTATAGGGATAGATGACAGTGAAGATCTACAACTTAAAGGGCCAGCAAATATCTTTAACAAAATTATGGAAGAAAACTTTCCTAACTTAAAGAGAGAGATGCCCATGAATATACTAGAAGCCTACAGAACTCCAAACAGACTGGACCAGAACAGAAACACCTCCCGTCACATAATAATCAAAACCCCAAATGTACTAAACAAAGAAAGAATATTAAAGGCAGTAAGAGAAAAGGGCCAAGTAACATATAAAGGAAGACCTATCAGAATCACACCAGACTTCTCTCCAGAAACCATGAAAGCTAGAAGATCCTGGGCAGACCTCATGCAGACCCTAAGAGAACACAAATGTCAGCAAAGACTACTATACCCAGCAAAACTCTCAATCAACATAGATGGAGAAATCAAAATATTCCATGACAGGACCAAATTTACACAATATCTTTCCACTAACCCAGCTCTACAAAGGATAATAGGAGGAAAACTCCAACACAAGGAAGGAAATGGCACCCAAGAAAAAGCAAGACAGTAAACTTCTTCCATCAAACTCAAAGGAAGATAACTACTCAAAAACAAAAATAAAATCAAAAATGTCAGGAAGTAAGAATCTCTATTCCTTAATATCTCTTAACATCAATGGACTCAACTCCCCAATAAAAAGACATAGACTAACAGACTGGATACGGAAACAGGACCCTACATTTTGCTGCTTACAGGAAACACACCTCAGAGTCAAAGACAAACACTACCTTAGAGTAAAAGGCTGGAAGACAATTTTGCAAGCAAATGGTCACAAGAAGCAAGCTGGAGTAGCCATTTTAATATCAGATAAAATTGACTTTCAACCCAAAGTCATCAAAAGAGACACAGAAGGTCACTTCCTGCTAGTCAAAGGAAGAATCCACCAAGAGGAACTCACAATTCTAAACATCTACGCTCCAAATGTAAGGGCACCCTCATTTGTAAAAGAAACCTTACTAAAGCTCAAAGCACACATTGCACCTAACACAATGATTGTGGGGGACCTCAATACTCCACTATCTACAGTGGACCGACCAGGAAAACAGAAACTAAACAGAGACACGGAGAAACTCATCGAAACTTTGGAGCAATTGGATTTAACAGATATATATAGAACATTTCACCCTAAAGCAAAAGACTACACCTTTTTCTCAGCCCCTCATGGTACCTTCTCCAAAATCGACCATATAATTGGACACAAGACAGATCTCAACAAATATAAAAAGATCGAACTAATCCCATGCCTCTTATCAGATCACCATGGAGTAAGAGTGTTCTTCAATAGCAACAAAAACAACAGAAAATCCCCATACGCTTGGAGGCTGAACAATATTCTACTCAATGATACCTTAGTCCAGGAAGAAATAAAGAAAGAAATCAAAGAATTCTTAGAACTTAATGAAAATGAAGGCACAACATACCCAAATCTATGGGACACAATGAAAGCAGTGCTTAGAGGAAAACTCATAGCCCTGAGTGTCTCCAAAAAGAAACAGGAGAGAGCAAATACTAGCAACTTAATGGCGCACTTGAAAGCTCTGGAACAAAAAGAAGCAATTTCACCCAGGAGGAGTAGAAGACAGGAAATCATCAAACTCAGGGCTGAAATCAATCAAGTTGAAACAAAGAGAACCATACAAAGAATCAACAAAACCAGGAGCTGGTTCTTTGAGAAGAAGATCAACAAGATAGATAAACCCCTAGCCAGACTTACTAAAGGGCACAGAGACAGTATTCAAATTAACAAAATTAGAAATGAAAAGGGAGATATAACAACAGAAACTGAGGAAATTCAAAAAATCATCAGATCCTACTACAAAAACCTATACTCAACACAACTGGAGAATCTGGAGGAAATGGACAATTTCCTCGACAGTTACCAAATACCAAAATTAAACCAGGATCAAATAGATCATCTAAACAGACCCATAATCCCCAAAGAAATAGAAGGGGTCATAGACAGTCTTCCAACCAAAAAGAGCACAGGTCCAGACGGTTTTAGTGCAGAATTCTATCAGACCTTCAAAGAAGTCCTGATACCGATACTCTTCAAATTATTCCACAAAATAGAAACAGAAGGAACACTACCCAACTCATTCTATGAAGCCACAATTACCCTGATACCAAAACCACACAAAGATCCAACTAAGAAAGAGAACTACAGGCCAATTTCTCTTATGAATATCAATGCAAAAATACTAAACAAAATACTTGCCAACCGAATCCAAGAACACATCAAAACGATCATTCACCATGATCAAGTTGGCTTCATCCCAGGGATGCAGGGATGGTTCAATATATGGAAATCCATCAATGTAATCCACTACATAAACAAACTCAAAGAAAAAAACCACATGGTCATCTCATTGGATGCTGAAAAAGCATTTGACAAAATTCAGCATCCTTTCATGCTAAAGGTCCTAGAAAGAACAGGAATTCAAGGCCCATATCTAAACATAGTAAAAGCAATATACAGCAGACCAGTAGCCAACATCAAGGTAAACGGAGAAAAACTCGAAGCAATCCCTCTAAAATCAGGGACTAGACAAGGCTGTCCCCTCTCGCCATATCTCTTCAATATAGTACTTGAGGTACTAGCTAGAGCAATTCGACAACAGAGGGAAGTCAAAGGGATACAAATCGGAAAGGAAGAAGTCAAACTATCACTATTTGCAGATGATATGATAGTTTACTTAAGTGACCCAAAAACCTCCACCAGAGAACTCCTGCAACTGATAAACAACTTCAGCAAAGTGGCTGGCTATAAAATCAACTCAAGTAAATCAGTAGCCTTCCTATACGCGAAGGATAAGCAGGCCGAGAAAGAAATTAAGGAAATGACACCCTTCACAATAGCCACAAATGATATAAAGTATCTTGGAGTGATGCTAACCAAACATGTGAAAGATTTATACGACAAAAACTTCAGGTCTCTGAAGAGGGAAATTGAAGAAGACATCAGAAAATGGGAAAATCTTCCAAGCTCGTGGGTTGGCAGGACTAATATAGTCAAAATGGCAATCTTGCCCAAAGCAATATACAGATTCAATGCAATCCCCATCAAAATCCCAACTCAGTTCTTCATAGAGCTAGAAAGAGCAATTCTCAAATTCATCTGGAATAACAAAAAACCCAGGATAGCTAAAACTATCATCAACAGCAAAAGAACTTCTGGGGGAATCAATATCCCGGACCTCAAGCAATATTACAGAGCAGTGGTATTAAAAACTGCATGGTATTGGTTCAGTGACAGGGAAGCGGATCAATGGAATAGGATCGAAGACCCAGAATTGAACCCACACATCTATGGCCAATTGATCTTCGACAAAGGAGCTGAAAATATCCAGTGGAAAAAAAGATAGCCTTTTCAACAGATGGTGCTGGCTCAACTGGAAGTCAACATGCAGAAGAATGAGAATTGATCCACTCTCATCTCCTTGCACTAAACTCAACTCCAAGTGGATCAAGGATCTCCACATAAAACCAGACACACTAAAACTAATAGAAAAGAAACTGGGGAAGACCCTTGAAGACATCGGCTCAGGGAAAAAATTCCTGAACAGAACACCAATTGCTTATACTCTAAGAACACGAATAGACAAATGGGACCTCATAAAACTACAAAGTTTCTGTAAGGCAAAAGACACTGTCAAAAGGATAAATCGGCAACTAACAAATTGGGAAAAAATCTTCACCAACCCCACATCCGACAGAGGGCTAATCTCCAATGTATACAAAGAACTCAAGAGGTTAGACCCCAGAAAACCAAATAACCCTATCCAAAAATGGGGTACAGAGCTAAACAGAGACTTTTCACCTGAAGAAATTCGGATGGCTGAGAAACACCTTAAAAAATGTTCAACATCACTAGTCATTAGGGAAATGCAAATTAAAACAACCCTGAGATTTCACCTCACACCAGTCAGAATGGCTAAGATTAAAAACTCAGAAGACATCAGGTGTTAGCGAGGATGTGGAGAAAGAGGAACACTCCTCCACTGCTGGTGGGAATGCAAGCTGGTACAACCACTCTGGAAATCAGTATGGCAGTTCCTCAGAAAACTGGGCGTGATACTTCCGGAGGACCCAGCCATACCACTCCTGGGAATATACCCAGAAGATTCACCAGCATGCAATAAGGATACCTGCTCCACTATGTTCATAGCAGCCTTATATATAATAGCCAGAAGCTGGAAAGAACCCAGATGTCCCTCAACAGAGGAATGGATACAAAAAATGTGGTATATATACACAATGGAGTACTATTCAGCCATTAGAAACAATGAATTCATGAAATTCTTAGAGAAATGGATGGAGCTGGAGAATGTCATACTAAGTGAGGTGACCCAGTCTCAAAAGAATACCCATGGTATACAGTCACTGATAAGTGGATATTAGCCTAGAAGCTTGGAACACCAAAGACACAAATCACATATCAAGTGATGTCTCACAAGAAGAAAGGAGTGGACACTGGTGCTAGAATGGACCAAAACATCATTGTGGGAGAGTACAAGAACAGTAAAGTGGGAGGGGGTGGATGCGGGAGCAGGGGGAGGGAAAAGGACATGTGGGACCTTTGGGGGTGGGGAACCAGAAAAAGGGAAATGAATTGTAAATATAGAATATATACAATAAAAAAAAGAAAAAAAATCCACTTATCAAAAAAAAGAAACAGTAAAAAAAAAGAAATTTGAGGATTATGTAAGATCACTTTTATTTTATTATGTGAAGAGAATCTGCCAGTGCCAGCTCTAACCATTTATGTGCATCTTCAGAAGATTTTTCTTATTTAGCTGTAATTGCACTGAAAACATGACCATCACCTCTTTTTTTAATTTAATTTTATTTATTTTTATTGTTCACTTTACATCATCTCACTGAAGTCCCCTCCCAGTAACCTCCTCCCACATTCCTTCATCCATAATGCCTTCCCTTCTCCTCTGAGCAGGTGCCCGTGCCCGCTTATCCCCACCCTGGCACTTCAAGTCTCTGCAAGACTGCATGCTTCCTCCCCTACTTAGGTCAGACAAGGCTGCCCAACTAGAACATCTCCCATGTATAGGGAAAGCATTTTGGGATAACCCCTGATCCAGTTGCTCAGTACACACATGAAGACCAGGTAAATATCTGTTACATAAATGACATGAGGCCTAGATCAGACAGAAGTACATTTTTCAGTTGGTGGATTATACTCAGAACCCTGAGGGCCCAGCTTATTTGAAAGTTTTGGTCTTCCAGTAGAGTTCCTGTCCCCCTTCAGGACCTACAATCCTCTGTGCTATTCTTCCATAAGAGTCCCTAAACTCCACCCACATTTGGCTTTGGGTGTCTGTATCAGTCTGAGCCTCCTGCTGGATAAAGCCTGTCAGAGGACAACTTGCTCCTGTCTCCAAGCATAAGAAACTGTCATTAATAGTGTTAGGTATTGAAGCTTACTGATGGAATGGGTTTCTATGGGGGCTGGTTATTGGATGGCCATTCCTTCAGCTTTATCCCAAGTGCCTGCATTTCTTGTAGATAGGATAAATTTTGGCTTGGACATTTTAAGGGCAGATTGGTGTCTCTATTGCTCCACTAGGGTTCCTTCCTGACTCCCAAATGTAGTGAGTCACAACTAGGGTCACCCCAATTGATTCTTGGGCATCTTCTGTGTCCCAGTTCTTTTTCTCATCCTGGAGATGCTTCTCAGATCTTTATGCTATCGATTGCAGATTTCCACTCATTTTTATGGCCATCTAGCCATCTCTTCTGCCCTTCCCCACACCTAATCCTGAATCCCTCATTTCCCTCCTGATCCCTTCTCCCTCCCTCCAACTGCCAATTATGACTATTTTATTCTCCCTTCTAAGTGAGATTCAAACTTCCTTGTTCCAGCCTTCCTTCTTCTTTAGCTTCTTTGGGTCTGTGGACTGTAGAATGGTATCTGTATTTTATGGCTAATATCCACTTACAAGTCAATACATACTATGCATGTCCTTTTGGAATTGGGTTAAGGATTGATGCTTAACTGTGGGAGGGATCCCCAGTTGGACCAGTCACTGGATCAACATTCCTTTAGTTTCTGTTCCATTTTTTATAAGAGATTTGCTTTATTTACATTTCAAATATATCTCCTTTCCTTATTTCCCCCAGAAAACACCTATCACATAAACCCTCACCCTGCTCACCAACCCATTCACTACCACTTTCCTGTCCTGCCATACCCATACACTGGGGCATCTAGCCTTCACCGAACAAATGGCATCTCCTCTCATCGATGTCTGAAAAGGCCATCTCCTCTGCTACATATGCAGCTGGAGCCATGGGTCCCTCCATTTGTACTCTTTGGTTGGTGGTTCCTTTGGTCACAGGGAGCTCTGAGGGTACTGGTTGGTTCATATTGCTGTTCCTCCAATAGGGCTGCAAAACCCTTCAGTTCTTTGGGTCCTTTCTCTGGCTCCTCCATGGAAGACCTTGTACTCAGTCCATTTGTTGGCTGTGAGCATCCACTTCTGTATTTGTCAGGAACTGTCTCCTCTCAGGAGACAGCTATAACAGGCTTCTGTCTGCATGCACTTCTTGGCATCCACAATAGTGTCTGGATTTGTTAACTGTATTTTGGATGGATCCCTAGGAGGGACAGTCTCTAAATAGCCTTTTCTTCAGTCTCTGTTCAATACTTTATATGGGTATTTTGATCCCCCTTCTAAGAAGGACCAAGGTACCCACATTTTGGTCTTCCTCCTTCTCGAGCATCATGTGATCTATAAATTAAATCTTGGGTATTCCTAGTTTTGGGCTAATATCTACTTATCAGTGAGTGCATGACATATCTGTTCTTTTGGGATTGGTTTACGTCACTCAATGATATTTTCTAGTTTTATCCATTTGCCTAAGAATTTCATGAATTCATTGTCTCCCTTTGTGATTTTTTTATTGTTTCTATATCCATTTCTAGATTCTGGATAGTTTTGTTCAATTCTTTCAACTGTTTGGTTGTGTTTTCCTGTAATTCTAGGGGATTTTTTGTGTTTCCTCTTTCAGGGCTTCTACCTGTTTACCTGTGTTCTCTTATATTTCTTTTTTATTGTATATATTCTTTATTCACATTTCAGATGATTTCCCCTTTCCTGGCTCCCCACCCCCCAAAGGTCCCATATGCCCTTCTCCCTCCCCCTGTATTTCTTTAATGGAGTTATTTATGACCTTCTTGATGCCCTATATCAGCATCATCAGATGTGATTTTAAATCCAAATTTTGCTTTTCCAGTGTGTTGGGGTATCCAAAACTTGCTGTTGTGGGAGAACTGGGTTTGAATGATGCCATGTCACATTGGTTTCTAGGGAATGTTCTTGGGTTTGCCTTTCGCCATCTGGTTATCTGTGGTATTAGTAGGTCTTGCTGTCTCTGGCAAGAGATTGACCCTCCTGTTGGCCTGCAGTCTGTCTCAGCACCCCTGGGAGACCAGCTCTCCCCTGGTAAAGAGCACTGTGAAACAGCTCAGCACCTGGATACAGATGAAGCCCAGAAGGACTCTGTCCAAGCTCCTCTGCCACTCCTGTGCCCTGGGAGCTCCTGGCTAGACTGGCCTCAAACAATCACCAGAGAGGAAAAACTTCTGCTCCACATTTGTCCCTATATTACATATAGACAGGAACAATTCTGGGTTATAATTTTTGAACATGGGTTGGTGAGCCAATCACTAGACTGGTGGTTCTGTCTATCTACTGGACTTGGTATTTTCAGATTCCAACTCATCATTGTTGGGCATTTTGGCCAAGATCATCCAAATTGAATCCAGGAAGCCTCTCACATCCCAGGTCTCTGGGACTTTCTAGATGTCTCCTTATCCCCAATTCCACTTGACTGCTTATTTCCATTCATTCTCCCAGCCCACTGGGCTTCTCTCTTCTTCCCATACATGATCCTGTCCCACATTCCAGTACACTTCATCTCTACCAGACAGTTGCTGCCCTACCTCTGCCTCCCATGACTCTAAGTGGGATTGAAGTGTCCACAACTGGGCCTTTCTACTTGTTAAGCTTCATATGGTCTGTGAGTTATATCATGGGTATTATGGTCTTTGGGGCTTATATCCACTTTTCAGTGAGTAAATTCCATCCATGTCTTTTTGGGTCTGGGAACCTTATTCAGGATTATATTTCTATTTTTCCTTTTTTAGGGATGATATTTTCTAGTTCTGTTCATCTCGCCAAAAACTCATGATGCCTTTGTTTTTAATAGATGAATAGGATTGTAGAATATAATAGAATATGGAATATATATATATATATATATATATATTGCATATAAAAGAGTAGACTCCTCTCTCTATCACAGGATTATTTTTGTATATATGAGTTGTGCAAAAGAGGAAAAACAAATAATATTTGTCCTTCTAAATTTTGTATACTTTGCTTAAGTAATCTTTTCATTACTAACCACACAAAACACAGTGTTTCATTTGAAATCATAATCTATGTGACTTGTGAAGACTACATGATGAACTAGACATGCAGGTAGTGAGACTTTCATGTCTAAACCTGAGGCTAAGTAGAACAGAATCAGCAGTATTAGCACCAGATCCCAGAATTCTGAATTTAAATGTCATTGATGGCATGTTACCCACATCTCTGGGACTGATCTCAGATTCAACTTTGCATCTTACCTACTCTGTTTGTTCAAATATCACTGTTCTCCTTTATATTAGTGCCTTCTTTTTTTTCTGGGTCTTCTATTCTACACCATTGGTCAACCTGTCTGTACTAATACAATGCGGTTTTTATCACTAGTGTTCTGCAGTACATCTTGAAGTCAGGGATGGTGATTCCTCCAGGGGCTCTTTTATTGTTCAGGATTATTTTGTCTATTCTGGATTTTTATTTTTGGTTTTTACATGTGAAGTTGAGAATTGCTTTTTCAATTTGTCAACAAAAAATTTTATTGGAATTTTGATTGGAATTGCATTAAATTCATAGATTGCTTTTGTAAGATGTCCATTTTCAATATTAATCCTACCTATTCATGAGCATAAGAAATTATGACACCTTCTGAGGTGTTCTTTGATTTCTTTCTTCAGTGACTTAAAGTTCTTGTCTTAGAGGTTTTGCTTGCTTAAAGTTACACCAAAATATTTTATTTTATTTGTGGCTACTGTGAAAGGTATTGGTTCTCTAATTTCTTTCTCAACCCAATTATCATATTACAAAGGAGGGTCACTAATACATTTGAGTTAATTTTGTATCCAGACTCTTTGCTGAAGTTGTTTAACACTTGTAGGAGTTCTCTGGTAGAATTGGGGTCACTTATGTATACCATCATATCATCTGCAAATAGTAATAACTTGACTTCTATTTTTTCTAATTTCTATCCCCTTGATCTCCTTTTGTTGTTTATTGCTCTAGCTAAAATTTCAAAGTACTATATTGAATAGATAGGTAGAGAGAAGGCAGCCTTGTCCTGTCCCTGGTTTTAGTGGGGTTGCTTCAAGTTGGCTATAGGTTTGCTTTATGCTGAGTTTATTATGTTTAGGTATGTACATTGATTTCTTGATCTTTCCAAGACATCTAGAATGAAGAGTCATTGGATTCTGTTGAAGGCTTTGTCAGCATTGAATGAAATGATTCGTGATTTTTTTTGCCTTTGAGTTTGCTTATATAGTGTATTGTGTGAAATAAAACCATGCCAGGAAGCAGAATAGGCAGAGCAGTTTGAGATCTGGGAGACCCAGTGGACACACACATGAGACTTGGTCAACTCCTACTTCCCTGTCAGACTCATAGCCTAGAAGAGATGCCATACTCCTCACATGAAAGAAACTTGTCTTATGGTCACATATGCTGAAAACACATCTCTCCATGCTAATGACTTACCTATAGGCACTGAGGTCTTAACCAATAAGCTTTGCTTCCCAGATATTCCTCCCTGCAAAAAGTATTTAATCTCAGGTCAGACCATGAGAAAGGGGTTATGGGTCCATTTTCCACAAAGAACAGCTAACACATTATATGGTAAAAACATTGAATGTCACCTTTTTTCAAGACCCATCATGAGGAACCTAGAGAAGGCCTTTGTCTACAGACTTGCAGTATATTCTCCTTCACAAGCCCCCTCTGCACTTCCAGCTTGCCTCCACCAAGCTAAGGACAATCACCCATTTCCGGGACAAACCAGAGCTCTCTTTTCCTTGGCTCCAGGCTAGAGTCTGGCCCCAACCCAAGGGTGCTGATTCTATTCTCAGCTCTCTGACTCCCAGAAGCTTCTGGATAGCCAAGAGTCTGAGAACCCTATGGCCCCAACCTCTACACATGCCCAGCGATACCTGAATAAGTTCCTGCTTTCCCACATCTCAAACTGTGCTTTCCCACCCCTGGAGGGGTGTCTTGGTGCTTCTCAACAGATGCATAGGATAAGCTCAGTCAAACTCCCTGCATTCTGCCTCCCCAAGAAGCCATGTGCAGGAGCAAGACGTAACACAGCTCACAACAGAATACATTGATAGATTTTCATATATTGGACCATCCCTGCATTATGTGGATATAGCCTACTTTCCCATAGTGAATGATGTTGTTGATGTGTTCAAGGTTTCCTTTTCTGAGTATTTTATTGAGTATTTTTGCATCAATGTTGATAAAAGAAATCAGTCTGAATTTTCTCTTTGTTGAGTCTTTACGTGGTTTAGGAACAGGGTGATTGTGCCTTCCTAGAATGAGTTTGGCAGTGTTTCTTCTACTTCTATTTTGTGGAATAGTTTGAGGATTATTGGTATTAGCTCTTCTTAGAAAAGCTGCTAGAATTATACACTAAATCCATCTGGACCAGGTCTGTTTTGGAATGGCTGTTTTATTTGGGAAAGTTGCTTCTCTTTCCTTAAGGGTTATAGAGCTATTAAAATAGTTTACCTGATCTTGATTTGATTTTGGTTCCTGTTATCTATCTAGAAAGCAATCCATTAGATTCAGAT
Source organism: Apodemus agrarius (assembly GCA_964023405.1). Taxonomy (NCBI): domain Eukaryota; kingdom Metazoa; phylum Chordata; class Mammalia; order Rodentia; family Muridae; genus Apodemus; species Apodemus agrarius. Next base: position 178,763,859 of record OZ030005.1, read on the forward strand.
TTTCCAGTTTTTCTAAGTATAGGTTGAAGTGAAACCAGGTGCTTTTAAAAAATAAAATATTTAACCCCTTTTATGGAGCAGACATTGAACTGGGTTATTTTCCTAATATATTTTAGTTCCTTGATTTCTTTTTTTTTAATTGTCTATATTCTTTGTTTACATTCCAAATCATTTTCCCATTCCCAGTTTTCCCTTCCCCATGAGTCCCATAAGCCCTCTTCCCTCCTCCTGTTCCCCAATTAACCTCCTCCCACTTCTCTGTCTAGTTTTCAAAAATTTTTATTATGATTAATTAATTAATTTATTTATTTATTATTCACACTCCATATTTTATTTCCCCACATCCCACCCCCCTGTCCATCCTCTGACTGTTCCATATCCCGTACCTCCTCCCCACCCCTGTCTCCATGTGGATGTCCCCACCACTTACCCCACCTTAACTCTAAACTCCTTGGGGTCTCCAGTCTCTTGAAAGTTAGGTGCGTCATCTCTGAGCGAACACAGACCTAGCAGTCGTCTACTATATATGTGTTGGGGGCCTCATATCAGCACCAATTGTATGTTGCCTATTTGGTGGTCCAGTGTTTGAGAGATCTCAACTGGATCTGATTACATGAGACTGCTGATTACATGAGACTGCTGATCCTCCTACAGGATTGCCCTTCTCTTCAGCTTCTTTCAGTCTTCCCTAATCCAACAACAGGGGTCAGCTGCTTCTGTTCATTTTGGGGTGCAAATATCTGCATCTGACCCTTTCAGCTCTTGTTGGGTCTTCTGGAGTACAGTCATGCTTGGTCCCTTTTGTGAGCGCTCCATAGCCTCAGTAATAGTGTCAGGCCTTGGAAGTGGGAAGGGGTGGATGAGGGAGCAGGGGGAGGGAAAAGGGCATGTGGGACCTTAGGGAGTGGGGAAACAAAAAAAGGGAAATGAAATGTAAATATAGAATATATCCAAGAAAAAAATAGTGTCAGGCCTTGGGGCCTCCCCTTGAGCTGGATCCCACATTGGGTCTGTCACTAGACCTTCTTTTCCTCAGGCTACTCTTCATTTCCATATCTGTAATTCTTACAGAAAGGCACAATTATTGGTGAGAGTAGTGACTGAGGGATGCCCCCTCATTTGATGGCCTGTCTTTCTGCAGGAGGTGGGCTGTATAAGTTCCCTCTCACTACAGCCTGTCATTTCATCTAAGGACCCTCCCTTTGAGTTCTGGGAGTTCTTCATCTCTCAGGTCTCTGATGTATTCTGGAGAGTGACCCAAACCTCCTATCAACTGATTTTGCCTGTTTTCATTCTTTCTGCTGGCCCTCAGGGCTGCAGTTCTTTTCCCTCACCCAATACCAGATCATGTTCCTGCCTTCCACCACTACCTCCCGCTGTCCACTTTCCCTTCCAGGTTCCTCCTTCCTTTCCAGTTTTTGATTGCTCTGTTCTCCCTCACAAGAGGTTCTGAAGCATCCTCATGTGGACACTTCTGCTTGTTAATGTTTTTGAGTTCTGTGGACTGTATCTTGGGTACTCTGTACTTTTTGACATCCAATTATTAGTAAGAACATACAATCCTTGTCCTTTTGGGTCTGAGTTACCTCACTCAGAATAATATTTTCTCGTTCCATCCATTTGCCTGCAAAACACAAAATGTCCTTGCTCTTAATAGCTGAGTAGTATTTCATTGTGTAAATGAACCATATTTTCTCAATATTTCTTTCTTGTACCCAACATGTTTTAAACAAGTACACTCCCACTATATCCCTCCAGTCCTCCCATAAGCCCCAGCACCATTCTCTCTCCCAATTTCATGTGCCCACTGAGTTCTCTATATGCTGCTACTCTGTGTATACATATAGAGCCATCCATTGCAACTTTGGTAACCTACCTGTGGCCACATCCGTGACTAAACTAGCTCTCCCTCTCCGAATAGCCATCAGTTGCCAATAGCTCCTCAGTTCAGAGAAGCCATTGTGAGCCTATTCCTAGAATTTGCTAGAATGGACCATTTTTACAAAAGTAAGAATGGGTTTGAAGACATGACTCGGCAGCTAGGATAACTTGTTCTCTTGTAACGGACCTGGGTTCAATTTTCTGCACCAATATTCAATAGCTTTTACCATTTCCTTCTGACCAAATATTTTTTAGGAAAGAAATGGACCGACTTTGTCAACTTGACTGACTTTGTATCCTCTCAGCAATTCACCCATCTAACCACACATCCAATAACTCAACAGCTATTCTTAATCTTCAGTATTAGTTAAGAATACTGTGTGTCTCTGGCTCACAATTGTGAATAAGGAATACATACCTCTTTGACATTTTTTCACAGGGAAATGAATGCATAGAGGAGAAGGTCTGGCATGCATGCAGCTGTTTCTGTTCCTAACCAGCATTTTACAGAACTTCAACCTGAAACCGCTGGTTCACCCAAAGGACATAGGTACAACCCCAGTGGTCAGTGGACTGACAACAATTCCTCCTGCTTTCCAGCTCTGCTTCATTCCTGTCTGAAAATCAAATGCCTGGCTCCACCTGGGACATCTGTCTTGATGACCCTGATGCATTAATTCACTCCTTTCCACACTGGACAAGCTGCCTTTTATCCATTTCTTTTGCCTCTGCATAATTCCATAAGGTTCTAGGAATATACATTTTCCAATCTGCAGTTTCTGCACAAAAATTTCTAACAGGTTCTATTTTCTCAAACACTGTTACCATATGCTATGATGATATGTACTTAATCCCAAGTTAAATATGGTCTCATTATGAAATAGAAATTACTATTGTAGGATAATTCATAGTCTCTTCTCTTCTGCGTTTTCTTAATAATAAATTGTTTTGGTACACCTATTCTCAAACTTTTCATCCAATTCAAGTAATAAATGAAAGAAAATTGAGTTCTAATACATCATTTTGGTACTTTTAGAGACACATATGTAGGATGTAATAAGAGAGTGCCAGAAAAGACAAATTGATTCACCTGCCACATCCTTCTTCCAAAATGTTACACTGGTTTATGCTTCCTAGCCATGAAAGAATACTTTGAATAGTCCCATGGACACCATATTTAACATGCTCTAAAATGAGTTCTGAAACCTGCCTAGTACTACTGTAAAGAAAAGTCTACACTACCGTACAACTGCACCCCACCCTGTAGACACTGTAAGGACATGTCACTAGAAAGAACACACAACTGCACAGTGGAGACCGTGGCCTAGGTTGCTTTTACCAGGAACGTAAACATTTTAAATGTGCTTTTCTCCCCCTGGTTACAGGTTAAAACCAAGCATGCTATTGCTAACTATATGTATGGTGTGCCTCTTTTCTCTCTCCACAAGAATAATGATCACAGGAAGTATCAGTTTTCTATTATTTCTAGTTGCTACTTTCCTTTCCCACTGCATTGAGCATTAATAAATGAGAAATGATATCACTCATGAGCCCTTTCTTTGTCAATCCCAAAGGAACCACTTTGCCTGTTCTCACTTAGCCATTGTATTACCACATAATGTAGACATATGTCTGCACATATATCAGTGGGCAGACATAAATTCACACATGGCATGGAACTGATGCACAGATAGTTGTTATATAGAAATCAGGTGTTTAAACTCTAAATAATTATACTTTGTAGAATTAGCTAGATATTAGTTTAAAAGATATGCCTAAAAGCCCTTCCCAAATTAGAAATATGGATTCAATTATTATATTTAATAATTATTAATTATTAATTATATAATTAATTTTATAACATATTCAATTAATTATTATGTAACATAATTAATATATTTACATTTATTTCAAAACAATATATAAAGAATTAAAATCAGATTTGACATATCTGTACTACTATTACCAATTGACCATCATACAGGGCAGAAACACAGTTAAAGACAATTAAAACAAGATACATTGAACTCAATATCAGAGGCAATAAAAAAGGTAACATTATCAATTAGTAAAAGGTTAGGTGGGGTAACACAGGATGTTGCATTTACCTTAACCCTAGAACCTGCTCCATTTTTATTCTACATTAACTGTCTGGCAGGCTCTGGCACCTATAGTTTCTTTTTCATTGGCATATGTCCTTTGTGCACCTAGTCTGCTAGGGGATATCTGTTCTGCAGGGAGTCCCACAATTAGAGGCTACCATCTTCACTCCTGCTACTGAGCAGGCTATTACAGCCAGGAATGCAGAGAATGTAAGATCACTTGGACTCGGTCCGCCAGGGCCTCACCTGCATCCAGGAACTGGGTAGCACCACATCAGTCTGTGCGAGAGGAAAGCCGGTCATCCTGGGGTGCTGAGATAGGCTTTCATGCACACAGGAGGGACAAGCACAAGCCAGTGACAGCAGGACCAACTGACACCAAAGATAACCAGATGACAAAAGGCAAATGTAGGAACATTACTAAAGGAACTATAAAAGAATCAAAACAAGGAACTGGTTCTTTGAGAAAATCAACAAGATAGATAAACTCTAAGCTAGACTAACCATGGGGCACAGAGACAGTATTGAAATTAACAAAATAAGAAATGAAAAAGGATATATAACAACAGAAACTTTGGAAATTCAAAAAATTATTAGATCCAACTACAAAAGCCTATACTAAACAAAATTGTAAATTCTGAAAGGAATGGACCATTTCCTAGTCAGATACCAAATACTAAAGTTAAATCTAGATCAGATAGATCTGTTCATTTATTTAGATCTAGAAATTATTGGCAAATAAGAAGGAGAAATTTTCCTAAAAAGAACTCCAGTGACTCAGGTTCTAAGATCAAGAATTGATAAAGGGGACATCAAGAATCTGGAAATTTTCTATAAGGGAAAGAACATAGTCAATAGGACAAATCAGAAACTTACAGATTGTTAAAACATTTTCACTAACCCCACATCCATAGAGGGCTAATATCCAAAATATGTAAAGAATACAAGAAACTACACACCAAAAAAACAAAACTACCTTATTAGAACAATGGAGTGTAGAACTGAACACAGAATTCACTACAGAGGAATCTCAAATGTCTGTGAAGACCAGAAAGAAATGTTCAAAGTCCTTTCTCATGATGGAAAAGCAAATCAAAACAACCCTGAAATTCTACCTTACAGAAATCAGAATGGTTAATATCAAAAGCTCATGGAACAGCATATTTTAACAAGAATGTGGAGAAAGTGGAACACCCTTCCATTGATGGTGAGATTGCAAACTAGTACAACCACTCTGGAAATCAATCTGGACTTTCCTCAGAATTTAGAAATAAATATACCTAAAGACAAAGCTAGACCACTCTTGGGCATATGCCCAAAAGATGCCCCACAGTGCCACAAGGGCAAATCTTCCACTATGTTTATAGCACCCTTGATTGTGATATCCAGTAGCTGTAAAAAAAAAACCCAATGTCCCTGAAAGGGAGAAAGGATACAGAAAATGTGGATCATGTCCAAAATAGAATTCTACTCAGCTATTTTTTTAATTTTTTATATATTTTCTTTATGTACATTTCGAATGCTATCCCCTTTCCCGGTTTCCCTTCTGAAAACCCCCTATCCCATTCCCCTCCTCTTGCTCACAAACCCACAAACTCCTGTTTCCCTGTCCTGGCATTCCACTACAATGGGACATTAAGCCTTCACAGAACCAAGGGCCTCTTGTCTGATAAAAATATCCTCTGCTACATATAGTCTCTTTATGTGTTCTCTTCTGTTGGTGGTTTAGTCCCTTGATCTCTCAGTGGTGTTGTTGTGTGTTCATATTGTTGTTCCTCCTGTGGATCTACAAATCCTTTCAGATCCTTCAGTCCTTTCACTAACTCTTCCATTGGGGACCCTGTGCTTAGTCCAATGTTTGACTGTGGTCATGCACCTCTGTATTTGTCAGGCACTCTTGCCAGGAGTGCTGATACACAGCTATTAATAACAAGGATATCATCAGTTTTTCAGGTAAATGGATGGAACTAGAAAATATCATCCAGAGCGAGGTAAATCAGACATAAAAGGACATCCATGGCAAGGTCTCACTAATAAGTGGATATTAGGCCAAAAAGTACAGAATCACTTGGATACAATTCACAAAACTCAAGAAGGTTAACAAACAGAAGGCCCAAGTCAGGATGACTCAGTCTAACTTGGTAGAGAAAAGAGCAACTTACAGATTTTTAAAAATTGTTCACTAACCCCACATCCATAGAGGGCTAATATCCAAAATACATAAAGAATTCAAGAAACTATACACCAAAAATCCAAAACAACCCCAATCAAAAACAATGGGGTATAATTGAACACAGGTGGAGGCAGAAGAAGGAAGGGACTTGGGTGAAACAGGAAACAGAAAGGGGGAAAAGGGAGCATGATCCGGTATTGGGGTGGGAAACAAGAATAGTGCCCTGAAGACCAGCAGAAAGAATGGAAATAGGCAATCTCAGAAGGTAAGAGGCAGGGTTTCCTCTAGAATGTACCAAAGACCTGGGAGGCGAGAGACTCTCAAGATTCAAATGGAGGAACCTTAGCTGAAATGCTCTACAGTAGGAAGAGGAAACTTTTAGAGTCCACCTCCACTCTCATATATGCTTTGAGCCACACGGTTAAGACAAAAGACAAAAATACCTTACATTAATAATACATATTTTAATATGAAAGCATGTTATGTTGGTACTAGGAAAAGCTGTATGGTTTTGCCACTGTGAAATTCAGTGGTAGACCTAGGCTTTACTTTCTTTCTCTCTCTCTCTCTTTCTTTCTTTCTTTCTTTCTTTTTTTCTTTCTTCCTTTCTTGTTTTCTTGATTTCTTTCTTGCTTGCCTTTTTACTTTGTCTCTTTCTCTTTCTCTTTCATTCTTCCTTCCTTCCATTCTTTTATCCTTTATATTGTCATCACTGTACAGAAGGACTACAAGAGTTTCACAACTCATTGCTGGAATAACTTTGAATTCAATGTGATTACCTTGTAGTTGCAGATATTCCTTCTGACTGTACAATTGTTAGGATTCTCCACTTATCATCATTTCAGAAATGAGGCTAGCTCAGCATAACTGAACAGAAGACAATAAATGCACTCTTGAGAAAGATTATCTTCTAGAATTTGAAGCACTTCAGAGATTGCTTTTATTCATTTTGTTTTCCCATTGATAATAATCATAAATAGTTGGCCCACTCTAATGTAGGTTTGTTAAATGTGAAGCAGTAATAGAATATGTGTGTTATATGGATGTCAAAATTGTACTATTAAATGACCAAAGTATTCAGAATTAAATAAGTAAAATCATGCATTTCAGTACTTTAAATTCCAGAAGAATGACATTTATTATTTGATCAGTACTGTCACTGTTCAAGTAAAATCTCCTGCGGTAAAGATGTCATTATATTGGCTCTAATTAGACTAAGCAGACACTCAAACTATTCTCAGTATAAAAAGTTCTCTTCTTGATACTTTCTTACATCACATTTTATTAGTAGTTATTACAGTGGTTCTGTCAATTATCACTCCCTTATTTCTTTATATTTGTTCCACTTTTAGTATTGTGGCAATTATTTTACATATGAAGATGAGAAACAGGGCTTTAGTGATTCAAAACCTGGACACCCACCCCAGTGGATAGATTGGAGCTCAAGGCCATACCAATGTGTCCATATCTTCCCTTGAATAAACATATTCCATTCAATTGAATCAATCTACAGTGCTGACTTTGTCCTACTTTTCAATAATGACTATATTCAGTAGGAATAAAAATAAATAAAGAGTTGCTCAATAACATTCATTTTATAACAGTTTGCTTTTACAGTAAAATTTATAGAACACTAGTGACACAACATTTTTTGAGATCTCAATTATCTACAACATAATACACAGTAATTTGTGACTGACTCATCTTACACTAAAATCCACCAATTATGAACAATTTACATTGAAGAAGCATGTTCAGTATATTTCTTTAAAAGCAATATTACATTACATCCAAAGAAATGGTTGTTCATGCTCCATTTATCTATTTTTTGTCATGAAGCTTTGTACAGACCTTTTATGTCCTAAAGTGGAAAACAGTATAGCCCCTTTAGATACCATAAAGGATTGTCTACATTTCAGACATACATGTTATTGCCTCGATTCTGGTGAAGCAATAAAATTTCCCCCATGGATCTGTATCAATAACCCCTACTAAAACTGTTTTTCTCTGCATATTGGCTTGAAGATAAAATATGTCCAAAGTGGCCATGGGAACTCTGCCCTTCTAGTTCAATGAACTGTTTACATTGGCTCCAGGTATAAGCACTCCCTGCTCTGGAAGCAAAGCTCTAAGCAGAATATCAGATTGTTGGGATATAAAAGAAAAACTTTCTTTTCAATCTTTATATCTCCCGTTTGGAGGAATCACAGATAAGACCACTACTGTAGACACCCTAGAGCATCCTCATTTCCAGGATTTCAGCTAGTCATAGATATGCCCCACACTGGTTTCCATTCTTTCCCCTACACCTCTCCTATATCCCCCTCCTCACACATGAATCCCATATCCTTTCTGCTTCTTTTTTTTTACATTTCTTTTTTTTATTTTTTATTTTTTCTATATTCTTTGTTTACATTCCAAAGTCTTTCCCCTTTCCAGTTCCCCCCCTCACCATAGGTCCCATAAGTCCTCTTCCACCCCCATTCCCCAATCACAGTCCCCTCCCCATCATTTCTCTGTTCTGGTACTCTCCTACAAAACTGGATTTAGTCTTTTCCGGAGCAGGGTCCTCTCCATCCCTTTTCTTGGGAATCTTTTGCTTAGCTAATTGTGTCTTGAGTATTCAGAGCTTCTGGGCTCATTAATATCCACTTTTCAGTGATTGCAATTCATGTGTATTCTTTTGTGATTGGGTTGACTCACTTAGGATGATATTTTCCATATCCAACCATTTGCCTACAAATTGCATGAATTCATTATTTTTAATTGCTGAGTAGTATTCCATTGTATAAATATACCACAATTTCTGTATCCATTCCTCCATTGAGGGACATCTGGGTTCTTTCCAGCTTCTGGCTATTATAAATAAGGCTGCTATGAACATAGTGGAGCATGTGTCTTTATTTCATGCAGGGGAATCTTCTGGGTATATGCCCAGGAGTAGTATGACAGGGTCCTCTGGAAGTGTCATGCCCAATTTTCTGAGGAACCACTAGACTGATTCTCGGAGTGTTTGTACCGTCTTGCAATCCCACCAACAATGGAGGAGTGATCCCTTTTCTCCACATCCACGCCAGCACCTGTTGTCTCTTGAGTTTTTAATCTTAGCCATTCTGACTGCTGTGAGATGGAATCTCAGGGTTGTTTTGATTTGCATTTCCCTGATGACTAATGATGTTGAACATCTCTTTTTCAAAAAAAAATTTTATTGGATATATTCTATATTTACATTTCATTTCCCTTTTTCTGTTTCCCCACGCCCCTAAGGTCCCACATGCCCTTTTCCCTCCCCCTGCTCCCTCATCCACCCCTTCCCACTTCCCTGTTCTGGTATTCCCCTACACTGAAGCTTTGATCCTTTCCAGCACTAGTGTCCATTCCTTTCTTCTTGTCAGACATCATTTGGTATGTGAATTGTGTCTTTGGTGTCCCAAGATTCTAGGCTAATATCCAATTATCAGTGAGTGCATACCATGGGTATTCTTTTGAGACTGGGTTATCTCACTTAGTATGATGTTCTCCAGCTCCATCCATTTCTCTAAGAATTTCATGAATTCATTGTTTCTAATGGATGTATAGTATTCCATTGTGTATATATACCATTTTTTGTATCCATTCCTCCGTGGAGGGACATCTGGGTTCTCTCCAGCTTCTGGCTATTATAAATAAGGCTGCTATGAACATAGTGGAGCATGGATCCTTATTGCATGCTGGGGAACCTTCTGGGTATATTCCCAGGAGTGGTATGGCTCGATCCTCCGGAAGTATCATGTCCAGTTTTCTGAGGAACCACCATACTGATTTCCAGAGTGGTTGTACTAGCTTGCAGTCCCACCAGCAGTGGAGGAGTGTTGCTCTTTCTCCACATCCTTGCCAACACCTGATATCTTCTGAGTTTTTAATCCTAGCCATTCTGAGAGGTGTGAGGTGAAATCTCAGGGTTGTTTTGATTTGCATTTCTCTAATGACTAATGATGTTGAACATTTTTTAAGATGTTTCTCAGCCATCCAAATTTCTTCAGGTGAAAAGTCTTTGTTTAGCTCTGTACCCCATTTTTGGATAGGGTTATCTGGATTTCTGGGGTCTAACTTCTTGAGTTCTTTGTATACATTGGATATTAGCCCTCTGTCGGATGTGGGGTTGGAGAAGATCTTTTCCCAATTTGCTGGTTGCCGATTTGTCCTTTTGACAGTGTCTTTTGCTTTACAGAAACTTTGTAATTTTATGAGGTCCCATTTGTCTATTCTTAATCTTACAGCATAAGCGATTGGTGTTCTGTTCAGGAATTTTCCCCCTGAGCCAATGTCCTCAAATGTCTTCCCCAGTTTCTTTTCTATTAATTTTAATGTGTCTGGTTTTATGTGGAGATCCTTGATCCACTTAGAGTTGAGCTTAGTGCAAGGAGATAAGAGTGGATCAATTCTCATTCTTCTGCATGTTGACCTCCAGTGGAGCCACCACCATTTGTTGAAAAGGCTATCTTTTTTCCACTGGATGTTTTCAGCTCCTTTGTCAAATATCAATTGGCCATATATGTATGGGTTCAATTCTGGGTCTTCAATCCTATTCCATTGATCCACTTCCCTGTCACTGTGACAATACAATGCAGTTTTTAACACTACTGTTCTGTAGTATTGCTTGAGGTCCAGGATATTGATTCCCCCAGAAGTTCTTTTACTGTTGATGATAGTTTTAGCTATCCTGGGTTTTTTGTTATTTCAGATGAATTTGAGAATTGCTCTTTCTAACTCTGTGAACAACTGAGTTGGGATTTTGATGGGGATTGTATTGAATCTGTATATTGCTTTTGGCAAGATTGTCATTTTAACTATATTAATCCTGCCAACCCATGAGCATGGAAGATTTTTCCATTTTCTGAGGTCTTCTTCAATTTCCTTCTTCAGAGACCTGAAGTTTTTGTCATATAAATCTTTCACTTGTTTGGTTGGAGTCACACCAAGATACTTTATATGGTTTGTGGCAATTGTGAAGGGTGTCATTTCCCTAATTTCTTTCTCGGCCTGCTTATCCTTTGAGTATAGGAAGGCTACTGATTTGCTTGAGTTGATTTTATAACCAGCCACTTTGCTGAAGTTGTTTATCAGCTGTAGGAGTTCTCTGGTGGAGTTTCTTGGGTCACTTAAGTATACTATCATATCATCTGTGAATAGTGATAGTTTGACTTCTTCCTTTCCAATTTGTATCCCTTTGACTTTCTTATGTTGTCGAATTGCTCTGGCTAGTACCTCAAGTACTATATTGAAGAGATATGGTGAGAGGCGGCAGCATTGTCTAGTCCCTGATTTCAGTGGGATTGCTTCAAGTTTCTCTCCATTTACTTTGATGTTGGCTATTGGTCTGCTGTAAATTGCTTTTACTAGGTTTAGATATGGGCCTTGAAATCCTGTTCTTTCCAAGACTTTTAGCATGAAAGGATGCTGAAATTTGTCAAATGCTTTTTCAGCATCCAATGAGGTGACCTTGTGGTTTTTTTTTCTTTGAGTTTATGTAGTAGATTACATTGATGGACTTCTGTATATTGAACCATCCCTGCATCCCTTCAGATGAAGCCAACTTGATCATGGTGAATGGTTGTTTTGATGTGTTCTTGGATTGGGTTGGCAATTATTTTATTTAGTATTTTTGCATCAATATTCATAAGGGAGATTGGCCTGTAGATCTCTTTCCTAGTTGGATCTTTCTGTGGTTTTGGTATCAGGGTAATTGTGGCTTCATAGAATGAGTTAGGTAGTGTTCCTTCTGTTTCTATTTTGTGGAATAGTTTGAAGAGTATTGGTATTAGGTCTTCTTTGAAGGTCTGATAGAATTCTGCACTAAAACCATCTTGTCCTGTGCTTTTTTTTTTGGTTGGAAGACTTTCTATGACCCCCTCTATTTCTTTGGGGTTTATGGGTCTGTTTAGATGATCTATTTGATCCTGATTTAATTTTGGTATTTGGCATCTGTCTAGGAAATTGTCCATTTCCTCCAGATTCTCCAGTTGTGTTGAGTATAGGCTTTTGTAGTAGGATCTGATTATTTTTTGAATTTCTTCAGTTTCTGTTGTTATATCCCCCTTTTCATTTCTAATTTTGTTAATTTGATTACTGTCTCTGTACCCTTTGGTAAGTCTGGCTAGGGGTTTATCTATCTTGTTGATTTTCTCAAAGAACCAGCTCCTAGTTTTGTTGATTCTTTGTATGGTTCTCTTTGTTTCAACTTGATTTATTTCAGCCCTGAGTTTGATGATTTCCTGTCTTCTACTCCTCCTGGGTGAAATAGCTTCTTTTTGTTCTAGGGCTTTCAGGTGCATCATTAAGTGGCTAGTGTATGCTCTCTCCTTTTTTTTGAGACACTCAGGGCTATGAGTTTTCCTCTTAGCACTGCTTTCATTGTGTCCCATAGATTTGGGTATGTTGTACCTTCATTTTCATTAAATTCTAAAAAGTCTTTGATTTCTTTCTTTATTTCTTCCTTGACTAAGGTATCATTGAGTAGAATATTGTTCAGCCTCCACGTGTATGAGGATTTTCTGTTGTTTTTGTTGCTATTGAAGAACACTCTTACTCCATGGTGATCTGATAGGAGGCATGGGATTAGTTCGATCTTTTTATATTTGTTGAGGTCTGTCTTGTGACCAATTATATGGTTGATTTTGAAGAAGGTACCATGAGGTTCAGAGAAAAAGGTAAAGTCTTCTGCTTTATGATGAAATGTTCTATATATATATATATATATATATATATATATATATATATATATCTGTTAAATCCAATTGGTCCAACGTTTCAATGGGTTTCCCTGTGTCCCTGTTTAGTTTCTGTTTTCCTGATAGGTCCATTGAGGGTAGTAGAGTGTTGAGGTCCCAAACAATTATTGTGTTAGGTGCAATGTGTGCTTTGAGCTTTAGTAAAGTTTCTTTTACAAATGAGGGTGCCCTTGCATTTGGAGCATAGATGTTTAGAATTGTGAGTTCTTCTTGGTGGATTCTTCCTTTGACTAGGAAGAAGTGACCTTCTGTGTCTCTTTTGATGACTTTGGGTTGAAAGTCAATTTTATCTGATATTAGAATGGCTATTCCAGCTCGCTTCCTGCGACCATTTGCTTGCAAGATTGTCCTCCAACCTTTTACTCTAACGTAGTGTTTGTCTTTAACTCTGAGGTGTGTTTCCTGTATGGAGCAAATGTAGGGTTCTGTTTCCATATCCAGTATGTTAATCTATGTCTTTTTATTGGGGAATTTAGTACATTGATGTTAAGAGATATTAAGGAAGAGTGATTATTTCTTCCTGTCATTTTTGATGTTATTTTTGTTTTTGAGTAGTTATCTTCCTTTGAGTTTGATGGAAGTAGGTTACTATCTTGTTTTTTCTAGGGTGTAGAAGTCCCATTTGTCAATTCTTGATCTTAGAGCATAAGCTATTGTTGTTCTGTTTAGGAACTTTCCCCCTATGCCCATGTCCTCAAGGGTCTTCCACACTTTCTTTTCTAATAGTTTCCGTGTGTCTGGTTTTATGTGGAGGTCCTTGATCCATTTGGACTTGATCTTAGTGCAAGGAGATAAGAGTGGGTCAATTCGCATTCTTATGTTGACCTCCAATTGAACCAGCACCATTTGTTGAAAAGGCTATCTTTTTTCCACTGGATGGTTGTAGTTCCTTTATCAAAGATCAAGTGACCATAAGTCTTTGGGTTCATTTCTGGATCTTCAATTCTATTCCATTGATCTACTTGCCTGTCACTGTACCAATACCATGCAGTTTTTAACACAATTGCTCTGTAGTACTGATTGAGATCGGGTTATTGATTCCCCCAGAAGTCCTTTTATTGTTGAGAAAAGTTTTAGCTATTCTGGGTTTTTTGTTACTCCATATGAATTTGAGAATTGCTCGTTCTAGATCTATGAAGAATTGAGTTGGGATTTTGATGGGGATTGCATTGAATCTGTAGATTGCTTTTGGCAAGATGGCCATTTTTACTATATTGATCCTGCCAATCCAAGAGCATGAAATATTTTTCCATTTCCTGAGGTCTTCTTCGATTTCTTTCTTCAAGGACTTGAAGTTCCTGTCATACAGATCTTTCACTTGTTTGGTTAGAGTCACGCCAAGATACTTTATATTGTTTGTGGCTATTGTGAAGGGAATTTCCCTAACTTCTTTCTCAGCCTGCTTGTCCTGTGAATACAGGAAGGCTACTGATTTGCTTGAGTTGATTTTATAACCAGCCACTTTGCTGAAGTTGTTTATCAGCTGTAGAAGTTCTCTGGTGGAGTTTTTTGGGTCGCTTAAGTAAACTATCATATCATCTGCAAATAATGATAGTTTGACTTCTTCCTTTCCAATTTGTATCCCTTTGACTTCCTTATGTTGTCTAATTGCTCTCGCTAGAACTTCAAGTACTATATTGAAAAGATATGGAGAGAGAGGGCAGCCTTGTCTAGTCCCTGATTTTAGTGGGATTGCTTCAAGTTTCTCTCCATTTATTTTGATGTTGGTTTGCCATATATTGCTTTTACTAAACACAGTAAAAGCAATATACAGCAAAATACACTGACTCATATCAGATCACTATGGAGTAAAAGTAGTCTTCAACAGTAAGAAAAACAACAGAAAGCCCACATATACATGGAAACTGAACAATACTCTACTCAATGACACCTTGGTCAAGGAAGAAATAAAGAAAGAAATCAAAGACTTTTTAGAATTCAATGAAAATGAAGGTACAACCTACCCAAATCTTTGGGACACAATGAAAGCAGTGCTAAGAAGAAAACTCATAGCTCTGAGTGCCTCCTGATGTATGAGCACATTCTATTCTTGATTCTAAACTTATTATATCCTTCTAGCAACTAAGACCATCTCTAAAAATTTTCTTCCAAAAATTGGTTGAATTAAATTAGGAATATTTCAAAATTATTATCTAGTTGTCTATATAGCATCGCTATAAGTCATACATCTTCCACATATATATACAGAGATGTGAACAAAAGGATGAGATAATACCTGGCAATGCTTATATGTATTTAATAATAACAAAGAATCGTATTAAAAGCAGGAATCTTTCCTAAAATGGATTTTTCATGGGACTTGCCTACTGAAGCAAATCTCTTGTAGGTTTTTTTTTTAATCTAAGGTAAACGCATTTCAGGAAGATCACATGTTGGTTTTTGGCTTCTATTTGTTGGCTCCTGACAATTCAGGTTCATGAAGTCACATTTAATAATTATTAACCTCACTGCCTGAACGCTTGTTTTTATGTTCAGGAAATTGTCTCCTGTGCCAATGAGTTCAAGGAATTTACCCATTTTCTCTCTTATGAGATTTAATGTGTACAGATAATGTTAAAAACTTTGGTCAATTTGGAAGTAAGTTTTGTTCAAGTTGATAGCTATGGATCTTTCTACATTCTTCTACATGCAGTTATCCAATTAGACCAGCACAGTTTCTTGAGTATGCTTTTATTTTTCAATTGTATTGTCAAATGTCAAGTGTCCATAGGTGGGTGGTTTCATTGCTGTGTCTTCAATTCTGTTCCATTGACCAACCTGTATGTTTTTATGCCAAAACCATGTGTTTTTATTACTACCGCTCCATAGTTTAGTCTCAAATGAGAAATAATCATACTTAAAGTAGTTATTTTATAGTCCAGGACTGTTTATATCTGTCTTGGGGGTATTGTGGAATAGTTCGAAGAATACTGATATTACCTGTTCTTTAAAAGTCTGGTAGAGTTTTGTGCTAAAACTATCTATACCTTATCATTTTTTATTTGTTTGTTTTGGAGACTTTTAATGATGGTTTCTATTTCCTTAGGGGGTTATAGGAATATTTAGATGGATTACCTGATTTTTTTAAGCTTGAATCTGAGAGTATTTTGCAGCTCTCAGGCAAGGGTTTTTATAAAAAAAAAAAAGCAAATATTACAACCCTTAGAAAATGTGTCCAGTAAAGCAGTCACAGATACCATCATTATCATTTGTTAAGCTCGAGAATCAAGCAAAGATTAAACTCTAAAAATATGTATTCACTGAATCACAATCAAAACAGTTAACATCATAATTAATAGAACTCATTCAAGTATAAAAACTCTGAAAGTATATAATCAGTGGGGCAGTCCTCCAAGGCTAGTGGCATATTTCCAAGAGCAAATTAATAAATCTCTATGATCAATTATTGTTTAACATTTAATGCAGGATTTTTTTTTATAAATCTTAAACTCACAAATTTAAACAATTATAATTCTTTTCCTATAAGGCTTTCTTTACCACATACCAAAAGCCATCCCCAAGGATACACATGTAGCTATATGAAATTTTCCTATTGGGAAAGTTTTTGTCCTTCATAATACTATTATGTAATTTTGTAAATGATTTATAAATAAAGTGTTGGCTTTCCCAGAGATAACTTCACATTACTGACCCCAACTCAAGGGATGGTTTCTTACCCATTATTGTCATTTGAGATCTTGGTCTATTAGCACCAGTTTACAGTCATTAAACCCTGTAAGTTCACTACATTGGGTCAATGTTGATGCCAAGGCTACCGGAATGATTAATCTTTTCCTTATTTTTGCAATCATCTTCCGACTGGTCTTTTCCGCCAACTCTACAGCCAAAAGAGATATTTATGAACTTCAATTGAAAAAATAAAAAGGGGTCTCTCTGCTGTTGGAGATCCTCTGCCACAAGGCTCCATACCCAGCTGGCACAGAGAGATAGCTAGCCTCCCAGGGGTGCAGACAGGCCTGTAAGTTCAAGTAGGACTATCAGTGTTGCTCAGAGGAACCTTCCTGGAACTCTTAACACACAAGAACCTAGGTGTGGCCTGGGACAGGAGCCTTCCAGTATCTGTCTACAGCTACAAATGATCCTCTGCCACAGGGCTCAATACCCAGGAGGCACAGAGAGACAGCTACCCTCCCAGGAGTGCAGAAGGCAACTAGAAGGACAGGGAGGACCACTACTGCTGCTCAAAGCAACAGTCCTGAAACTTTCAGGACACAGGAACCAAGTGGCTGCCTGGGACAGGAGGGTTCTAGTTTCTGTCTGCTCCTGGAGCTGATCCTGGGCCACAGAGCTATATACACCAATATCTCCAGGAGAGAAATGGTCTCCCAAGAGTGCCTATATGCCTTCAAGCACAGAGTTCACCCTGTACCACAGGTCTTCATACCTAAATTCCTGGAGCAGAGAACTGGTCTCCCAGCAGTATTGACACACAGGCTTGAAGGACAGACAAGCCACAGTCAAATACAGCACAACCAGCTAACACCACAGATAACCAGATGACAAAAGGCAAGCATAAGAACACAGCAACAGAAACCCTGGCTACTTGGCATCATCAGAACCCAGTTGCCCCAATGCTACTAGCTCTGGACAACCCAACACACCAGAAAAGCAAGACTCTGATTTAGAATCACATCTCATGATGATGATAGGGAACTTTATGAAGGACACAAAAAGCTCCCTTAAAGAAATTCAAGAGAACACTGGTAACAGGCAGAACACGATATAAAAGAAACAAAAAATCCATTAAAGACTTACAGGAAAACACAGCCAAAGAGGTGAAGAAACTGAACAAAACCATCCAGGATCTAAAAATGGAACTAAAACAACAAAGAAATCAAAAAGGTAGACAAAACTCATGATAGAAAACCTAGGAAAGAGATCAGGAGACATGGATGCAAGTATCACCAAGAGAATACAAGAGATAGAAGAGTGAATCTCAGATACAGAAGACACTATAGAAAATATTGGCACAACAGTCAAAAGGCAAGATGCAAAGATCTCTCAATTCTAAACATCTATTCTCCAAATACAAAGGCACCTACATTCATAAAAGAAACTTTATTAAAGTTCAAAGCACACAATCGCACCTCACACAAAAATTGTGGGGGACTTCAACAAATGACTCTCATGAATGTACAGATCAGGGAAACACAAAATACACAGAGACACAGAGAAACTACCAGAAGTTATGAACCAAATAGATTTAACAAATATCTATAGAACATTTCATCCTAAATCAAAAGAATATACCTTCTCAGTGCCTCATGGTACATTCTTCAAGTTGACCATATAATCAGTCACAAACCAGACCTCAACAGATTGAAATAAACCCATGCTTCCTATCAGACCACTGTGGATTAAGACTTCTCTCCAATAGCACCAAAAACAACAGAAAGCCCACATACACATGGAAGCTGAACAACACTCTACTCAATGATAACTTGGTCAAGGAAGAAATAAAGAAGTTACACTTTTTAGAATTTAATGAAAATGAAGCCAAAACATAGCCATATCAAAAAGAAAGCAGTCCGCAGGAAAAAAACCATAGCTCTGAGCGCCTCCAAAGAGAAACTGGAGAGAGAATACATTATCAGCTTGGCAGCACATGTGAATGCTCTACAAAAGAAGCAAATGTACCCCAGAGGAATACACAGCAGGAAATAATCAAAGTCATGGCTGAAATTAACCAAATAGAAATGAAAAAAAACTATACAAAGAAACAAACAATCTAGCAGCTGGTTTGTTGTATAAATCAAGAAGGTAGATAAACACTAAGTCAGAATAACCAGGGGGCACAGAGACAGTATCTAAATTAACAAAATCAGAAATTAAAAGGGAGACATAACAGAAACCAAAGAAATCCAAAAAATTATCAGATTCTACTACAAAACCCTTTACTCAACAAAACTGGAAAATCTGGATGAAATGAATGATTTTCTAGACAAATAACAGGTACCAAAGTTAAATCAGGATGAGATAAATGATCTAAAGGGTCCCATAACCTTTAATGAAATAAAAGCAGTCATCAATAGTCTCCCAACCAACAAAGAAAGCCCAGTACCAGATGGATTTAGTGCAGAGTTCTATCAGTCCTTCAAAGAAGACCTAGTACCAATACCCTCTGAACTATGCCACAAAGTAGAAACAGAATGAACAGTACTCAACGACTGAAGACACAATTACTCTGATACCTAAACTGTGCAAAGACCCTACAAAGGAGGAGAACTTCAGATGAATTTCCTGTATGAATATCCATGTAAAAGTATTCAATAAAATTCTCACAAAGAGAATCCAGGAACACATCCAAATGATTATCCATCATGATCAAGTAGGCTTCATCCCAGGGATGCAGGGATTGTTCAATGGAAGGAAATCCATCAATGTAATCCACTATACAAACAAACTCAAAGATAAAAACCACATCATCATTTCATATGAAGCTGAGAAAGCATTTGAACAAATCCAGCACCCCTTCATAACAAAATTCTTAGAAAGATCAGGGAATGAAGGCCCATGCTTAAACATAGTAAAAGCAATATAGAGCAAAGCAGTAGCCAACATCAAACTAAATGGAGTGAAACTTGAAGCTCTCCCACAAAAATTAGGAACTAGAAAAGGCTGCATGTTCTGTCCCTACCTACTCAACATTGTACTTGAAGTCCTAGCAAGAGCAATTACACAACAAAAAGAGGAAAAGGGGATGCAAAATGGAAAGGGAGAAATAAAAAATATCACTATTTGCAAATGATATAATAATATACTTAAGTGACCCAAAAAATTCCTAATCCTGATAAACAACTCCAGCAATGTGGCTCGATATAAAATTAACTCAAACAAATCAGTTCCCTTTCTGTACTCAAAGGCTACAAAGGCTGAAAAAGAAATTAGAGAAACAATTCCCTTCATAACAGTCATGAATAATATAAAATACATTAGTGTGACTCTAACTAAACAAGTGAAAAATCTGTATGACAAGAACTTCAAGTCTCTGAAGAAAGAAAGATCTCAGAAGACAGAAAGATCTCCCATGCTCACAGATTGGCAGGACTAATATAGTAAAAATGGTCATCTTGCTGAAAGAAATCTACAGATTCCATGCAATCCCCATCAAATTCCAACTCAATTCTTCAAAGAGAGCAATTCTAAAATTCATCTGGAATAACAAAAACAGAATAGCAAATACTATTCTCATCAATAAAAGAACTATTGGGGGAATCAGAATCCTAAACCTCAAATGTACTACAGACCAATAGTGATAAAAAAAAACAACGTGGAATTGGAACAGTGACAGGCAGGTTGATCAATGGAATAGAATTGAAGACCCAGAAATAAACCCACACAACAATGGTCACTTGTTCTTTGACAAAGGAGTTAAAATCATCCAGTGGAGAAAAGATAGCCTTTTCATCAAAAGGTAATTGTTCAACTGGTGGTTAGCATGCAGAGAGATTAAGCAATATTTGACTAGTCAATAATGTCCCAAAGTGCAATGTGTTGCTCTGTAGCTGCACTACAAAAAGTACCCACAATCACAGCTGTGTCATTAAGAAGAATCTCCATGGATCCAGTCCTGGTTCTAGTGATCAGTTTCTCCTGTCTGTTTCTCCTCTCACTATGGTGGAGTCAGAGATCTGGGAGAGCAAAGCTCCCTCCTGGCCCCACTCCTCTTCCAATTATTGGCAATTTACTCCAGATAGATGTAAAGAATATTCACAAATCTTTCACCAATGTAAGTATGTTTTGTGCTCCTCCAGTATTTTGCACAGGAAGATATAAGTGATGCTACTTTCAATGAAATTTTATTACTGGAGCCAACATTTTTTAAGTGTTCATTCAGTAGAAAAATATATAATGTGTCTTTTCAGTCTTTTGCCTCTAGTTTGGGTGAGGAAATTAGTAATGAGCAAGGTTTCATGTTGAAGAACACTTATGCCATTTCATTTTATAATATTATTGCTGAATTTCAAAGTTATGCTTATTCAAATCCTTCGTTTCTGAACATTTTCTATTATTTTGACTTGAGGTGAAGACTGTTGAATATTGCATTCGATGAGTCAGAACTTTAGACATTCATTGTTCTTGGATTTACATGTGGTCCTTAACTCTGAAGAAGGAATTCATTCCTGATATGAAGTAAAGCCTGTGGACATGGGCTCACATAGGAAATGAAAGCAACAGTGTTCCATAGTATATACGGGAGCTTCCCAGGGTATTTTTATAACTTAGGAGACAGTCCCCTTGAGCCAAGAACACTTCATGATGATAATGTGTTTTGTCCACAAGTACTGCATTCTGTGGTGCAGTAGCTATGATGCCTGCATTCTGTAGTTTTGTAACAATTGTCAAGAAATAGACACTTTCAATACTGGTGACCAAATATTTTAGATTATATTGTCACAGGCTTCTTCAGTTTCCCCAGGAGAAATTTCACATCTGATCCTGCAGCAGTCATATGACTACTGATGTCTATTTCTATGTGAAGTGAGCATGAGCACCTAATAGTGAATAAGAAAAGTGCCAAGTTAATTCTTTACTTCTTTTCAATATTGCCCTGGGAATAAAAGTAGAATTGCCTTTCTTCAGTTTCTTTGTGAAATAAGATGATGAGAATTGCCTAATATCATAGTGTGAACTTTTACTGTCATCAGTGTGTCAGCTGTCTGTGTGGTTTCTTGCCACACTATACATCATTCACATATGACAAATACTCAAAATTCAAGGTATATGCACACACAACTGAGTCTTTCTAGATAAAAATAATATAACACAGTAATATTATCAGTCTAAAGGTTTTTGAACCATTGAGAATAAAGTGACATTTTCCTAATATTTCCATTTCTTTCTATTTCTAGTTATCAAATGTTTATGGCCCTGTGTTTATACTTGGGGAGGAAGCCCACTGTGGTGTTGCATGGCTATGAGGCAGTGAAGGAAGCTCTGGTTGATCATGGGGATGAGTGTTCTGGAAGAGGAAGGCTCCCAGTGATTGAGAGAGCTACTAATGGAATGGGTAAGTGTAGATGTACTCACCTATGTGCTGCAGAGTGTTCATAGTGAGCTAGAGGATGGAAAGCAGAAGCCATGCTTACTCCCAAGGCACAGTTTGGGATTCTATGGCTGCCATCAGGCATCTTCTTTGTCTTCTATCACTAGGGTATACTCTCTACTATGTGTTCTTATTTTTTTAGGCATTGCATTTAGAAATGGAAATATATGGAAGACACAAGGCATTTCTCACTCATGATTCTGAGGAAGTTAGGCATGGGTAAATGGAGCACTGAGGACCGTGTACAAGAGGAAGCACAGTACCTTGTGGAGGAACTAAGGAAAACCAATGATAAGTGCACGTTTAGAATCTGACATTTACTTCTTGATCTAGGTATGGCTTTACGAGTGATATTGATCCAATCTTATTTACAATAGCTTTTCGAAATGTATAGGTCTCAAATTAATGTTCAATGCATTGCCAAGCCATGCATTCCCCTTAGCATAAATGAAGCATAAAATTTCTAAAGCATCTTAGTATGTTAACAAGGGCAAAGTTTCTTCTATATATTTTTTAATGACTTTTACACTTGTTTCCCATTTTCAGGCTCACCATGTGATCCCAAATTCATCCTGGCCTGTGCTTCCTGCAATGTCATGTCCTCCATTATTTTCCAGGGTCGTTTTGATTATAAAGATCAGGATTTTCATAACCTGATGGAAAATATTCATGAAATGAGCAAGGTTCTGAAAATCTTCTGGTTGCAGGTGAAGCCATAATCCTCTTTCTGAGAACACATTTATGTTCTTTGTTACAGGACAAATCCAACAAGGACCGAATAGTGAAGAAACTGGACATCACAGTTCTAACTAATGTATTATGGAAAGAATATTTGGAAGGAAGTTCTAAACCTTTTGCTGTAGAAAAGGAAAACCATAAGGGACAAATGCCAGGATTGCTTTCACTTGCTAGCTTCCTATCCATTGATTTTACCATTAACTTCCACAAGAATGTTTGTTTAAGTACTGTATTCACTTCTAGAATGCTGACAAGTCATTCATAGGACAATCTTCTACTATGTGAATTAATTGATATCTTTTCAAAAATTACACACATTTTTATTATATTACCAGGAAAGAATATCTTAGCATAGAAAGACAATTTTCTTTGTTTATTATTATTTTCTGTATTCTTTGTTTACATTCCAAATGATTTTACCTTTCCCGGTTGCCCCTGCCCCATAAGTCCCATAAGCACTCTTCCCTCAACCTGTTCCCCAATCAACCCCCTATCTCTTCTCTGTCCTGGCAATCCTCTACAATGCTGCATCAAGCCTTTCCAGGACCACGGCCCTCTCCTTCGTTCTTCTTGGGAATTATTTGATATGTGAGTTGTGTCTTGGGTATTCAGAGCTTCTGGGCTACTATCCACTTATCAGTGACTGCATTCCATGTGTGTTCTTTTGTGAATGAGTTGCCATCTCCTTAGGATGATATTTTCCAGTTCCAACCATTTGCCTAAGAATTTCATGAATTCCTTGTTTTTAATTGCTGAATGGTATTCCATTGTGTAAATATATCACATTATCTGTATCCATTACTCTGTTGAGGGACATCTAGGTTCTTTCCAGCTACTGGCTATTATAAATAAGGCTGCTATGAACAAAGTGGAGCATGTGTCCTTATTGCATGACAGGGAATCCTCTGGGTATATGCCCAGGAGTGGTATAGCAGGGTCCTGCAGAAGTGTCGTGCCCATTTTTCTGAGGAACCACCATACTGATTTCCAGAGTGATTGTATCAGTTTGCAATCCCACCAACAGTGGAGGAGTGTTCCTCTTTCTCCACATCCTCGCCAACACCTGCTGTCTCCTGAGTTTTTAATCTTAGCCATTTTGACTGGTGTGAGGTGAAATCTTGGGGTTGTTTTGATGAAAGACGATTTTCTTAAAGGAGAAAGAATATGTATGCCAAAGAAAGCTGCCAAGAAGCAATTACTTCAGTGGTTTGAGTCATCAACTAGAATTCTAGTTTTCATGGTAAGAGGAAAAACTAACAAGGTGCATGATTTCATTCTATGTGGATCATAAACATGCCCGCAGAATAGTCTTAGGCTAAACTGCTCTTTCATACAAACTGCATAAAATTGATGTGTGGGAAAATACACAAGGGTATAGGTATATAATTTATTTTAAGGCCTATACTCTTTTGTGTAAAAAGGTGCTTTGTAGAAATTAAATCTTCAGGTACTAAATTTCTTCAGTAAATCAAGTCACCCAGCCATCTTAACTTTTTCTGTAGGGTATAAGTAATTTACATATGTGGTATTTCAAACATGAGATTAGAGTTTATTGAAGATACCAAAGAACTAACATGAATATACTTTGCACTAAAATGATATGTGAGTGAGAATTTTTTATTATGATCTTTGGTTATTTGGCCAGTGATTCTCCCTCAAATCTCTCTATTAAAATAGCAAATTAGAAAAAATAGATAATTATTATGTATTAAAAACTACCTGCGGAAGTGTCATGCCCAATTTTCTGAGGAACCGCCAGACTGATTTCTAGAGCGGTTGTACCATCTTGCAATCCCACCAACAGTGGAGGAGTGATCCTCTTTCTCCACATCCTCGCCAGCACCTGTTGTCTCCTGAGTTTTTAATCTTAGCCATTCTGACTGGTTGAGGTGGAATCTCAGTGTTGTTTTGATTGGCATTTCCCTGATGACTACTGATGTTGAACATCTCTTAAGGTGCTTCCGAATTTCTTCTGGTGAAAATTTCTTGTTTAGCTCTGTACCCCATTTTTAATAGGGTTATTTGGTTCTTTGGGGTCTAACTTCTTGAGTTCTTTGTATATATTGGATATTAGCCCTCTGTCAGATGTGGGGTAGGTGAAGATCTTTTCCCAATTTGTTGGTTGCCATTTTGTTCTTCTGACAGTGTCCTTTGCCTTACAGAAACTTTGTAATTTTATGAGGTTCCATTTGTCAATTCTAGATCTTAGAGCATAAGCTATTGGTGTCCTGTTTAGGAACTTTCTCCCTGTGCCTATGTCCTCCAGGGTCTTCCCCAGTTTATTTTCTATTAGTTTCAGTGTGTCTGGCTTTATGTGGAGGTCCTTGATCCACTTGGAGTTGATCTTAGTACAAGGTGATAAGAGTGGGTCAATTTGTATTCTTCTGCCTACTCCTGGGCATGTTCCCAGAGGATTCCCTTGCATACAATAAAGACACATGCTCCACTATGTTCATAGCAGCCTTATTTATAATAGCCAGAAGCTGGAAGGAGCCCAGATGTCCCTCAAAGGAGAAATGGATACAGAAAATGTGGTATATCTATACAATGGAATACTACTCAGCAATTAAAAATAATCAATTCATGCAATTTGTAGGCAAATGGTTGGATTTTCAGAGGCTGGTAAATATAGACAAGCATATACCCCACAGCTGCCTAGTCAAAAGCCCTCCAATTCTTCTGCAGGAATACAAGATATGAATGCTTACAGTTGGATGCTACAAACCTCAAGGTCACTTAAATATTTAAAGATAAGTTGGGATAAAAGGCCCTACTGGCCACATTCAGAAGTTTTTAAATCACTGCGCTGTTTTTGAGGTTTGGTTCTTTGACATTCTACTTTCTTTCTTTTTTTTTTTTTTTTGAGACAGGGTTTCTCTGTGTAGTCCTGGCTGTCCTGGAACTCACTCTGTAGACCAGGCTGGCCTCGAACTCAGAAATCTGCCTGCTTCTGCCTCCCAAGTGCTGGGATTACAGGCATGTGCCACCACGCCCGGCTCTGACATTCTACTTTCTTATGCTTCCTTTCTAGGAAGATCTAGATCCATGGCTCTCCACCTATAGGTTTCCACCCCGTTGAGGGTCACATATCAGATCTTTACAATTCACAACAATAGCAGCATTATAGTGATGAAGTAGCTTTGAACGAGTTTTAAGGTTGAAGGTCACTACTACATGAGGAATTAACTGTTTAAGATCACAGCAGTAGGAAAGCCGAGAGCCACTGATTTAGATACTTGGAAGAAAGTGCCCCCCTTTTGTTATACCCTGTATTGCTTTCTTTGGCTTTAAAATGTCTTGTGCACTAGCATCAAAGTTGAGAAAAAAGATGGCAATGGTAGGAACTCAGTAGCTACTTCTCAGGGAAAAGGAGATTTAGAGACTGCAGGACTGTTGGGGCCAACATTTTATTGTGATTATTTCTTGACTATGACAGAGTGGCCTACTCTAGTAAAAGAACACAATGAATTATGGAAATGATACCCCAAGAGTTATGCTTTCTAGAAAGCTGAGTGCAGGAAAATCAGAGAATCATGTGGAAACATTCAGATCAAGACTTTTTTAAAAAAATGCTATCACTTTTGTAGTCTGTAGTAGGTTTCCACATTTGGGGAATTTTCTCCAGTTTCATTTGAATCTCTGGATATTTCCCATGTTAACTTTATTACAGATGGAAGTAAATAATTAGATTACTTTAAGGAATATTTCCATTATTTTAAAACAATTCCAATTCAAATACTTGTGCATGAGCAATTTTCCACCTACTAATGTAGTTTTTGTTTCTTAATATCGGAAATGGTTTGAAGTGCATATATCTTTCGTGTCTTTGATTATGAAATTTTAAGTCTTTTCTTCAATACTATATATTACTGTGTGATTATTTCTTTGATTTCATTTTAGTTCACTAATTTCTATTGTAGAGAAACATAACTAAGTTTAATTTTTAACCATGATATTATGCTGACACAATTTAATAATTTTATGGCTTTTTTTCCTCTTTTGCTTTACATGGGATTTTTTTTATTTATGCTTTCAATGACATTGATGCAGTTAATTTTGTTGAGATTAGGCAAAGTTAAGATTTGTCTTTCCTGAAGAATATTTACTTCTGTGTTAAATAAAGTTTTTTGTACATGTGTTTTAGGTTTAGATAATTTCTTGTGTTCTAAAAGTCATTTATTTCCCAATCAATTCATCACTTTCTAGACACTCTGTTTCTATATAGACACTATGTGTCGATATAATTGAATATTAATTATGGTGAATTTTATACCTTTATTGTAAAAAATGTTCATTAGTCTTTGGAATGTCTTCTTGGTGTTTATTGAAGGTCACTTATTTGATGCCTACACATTTACATTTCTATTTTTTAATTAATTTAGCACATTTATAAGATCATCTCTACATTTTTATTTTGTTTTTTAAACAATTCCTAGTTAATTCTATGAGAAGTCCACAACTGTTTTGACTGCATTCACTTTTAACTCATTTTCCTTTTATTCCTTCCTGATCCATGTTCATTTTTTGCCCAAATTCTTGTCTTATTTTACACTTTTGTTTGATACCACATGAATTTTGATTTTTGCTGTCATTTATTCTGGGTGTGGGCACCTCAGCTTGAAAGTGTTCTACCTACCAAAAGCTTCAGTCTTTAAGAAAATTAGCTCTCCTAACTTTAGAAGTCATTAAGTGAACCTCAGTTCAGTGTTGGAGTTCAGACACCCCTTCCCTCTCCAGACTGGGTTGATCTTTTGTTTGGTTGGTTGGTTAGGGTTTTTTTGTTTTGTTTTGTTTTTGTTTTGTTTTTGTTTTTTGAGACAGGGTTTCTCTGTGTAGCCCTGGCTGTCCTGAACTCACTTTGTAGACCAGGCTGGCCTCAAACTCAGAAATCCGCCTACCTCTGCCTCCCAAGTGCTGGGATTACAGGCATGCGCTACCACCGCCCCACTGACTGGGTTGATCTTAAGCACATCTTATAGAGGAAAGCACAAGTGCTATGAGTTCTTGAGGGCAATGGTTCTCTCATATACAGAAGACACAATAGTAGGAAATAGTGTTAAGGTGATGAAATGATCACATGATTATTATCATTGGATCTATTTAAAAGATAGATTACATGTGTTTCAGTTCTCTTTCCTCTCTGAAATAAAACTGACTTGATCATAGTGGATAATCACATTGAGGTGATCTTAAATTCAACTTGAAAATGTTTTATTCAGAATATTGCAAGTTTGTTAATCACAGAGATTAGCTTATAATTCTCTCTCTCTTTCTCTCTCCCTCTCCCTCTCCCTCTCCCTCTCCCTCTCCCTCTCCCTCTCCCTCTCCCTCTCCCTCTCCCTCTCTCTCTCTCTCTCTCTCTCTCTCTCTCTCTCTCTCTCTCTCGTCTTTCTCTAACTACTTGGAGTTATCAGGACAATATTAGATCCCTACAAACAACTTAAAAATTGTCCTTCCTTGCCATTTTATGAAGTAACATTAGAAGCAGTGATGTTTTCTTTTCTCCAAAGTTCTGATAGAATTCTGCACTAAAACTCGCACTAGGCTTTTTGAAGTTGGGGAAATTTTGGTTACTGCTTCTATGTCATTGATTGTTATACATCTGTTGACTTTATTCCTTTCATATTTGGCTATCATTAGTAAGACATTGCATCCAAGATTCATCATATTTTATGTTTTCCATTTTAGTGAATATACATTCTTAGGGTATATCTTTATGAATCTCTGTATTTTATAGTGTATGTAGTGATGTCTCCTTTTTTCTCTGATTTTATTAATTTAGACATCTTACTTCCGAATATGTTAGCTAAAGGTTTGTCAATCTTGTTCATTGTTTCCCTTTCAATTTAATTTTTACTTTTTAGATTATAATTCATGACATTACTCCCAAGCTGTTACTCTCAATAAGAACTCACATACATTCTACTACACTACTGTTTAGATTCATCAAATAAGCAACTCTTGTTTAATTGATTATCTGTATAGTTTTGGTTTTATTTTTCACTATTATTTTATTAATTTAAGCCCTGATATTAATTATTTCTTACTATCTACTTTTTGGAAGTGTTGTTTGTTTTTGTTTTCCAAGGCTTCAACTGCCTCATTGAGATATTAATTTGTTTCACTTAATTTTATGTAGGCATTTACAGCTATTATCATTACTTTTATTTATTATAACTATATTTCTTCTTCTCACCCTATCTACCAACATTTCCAATGGCCCTTATGCCTTTTGATATTAATGGACTCATTTTTAATAATCATTTCTGTGTGTGTGTTTGTGTGCATGTATGTGTTACATTGAATTCCTATGCCATCTTTCTCATTGGCATCCTCATTTCCACTGATATTATCATTGTTCAGATCATTTAAGTAACAATGTTTTTGAGATTTCATGGCCACACCTTCCCTCTCATATCTAGAAGAAGCAGTCTTACAGCAACTATCCTATTCCCATTGTTCTTATGATCTTTATTTCCTTTCTTCCAAGATATACCCAAGTTTTAAATATAAGAGTTGTGTTGTAAATGTTATAATTTGGGAGAGGAAAACCCTTAGTCAGTTGTTCTCTGCCACTTAACTTTATTAATGAAATGTGAAAGTTTTACAAGTCTGCTGATACTAAGAAAATTATTTATAGTAAAGTTAAGAATTTTCCCACTTTAAGAACTATTATCTCAATAGAATGTTTGGTAACAGCATGACTCCACTATTGTTGAGCAATCCTTAATACACATAGACAGCTGTTTGGTACTGTTAAGATATAACTTTCACAATTGCATCATTTTGTATCCAGATGAATTCCAACTATTTGAAATAAAATTACCATTTCAACATATGGAAATAAAATTTTTCATTTTTTAGTTTAAACCTGTATAGGTATTTGAGGATAATTTTGATGCAAGTGATGCTATATTTATGGGTAGAAAATGACTTGGAGCTGCATTACAAATAGAGATGAGTGGTTTTGTATGGCAGATATAATGTCAGTTATACAATATTGGATGCACTAGAAGCCATCTAGTGATTATTAAAACATAATCAATTTTATATTTAAAAACTGATAATGATGTTTTACCTATAATCTCCTGTCTAACCATTTGAAGCTGTAGCCTTGTTGATAATTCTGTAGCACATCATCTTCTCGGCTTCATGATCCGCATTTCTCCTAGTGTCTCTGTTATCCCTTGAGGGGCATGAGTAGTTCTTACTCTTTCTTTATGACCATGTCTCCTCAGATCAGGTAGTCCGTCCAAGCCTCCCTATTTCACAACCATGTTGCTAGTTGATAACACATGCAATGGACCCAGGTCATCTTCATTGTGTCAATATAATCTTGCTAGCTATGGTTCCTTATCTCTTTTACAAAATTTGAACTTTATGGTAAGTGTACAACAATGGGAGTCCTCGAATAACCTTTTAAAATGTTAATAGCAAATTCTTCATAGAAAGCTTTGCCGCACCTCTAATGTCAGGTCTGTAATTTTCCGCTTGTTATTAATTTAAATTATGTTTCCTCACAAATGAAAATAAATCTAGTTAGGAGTGCTCTATCAAGAATCTGCTCTTTGCAACCAGGACACAGCTGGAAAGGCCCAGGTAAACACCCCTTCCAGGGCTACACTCACGGGGGTATCTGCTAGGGTCTCGGAGCCAAGCAGGTGGAGTCCCGCCTAGGCTCTGGGGGACATCCCCGAGCCCTCTGGTGAGCACCAAGGCTGCTTCTGCAACCAGCTCGCCGGCCCCTGGACCAGCGGTGTAGCGGCGGGCCTCCATATTGCAACCAGGACACAGCTGGAAAGGCCCAGGTAAACACCCCTTCCAGGGCTACACTCACGGGGGTATCTGCTAGGGTCTCGGAGCCAAGCAGGCGGAGTCCTGCCTAGGCTCTGTGGGACATCCCCGAGCCCTCTGGTGAGCACCAAGGCTGCTTCTGCAACCAGCTCGCCGGCCCCTGGACCAGCAGTGTAGCGGCGGGCCTCCATATTGCAACCAGGACACAGCTGGAAAGGCTCAGGATCTGTGGGACATCCCCGCCCTCGGGTGAGCACCTAAGCTGCGTTCTGCAACCAGCTCGCCGGCCCCTAGACCAGCGGTGTAGCCGGCCCCTAGACCAGCGGTGTAGCCGGCCCCTAGACCAGCGGTGTAGTGGCGGGCCTCCATATCGCAACCAGGACACAGCTGGAAAGGCCCAGGTTCTGTGGGCCATCCCTGCCCTCGGGTGAGCACCTAAGCTGCGTTCTGCAACCAGCTCGCCGGCCCCTAGACCAGCGGTGTAGCGGCGGGCTTCCATATTGCAACCAGGACACAGCTGGAAAGGCCCAGGCTCTGTGGGACATCCCCGCCCTCTGGTGAGCACATAGGCTGCATTCTGCAACCAGCTCGCCGGCCCCTAGACCAGCGGTGTAGCGGCGGGCCTCCATATCACAACCAGGACACAGCTGGAAAGGCCCAGGCTCTGTGGGACATCCCCGCCCTTGGGTGAGCACCTAAGCTGCGTTCTGCAACCAGCTCGCCGGCCCCTAGACCAGCGGTGTAGCGGCGGGCCTCCATATTGCAACCAGGACACAGCTGGAAAGGCCCAGGTAAACACCCCTTCCAGGGCTACCCTCACGGGGGATCTGCTAGGCTCTCGGAGTTCCTTGCAACCAGGACACAGCTGGAGAAGCCCAGGTAGACAGACTCCAACAGGGGCTACAATCGCATGGGTGGCAGCCAGCTTATGATCCCTTAAAGCAGCAGTCACACATATTCACCAATAGAGAAACAACAGGTGAGCCCAGCCTCACAGGAGATTCAAACACCAGCCACTGACAACAAGGCCAACTAAAACCAGAAATAACCAGATGGCAAAAGGAAAACGAAGGAACGTTACTAACAAAAATCAAGGCAACATGACAGCATCTGAACCCAGTTCTCCAACAACAGGAATCCCTGGATACCCTAAAACACCAGAAAAACAAGACTTGGATATAAAATCACTGGTCAGGATGCTGGTAGCTGAACACATAGAAAAATCTCGTAAAGAAATAGAGGAGAAAATGGATCAAAAGTTAGAAGCCTTTACGAGGCAAATACAAAAATCACTTCAAGAAATGCAGGAGAAGATGGATCAAAGAGAAGAAGACAATAAGGAAGAAAGACAAAAGTCACTTAAAGAACTACAGAAGAACGTGGGCCAACAAGTAGAAGCTATGAAAGAGGAAGCACAAAAATCTATTAAAGAAATACATGAAAACACAATCAAGCAAGCGAAAGATCTGAGCACATCCATCCAGATACTAAAAACAGAAGTAGAAACAACTAAGAAATCACAGAGGGAGACAACATTGGAGATAGAAAACCTGGGGAAGAAATCAGGGGCCATAGACGCAAGTATCAACAATAGAATACAAGAGATAGAAGACAGAATCTCAGAAGCCGAAGATAACATAGGAACCATTGATTCAACAGTCAAAGAAAATACTAAATGCAAAAAGGTGGTAACCCAAAACATCCAGGAAATCCAAGACACTATGAGAAGACCAAACCTAAGGATTATAGGTATAGACGAGAGTGAAGATTTACAAGTTAAAGGGCCAGCTAATATCTTCTATAAAATTATGGAAGAAAACTTCCCCAACCTAAGGAGAGAGATGCCCATGAATATACAAGAAGCCTATAGAACCCCAAACAGACTGGACCAGAACAGAAATACATCCCGTCACATAATAATCAAAACTCCAAATGTAATAAACAAAGAAAGAATACTAAAGGCAGCAAGAGAAAAAGGCCAAGTAACATATAAAGGAAAACCTATCAGAATAACACCAGACTTCTCACCTGAGACCATGAAAGCTAGAAGATCCTGGGCAGATATCATGCAAACTCTAAGAGAACACAAACTTCAGCCAAAACTACTTTACCCAGCAAAACTCTCAATTGCCATTGATGGAGACATCAAGGTATTCCATGACAAAACCAAATTTGCAAGATATCTCTCCACAAATCCAGCCCTACAAAGGATAATAGGGGGAAAACACCAAGACAAGGACGGAAACTACACCCGGGAAGAAGCAAGATAGAAACCTCCTCTCATCAAACCCAAAAGAAGATAACCTCTCGAATATAAAAAATAAATAAGATAAATAAATATAATTTCAAAAATGTCTGGAGGTAATAATTACTATTCCTTAATATCTCTTAACGTCAATGGACTCAATTCCCCAATAAAAAGACATAGATTAACAGACTGGATACGGAAACAGGACCCTACATTTTGCTGCATACAGGAAACACATCTCAGTGTTAAAGACAAACACTACCTTAGAGTAAAAGGCTGGAGGACAATTTTATAAGCAAATGGTCTCAGGAAACAAGCTGGAGTAGCCATTCTAATATCAGATAAAATTGACTTTCAACCTAAAATCATCCAAAGAGACTCAGAAGGTCACTTCTTGCTGGCCAAAGGGAAAATCCACCAGGAAGAGCTCTCAATACTGAACATCTATGCTCCAAATGCAAGGGCACCCTCCTTCGTAAAAGAAACCTTACTAAAGCTTAAAGCACACATTACACCTAACACAATAATTGTGGGTGACTTCAACACCCCACTCTCCTCAATGGACCGATCAGGAAAGCAGAAACTAAACAGGGACACAGTGAAACTAATTGAAACTCTGGACCAATTGGATTTAACAGATATATATAGAACATTTCATCCTAAAGCTAAAGAATATACCTTTTTCTCAGCACCGCATGGTACCTTCTCCAAAATAGACCATATAATCGGTCACAAGACAGATGTCAACAAATACAAGAAGATTGAGCTAATCCCATGCCTCTTATCAGATCACCATGGAGTAAGAGTGGTCTTCAATAGCAACAAAAACAACAGAAAGCCCACATACACATGGAAACTGAACAATACTCTACTCAATGACACCTTGGTCAAGGAAGATATAAAAAAAGAAATCAAAGACTTTTTAGAATTCAATGAAAATGAAGGTACAACCTACCCAAATCTATGGGACACAATGAAAGCAGTGCTAAGAGGAAAACTCATAGCTCTAAGTGCATCCAAAAAGAAACTGGAGAGAGCATACACTAGCAGCTTAATGGCACACCTTAAAGCCCTGGAAGAAAAACAAGTTAATTCACCCAGGAGGAGTAGAAGACAAGAAATCATCAAACTCAGGGCTGAAATCAATCAAATAGAAACAAAGAGAACCATACAAAGAATCAACAAGACCAGGAGCTGGTTCTTTGAGAAAATCAACAAGATAGATAAACCCTTAGCCAGACTAACCAAAGGACACAGAGACAGTATACAAATTAACAAAATTAGAAATGAAAAGGGAGACATAACAACAGAAACTGAGGAAATTCAAAAGATCATCAGATCCTACTACAAAGGTCTATACTCAAAACAACTGGAGAATCTGGAGGAAATGGACGATTTCCTAGACAGATATCAAATACCAAAATTAAATCAGCATCAAGTAGACCAGATAAATAGTCCCATAACCCCTAAAGAAATAGAAGGGGTTATAGAAAGCCTCCCAACCAAAAAAAGTACGGGACCAGATGGTTTTAGTGCAGAATTCTACCAGACCTTCAAAGAAGACTTAACACCAATACTCTCCAAACTATTCCACAAAATAGAGACAGAAGGGACACTGCCCAACTCATTCTTCGAAGCCACAATTACGCTAATACCTAAACCACAAAAAGATCCAACAAAGAAAGAGAACTTCAGGCCAATTTCTCTGATGAATATAGATGCAAAAATACTAAATAAAATTCTTGCTAACCGAATCCAAGAGCACATCAAAACGATCATCCACCATGATCAAGTAGGCTTCATCCCAGGGATGCAGGGATGGTTCAATATACGGAAATCCATCAATGTAATCCACTACATAAACAAACTGAAAGAAAAAAACCACATGGTCATCTCATTAGATGCTGAAAAAGCATTCAACAAAATTCAGCATCCTTTCATGCTAAAAGTCTTGGAAAGAGCAGGAATTCAAGGCCCATACCTAAACATAGTAAAAGCAATCTACAGCAAACCAGTAGCCAACATCAAAATAAATGGAGAGAAACTTGAAACATTCCCACTAAAATCAGGGACTAGACAAGGCTGCCCTCTCTCTCCATATCTTTTCAATATAGTACTTGAAGTTCTAGCAAGAGCAATTAGACAACATAAGGAAGTCAAAGGGATACAAATTGGAAAGGAAGAAGTGAAACTATCATTATTTCCAGACGATATGATAGTTTACCTAAGCGACCCAAAAAACTCCACCAGAGAACTTCTACAGCTGATAAACAACTTCAGCAAAGTGGCAGGTTATAAAATTAACTCAAGCAAGTCAGTGGCCTTCTTGTACTCAAAGGACAAGCAGGCTGAGAAAGAAATTAGGGAAATAACACCCTTCACAATAGCCACAAACAACATAAAGTATCTTGGCGTAACTCTAACCAAACAAGCGAAAGATCTGTACAACAGGAACTTCAAGTCCCTGAAGAAAGAAATCCAAGAAGACCTCAGAAGATGGAAAAATATTTCTTGCTCCTGGATTGGCAGGATCAATATAGTAAAAATGGCCATCTTGCCAAAAGCAATATACAGATTCAATGCAATCCCCATCAAAATCCCAACTCAATTCTTCATAGATCTAGAAAGAGCAATTCTCAAATTCATCTGGAGCAACAAAAAACCCAGGATAGCTAAAACTATTCTCAACAATAAAAGGACTTCTGGGGGAATCAATATCCCTGACTTCAAGCAGTACTACAGAGCAATTGTGTTAAAAACTGCATGGTATTGGTATAGCAACAGGCAAACAGATCAATGGAACAGGATTGAAGACCCTGAAATTAACCCACAGACTTATGGTCACTTGATCTTTGATAAAGGAGCCACAACCATCCGGTGGAATAAAGATAGCCTTTTCAACAAATGGTGCTGGTTCAACTGGAGGTCAACATGCAGAAGAATGCGAATTGACCCACTCTTATCTCTTTGCTCTAAGATCAACTCCAAGTGGATCAAGGACCTCCACATAAAACCAGACACACTGAAACTATTAGAAAAGAAACTTGGGAAGACCCTGGAGGACTTGGGCACAGGGGAAAAGTTCCTGAACAGAACACCAATAGTGTACGCACTAAGATCAAGAATCGACAAATGGGACCTCATAAAATTACAAAGTTTCTGCAAAGCAAAGGACACTATCCGAAGGACAAAACGGCAACCAACAAAGTGGGAAAAGATCTTTACCAACCCCACATCCGACAGAGGGCTAATATCCAATATATACAAAGAACTCAAGAAGTTAGACCGCAAAGAAACAAATAACCCTATCAAAAAATGGGGCACAGAGCTAAACAAAGAATTTTCACCAGAAGAAATTCGGATGGCCGAGAAACACCTTAAGAGATGTTCAACATCATTAGTCATCAGGGAAATGCAAATCAAAACAACCCTGAGATTCCACCTCACACCAGTCAGAATGGCTAAGATTAAAAACTCAAGAGACAACAAGTGCTGGCGAGGATGTGGAGAAAGAGGAACACTCCTCCACTGTTGGTGGGATTGCAAAATGGTAAAACCACTCTGGAAATCAGTTTGGCGGTTCCTCAGAAAATTGGGCATGGCACTTCCAGAGGACCCTGGCATACCACTCCTGGGCATATACCCAGAGGATTCCCCTACATGCAATAAAGACACATGCTCCACTATGTTTATAGCAGCCTTGTTTATAATAGCCAGAAATTGGAAGGAGCCCAAATATCCCTCAAAGGAGGAATGGATACAGAAAATGTGGTATATTTATACAATGGAATACTACTCAGCAATTAAAAATAATGAATTCATGCAATTTGTAGGTAAATGGTTAGACCTGGAAAATATCATCCTGAGTGAGCTAACCCAATCACAAAAGAATGCACATGAAATGCAATCACTGATAAGTGGATATTAATGAGCCCAGAAGCACTAAATACTCAAGACACAAATAGCAAGTCAAATGATTCCCAAGAAGAAGAAAGGAGAGGACCCTGGGCATGTAAAGATTGCATCCAGTTTAGTAAAGAAACCGAGGGGGGAGGGGGAATGATTGGGGAATAGTTGGGGGGGAGAAGAACTATGGGAACTATGGTGGGTGGGAACTGGGAAAGGGGAAAGCCTTTGAAATGTAAACATAGAATATAGAAAATAAAAAAAAAACAAAAAAAACAAAAAAAAACAAAAAAAAAGAAAAGAGGAGAAAAAAAAAAAGAATCTGCTAAACTCATGTACAAAGAGACTTCTTGTAACCAAGTTTAGAAATAGTGAAATAGGCCTAAAGCATTAAAGTCAAGTGTCTGACAATATTTTATTATGTTTATTGTATAAACTGTAAAAACAGATTTTAGTAAAAGAAAATAGACATAAGTAAACAAAAATTTCCTTTTTTCCCAAATTTTCTGTAGAATTATCAAGCATTGTACACACAACCATATACACACCTGGGCATACAATCTTTGAAATGCAATTGTAGACAAACAAGAAATATAAATATATAAAAAATGAAATTTAGACCATTTATATCACAGTCTCCGAAATGTCCCATTAGTTTCCACCACTGCTATACATTTAGAGACTCTGTTGGCCACAAAATAAAGTTGTCCAATATTGCAAATTTGTTGAAGTTTGGTGTTCAATAAAAATAAATTAATCAATCAAATTACTGTATCAATACATTCTTAGAAAGACTGCAATCAACCACTGGAAAATATGCTTAAACACATGGCAGTAACACTAACTGATCTATTTTCTTATGGGACAGAAACAACAAACACAACACTGAAATATGCTCTCCTACTCCTGCTCAAGTACCCACATGTCACAGGTGAGCATGATATAGGTAATGAACCACTGCATTCCTGTAAGATACTGATAACATGCTGGCTAGTGGCCTGCATGTTGTTATTTAACATCTCAGTATATTATTTTCTGTTCCACTGCCTGTAATGAGGGTGACAAAGAAGAGACCATGAGTATTAGGTTCCCAGGCAGGTAGTAGGCACCATCTGAATATGATGGTGGGTGCATATTGTTTTGTGTCTCAAATTGAGGATTTTTGAATGTACATATAGTTGTTACCTGAATCTTGTCACTGTTGCATAATGGAAAAAGTGTTGGAGAAAATACTTTCTAAGTATACATGCACACACTAAATTAAAAAGAAACATTGCATTTTAACATGTATCTGATTTCAAATGTCTTTCATCAATGACTCTCAAAACAGATAACTATATTTAAATCTATTGTTTAAAATACTAGATTACTTCCATTTTATTCTGACTCTAAATAATAAATATATACTAATGAGTAGTAATCCTCATTTTATAGGACAATATCATATATCAACATCATAGCATAACTGATACCTAAATTTATCCATGATCATGAAATGTATGTTTATAATGCTGCTGAGACAGTCTCTATGCCCTGGGTAAACTTGCATTAATGTGACAAGCATGCCATATTTCCCAGAGACTATTTTAAAATGTCTGACATGGTGGCATATGCTTGTCATCTTAGCACTGGTGATATGAAGACAAGGTACTCACTGGGTAGATGGTCTACCCTAATCAGTTCACTGAAGATTCTTAGAGTCTGAGAAGAAACAAGAAGAATGACTGAAAAATAAGATTATCATCCTGCCTCCAATTCCTAAGTAAATGAGTGCAAATGCATATCTAGAAATGTGTATTTATAGATACACACACAGAGAGAGACAACTTCTTTACACACAAGTAGTAACTGATTAATAAGTGAGTGGTATGAATGCAATTGCAGTGTATATGGTATGTGTAGTGTAGTCTCTGTGTGTGTGTGTGCGCACATGCATGTGAATATGCAAATGCACATGTGTGTACACTGATCAGAGGTCTTTTCAAAATTTCTATTAATAAATAACACGTTAGGTCACCGTCATTATGCCCTAGATAGGCCTGCATTGTGAAAAACATGTCACTTCTCTCCTTTTCCAACATGTCTCACTGTGACTAAATAGGTAAAGTCCAGGAAGAGATTGAGCATGTGATCGGCAGACACCGAAGCCCTGGCATGCAGGACAGGAGCCACATGCCCTACACAGATGCCGTGATTCATGAGGTCCAGAGATTCATTAACCTCGCCCCAACCAGCCTGCCTCATGAACTGACCTGTGACATTAAATTCAGGAACTACTTCATCCCCAAGGTAACCTTATGTTTTTGCATCTCTATGCTTTTGATGCTCGTGGGTTCACAATATGATCCCAGTCCACAGAGTCATATGGAGCTATGAATGCCTTATGCTGATTCATGATAGGGATAGCAGCTCTAGAGCAGGCAGTGACAGAGTTGTGACACTTCCACATTTGCTCTGCTTTCCAAATATTTTAGTAAAGCTTAGGTGCTTACATTTCCATGTTTATTTTCTGAATTTTGTTGATTTCCACAAAAACCCCTCTGGAAATTTTTAGAAGTTTTAAAAATTACCAATTAGTTAGAAAGAGTTTATATCCTTAATTCTTCAAGTCAGCCATAAGTTTGTGTCATTGCTTTACTTGGGCTGTTTATTTTTTGGTGTAATACTTTCTTTTCAATGACGTAGCTTATTTTCTTAGACATTTACTGAAATATTTTCTCAGACTTTTACTGAAAAGTTAAGGATCTCTTAGTATCATTTTTTCTAATGTCTTTGAATTTCTTTTTATATGGTGTGTAGAAACAATTTATTTCATTTTTTCTTACTTTAATGACCCTTACAAAATTAACTAATTATTTCTAATTATTTATCTGTATGAGTATGTGGAATTTCAATGTGTTTTTGAGTTAATATTTCTATGTTTTCTCATATTCTTGTTAATTTCTGGTTATGCTATTATTGTACCAATCAATAAATTACATATAGCAATTGACAGACTGCTTTATAATTTCTACACTCACTAAAATCCAATAATATGTAATCAAATAGAAAGAATATATAATCAAATAGAAAGAAGTAAAATAACTCACATTAATAACTCAAGGTATTCATTTATATAACCCTCCCAGAATACAGCTGGTGTTTAAATAAATGTTATAAGATAAAAATGATTGACTGAAGAGGTTCAACTAATCTAATGGACAAACCACTTTTATTTCTGATCAATAAGGAGTATAACGAAGGTTCAAGCCTGTACTCAAGGTTGATGTCTTAAGAATTTTAGTTATCAGAATAAGAAAATTGGCTGTAATCTCTTGTTTTGACATGGTCACCTCATTGGATGCTGAAAAAGCATTTGACAAAATTCAGCATCCTTTCATGCTATAAGTCTTGGAAAGAACAAGAATTCAAAGCCCACATATAAACATAGTAAAAGCAATTTACAGCAAACCAATAGCCAACATCAAGGTAAACGGAGAGAAACTTGAAGCAATCCCACTAAAATCAGGAACTAGACAAGGCTGCCCCCTCAAACCATATCTCTTCAATATAGTACTGAAGGTACTAGCTAGAGCAATTCGTCAACATAAGGAAGTCAAAGGGATACAAATCAGAAAGGAAGAAGTCAAACTATCACTATTCGCAGATGATATAATAGTATACTTAAGTGACCCAAAAAACTCCACCAGAGAATTCCTACAGCTGATAAACAACTTCAGCAAAGTGGCTGGTTATAAAATCAACTCAAGCAAATCAGTAGCCTTCCTATAAAAAGGATAAGCAGGCCAAGAAAGAAATTAGGGAAATGAAACCCTTCACAATAGCAACAAACAATATAAAGTATATTGGTGTGACTCTAACCAAACAAGTGAAAGATTTATATGACAATAACTTCAGGTCTCTGAAGAAGGGAATTGAAGAAGACCTCAGAAAATAGAAAAATCTTCCACGCTCGTGGGTTGGCAGGATTAATATAGTTAAAATGGCAATCTTGCCAAAAGCAATATACAAATTCAATGCAATCCCCATCAAAATCCCAACTCAGTTCTTCATAGAGTTAGAAAGAGCAATTCTCAAATTCATCTGAAATAACAAAAAACCCAGGATAGCTAAAACTATCATCAACAGTAAAAGAACTTCTGGGGGAATCAATATCCTGGGCCTCAAGCAATACTACAGAGCAGTAGTGTTAAAAACTGCATGGTATTGGTACAGTGACAGGGAGGTGGATCAATGGAATAGGATCGAAGACCCAGAATTAAACCCATACATATATGGCCAATTGATCTTCGAAAAAGGAGCTGAGGCTCAACTAGAGGTCAACATGCAGAAGAATGAGAATTGATCCACTCATCTCCTTGCACTAAGCTCAACTCCAAGTGGATCAAGGACCACCACATAAAACCAGACACACTGAAACTAATAGAAAAGAAACTAGGGAAGACCCTTGAGGACATTGGCTCAGGGGGAAAATTCCTGAACAGAACACCAATTGCTTATGCTCTAAGATCAAGAATAGAGAAATGGAACCTCATGAAATTACAAAGTTTCTTTAAGGCAAAAGACACTGTCAAAAGGACAAATCGGCAACCAACAAAATGGGAAAAGATCTTCACCAACCCCACATCTGACAGAGGGCTAATATCCAATATATACAAAGAACTCTAGAAGTTAGACCCCAGAAAACCAAATAACCCTATCCAAAAATGGGGTACAGAGCTAAACAAAGACTTTTCACCTGAAGAAATTTGGATGGCTGAGAAACACCTTAAAATTTTTTTCAACATCATTAGTCATTAGAGAAATGCAAATCAAAACAACCCTGAGATTTCACCTCACACCTGTCAGAATGGCTAAGATTAAAAACTCAGAAGACATCAGGTGTTGGTGAGGATGTGGAGAAAGAGGAACACTCCTCCACTGCTGGTGGGACTGCAAGCTGGTACAACCACTCTGGAAAACAGTCTGGCGGTTCCTCAGAAAACTGGACATGATACTTCTGGAGGACCCAGCCATACCACTCCTGGGAATATACCCAGAAGATTCCCCAGCATGCAATAAGGATACATGCTCTACTATGTTCATAGAAGCCTTATATATAATAGCCAGAAGCTGGAAAGAACCCAGATGTCCCTCAACGGAGGAATGGATACAAAAAAAATGTGGTATATATACACAATGGAGTACTATTCAGCCATTAGAAACAATGAATTCATGAAATTCTTAGAGAAATGGATGGAGCTGGAGAACATCATACTAAGTGAAGTAACCCAGTCTCAAAAGAATACCCATGGTATGCACTCACTGATAAGTGGATATTAGTCTAGAATCTTGGGACACCAAAGACACAATTCACATACCAAATGATGTCTGACAAGAAGAAAGGAGTGGACCCTGGTGCTGGAAAGGGTCAAAGCATCAGTGTAGGAGAATACCAGAACAGGGAAGTGGGAAGGGGTGGATGAGGGAGCAGGGGGAGGGAAAAGGGCATGTGGGACCTTTGGGGGGTGGGGAACCAGAAAAAGGGAAATGAATTGTAAATATAGAATATATCCAATAAAAAATAATAATAAAAACAATCTAAAGGCTTTCTATTGTGAGACAATATATAATTATTTTTATCATTTTAAAATAATATGTCTAAAGATTCTATCTTGTGGAAAATATTAATACCCTTAATAAGGTCAC
Source organism: Apodemus agrarius (assembly GCA_964023405.1). NCBI lineage: Eukaryota > Metazoa > Chordata > Mammalia > Rodentia > Muridae > Apodemus > Apodemus agrarius. The sequence goes on from OZ030005.1 coordinate 178,806,226, forward strand.
AATTACTCATTTTATTCTGTGGAAAAAGTTGAATTAATTTTACAAAGTGGTAATGGGTCTTACCCTATGATCAGACTTGACAGAATGGTCATTCTTCTCTGTTTTGGTCAAAGCACCTACCTGGGATAAAACTTTTGTTTTACAGGGGTGAAGTCTATGTATTTATAACATAACTTGTTTATGCCTTTATACCTAACTAAATGCTAAATAGAGTAAAGAATAAGACAGGAATGGCCTGCCTCTCTGACCCCTCCTCAGTTTTACTGACTTATTTAGAGAGTTGCATCTGCTTAGCTCAAACCCCTTCACCCATTTGCCAGCTGTTCCTGATGCGTTTGTTCACTTTTGGGTCTAGTGAGCTAGATTAATCCATTCTTTTTTTTTCATAAAACTTCTAGTACAGAAATAAACATCTCTGTGCAGCTGTGATCACAGTTATTTACAATTACAGTGCTGTCACAAGCGTGTGGCTTGCTCTGTCTGCCTGGAGCCAAAGATCTCAGCAGAAATACTAGACTAAGAAGAGAACCAATTAACTTTACCTATGGCTTTCTGATGAAATAGGGGTGGGAATGCTGCTAATCCTTTGAGTTCTGTCATTGTAGGAGAGAGCAGTCACAGGTGCTATGCAAATAAATGAGGATATCTGTAGACAATGCTTATGGAGTCTGAAATGGAATTTTCCTATGCTTGTCACAAACCAAAAATAATCTTTTTCTTTTTATTTGAAATACATTTAGTTAAGTGGCCATGCTCAGAGGCAGATGGAGCGAGACAGAGACATACAGACAGGAGAGAGATAATTACAGCTTGTGAAAGCATTGTAGAGAACATTCCCATATCTTGGAAATTTGAGGATTTTGTAAGATTACTTTTATTTTATTATGTGAAGAGAATCTGCCAGCACCAGCTCCAAGCATTTACATTTATTGACGCTTACTGATGGAATGGGTTTCTATGGGGGCTGGTTATTGGATGCCCATGCCTTCAGGCCTATCCCAAGTGACTGCATTTCTTGTAGACAGAATAAATTTGGGGTGCACATTTTAAAGGCAGGTTGGTGTCTCTATTGCTCCACTAGGGTTCCTGCCTGGCTACAGAACCTCTTCAGATTCCATACCTCAAATGTAGTGAGTCACAACTAGGGTCACCCCAATTGATTCTTGGGCATCTTCTGTGTCCCAGTTATCTGTCTCATCCTGGAGATGCTTCTCAGCTCTTTATGCTATGGATTGCAGATTTCCATGCATTTTTATGGCCATCTAGCCATCTCTTCTGCCCTTCCCCACACCTAATCCTGAACCCGTCATTTCCCTCCTGATCCCTTCTCCCTTCCTCTTCCCTCCCTCCAACTGCCAATTATGACTATTTTATTCTCCCTTCTAAGTGAGATTCAAATTTCCTTGCTCTGGCCTTCCTTCTTGTTTAGCTTCTTTGGGTCTATGGACTGTAGCATGGTACCTGCATTTTATGGCTAATATCCACTGACAAGTAAATACATACTATGCATGTCCTTTTAGAATTGAATTAGGGATTGATACTTGCCTGTGGGAAGGATCCCCTGCTGGACATGTCACTGGACTGACATTCTTTTAGTCTCTGCTCCATTTTTATTAGATATTTACTTTATTTGCATTTCAAATGTTATTCCCTTTCCTTGTTTCCCCTCAGAAAACCCCCTATCACATAAGCCCTTACCCTGCTCAAGAAGCTACCTACTCCCACTTTCCATACCCATACACTGAGGCATAAATCCTTCATTGGATAAATGGCATCTCCTCTCATTGATGTCTGAAAAGGCCATCCTCTACTACATATGCAGCTGGAGCCATGGGTCCCACCATTTGTACTCTTTGGTTGGTGGTTTAGTCCCAGGGAGCTCTGAAGGTACTGGTTGGTTCATATTGCTGTTATTCCAATGGGGCTGCAAAACCCTTCAGCTCCTTGGGTCCTTTCTCTTGCTCCTCCATGGGAGACCCTGTGCTCAGTCCATTTGCTGGCTGTGAGCATCCTCTTCTGTGTTTGTCAGGAACTGGCAGAGTCTCTCAGCAGACAGCTATATCAGGCTTCTGTCAGCATGCACTTCTTGGCATCCACAATAGTGTCTGGGTTTGGTAACTGTATGTTGGATGGACCCCCCAGATGGGGCAGTCTCTAAATGGCCTTTCATTCAGTCTCTGCTCCACACTTTGTCTCTGTATCTCCTCCCATGGGTATTTTGATAGCCCTTCTAAGAAGGACCGAAGTATGAACATTATGGTATTCCTTCTTCTTGAGCTTCATGTGGTCTGTGAATTATATCTTGGGTATTCCTAGTTTGGGGTAAATATCTACTTATCAGTGAGTGCATGCCATATGTGTACTTTTGTGATTGTGTTACATCACTCAGAATGATATTTTCTAGTTCCATACATTTCCCTAAGAATTTCGTGAATTAATTGTTTTTAATAGCTGAGTAGTACTCCACTGTGTAAATGTATCACATTTACTATACCCATTCCTCTGTTGAAGAACATCTGGGCTCTAGATTTTTTTCTTTGATGTGTATGAAGTGTCCTTCCTTATCTTTTTTGAGAACATTAGGTTGAAAGTCAAGAATTGCTCTTTCAATATTTCAACACAAAATTATATTGGAATGCATTTTGCATTTTCTTTGACTGTTGAGTCCATGGTTCCTATGGTATCTTCGGCATCTATGATTCTTTCTTCTATCTCTTGTATTCTGCTGTTGATATTTACATCTATGGCCCCTGATTTCTTCCCAAGGTTTACTATCTCCAAAGTTGTCTCCCTTTGTGATTCCTTAATTGTTTCTACTTCTGTTTTTAGATCCTGTATGGTTTTGGTCAGTTCCTTCACTTGCTTGTTTGTGTTTTCATGTAAAACTCTTTAAGAGATTTTTGTGTTTCCACTTTCATGACTTCTGCCTGTTGATCCAAGTTCTCCTATATTTTTCAAGTGATTTTTGCATTTCCTCCCTATTGGCTTCTATCTTTTGACCCATATTCTCCTGAATTTCTTTAAATGATTTTTGTGTTTGCCTTGTAAGGGCTTTTACCTTTTGACCCATTTTCTCTTGTATTTCTTCAAGAGATTTATTTATGTCCTTCTTGTGTTCCTCTAACAAAATCATGACCAGTGATTTTAAATCCAAGTCTTGTTTTTCTGATGTGTTGGAGTATCCAGGACTTCCTGTTGTTGGAGAATTGGGTTCGGATGCTACCATATTGCCTTGATTTCTGTTAGTAATGTTCCTTCATTTGCCTTTTGCCATCTGGCTATCTCTGGCGTTAGTTGCTCTTTTTGTCACTGGCTGGTGTTTGAACATCCTGTGAGCCAGTAAGGCTAATTCCACACCTCTGGATGTCTGGGTCCCCCCTGGCTCAGATTGCTGATGTGCTACCCTCCTCTTGGGTGCCCTTGGAGCCCTAATGTGTCCTGCCCCAAGCAATGCTATACTGGGGTTGTCTCTGTGAACCTGGTGCTGCCTGTCTGCTCCTTCAGGGAGCGCAGATGGCACATGCTGCAGGGACCTTATCCAAGTGCTGATCACTCTGCAGGGGAGATGACCCCCCAACTGGGTTGGTGCACAACCGGTTGGAGTACAGATGGCCTGCCAAGCTTCTCAGGCCCTGGGTGCCAGGAAAAGCCTGACGGGTTAGGACCCAAGTGATGTTTATCCTCAGACTATGTATGCATACCTGGCATTATCTGTTAGCTGTCTATGGAATGCCGGAGACAAGATGGAGGCCTCTGCTCAAGAAATCTTTACATCTTCTGAAGTGTTCTTTGATTTATTTCTTCAGTGACTTAAAGTTCTTGTCGTAGAGATCTTTTGCTTGCTTGGTTAAAGTTACACCTAAATATTTTAAGTAATTTGTGGCTATTGTAAAAGGTATTGCTTCTCTAATTTCTTTCTCAAACCAATTATCATCTGTACAAAGGAGGGTCACTAATACATTTGAGTTAATTTTATATCCAGAATCTTTGCTGAAGTTGTTTAACACCTGTAGGAGTTCTCTGGCAGAAATGGGATCAGTTATGTAGACCATCATATAATCTGCAAATAGTGATAACTTGACTTCTTTTCCAATTTGAATCCCCTTGATCTCCTTTTGTTGCTTATTGCTCTAGCTAAAATTTCAAATTACTATATTGATAGATAGGGAGAGAGAAGGCAGCCATGTCCTGTCCCTGATTTTAGTGGGATTACTTCAAGTTGGCTATTGCCTTGCTCTATATTGAGGTTGTGCTTAGGTGTGCACATTGATTTCCTGATCTTTCCAAGATATATAGAATGAAGGGTCATTGGATTATCTTGAAGGTTTTGTCAGCATCTAATGAAATCATCTTGTGATTTTTTTCCCTTTGAGTTTGCTTATATAGTGGATTGTGTGAAATGAAACCATGCCAGGAAGCATAGTACGTAGAGCAGGTTGAGATCTGGGAGATCCAGTGGGCACACACATGAGACTTGGGCAACTCCTAGTTCCATGACAGACTCATAGCCTGGAACAGATGCCATGCTCCTTACATAAATGAGCATCGTCTTATGGCCAGAGTTCTCCATGCTAATGACATACATATAAGCACCGAGGTCTTAGCAAATAAGCATCCTTTCCTAGATATTCCTCCCTGCAAAAGGTATTTAATCTCAGGTCAGACCATGAGAAAGGGGTTATGGGTCCATTTTCCACAAAGAACAGCTAACACATTATATGATTAAACATGGACTGTCACTTTTATCAAGACCCATCATGAGGAACCTAGAGAAAGCCTTTGTCTACAGACTGGCAGTATATTCTCCAGTACAAGGCCCCTCTGCACTTCCAGCTTGCCTCCACCAAGCTAAGGACAATCACCCATTTCTGGGACAAACCAGAGCTCCCTTTCCCTTGGCTGCAGGCTAGAGGCTACTGCCAGCCCAAGGCCCTTGATTCCATTCTCAGCCCTTCTTTGACTACCAGCAGGTTCTGGATATCCAAGAGTCTGAGAACCCTATGGTCCCAACCTCTATACATACCCAGGGACACCTGAATCAGTTCCTGCTTTCCCACATCTCAAACTGTGCTTTCCCACCCTTGGAGTGGTGTCTTGGTGCTTCTCAACAGATGCATAGGATAAGCTCAGTCAAACTCCCTGCATTCTTCCTCCCCAAGAGGCCATGTGCAGCAGCAAGACATACACAGCTCACAACAGAATACATTGATAGATTTTCATATATTGGACGATCCCTGCATCCTTTGGATGGAGCCTATTTTTTCATGGTGAATGATGTTTTTGATGTGTTCAAGGATTCCTTTTGTGAGTATTTTATTGGGTATTATTGCATCAATGTTCATAAAAGATATCAGTCTGAAGTTCTCTTTCTTTATTGAGTCTTTGTGTAGTTTAGGAACAGGGTGATTGGGCCTTCCTATAATAAGTTTGGCAGTGTTTCTTCTATTTCTATTTTGTGGAATTGTTCGAGGAGTATTGGTATTAGCCTTTATTTGAAAATCTACAAGAATTCTACACTAAAACCATCTTGCCCTGGACTGTTTGGGCATGGGAGGTTTAATGACTGCCTCTCTTTCCTTAGGTGTTATGGAACTGTTAAAATAGTTTACCTGATCTTGATTTGACTTTGGATCCTGGTATCTATCTAGAAAATAATCCATTTAATTCAGATTTTCAAGTTTTGCTAAGTACATGTTGAAGTAAAATCAGGTGCTGTTTTCAAAAAAAAAAATACTTAACCCCTTTTATGGAGTAGACATTGAACTACGTTATTTTCCAAATATGTTTTAGTTCCTTGATTTCTTTGTAAATTGGTATCTGTGTGTGTTGTTTCAGGGAACAATGGTATTAGCATCACTGTCATCAGTGCTGCATGACAATAAGGAGTTCCCCAACCCAGAGACATTTGACCCTGGCCACTTTCTAGATGAGAATGGAAACTTTAAGAAAAGTAACTACTTCATGCCTTTTTCAGCAGGTAATGCAAACTCATTTTCATATGTCTGAATTACAGTTCCAGTTGTCATGATAAAACATGATGAACAAAAGCAATTTGGAGAAGAAAGTGTTTGTTTTATCTTGAAACTTGTTTCCTAACATCAGGAAAGTCTGGACAGAAATTCAACACAGGTACTTGGAGTCTAAAAATTATGCTGGGGCTATGAATGAGTGTTGCAAACAAGCTTTCTTCAGCCTGCTTTCTAATGTAAGCCAGGACCACCAGCCCAGAGGTGGTACTACCCACAGAGAGCTGGTTCTTCCTCCATCAATCATCAATCAAAAAATAGCACACAGGCTTGCCTAAAGGGCAATCTTGTCAGGCATTTTCTTGATTGAGGTTCCCTGTTTCCAAATGACAGTAGCTTTGGTGAAGTTGACATACAATTAGCCAGAATAAATTGGTCCAAGGGTAGGCATATCGTGGCTATGTTTGGGCTTATATGGTGACTCTTATAAGATTAGTAAATTTGAAATTTGTGCATAATCAGGAGTTTATTCCAAGTGCCCATGCAGTGCCCTTATAGAAACATGATCACAGTCAAAACAAAAACAAGTGAGACCTTAATTTTCACAATCATTTATGACAAGTTAAGAAAACTAGAGTATATATCATTTGCATTCCTCCTTTATCTATATCACAAAGACACCAAAGAAGTCCTTAATGAGTTCTGGAAATTCAACTTCATTTAAGCTTTACTCACTTACCATGAATATGAAGATTGCCATATTTTGGCTTCTTCATTCTTGTTGCTCCTTCCTCACCTCCTGGTTTATTTAAGCTGAAATAAGTTTCTAGAAACACAGAAAAGCTCCAAGACTCAAGCTCAGTCAGAAAAACAGATGAGTGAATGTGGTAATATATTGGCCTAGTGCAGTGAGACTAACACATCACTATGCAGGGTGACTGTTAAGAGTCACCACATTCTTTGCTTAAATTTGAGACTGAATTTATTTATCTTTAGTTGACATCTCTCTCTCTCTTTTTAGTCTTTAATCTTTTTTTACAGTCCAAAATTTATCACCCACCTAGTCCACCCTCCTACAGTTCCATGTCCCGTTATTTTATTTTTTTTACATTTCATGTTATTCCTCATTCCTGGTTTCCCCTCCAAAAATCCCAAAGCCCATCCCCCTCCTCTCTGCTTCTATGAGGGAGCTCCCACACACACCCACCCATTAGTGGTAGAGATCACGACCAAAAAAAAGTAGAATATTTAAAATATATTTTTATTAATGTTTCATACTTGAATCCAATATGGATTTTTGTTTTGTTTTGTTTCATTTTCTATGATTTTTATTATTATTTATTTATTTTTCACACTTCATATTTTATTTACCCACACACCACCCCTCATCTGCCCTATGACTATTTCACATCCCATACCTCCTTGCCACCCCCCCCTGTGTCCACATGGATGTCCCCACCCCTCACCCCACCTGACCTCTAAACTCCCTGGGGTGTCCAGACTCTTGAGAGTTAGGTTCATCATCTCTGAATGAACACAGACCTGGCAGTCATCTACTATATATGTGTTGGGGCCCTCATATCAGCACCAGTTGTATGTTACCTGATTGGTGGTCCAGTATTTGAGAGATCTCAGGAATGCTGATTAAATGAGACTGCTGGTCATCCTTCAGGATTGCCCTTCTCCTCAGCTTCTTTCAGCCTCCCCTAATCTGACAACAGGGGTCAGCTGCTTCTGTTCATTGGTTGGGTGCAAATATCTGCATCTGACTCTTTCAGCTGCTTGCTGGGTCTTCTGGAGTGCAGTCATGCTCAGTCCCTTTTTGTGAGAACTCCTTAGCCTCAGTAATAGTGTCAGGCCTTGGGACATCCCCTTGAGCTGGATCCCACTTTGGGTCTGTCGCTGGACCTTCTTTTCCTCAGGCTCCTCTCCATTTACATCTCAATGATTTTTACAGAGAGGCACAATTATTGGTCAGAGTAGTGACTGTGGGATGCCCCCCATGCCACATTTGATGCCCTGTCTTCCTGCTGGAGGTGGGCTCTATAAGTTCCCTCTCAATACTGTCATTTCATCCAAGGTCCCTCCCTTTGAGTCCTGAGAGTCCCTCACCTCTCAGGTCTCTGATGTATTCTGGAGAGTGACCCAGACCTCCTATCCCCTGAGTTTGCCTGTTTCCATTCTTTCTTCTGGTGCTCAGGGCTTCAGTCCTTTTCCCTCACCCAATACCAAATCATGTTCCCGCCTTCCCCCTCCCTCCCCCTGTACACTTTCCCTTCCAGGTCCCTCCTTCCTTTCCCATTTGTGATTGCTTTGTTCTCCCTCCCAAGTGGGACTGAGGCATCCTCACTTGGGCACTTCAGCTTGTTATTGTTTGTGAGTTCTGTGGACTGTATCTTGTACTCTGTACTTTTTAACATCCAATTATTAGTAAGAACATACAATGTTTGTCCTTTTGGGTCTGAGATATCTCACTCAGAATATTTTCTAGTTCCATCCACTTGCCTGCGAAACACAGGATGTCCTCATTCATTAGTTGAGTAGTACATCATTGTGTAAATGAACCATATTTTCTCAATATTTATTACTTATATCCAATATGTTTTAAACAAAAACACTCCCACTATACCCACTATATCCCCCCAGTCCTCCCATAAGCCCCAGCACCATTCTCTCCCAATTTCATGTGCCCATGGAGTCCTCCATATGCTGCTACTGCATGTATAAGCATAGAGCCATCCATTGCAAATTTGGTAACCTACCAGGGACCACATCTATGACTAAACTAGCTCTCCCTCTCCCAATAGCCATCAATTGCCAATAGCTCCTTAGTTTGGACAAGCCATTGTGAGCCTACTCCTAGAATTTGCTAGAATGGGACATTTTTACAAAAGTAAGAATGGGTTTGAAGACTTGACTCAGCAATTAGGATAACTTGTTCTCTTGTAAAGAACCTGGGTTAAATGTTCTGCCCCCATATTTGGTAGCTTTTACCAGTTCCTTTTGATCAAATACTTTTAAGAAAGAAATGTGACCACTTTTGTCAACTTGCCTGACTTTGTATCCTCTCAGCAGTTCATCCATCTAACCCACATCCAATAATTCAATAGTTATTCTTAATCTCCAATAATAGTTAAGAATACTGTGTGTCTCAGGCTCACAATTGTGAATAAGGCATACTTACCTCTTTGACATTTTTTTCACAGGGAAACGGATGTGTGCAGGAGAAGGTCTAGAACGCATGCAGCTGTTTCTGTTCCTAACCAGCATTTTACAGAACTTCAACCTAAAACCTCTGATTCACCCAAAGGACATAGATACAAACCCAGTGGTCAGTGGATTGACCTCAGAACCTCCTGCTCTCCATCTCTGCTTCATTCCTGTCTGAAAATCAAATGTCTGGCTCCACATGGGACATCTTTTAGGATGACCCTGAGGTTTTAATTCACTGCATTCAACACTGGACAAGTTGCCTTTTAACCATTTCTGTTGCCCCTTCATAATTTCATAAGGTTCTACGGATATACATTTTTCAATCTGCAGTTTCTGCACAAATATTTCTGACAGGTTCTATTTTCTCAAATGCTGTTACTACATGCTATGATGATATGTAACTGATCCCAAGTTAAATATGGTCTCATTATGAAATAGAAATTACTATTGTAGGATAATTCACAGTAACTTCTCTTCTGCATCTTCTTAATAATAAATTCTTTTGGTACACCTATTCTCAGACTTTTCATGCAATTCAAGTAATAAATGAAAGAAAATGCAGTTCTAATACATTTCTTTGGTACACTTAAACACACATATGTAGGATGTAATAAAAGAGTGCCAGAAAAGACAAATTGATTCACCTGCCACATCCTTCTTCCAAAATGTTACAATGGTTTATGCTTCCTAGCCTTGAAAGAATACTTTGAACAGTCCCATGGACACCATTTAACATGCTCTATAATGAGTTCTGAAACCAACCTACTACTACTGTAAAGAAAAGTCTATACTACCAAACAACTGCACCCCACCCTGTGGACACTGTGAGGACATGCCACTAGGAAGAACACACACGTGCAGGGTGGTGACCATGGCCTAGGTTGCTTTTATCAGGAAGGTAAACATTTTAAATGTGCTTTTCTTCCCCTGGTTCCAGCTTAGAACAAAGCATGCTATTGATAGCCATATGCATGATGTCCCTCTCTTCTTTCGCAGCAAAAATAACGGTCCCAGGAAGTATCAGTTTTCTAATATTTCTAGTTGCTACTTTCCTTTCCCACTGCATTAAAAGTTACTAAATGAAAAATGATATCACTCATGAGCCCTTTCTGTGTCAAGCCCAAAGGAGCCACTTTCCCTCTTCTCAATTAGCCATTGTGTTACCACATAATGTAGACATATGTCTGCACATACATCATGGGCAGACATAAATTCACACATGGTATGAAATTAATGCACAGAGAGTTGTTGAATAGAATGTGGGTGTTTAAACTCTAAATAATTATACTTTGTAGAATTAGCTAGATATTAGTTTAAAAAGTATGGCTAAAAGTCCTTCCCAAAATTAGAAATATAGATTCAATTACTATATATTTAAATTTATTTTAAACCAATATATAAAGATTTAAAATCAGATTTGACATATCTGTACTACTATTAACAATTGACCATCATACAGTGCAGAAACACAACTGGACAAAAGACAAAACAACATACATTGAACTCAATATCAGAGACAATAACAAAGGTAACATTACCAATTAATAAAAGATTAGGTGGGGTAACACAGAATGTTACATTTACCTTACCCCTACTACCTGTTCCATTTTTATTCTACAATGACTGTCCGAAAGGCTCCAGCAGCTGTAGTTTCTTTTTCATTGGCATTTAAAGTTAAATTTAAAAAGAAAATGTGATCTATTTCAGGGGCTCTGTATTACTTCTTTCTGTTGATTGAGCATATCTTTTAAAGTGTAATTAAATCTTTCTGCAACTGTTTGTCCTGAAGGATTGTGAGGTATTGTAATATTCTTTATTGGATAATATGCAAAAAACTGGTTTCATTTTACTAGAAAAATATGCTGGAGCATTCACAGTCTTAATTTGTACAGATGTTCCCATCATACCCACAACTTCTAATAAGTGCCTAATTACAGAATCAGCTTTTTCAGAATTTAAAGCAGTTGCCTTTGAAATCCTGAATATTTAGCTATGGTATGATGCACATACTTTAATTTTCCTAACTCTGCAAAATGGGAAATGTTCATTTACAAAATTTAATTTCTTTGGGTACCTTTTGAAATATTTTCTGCAGGTATTGGAGTTTGCTTTTACAATGAACAAGTAGGTCATTTTCTGTTGCAGTAAATCTCCAACCCCAATAAGCCTGTTCAAAAACACACAACTCAGTTACAGTATTTATAAGCTGTATGCCTAGATTGGGAAGATCTACCACTACACCAATCTATTCCACAGCTATGGGATCCCTTGTTACTTGTGACTTCTTCAGGCCATGTTGCTCTGCTTTATCTTCCTTCCATCTCTCTTAATCAATCCTTCTTCCTTCACTCTCCAACACCTCCAGCCCTACCTTTTCCTTCCACTGCCAAATCACAGGCTCTATATTTTATTTGACTAGTAAAAATGGGGAGAAGGTTTACATGAAATCTTCTGAGTATGTGATCCATTCCTTATCTGGGCAACCCTGCTTGAAGAAGCAAAATTAATATCTGAATACAGAGATAGCCAGCTCATCTGCTCCTCTGAAGAAACCACAGTCTGAACACAACCTAGGAGTGCCCCTGCACCCAGGAAAATTGGTAAGGGACCCTCCCAGGGCCCACAAGTTCTGAGAGCCCAGGGGACTCAAGACCCATCACTGAATTCTGCTCCCTTTCTGGCTCTTGCCTTTTTCTGAGGAAGATCAACAGCTGAGCTGCTCCCATTAAGACATCACAGCTGAAGGCATCCCAGAACGTCTGCTGCACACAGGGAAACTGGTAAAGGACCTCTCAAAGGTCAACAACTTCTGGGAGCCAAGTAGACTTAGGACACAGAAGCCCCTATATCCCCTGCCCCATGAATTCCATTCTCCTTTCTGCTGGCACCTTCTGGCAGGGCAGATCAAAGCTTGTCTGCTCCCTTAAAGACACCACAACCTAAAGGCATCCCAAGAGCTGCTCTGCACACAAGGCAACTGGACAACTGATACCACAATCTGAAGACATCACAGGGGCTCCTCAGCATGCAGGGCAATTGACCCAACAATCTGAAAGCCTCCCTAGAGTTCTGCTGCACAAAGGAAAACTAAACCCATAGACTATAGGCCTCCCTGAAGAACAGCTACATACAGGGCAACAGTTTGACTGTTCCTCTGAAGACCCCATAGTATGACAGCTTCCCAGGAGATCTGCTGTAGCCAGGGCAACAGATCAACAACATCTCTGCCCCACTGAACAACACTCAGTTGGAAGGCCCCACAGGGGGTCTGCTACAGAAAGGGCCACAGGCCTACCAGGAGACCTGAAGCAACCCAGGGTCAAAAGAGGCAGACTCTAGACAGAATCGCCCAAACCAGAAAATGCCAGGGACAAGGAAATGGCAAGAGGCAAGCACACGACCATAAGCAACAGAAGTCAATATATGTGGACATCATCAGAAACCAGTTCTCTCACCACAACAAGCCCTGAATATACCAACACACATGAAAATCAGAAAGCTGACCTAAAATCTTATATCATAAAGATAATAGAGTTATTTAAGGAAGAGATAAATAAATCAAAAAATACAGGAAAGCACAGGTAAACAAGTAGAAGCCCTTAAAAAGGAAACAAATGAATCCCTTAATGAAATACAGGAAAGCACAAAAGATCAGATGAAGGAACTAAACAAAGTGGTGAAAGACCCAAAAGTGGAAATAGAAAAAATAAAGAAAACAGAAATGGAGGCAAGCCTAGAAATGGAAAAGCTAAGTCAGAAATTACAGATGTAACCACCAACAGAATACAAATAACAGAAGAGAGAATCTCAGGTGTAAAAGATAACTTAGAAGAAAGTGACACACCTATCAAAGAAAATTCAAAACATAAAACAGTCCTAAACCAAAACATTCAGGAAATCCAGGACACAAGGAAAAGTTCAAATCTAAGAATAATAGGACTAGAGGAGAGCAAAGATTCTCAACACAAAGGACCTTGAAATATTTTCAACACAAATGTAATTCTGCCTCTAACAACAGAAATAACAGGAAACAACTGCCATTGGTCCTTAATCTCTGTTAATATCAATTAATACAATTCCCCAATAAAAGGACATAGAATAACAGACTGGATAAGTAAACAGGAGCCAGGATTTTGCTGCATACAGAAAACATTTCAGTGACAAACACTACCTCGGATTAAAGGCTGGGGAAAAAAACTTTCCAAGCAAATGGTCTCAAGAATCAAGCTGGAGTAGCCATTCTATTATTGAATGAAATTGAATGTCAACCAAAAGATAACAAAAAAGATAAGGAAGGACACTTCATGCCCATCAAAGGAAAAATCTAGCAAGATGAACTCTCAATTCTGGGCATCTATTCCCAAATGCAAGGGCACCCACATTTGTAAAAGATATGTTGCTAAACTCAAAACACACACTAAACATCACACAATAAAAGTGGGAGACTTCAACACCCCACTCTCACCAATAGACAAATCATAGAAACAGAAAATAGAGACACAGCCAAACTAACAGAACTTGTGAGTTACAGGAATTTAACAGATATATGCAGAACATTAACTCTAAACAATAGAAATACAAAGTCTCAGGATCGTGGGGCCTTCTCCAAAACTGACCCTGTCCCCCAGCTTCTCCACTGTTCCTTGCTTTCTGTTCTCCTAGCAGGTACCTTTTGAGACAGTTATTGGAGTAAAAGTGGTAAACGCACCTCTGGCTTAGGAGTCAGAGCACTCCTCAGATTGGTCCATTCTTATCTCCTTGTAAAGCTCAAGTCCAAGTGGATCCAGGACCTCAACATAATACCAGATACACTGAATCTAATAGAAGAGGAAGTTGGAAAGAGTCTCAAACACATTGGCACAGGGGAAAATATCATGAACAGAACACCAGTGGATCAGGCTCTAAGATCAACTACTGACAAATGGAATCTCATAAAATACAAAGGCTTCTGTGAGACAAAAGTCACTATCAGTAGAACAAAATGGCAGCCTACAAATTGGAAAACCCTCCATCCAATAGAGGGCTAATATCCAATATATACAAAGAAATCACCAAATACCCAAAAAAGAAAAACAAATGCATTACAGACCTAAAAAATGAATTCCCAACTGAGGAATCTTGAATGAATGGGAAGCCTGTAAAGAAGTGTTCAACATGCTTAGTCATCAATGAAATGCAAATCAAAACAACCCTGAGAGTCCACCTCCTACCAGCCAGAATGGCTAAGATCAAAAACTCAGATGGAGAAACAGGTACACTCATTTATTGCTGGAGGGAATGCAAGCTGGTACAAACACTCTGGAAATCACTCTGCTGTTCCTCAGAAAATTGAACATAGGACCTGGGGACCCAGCTACACCACTCATGGACATATACCCAAAAGATGTTCCAACATATAGCAAGGACACTTGTTCCACTATTTTTGTAACAGCCTTGTTTATAATATCTAAAATCAGGAAATAACCCATATGCCCCTCAACTGAGGAATGAATACAAAAAATGTGGTACATTTCAACAATGGAGTACTATTAAGCTATTAAAAACAATAACTTCATGAAATACACAGGCCAATGTATGGAACTAGAAAGTATCATCCTGAATGAGGTAATTTAGTCGCAAAACATGTGGTATGTACTCACTGATAAGTGGATATTAGCCCAAAAGCTGGGAATACCCATGGTAAAACTCACAGACCATATGCAGCTCAAGAAGAAAGGCAAAACTGTAGATTCTTCAGTCCTACTTAGAAGGGGAACAAAATAATTACTCTCCCATAGAGGGAAGTAAAGGGAGAAGTGGCCATGGAGATCTGGGCACAGATAGCTCAGCTGCAGGTGCAGACCACCTCGGCCAGCTCTCCGAGTGGGCTGGCAGCGAGGGGCCATCTTGCCTCGGGACACAGCGTGGAATTCTAGCAGCTGGAGTCAGGGGCTTGGACTGAGAGCTAGCATAGTCCAGCACAGACAACGCCGCCAGAAGAGATCGGCAGAGCCAGGTACCAACAACTCAGCCAAGGTCACGCTGTGCTTTCAGCGGGGCCGCCATCTTGCCTCGGGACAATGTGCACGTGAATGGCGGGCACAGCGAGTGGCTGGAATCAGGTGCATGGACAGAGATATAGCTTAGCTTAGCTCTGCAGGAGATCTGGGCAAAGACAGATCAGCTGCCGGTACAGACCACCATGGCCGGCTCTCAGAGCGGGCTGGCAGCGAGGGGCCATCTTGCCTCAGGACACAGCTCAGAATTCTAGCAGCTGGAGTCAGGGGCTTGGACTGAGAGCTAGCATAGTCCAGCACAGACAATGCCGCCAGGCTCTGGCCGGCACTCAGAGCCAGAAGAGATCGAAAGATCCAGGTACCAACAGCTCAGCCAAGGTCACTATCTCCTGGGGACAGGCGCGCTGTGCTTTTAGCTGGGCTGCCATCTACAATAAGACCAACTAACTCCAGAGATAAACAGATGGCAAAAGGCAAACGTAGGAACATTATTAACAGAAATCAAGGCAATATGGCACCATCTGAACCCAATTCGCCAACCACAGCAAGTCCTGGATACCCCAGCACACCAGAAAAACAAGAGTTGGATATAAAAGCACAGGTCATGATGCTCCTAGAGGAACACAAAAAAGACATAAACAAATCTTTTAAAGAAATGCAGGGGAACATCAATAGGGTAGAAGCTCTTACAATCCAAACACAAAAAAACACTTAAAGAACTCCAGGAGAATATGGGCCATCAGACAGAAACCAATAAAGAGGAAATGAGAAAATCAGTTAAAGAAATGCAGGAGAATTTGAAACAACAGGCAGAAGTCATGAAAGAGGGAGCACAAAAATATATTAAAGAATTACATGAAAACACAAGCAAACAAATGAAGGAACTGAGCAAAACCATCCAAGATCTGAACACAGAGGTAGAAACAACTAAGAAATCACAAAAGGAGGCAACTTTGGAGATAGAAAACCTTGGGAAGAAATCAGGGGTCATAGATGCAAACATCAACAACAGAATACAAGAGATAGAAATAAGAATCTCAAATGCTGAAAATAACATAGTAACTATTGACTCCACAGTCAAAGAAAACGCAAAATCCAAAAGGCTTGTAACCCAAAACATCCAGGAAATCCAGGACACAATGAGAAGACCAAACCTAAGGATTATAGGGATAGATGAGAGTGAAGAACTACAACTTAAAGGACCAGCAAATATCTTTAACAAAATTATGGAAGAAAACTTTCCTAACTTAAAGAAAGAGAAGCCCATGAATATACTAGAAGCCTACAGAACTCCAAACAGACTGGACCAGAACAGAAACACCTCCCGTCACATAATAATCAAAACCCCAAATGTACTAAACAAAGAAAGAATATTAAAGGCAGTAAGAGAAAAGGGCCAAGTAACATATAAAGAAAGACCTATCAGAATCACACCAGACTTCTCTCCAGAAACCATGAAAGCTAGAAGATCCTGGGCAGACCTCATGCAGACCCTAAGAGAACACAAATGTCAGCAAAGACTACTATACCCAGCAAAACTCTCAATCAACATAGATGGAGAAATCAAAATATTCCATGACAGGACCAAATTTACACAATATCTTTCCACTAACCCAGCTCTACAAAGGATAATAGGAGGAAAACTCCAATACAAGGAAGGGAACTGCACCCAAGAAAAAGCAAGACAGTAACCTTCTTCCATCAAACTCAAAGGAAGATAACTACTCAAATAAAAACATCAAAAATGTCAGGAAGTAATAATCTCTATTCCTTAGTATCTCTTAACATCAATGGACTCAATTCCCCAATAAAAAGACATAGACTAACAGACTGGATACGGAAACAGGACCCTAAATTTTGCTGCTTACAGGAAACACACCTCAGAGTCAAAGACAAACACTACCTTAGAGTAAAAGGATGGAAGACAATTTTGCAAGCAAATGCTCACAGGAAGCAAGCTGGAATAGCCATTTTAATATCAGATAAAATTGACTTTCAACCCAAAGTCATCAAAAGAGAAACAGAAGGTCACTTCTTGCTAGTCAAAAGAAGAATCCACCAAGAAGAACTCACAATTCTAAACATCTACGCTCCAAATGTAAGGGCACCCTCATTTGTAAAAGAAACTTTACTAAAGCTCAAAGCGCACATTGCACCTAACACAATGATTGTGGGGGACCTCAATACTCCACTAGCCACAGTGGACCGACCAGGAAAACAGAAACTAAACAGGGACACGGAGAAACTCATCGAAACTTTGGACCAATTGGATTTAACAGATATATATAGAACATTTGACCCAAAAGCAAAAGACTATACCTTTTTCTCAGCCCCTCATGGTACCTTCTCCAAATAGACCATATAATTGGACACAAGACAGATCTCAAAAAATATAAAAAGATCGAACTAATCCCATGCCTCTTATCAGATCACCATAGAGTAAAAGTGTTCTTCAATAGCAACAGAAAACAACAGAAAATCCTAATACACTTGGAGGCTGAACAATATTCTACTCAATGATACCTTAGTCCAGGTAGAAAGAAAGAAAGAAATCAAAGATTTCTTAGAATTTAATGAAAATGAAGGCACAACATACCCAAATCTATGGGAGACAATGAAAGCAGTGCTAAGAGGAAAACTCATAGTCCTGAGTGTCTCCAAAAAGAAACAGGAGAGAGCATATACTAGCAACTTAAAAGCTTGGCGCACTTGAAAGCTCTGGAACAAAAAGAAGCAATTTCACCCAGCAGGAGTAGAAGACAGGAAATCATCAAACTCAGGGCTGAAATCAATCAAGTAGAAACAAAGAGAACCATACAAAGTATCAACAAAACCAGGAGCTGGTTCTTTGAGAAAATCAACAAGATAGATAAACCCCTAGCCAGACTTACCAAAGGGCACAGAGACAGTATTCAAATTAACAAAATTAGAAATGAAAAGGGAGATATAACAACAGAAACTGAGGAAATTCAAAAAATCATCAGATCCTACTACAAAAACCTATACTCAACACAACTGGAGAATCTGGAGGAAATGGACAATTTCCTAGACAGTTACCAAATACCAAAATTAAACCAGGATCAAATAGATCGTCTAAACAGATCCATAACCCCCGAAGAAATAGAAGGGGTCATAGACAGTCTTCCAACCAAAAAGAGCACAGGACCAGACAGTTTTAGTGCAGAATTCTATCAGACCTTCAAAGAAGTCCTGATACCGATACTCTTCAAACTATTCCACAAAATAGAAACAGAAGGAACACTACCCAACTCATTCTATGAAGCCACAATTACCCTGATTCGAAAACCACACAAAGATCCAACTAAGAAAGAGAACTACAGGCCAATTTCTCTTATGAATATCGATGCAAAAATACTAAACAAAATACTTGCCAACCAAATCCAAGAACACATCAAAATGATCATTCACCATGATCAAGTTGACTTCATCCCAGGGATGCAGGGATGGTTCAATATATGGAAATCCATCAATGTAATCCACTACATAAACAAACTCAAAGAAAAAACCACATGGTCATCTCATTGGAGCTGAAAAAGCATTTGACAAAATTCAGCATCCCTTCATGCTAAAGGTCTTAGAAAGAGCAGGAATTCAAGGCCCATATCTAAACATAGTAAAAGCAATATACAGCAGACCAGTAGCCAACATCAAGGTAAATGGAGAAAAACTTGAAGCAATCCCACTAAAGTCAGGGACTAGACAAGGCTGCCCCCTCTCACCATATCTCTTCAATATAGTACTTGAGGTACTAGCTAGAGCAATTCGACAACAGAGGGAAGTCAAAGGGATACAAATTGGAAAGGAAGAAGTCAAACTATCACTATTCGCAGATGATATGATAGTATACTTAAGTGACCCAAAAACTTCCACCAGAGAACTCCTGCAACTGATAAACAACTTCAGCAAAGTGGCTGGCTATAAAATCAACTCAAGTAAATCAGTAGCCTTCCTATACGTGAAGGATAAGCAGGCCGAGAAAGAAATTAGGGAAATGACACCCTTCACAATAGCCACAAATGATATAAAGTATCTTGGAGTGATGCTAACCAAACATGTGAATGATTTATATGACAAAAACTTCAGGTCTCTGAAGAGGGAAATTGAAGAAGACATCAGAAAATGGGAAAATCTTCCATGCTCGTGGGTTGGCAGGACTAATATAGTCAAAATGGCAATCTTGCCCAAAGCAATATACAGATTCAATGCAATCCCCATCAAAATCCCAACTCAGTTCTTCATAGAGTTAGAAAGAGCAATTCTCAAATTCATCTGGAATAACAAAAAACCCAGGATAGCTAAAACTATCATCAACAGCAAAATAACTTCTGGGGGAATCAATATCCCGGACCTCAAGCAATATTACAAAGCAGTAGTATTAAAAACTGCATGGTATTGGTTCAGTGACAGGGAGGCGGATCCATGGAATAGGATCGAAGACCCAGAATTGAACCCACACATCTATGGCCAATTGATCTTCGACAAAGGAGCTGAAAACATCCAGTGAAAAAAAGATAGCCTTTTCAACAGATGGTGCTGGCTCAACTGGAGGTCAACATGGAGAAGAATGAGAATTGATCCACTCTTATCTCCTTGCACTAAGCTCAACTCCAAGTGGATGAAGGACCTCCACATAAAACCAGACACACTAAAACTAATAGAAAAGAAACTGAGGAAGACCCTTGAGGACATTGGCTCAGGGGAAACAGAACACCAATTGCTTATGCTCTAAGAGCAAGAATATACAAATGGGACCTCATAAAATTACAAAGCTTCTGTAAGGCAAAAAACACTGTCAAAGGATAAATCAGCAACCAACAAATTGGGGAAAAATCTTCACCAACCCCACATCCAACAGAGGGCTAATTTCCTATGTGTACAAAGAACTCAAGAGGTTAGACCCCAGAAAACCAAATAAACCTATCCAAAAATGGGGTACAGAGCTAAACAGAGACTTTTCACCTGAAGAAATTCAGATGGCTGAGAAACACCTTAAAAAATGTTCAACATCATTAGTCATTAGGGAAATGCAAATCAAAACAACCCTGAGATTTCACCTCACACCAGTCAGAATGGCTAAGATTAAAAACTCAGAAGACATCAGGTGTTGGCGAGGATGTGGAGAAAGAGGAACACTCCTCCACTGCTGGTGGGAATGCAAGCTGGTACAACCACTCTGGAAATCAGTATGGCGGTTCCTCAGAAAAATGGACATGATACTTCCAGAGGACCCAGCCATACCACTCCTGGGAATATACCCAGAAGATTCACCAGCATGCAATAAGGATACATGCTCCACTATGTTCATAGCAGCCTTATTTATAATAGCCAGAAGCTGGAAAGAACCCAGATGTCCCTCAACAGAGGAATGGATACAAAAAAAATGTGGTATATATACACAATGGAGTACTATTCAGCCATTAGAAACAATGAATTCATGAAATTCTTAGAGAAATGGATGGAGCTGGAGAATGTCATACTAAGTGAGGTGACCCAGTCTCAAAAGAATTCCCATGGTATACAGTCACTGATAAGTGGATAGTAGCCTAGAAGCTTGGAACACCAAAGACATAGATCACATATCAAGTGATGTCTCACAAGAAGAAAGGAGTGGACACTGGTGCTAGAATGGACCAAAACATCATTGTGGGGGAGTACAAGAATAGTGAGGGGGAGGGGTGGATGAGGGAGCAGGGGGAGGGAAAAAGGCATGTGGGACCTTTGGGGTGGGGAACCAGAAAAAGGGAAATGAATTGTAAATATAGAATATATCCAATTAATAAAAAAAAGAGGAAGAATAAAGACAGCGGCAGTCAGTCTCCATATTGCCACCAGGCCACCACTAGAGAGGCCCAGGTACACAGACTTAATTGGGGACTACCATCGCTCGGGTGGATCCGAAAGGGTCTCGCCACTAGCCAGGGCCAGAACGGTGACCCGGTGGGACATCTCCTCGCCCTCCAGCCTTGCACCAACTCGGTTGGGAACCACATTCCCTGAGGTCCCCTCAGCACTCACAGAGGCAGTCTCTATCTTGCAGCCTGGTCAACAGTAGAGAACCAACAGGTGGACCCAGCCTCACTGGAGGTTAAGACACCAGCCAGTGACAACAAGGCCAACTAAAGTCAGAGATAACCAGATGGCAAAAGGAAAATGTAGGGATGCTACTAACAGAAATCAAGGCATCATGGCACCATCAGAACCCAGTTCGCCGACAACATGAAGCCGTGGATACCCCAACACATCAGAAAAACAAGATTTGGATCTAAAAATCAATGGTCAAGATGCTGGTAGCAGAACACATAGATAAATCTCTTAATGAAATACAGGAGAAAATGGATCAAAAGTTAGAAGCCCTTGCAAGGCAAACACAAAAATTACTTAAAGAAATTCAGGAGAATATGGATTAAAAAAGAGAAGCCAAGAAGGAGGAAATACAAAAATCACTTAAAGAAATACAGGAGAATGTGGGTCAACAAGTAGAAGCTATGAAAGAGGAAACACAAAAATCTCTTAAAGAATTACATGAAAACACAAACAAGCAAGCGAAAGATGTGAGCATATCCATTCAGGTTCTAAAAACAGAAATAGAAACAACTAAGAAATCGCAAAGGGAGACAACTTTGGTGATAGAAAACCTTGGGAAGAAATCAGCGGCCATAGATGCAAATATCAACAATAGAATACAAGAGATAGAAGAAGGAATCTCAGATGCCAAAGATACCATAGGAACCATTGATTCAACAGTCAAAGAAAATACGAAATGCAAAAAGCTTGTAACCCAAAACATACAGAAAATCCAGGACACAATGAGAAGCCCAAACTTAAGGAATATAGGCATAGATGAGAGGGAAGATATACAACTTAAAGGGCCAGCAAACATCTTCTACAAAATTATGGAAGAAAACTTCCCCAAACTAAAGAGAGAGATGCCCATGAATATACAAGAAGCCTACAGAACCCCAAACAGACTGGACCAGAACAGGAATATCTCCTGTCACATAATAATCAAAACCCCAAATGTACTAAACAAAGAAAGAATATTAAAGGCAGTAAGAGAAAAAGGCCAAGGAACATATAAAGGAAGACCTATCAGAATTATGCCAGACTTCTCACCTGAGACCATGAAAGCTAGAAGATCCTGGGCAGACCTCATGCAGACTCTAAGAGAACACAAATTTCAGCCAAAACTACTATACCCAGCAAAACTCACAATCACCATAGATGGAGAAACCAAGGTTCCATGACAAAACCAAATTTGCATGATATCTTTCCACAAACCCAGCCCTACAAAGGATAATAGGGGGGAAACACCAACACATGGAGGGAAACTACACCCCAGAAGAAGCAAGATAGAAAGCTCTCACCAAACCCAAAAGAAGATAACCTCTCAAATAAAAAAAAATAACTTCAAAAATGTTAGGAGGTAATAATTACTATTCTTTAATATCTCTTAGCATCGATGGACTCAGTTCCCCAATAAAAAGACATAGACTAACAGACTGGATACGGAAACAGGACCCCACATTTTGCTGCATACAGGAAACACATCTCAATGTTAAAGACAAACACTGCCTTAGAGTAAAAGGCTGGAAGATAATTTTACAAGCAAAAGGTCTCAGGAAACAAGCTGGTGTAGCCATTCTAATATCAGATAAAAATGGACTTTCAACCTAAAGTCATCAAAAGAGACTCGGAAGGACACTTCTTGCTGGTCAAAGAGAAAATCCACCAAGAAGAACTCTCACTACTGAACATCTATGCTCCAAATGCCAGGACACCCTCATTCGTAAAAGAAACCTTACTAAAGCTTATAGCACACATTGCACCTAACACAATAATTGTGGGTGACATCAACACTCCACTCTCCTCAATTGACCAATCAGGAAAGCAGAAACTAAACAGGGACTCAGTGAAACTAATTGAAACTTTGGACCAATTGGATTTAACAGATATATATAGACAACATTTCATCCTAAAGCAAAAGAATATACCTTTTTCTCAGCACTGCATGGTACCTTCTCCAAAATCAGCCATATAATTGGTCACAAGACAGATGTCAACAAATACAAGAAGATGGAACTAATCCCATACCTCCTATCAGATCACTATGGAGAAAGAGTGGTCTTCAATAGCAACAAAAACAACAGAAAGTCCACATACACATGGAAACTGAACAATACGCTTCTCAATGACACCTTGGTCAAGGAAGAAATAAAGAAAGAAATCAAAGACTTTTTAGAATTCAATAAAAATGAAGATACAACCTACCCAAATCTATGGGACACAATGAAAGCAGAGCTAAGAGAAAAACTCATAGCCCTAAGTGCCTCTAAAAAGAAACAGGAGAGAGCATACACTAGCAGCTTAACAGCACACCTTAAAGCCCTGGAACAAAAAGAAGCTAATACACCGAGGAGGAGTAGAAGACAGGAAATCATCAAACTCAGGGTTGAAATCAATCAAGTAGAAACAAAGTAAACCATACAAAGAATCAACAAAACCAGGAGCTGGTTCTTTGAGAAAATCAACAAGATAGATAAACCCATAGCCAGACTAACCAAAGGGCACAGAGACAGTATCCAAATTAACAAAATTAGAAATGAAAAGGGATACATAACAACAAAAACTGAGGAAATTCAAAAGATCATCAAATCCTACTACAAAGGTCTATACTCAAAACAACTGGAGAATCTGGAGGAAATGGACAATTTCCTAGACATATACCAAATACCAAAATTAAATCAGGATCAATTAGATCAGCTAAACAGTACCATAAACCGTAAAGAAATAGAAGGGGTTATAGAAAGCCTCCCAACCAAAAAAAGTACGGGACCAGATGGTTTTAGTGCAGAATCCTATCAGACTTTCAAAGAACACCAAGTACCAATACTCTTCAAACTATTCCACAAAATACAAAGAAAAGGGACACTGCCCAACAGGTTCTTCAAAGCCACAATTACGCTGATACCAAAACCACATAAAGATCCAACAATGAAAGAGAACTACAGGCCAATTTCCCTTATGAATATTGATGCAAAAATACTAAATAAAATTCTTGCCAACCGAATCCAAGAGCACATCAAAACGAACATTCACCATGATCAAGTAGGCTTCATCCCAGGAATGCAGGGATGGTTCAATATACGGAAATCCATCAATGTAATCCACTACATAAACAAACTAAAAGAAAAAACCACATGGTCATCTCATTAGATGCTGAAAAAGCATTCGAAAAAGTTCAGGATCCTTTTATGCTAAAAGTCTTGGAAAGAGCTGGAATTCAAGGCACATGCCTAAACAGAGTAAAAGCAATATACAGCAAACCAGTAGCCAACATCAAACTAAATGGAGAGAAACTTGAAGCAATCACACTAAAATCAGGGGCTAGACAAGGCTGCTCTCTCTCTCTCTCTCTCTCTCTCTCTCTCTCTCTCTCTCTCTCGATATCTTTTCAATATAGTACTTGAAGTTCTAGCGAGAGCAATTAGACAACATAAGGAAGTCAAGGGGATACAAATTGGAAAGGAAGAAGTCAAACTATCATTATTTGCAGATGATATGATAGTTTACTTAAGCAACCCAAAAAACTCCACCAGAGAAATCCTACAGCTGATAAACAACTGCAGCAAAGTGGCTGGTTATAAAATCAACTCAAGCAAATCAGTAGCCTTCCTGTACTCAAAGTACAAGCAGGCTGAGAAAGAAGTTAGAGAAATAACACCTTTCACAATAGCCACAAACATAAAGTACCTTGGCATGATTCTAACCAAACAAGTGAAAGATCTGTATGACAGAAACTTCAAGTCCTTGAAGAAAGAAATCGAAGAAGACCTCAGAAGATGGAAAAATATTTCTTGCTCCTGGATTGGCAGGATCAATATAGTAAAAATGGCCATCTTGCCAAAAGCAATCTACAGATTCAATGCAATCCCCATCAAAATCCCAACTCAATTCTTCATAGATCTAGAAAGAGCAATTCTCAAATTCATCTGGAGCAACAAAAAACCCAGGATAGCTAAAACTATTCTCAAGAATAAAAGGACTTCTGGGGGAATCAATATCCCTGACCTCAAGCAGTACTACAGAGCAATTGTGTTAAAAATTGCATGGTATTGGTACAGCGACAGGCAAGTAGATCAATGAAATAGAATTAAATATCCAGAAATGAACCCACAGAGTTATGATCACTTGATCTTTGATAAAGGAGCTCCATCCATCCAGTAGAAAAAAGATAGCCTTTTCAGCAAATGGAGCTGGTTCAATTGGAGGTCAACATGCAGAAGAATGTGAATTGACCCACTCATATCTCCTTGTACTAAGCTCAACTCCAAGTGGATCAAGGACCTCCACATAAAACCAGACACACTGAAACTAATAGAAAAGAAACTTGGGAAAACCCTGGAGGACATGGGCACGGGGGGAAAGTTCCTGAACAGAACACCAATAGCTTATGCTCTAAGATCAAGAATTGACAAATGGGACCTCATAAAATTACAAAGTTTCTGTAAGGCAAAAGACACTGTCAGAAGGACAAAATGGCAACCAACAAATTGGGAAAAGATCTTCACCAACCCCACATCCAACAGAGGGCTAATATCCAATATATACAAAGAACTCAAGAAGTTAGACCCCAAAGAACCAAATAACACTATTAAAAATGGGGTACAGAGCTAAACAAAGAATTTTTACCAGAAGAAATTCGCATGGCTGAGACACACCTTAAGAGATGTTCAACATCATTAGTCATTAGGGAAATGCAAATCAAAACAACCCTGAGATTCCACCTCACACCAGTCAGAATGGCCAAGATTAAAAACTCAAGAGACAACAGGTGCTAGCAAAGATGTGGAGAAAGAGGAACACTCCTCCAATGTTGGTGGGATTGCAAGATGGTACAACTACTTTGGAAATCAGTATGGCGGTTCCTCAGAAAATTGGGCATGACACTTCCAGAGGACCCTGTCATACCACTCCTGGGCATATACCCACAGTATTCCCCTGCATGCAATAAAGACACATGCTCCACTATGTTCATAGCAGCCTTATTTATGATCGCCATAAGCTGGAAGGAGCCCAGATGTCCCTCAACGGAGGAATGGATACATAAAATGTGGTATATTTATACAATGGAATACTACTCAGCAATTAAAAATAATGAATTCATGCAATTTGTAGGCAAATGGTTGGATCTGGAGAATATCATCCTAAGCGAGTTAACCCAATCACAAAAGAATACACATGAAATGCAATCACTGATAAGTGGATATTAATGAGTCCAGAAGCTCTGAATACCCAAAGCACAATTAGCAAGTCAAAAGATTCCCAAGAAGAAGGAAGAAGAGGACCCTGGTCCTGAAAATACTGGACCCAGTTTTGTAGGAGAGTACCAGAACAGAGAAATGGTGAGGGGGTGATTGGGGAATAGGTGGGGGTGAGAGGACTTATGGACATATGGTGAGGGGGGAACTGGGAAAGGGGAAAGCCTTTGGAATGTAAACAAAGAATATAGAATAAATAATAATTAAAAAAGAGGGAGAGTAAATGGAGTGCGTGATCAAGTATGGGAGGAAACTGGAGAATTTAAGAGGATCAGGAAATTGAACTGAGGTTTGTGGCAGTAGGAAACTTGGGGAAGCCACAAGAAAGTCCTAGATGCCAGGGAAGCAAGAGGTTCCCAGCACCTAAGTGGGCTGACATTAACTGAAATACCCAACACAATGGAGATTGAGCCAGTAAAAACTGTATGCAATGGATAGGCACAGCGCCCGGATGAGGAATGGGACCACCCACACATCTCAAAAATTTTAACCTAGAATTGCTCCTGTCTAAAGAAAATAGAGGAACTAAGTGAAGCAGAGACTGAAGGAAAGGCCATTCAGAAACTGCCCCACCTAGGGATCCACCCCATTTGCAGACACCAAACCCAGACACTATTGCTGGTGTCTAAAAGCACTTGCTGACAGGAGCCTGGTAAACCAATCCCCCAAAAGGCTCTGCCAAAGCCTGACCAATACAGATGTGGATGCTCACAGCCAATCATCAGAATGAGCAAGAGGATCACAAGGGAAGAGTTGAGGGAACGACTGAAGGAGCTGGAAGGGATTGCCACCCCATAGAAAGAACAACAAAATCAACTATCCAGATTCCCCAGAACTCCCATGAATGAAACCACCAGCCAATACACATAGAGGAACTCCATGGCCCCAGCCACAAATATGGCACATGAGTGACTTATCTGGCACCAGTGGGAGGGGAAGCCCTTGGTCCTGTGGAGGCTCAATGACCACAGCATAGGGGGATGATAGGGTGGTGAAGTGGTTGAAGTGGAAGTGGGTGGGTAGATAGAGGGAGCAACCTCATAGAGGCAGGGGGAGGAAGAGGTGGTGAGGGACTTGCAGAGAGGAAACCGGTAAGAGGGACAATATTTGATATGTAAACAAATAAAATAACCAATAAAAAAGAAAGAAACATGCCTTTCTGTAGAGGTTAGATTGATAACATAATCAAACTATAACATGAATTTCCTTTCCTGCCATCTTAAAAGATGTTATGTAATACCAAGTCATAAGATTGTACCCAATAGTATTATTGACTGCATATAGATATTTAAGTCTCCACTGGCCCCAGAGCTGTCTCTTTGTACAGATACATATACATCACCACATATACATCACCTATCTTGTTGATCTTACTAGACTCCTTCTTCTTATCTGTAGCCAAGGTCTCCCTTTGTCACCTCTGAATTTTAACAATTTAGAAAGAACCCAGAGTTTTGCTTTTCCTGTGGAAATATAGGCATAAACCCTGTCTCGAGCCTAACACATTTCTCATTTCCATTCTGATGTAAGAACATCCTTAAAATAAA
The DNA here is from genome assembly GCA_964023405.1 of Apodemus agrarius. Classification (NCBI taxonomy): domain Eukaryota; kingdom Metazoa; phylum Chordata; class Mammalia; order Rodentia; family Muridae; genus Apodemus; species Apodemus agrarius. Next base: position 178,834,287 of record OZ030005.1, read on the forward strand.
CAGGCTGATTTAGTTCAACAATTTTTTCCACAAGCCAATGTTTTTAAGTAGTCATGGTTTTTTGTTGATTAGCATTTAAATTTTTTAAGGTTAATCAATCGCTATGCAATCTATCTCTGGGGGTTCTTTGCTGTCCCCTTTTGCCTGTTAAGTGTTTCCTTTAGAATTCAATTAGATCTCCCACAATCACTTGTCTTGTAGGATTATGTGATATGCCTGTAACATGTTTTATACAATAATATGTAAAAAAAAACTGCTTCATCTTATTAGAGACATAACACAGATCATTGTCCATTTTAATTTGTATGGATAATCCAATAATGGCCATAATTCCTAACAAATGTGTAATTAAAAAATCAACCTTTCCTGAAGGCTGTGTCTACAGTATGATGCACATATTTCAGTTTACCAAACTCTGTAAAATGAAAGACATCCATTTGCAAAATATCATTTATTTGGGTACCTTTAAGATTATTTCCAGAGCCGGGCGTGATGGTGCACACTTGTAATCCCAGCACTTGGAAGGCAGGGGCAGGCAGATTTCTGAGTTCGAGGCCAACCTGGTCTACAGAGTGAGTTCCAGGACAGCCAGGGCTACACAGAGAAACCCTGTCTCGAAAAACCAAAAAAAAAAAAGAGTATTCCCTGTAGGTAATGGAGTTTGATTATATAATGAGCAAGGAGAAAATGTCCTCAAAATTTCTTTGGCTTGTTGCCAAGTGGTAGAGAATTCTTTTTTGTAATTAATTAATTATTTTTTGCAGTCCATAATTTATCCCCCCCAATCCCTGTCCACCCTCAAACTGTTCCACATCTCATACCCCTCCTCACCCCCTGTCTCCACATGGATGTCCCCACCCCTACCCCACTTGACCTCTAAACTCCTAGGGCCTCCAATCTCTTGAAGGTTAAAAATCATTATGAGTCCTTAATTGGTTTCTACTGATTTGCACTTTTTGTGGCCTAACCTTTTGCAGACTTATTCTATACCTAGATAATTAATAGAATCCCTTCTTTATATTTTTAAGGAACAATTTGCAATCCCCAGCAATGCAAGGGTGTTTTTCATTTTTACTTCATCAAACATTTTTTCCAGGATATTTATATCTGAATAAGCCAATAGGATATACTCCATATAATGGTTAATAATGGTTTAAGGAAATTGTAAATCATCTACAATGGCTGTTGTACAAATTATTGACACAAGGCAGGGCTACTTAACATACCTTGTGGCAGGACTTCCCAATGAAAACTTATTCTTGGACAACTCCTATTGAAAGTAGATACTGAGAAAGCAAAACTCACCTTATAAAATTCATGTACAGGAACTGTGAAAAAAAAGCAGTCTTTTAGATCAATCACTATGATAAGCCATTCCTTAGGCAACAAGGAAAGCAATGGGACTCCAGCTGCAAGGAACTCATCTGAATAATCTTAATTTTTATTTACTTTTTTATGTGATATATTCATTATTTACATTTCAAATGATTTACCCTTTCTTGGATCCCCCCTCCCCAAAAGTACCATAAGCCCTCTTCCCTTCCCCTTTACCCAATCGGGTCCTTCCCACTTCCCTGTCCTGGTATTCCCCTACACTGCTGTATTGAGCCTCTTCAGGACCAGGGGCCTCTCCTTCCATCTTCTTGGGCATCATTTGATATGTGAATTGTTTCTTAGGTATCCCGAGCTTCTGGGCTAATATCGCTTATCAGTGACTGCATACCATGTGTGTTCTTTTGTGATTGGGTTACTTCACTCAGAATGACATTCTCCAGTTCCACCCACATGCCTAAGAATTTCATGATTTCATTGTCTTTAGTAGCTGAGTAGTATTCCATACTGTAAATATACCACTCTTTCTGTATCCATTCCTCCTTTGAGGAATATCTGAGTTCTTTCCATCTTCTGGCTATTATAAATAGTGCTGCTAAGAACATAGTGGAGAATGTGTCCTTATTACATGCTGCAGAATCCTCTGGGTATATCCCCAGGAGTGGTATAACGGGGTCCTCCAGTAGTAACATGCCCAGTTTTCTGAGGAACTACCAGATTGATTTCCAGAGTGGTTGTGCCAACTTGAAATCCCACCAGCAATGGAGGAGTGTTCCTCTTTTTCCACATCCTTGCCAGTACCTGTTTTCTCTTGAGTTTATGATCTTAGCATTCTGACTAGTGTGAGGTGAAATCTCAGGGTTGTTTTGATTTGCATTTCCCTGATAATTAAGAATGTTGAACAATTTTTAGGTGCTTCTCAGCCATTCGATATTCCTCAGGTAAGGATTCTTTGTTTAGCTCTATCAAGGACCTCCACATAAAACCAGACACACTGAAACTAATAGAAAAGAAACTAGGGAAGAGCCTTGAGCACTTGGGCACAGGGGAAAATTTCCTGAACAGAACACCAATAGCTTAGGCTTTAAGATCAAGAATTGAAAAATGGGACCTCATAAAATACAAAGTTTCTATAAGGGAAAGGACATTGTCAAAAGGACAAAACTTTAGCAACCAACAAATTGAGAAAAGATCTTTACCAACCCTACATCTGACAGAGGCCTTATATCTAAGATATACAAAGAACTCAAGAAGGTAGACTCCAGAGAGCCAAATAACACTATTAAAAATGGAATACAGAGCTGAATAATTTATTAATCACTCTGAGATCTCTCAACATCCTGCATTTGCCAGACTTTTTCTTAATGACAAATACCAGAGAATTCCAAGTACTAGTAGACTCCACCACATGCTAAGCCTCCTGCTCCTGGACTAGCTGTTTTATCTAGCGCCTGTAGTTTTTCTTTTCCCATGGACCATTGATCAATCCAATGGTATTGGTCAGTCAACCACCTTAGTGGTAGAGCTGTTGGTATCATATAGGTCTTTCACTCACTTGGTTGGAGTTACATGGGATAGTTAATACTATTTATGGCTATTGAGAAGGGTGTTGTTTCCGTGATTTTCTCCACCCATTTATTATTAGTATAAAAGGAGTCTACTAATTTTTTTAAATTAATTTTGTATCCAGCCACTTTGCTGAGAGTGTACATGAGCTCTAGGAGTTCTCTATTTGAATTATGGGGGTCAATTATGTATACTGTCATAACATCTGCAACTTGCCATACTTATTTTTCCAATTTGTATCTAATTGATCTCCTTTAGTTTTCCTATTGCTCTAGCTGGAACTTCAAGTATTATATTAAAGAGATATGAAGAGAAAGGACAGCCTTGTCTTGTCCCTTATTTTAGTAGAATTTCCTTAAGTTTTCTCCATTTAATTTTATATTGGCTGTTGGTTTGCTGTATAATGCACTTATTATGTTTAGGTATGCACATTTTATCCCTGATCTGTCCAAGACTTTCAACATAAATGGGTGTTAGATGTTGTCAAAGGCTTATTCAGAATCTAATGAGATTATCTTGTAGTTTTTGACATTTAGTTGTTTTAATATATACATATATATGTGTATATATATGTATATGTATATAATATATATATATAATATATATATATATGTGGTGAAATACATTGATGTATTTTTAAATATTTAACCATGCCTACAGCCCTGGGATGAGGCCTACCTGATCATGGCTGATGAAATGTTTGGAGTGTTCATGGATTTTGTTTACAAGCATTTTGTTGAATATTTTTCATCAATGTTCAAAAGGGAAATTGGTCTGACGTTCTCTTTATTTCCTGAAATTTGTGTGGTTTAGGTATCATCATTACTGACGTCTTATAGAATGAGTTTAGTATGTACCTTCTGTTTCTATTTTTTGGAATAGTTTGAGGAGTGTCAGTATTATCTCTTCTTCAAAAGTCTGGTAAAATTTTGCATTAAAACATCTGACCCTTTTTTGGTTAGGAGAATTGTAATGGAAGCTTCTATTTTGTTAGTGATTAGAGGGGTACTTAGATTGTTTATGTGATCTTTATTTAACTTTGGTAAGTGCTATCTATCAATAAAACTGTCAATTTTGTTTACATATTCCAATTTTGTGTAGTATGGGGTTTAAAGTAGTCCTAATAATTCTGTATTTCATCAGTTTCTGTTGCTATGTCTACCTTTTCATTTCTGATTTAGTTGATTTGGATATTGTCTCTCTGACTTTCAGCTACTTTGGCTGAGACTTTATTTATCTTGTTGATTTGCTCAAAGGACCAGCTCTTGGTTTAGTTGATAGTTTGTATTTTTCACTTTGTTTCATTGATTGATTTTAGCCCTTAGTTTGTTTACTACCATCTCCTCATCTTTCATATGTTTTCTTCTTTATTCCAGAGCTTTCTGGTATACTTTAAATTCCAAGCATGAGATCTCTCCTATTTCTTTATGAAGGCATTGAGTTCTATGAACTTTTCTCTTAGCAGTGCTTTCATTGTGTCACATACTTTGACTATGTTATGCCTTATTTTCATTGAATACTAGAAATTCTTTAATTTCTTTATTTCTTCTTTGTCACTGCAATCATTGAGTATAGCATGATTGCAGTGTGGTGTGGTTGAGCATCTTTTGGGTATATGCACAGGAGCAGTACAGCTGGATCTTCTGATAGAACTATTTTCTTTTTTATATTCAAATATTTCCTTTTTAATTTATTGAAAAGTGAAATAAAAACACTTTATGATAAAATTAAAGATTTACATGGAAAATATTTCAGAGAAACACATTAAAATTGACAATTTTCATGGAAAATTAAGGAGTAAAGTGGTAGACATAAAAACATTGTAAAATTAATTGAAATATGGGATAAAAACATTTTATGATAGAATCAAAGATTTACGTGGAAAATACTTCTGATAAAATTGTAGAAAAATCAACAAGATAGATAAACCCTTAGCCAGACTAACAAAAGGGCACAGAGACAGTATCCAAATAAACAAAATTAGAAATGAAAAGGGGGATATAACAACAGAAACTTAGGAAATTCAAAAAATAATCAGATCCTACTACAAAAGCCTATACTCAACACAACTGGAGAATCTGGAGGAAATGGACAATTTCCTAGACAGATGCCAAATACCAAAATTAAATCAGGATCAATTAGATCAGCTAAACAGACCCAAAACCCCTAGAAAAATAGAAGGGCTTATAGAAAGTCTCCCAACCAAAAAAAGTATGGGACCAGATGGTTTTAGTGCAGAATTCTATCAGACCTTCAAAGAAGACCTAACACCAATACTCTTCAAACTATTCCACAAAATAGAAACAGAAGGAACTCTACCCAACTCAATCTATGAAGCCACAATTATCCTGATACCAAAACCACACAAATATCCAACAAAGAAAGAGAACATCAGGCCAATTTCCCTTATGAATACAAATTTATGGATACAAATTGTTAAGGAAGAAGTCAAACTATCATGATTTGCAGATGACATGATATTATACTTGAGTGACACAAAAAACTCCACCAGAGAACTCCTACAGCTGATAAACAACTTCAGCAAAGTAGATGGTTATAAAATCAACTCAAGCAAATCAGTAGCCTTCCTATAGTCAAAGGACAAGCAGGCTGAGAAAGAAGTTAGATAAATAACACCCTTCACAATAGCCACAAACAATATAAAGTATCTTGGTGTGACTCTAACCAAACAAGTGAAAGACCTGTATGACAGGAACTTAAAATGCTTGAAGAAAGAAATTGAAAAAGACCTCAGAAGATGGAAAAATATTACATGCTCTTGGATTGGGAGGATCAATATAGTAAAAGTGGCCATCTTGCCAAAAGCAATCTACAGATTCAATGCAATTCCCATCAAAATCCCAAATCAATTCTTCATCGATCTAGAAAGAGCAATTCTCAAATTCATCTGGAATAACAAAAAACCCAGGATAGCTAAAACTATTCTCAAGAATAAAAGGACTTCTGGGGGAATCAATATCCCTGACCTCAAGCAGTACTACAGAGCAATTGTGTTAAAAACTGCATGGTATTGGTACAGCGACAGGCAAGTAAAGTAGATCAGTGGAATAGAATTGAAGACCCAGAAATGAACCCACAGACTTATGGTCACTTGATCTTTGATAAAGGAGCTACAACCATCCAGTAGAAAAAAATAGCCTTTCAACAAATGGTGCTGGTTCAATTGGAGGTCAACATGCAGAAGAATGCGAATTGACCCACTCTATCTCCTTCTACTAAGATCAACTCCAAGTGTATCAAGGACCTCCACATAAAACCAGACACACGGAAGCTAATTGAAAAGAAACAGGGGAAGACCCTGGAGGACATGGGCACAGGGGGAAAGTTTCTGAACAGAACACAAATAACTTATGCTCTAAGATCAAGAATTGACCAATGGGACCTCATAAAATTACAAAGTTTCTGTAAGGCAAAGGACATGGTCAGAAGGACAAAACAGCCATCAACAAATTGGGAAAAGATCTTCACCAACCCTACATCTGACAGGGGGGCTGATATCCAATATATACAAAGAACTCAAGAAGTTAGACCCCAAAGAACCAAATAACCCTATCAAAAGATGGGGTACAGAGCTAAACAAAGAATTTTCACCAGAAGAACTTCGGATGGCCGAGAAGCACCTTAAGAGATGTTCAACATCATTAGTCATCAGGGAAATGCAAATCAAAACAACCCTGAGATTCCACCTCACATCAGTCAGAATGGCTAAGATTAAAAACTCAAGAGACAACAGGTGCTGGCAAGGATGTGGAGAAAGAGGAACACTCCTCCACTGTTGGTGGGATTGCAAGACGGTACAACTGCTCTGGAAATCAGTATGGCGGTTCCTCAGAAAATCGGGCATGATACTTCCTGAGGACCCTGTTATACCACTCCTGGGCATATACCTACAGGATTCCCCTGCATACAATAAAGACACATGCTCCACTATGTTCATAGCAGCCTTATTTATAATAGCCAAAAGTTGGAAGGAGCCCAGATGTCCCTCAAAGGAGGAATGGATACAGAAAATGTGGTATATTTATACAATGGAATACTACTCAGCAATTAAAAATAATGAATTCATGCAATTTGTAGGCAAATGGTTGGATCTGGAAAATATCATCCTAAGTGAGCTATCCCAATCACAAAAGAGTACACATGAAATGCAATCACTGATAAGTGGATATTAATTAGCTCAGAAGCTCTGAATACTCATGATTCCCATGAAGGGAGGAAAGGGCTCTGGTCCTGAAAAGACTTGATCCAGTATTGTAGGGGAGTACCAGAACAGAGAAGTGGGAGTGGGGTTATTGGGAAATGGGCGGAGGGAAGAAGACTTATGGGACATATGATGAGGGGGAACTGGGAAAGGGAAAAGCATTTGGAATGTAATCAAAGAATATAGAAAATAAAATAAATAAATAAGAATTCTCGGAAAAAAACTGAAGATTATCATGAAAAATAATGCAGATAAAATGGTAGACATAAAAAAGCATTACTAAGTTAATTAAAAGGTGAATTACAAACATTTTCTGATAAAATTAAAACTTTACATGATAAATATTTCATTAATCTTTGTCTTTTTATTGGGCAGTTGAGTCCATTGTTGTGAAGATATATTAAGGAATAGCGATTGTTTCTTCCTGTTATTTTTGATGTTATTTTTATTTTTGTGTGGGTAAAATCTTTAGGTTTATTGGGAAAACATTAATTTCTTGCTTTTCCTAGGATGTAGTTTCCCTCCTTGTGTTGGGATTTTCCATCAATTATCCTTTGTAGGGCTGCATTTGTGGACAGATATTGTGCAAATTTGGTTTTATCATGGAATATATTGGTTTCTCCATCTATGATGATTGAGAGTTTTGCTGGGTATAGTAGCCTGGGCTGGCATTTTTGTTCTCTTAGGGTCTGTATGAGGTCTGCCCAGGATTTTCTAGCTCTCTTCGTCTCTGGTGAGAAGTCTGGTGTGATTCTTATAGGGCTGCATTTATAAGTTACTTGCCTATTTTCCCTTCGTACTTTTAATATTCTTTCTTTATTTAGTGAATTTGGTGTTTTGATTATTATGTGCTGGATTCTGTTCTGGTCCTGTCTGTTTGGAGTTCTGAAGGCTTCTTGTATGTTCATGGGCATCTCTTTATCTAGATTAGGGAAGTTTTCTTCTATAATTTTTTTGAAGATATTCACTTGCCCTTTAAGTTGGAAATCTTCACTCTCGTATATACCTATAATCCTTAGGTTTGGTCTTCTCATTGTGTCCTGGAGTTCCTGGATGTTTTGGGTTGCCAGCTTTATGCATTTTGAATTTTCTTTGACTGCTGAATCAATGTTTTCTATGGTATCTTCAGCACCTGAGGTTTTTTCTTCTATCACTTATATTCTTTTGTTGATGCTTACATCTATGACTCCTGAATTCTTTCCAAGGTTTTCTGTCTCTGGAGATGACTCATTTTGTGATTTCATTATTGTTCATTACTTCCATTTTTAGATCCTGCATGGCTTTGTTCAGTTCCTTCACTTGATTGTGTTTTCCTGTAATTCTTTAAGGGACTTTTGTGTTTCTTCTTTAAGGGCTTCTGCCTGATGACCCATGATCTCCTGTATTTCTTTAGGGATATTTGAGTTTCGTCTTTAAGGGTTTTTACCTGTTGACCAATGTTCTCCTGTATTTCTTTAAGGGAGTTATTTAAGTCTTTCTTGAAGACCTCTATCAGCATCATGAGATTTTAAATCCAACTGTAGCTTTTCTGGTGTGTTGGGGTATCTGGGACTTGCTGTGGTGGGAGAACTGGGTCCTGATTTTGCCATGTGGCCTTGGTTTCTGTTGGTAGGATTCCTGTGTTTGCCTTTTGCCAACTGGTGGTAGCTGGTATTCTTGTCTCTGGCTGGAGTTTGTCCCTCTTCTGGGCCTATAAGCCTGTGTCCTTACTCCTCTGAGCTCAAAAGTGAAAGCACTGCTGGGAGATCTCTCTCTCCTGACAGGCTATGCACAGAAGACTGTGGAGTTTCCAGCTCCCTGAGTGCAAATGGTGGTAGGAGAGAAGACTTCAGTCCCAGCTGCTCCACTGATGTTAGGCCCTGTGTGCTCCTAGCTGGTCCCCTCCAGAGAGAATGTGGAGATCTCTGTGCTCAAAAGTGAAATCCTGCTGGGAGGTTACTCCCTCCTGGCAGACTATGCACAGAAGGCTGTGGAGTCTACCTGCTCCCTGGTGCAAATGCCTGCAGGAAGACTTCCATAGCAACTGCTCCACTGATCACAGAAGGCTGTGGAGTCTCCCAGCTCCCTGGTGCAAATGATGGTGGAAAGACTTCAGTCCCAGCTGCTCCACTGATCTTAGGCCTGTGTGCTCCTAGCTAGTCCCCTCTGAGCTCAAAAGTGAAAGCCTGCGAGATCACTACCTCCTGGCAGGCTATGCACAGAAGGCTGTGGAGTCTCCTGGCTCCCTGGTGCAAATGGTGGCAGGAAAACTTCCATCCCAGCTGCTCCACTGATCTTAGGCCCTATGTCAGTAAATCTATTTTCAATTAGGACCTGAATATAAAACCAGATACACTGAATCTCTTAGAAGAGAAAGTGAGAAAGAGCCTGGAATGCTTTGGCACAGGGGAAATTTTCATGAACCGAAGGCCAGGGGCACAGACTCTAAGATCAACAATTGATAAATGGGACCTCATGAAGCTGAAAAGATTTTGTAAGGCAAAGGACAATGTCTACATCTGATTGAGGGCTAATATCCAAAATACATAAAGAACTCAAGAAGTTAGACTCCAAAAAAAGTAACACAATTAAAAATGGGGTTCAAAGCTAAACAGAGAGTTCGCAACAGAGAAATCTCAAAGCATTTTAGTGCTTTCAAGCAGCACTTGAAAGAATGCTCAGCATCTTTAGTCATAAGGGAAATGCAAATCAAAATGACCCTGAGATTCCATATTACACCAGTAAAATAGCTAAGATCAAAAACTCAAGTGACAGCAAATGCTGGCAAGGATACCAAGAAAGAGAAACACTCCTACGTTGCTGGCAGGATTGCAAACTACTACAATCTCTCTGGAAATCAATCTGGTGGTTTGTCAAGGAGTTATTTCAATCTTCTTGTATCTGTTCAGACTTGCTCTGTGATATAATATATGGTTAATTTTACAGGTTTCATGAGATGCTGAGAATAAACTATATTCTTTTATGTTTGAATGAAATGTTCTATAGGTATCTGATAAATCTATTTGGTTCATAACAACTGTTGACTTCATTATTTCTGTTTAGTTTCTATCTCTATTACTTGCATATTGGTGAGAATGGACTGTTGAAGTCTCCCATTATTAATGTGTGAGTTTTGATATGTACTGTTTCCCTTAAAAACATGGGTACCCTTGCATTTGTGGCAAAGATGTTCAGAATTGAGACATAATCATGGTGGATTTTTCTTTTGATGAGTATGAAATGTCCTCCATCTCTTTTGATTACCTTTGGTTGAATGTTGAAATTGAAATTTCTGCTTCTGTTGTATGATGCAGACTCATGTGAGCTTTTCCTGAAGCTGACTCATGTGAGGATTTGCTGAAGACCCATGAGAGGACACCTGCTGTTGCAAGATATTTCCTATCCATTCACATTGAAACAAAGAGAGTCCAGTGATTGGAGGAGCGAGAGGAATAGGAGCTAAGAGAGTTGAGGGGCAGAGAGAGAGTCTCTTTGGATGAGACAAGCAAAGCAGAGCAAGAGACATGGATATGCAAATAGCTTCAGATGTATTTCTCATGTGTTGGAGAACTTAGAAATATTGGGATAATACTTTATCATTGTAAATTGGCATTATGTAATTTGGGAGTTTTATATACTTAAATATATTTGGTTTACTATTCAAGTTTAAGAGTCATGCTTTACCAAATACTTGGAAGGAGAGGGGAAGAGGCCTGGCAGGTTGGTACTCCTTATTTAATTTTTACTGACTACAGCCTTATGCTTGGAGAGAGTATAAGTGGGACCCAACAAAGAGTGACAGGGAACTTACACTTGCATCACTAGCTGGGCAATGTTTCATTGGTGTCACATCTTATCCTGGTCTTCACTTCATTGAGATAGGCACTACAAGGAATCTTTCAACACATCCCAGCTGGTCCTGGTCACCCATGCTGACTTGGGCCAATTTAGTTGAAGCCTGGCTATTTCTCCTGGATTGTGCCTCTGCTGCTGATTTGTTTTGCTGACACTTTTGAACTAGACTACTGAAATCCTGACAATGAGGGTTGGAATCACCCCCAAAGACCTACTTCTAAACAGGTCTATATCCCTTTGTACTATATGTCATCTTTTGGCCCCTACTTTTGGACAGTAGGCTAGAAAGGGGGAAGAGTTGAAGCATTTGAGAATCTTTAATAGAGTAGGTTTTGAAAAATCTAAGCCTACATAAAGTCTATTTTATGGGACATTAGAATAGCTACTCCAGACACTTGTTTGTAATGTTCAAGAATCTAGTTTGTAATCCTGTGTCTTTTTATTGAGGATTGAATCCATTGATGTGAGAGATATTAACAGCCAATTATTATTTCTTTTTATTTTCATTGGTGTGTGTGTGTGTGTGTGTGTGTGTGTGTCTGTGTGTGTGTTTCTGTGTCTGTGTATCTCTCTGTGTGTGTGTGTTTCTGTGTCTGTGTATCTCTCTCTGTGTGTGTATTTCTTTTCAATTGGTTTGTCTAGTAAGAAATTATTTATTTCTTGTGATTTCTTAGGCAAGTTAGCCTCATTTGGTTGGAGCTGTCCTTCTAATATCCACTGTAGGTGGATTAGTGGAATGATATTGTTTAAATTTGGTTTAGTCATTAAATATATTGTTTTCTCCATCAAGAATGATTGAAAGCTTTGATGTGATTTGCACCAGGGAGTGGAGAGACTCCACAATCTTCTGTGCATATCTTGCAAGGAGAGAGTGATCTCCCAGCAGCGCTTTCACTTCTGAGCACAAAGGTGAGATATCCACCTTCTCTCTGGAGGGGACAAGCTAGGAGCACATGGGGCATAAGATCAGTGGAGCAGCTAGGACTGAAGTCTTCCTGCCGCCATTTGCACCAGGGAGCCTAGAGACTCCACAGTCTTCTGGGCATAGCCTGCCAGGAAAGAGATCTCCCAGCAGTGCTTTGATTTTAGAGCTCAGAGGAGTAAGGGCTCAGGCTTACAGGTCCACAGGAGTAACAAACTCCAGTCAGAGACAACAGTACCAACTAGCACCAGAGATAGTCAGATGGCAAAAACCAAGCACAAGAACGCTACCAGGAGAAACCAAAGTCACATGGCAACATCGAAACCCAGTTCTCCCACCACAGCAAGTCCCAGATACCCCAACACACGAGAAAAACTAGAGTTGGATTTAAAATCATTTCTCATGATGCTAAATAGAAGGCTTCAAGAATGATTTAAATAACACCCTTAAAGAAATACAAGAGAGAGGCCGTGCACCGAGGCAGCCACTAGCAGCCAGGTCCCGGGACCCTGGACCAGCAGTAGCAGCAGGCCTCCATATTGCAACCAGGACACAGCTGGAGAGGCCCAGGGAGACAGATTCCATCTGGGGCTACTGTGCAGGGGGATCTGCTAGGCTCTCACCGCCAGGCAGGCCCAGCGGCGCCCGCTGAGGCTCTGCTGCACTTCCCCGCAACCTCAGGCCATGCACCTAGGCAGCCAGTAGCAGCCAGCTCCCGGGACCCTGGACCAGCGGTAGCAGCGGGCCTCCATATTGCAACCAGGACACAGCTCAAGAGGCCCAGATAGACAGACCCCATTCTGGGCTACCGGCAAGGGAGGATCTGCTAGGCTGTCAGTGCCAGGCAGGACCAGCTCCGCCCGCCAAGGCTCTGCAGAACTTCCCCTTGCCCTCAGGCCTTGCACCAAGGCAGTGGTGGCAGCCAGCTCATGATCCCTTTGAGCAGCAGTCACGAATAACCACCAGTAGAGAAACAACAGGTGAGCCCAGCCTCACAGGAGATTCAAATACCAGCCAGTGACAACAAGGCCAACTAACACCAGAAATAAACAGATGGCAAAAGGTAAATGAAGGAACGTCACTAACAGAAATCAAGGCAACATGACAGCATCTGAACCCAGTTCGCCAACAGCAGGAAGCCCTGGATACACCAAAACACCAGAAAAACAATACTTGGATATAAAATCACTGGTCAGGATGCTGGTAGCTGAACACATAGAAAGATCTCGTAAAGAAATAGAGGAGAAAATGGATCAAAAGTTAGAAGCCTTTACAAGGCAAATACAAAAATCACTTCAAGAAATGCAGGAGAAGATGGATCAAAAAGAAGAAGACAATAATTAAGAAAGACAAAAATCACTTAAAGAAATACAGAAGAAAGTGGGCCAATAAGTAGAAGCTATGAAAGAGGAAACACAAAAATTTATTAAAGAAATACATGAAAACACAATCAAGCAAGCGAAAGTTCTGAGCATATCCATCCAGGTACTAAAAACAGAAGTAGAAACAACTAAGAAATCGCAAAGGGAGACAACATTGGAGATAGAAAACCTTGGGAAGAAATCGGGGACCATACATGCAAATATCAACAATAGAATACAAGAGATAGAAGACAGAATATCAGAAGCCGAAGATACCATAGGAACCACTGATTCAACAGTCAAAGAAAATGCTAAAGGCAAAAAGGCAGTAACCCAAAACATCCAGGAAATCCAGGACACAATGAGAAGACCAAACCTAAGGATTATAGGTATAGATGAGAGTGAAGATCTACAAGTTAAAGGGCCACAAATATCTTCTACAAAATTATGGAAGAAAACTTTCCCAACCTAAAGAGAGAGATGCCCATGAATATACAAGAAGCATATAGAACCCCAAACAGACTGGATCAGAACAGAAATACATCCCGTCACATAATAATCAAAACTCCACATGTACTAAACAAAGAAAGAATATTAAAGGCAGCAAGAGAAAAAGGCCAAGTAACTTATAAAGGAAGACCTATCAGAATAACACCAGACTTCTCACCTGAGACCATGAAAGCTAGAAGATCCTGGGCAATATATATATTGCAAATATTATTTGCAGAAGATATAATGCAAACTCAAAGAGAACACAAACTTCAGCCAAAACTACTTTACCCAGCAAAACTCTCAATCACCATAGATGGAGACATCAAGGTATTCCATGACAAAACCAAATTTGCACGATATCTTTCCACAAATCCAGCCCTACAAAGGTTAATAGGGGGAAAACACCAAGACAAGGACGGAAACTACACCAGGGAAGAAGCAAGATAGAAACGTCCTCTCATCAAACCCAAAGGAAGATAACCTCTCGAATATAAAAAATAAATAAAATAAATAAATAAATAAATATAATTTCAAAGATGTCTGGAGGTAATAATTATTATTCCTTAATATCTCTTAATATCAATGGACTCAATTCACCAATAAAAAGACATAGATGAACAGACTGGATACGGAAACAGTCTACATTTGCTGCATACAGGAAACACATCTCAGTGTTAAAGACAAACACTGCCTTAGAGTAAAAGGCTGGAAGACTATTTTACAAGCAAATGGTCTCAGGAAACAAGCTGGAGTAGCCATTCTAATATCAGATAAAATTGACTTCCAACCTAAAATCATCAAAAGAGACTCAGAAGGTCACTTCTTGCTGGCCAAAGGGAAAATCCACCAAGAAGAGCTCTCACTACTGAACATCTATGCTCCAAATGCAAGGGCACCCTCATTCATAAAAGAAACCTTACTAAAGCTTAAAGCACACATTACACCTAACACAATAATTGTGGGTGACTTCAACACTCCACTCTCCTCAATGGACCGATCAGGAAAGCAGAAACTAAACAGAGACGCTGTGAAACTAATTGAAACTCTGGACCAATTGGATTTAACAGATATATATAGAACATTTCATCCTAAAGCTAAAGAATATACCTTTTTCTCAGCTCCACATGGTACCTTCTCCAAAATAGACCATATAATCGGTCACAAGACAGATGTCAACAAATACAAGAAGATCGAGCTAATCCCATGCCTCCTATCAGATCACCATGGAGTAAGAGTGGTATTCAATAGCAACGAAAACAACAGAAAGCCCACATACACATGGAAACTGAACAATACTCTACTCAATGACACCTTGGTCAAGGAAGAAATAAAAAAAGAAATCAAAGACTTTTTAGAATTCAATGAAAATGAAGGTACAACCTACCCAAATCTATGGGACACAATGAAAGCAGTGCTAAGAGGAAAACTCATAGCTCTAAGTGCCTCTAAAAAGAAACTGGAGAGAGCATACACTAGCAGCTTAACGGCACACCTTAAAGCCCTGGAAGAAAAAGAAGTTAATTCACCCAGGAGGATTAGAAGACAAAAATCATCAAACTCAGGGCTGAAATCAATCAAATAGAAACAAAGAGAACCATACAAAGAATCAATAAGACCAGGAGCTGGTTCTTTGAGAAAATCAACAAGATAGATAAACCCTTAGCCAGACTAACCAAAGGACGCAGAGACAGTATAAAAATTAACAAAATTAGAAATGAAAAGGGAGACATAACAACAGAAACTGAGGAAATTCAAAAGATCATCAGATCCTACTACAAAGGTCTACTCAAAACAACTGGAGAATCTAGAGGAAATGGACAATTTCCTAGACAGATAACAAATACCAAAATTAAATCAGCATCAAATAGATCAGCTAAATAGTCCCATAACCCCTAAAGAAATACAAGGGGTTATAGAAGCCTCCCAACCAAGAAAAGTACGGGACCAGATGGTTTTAGTGGAGAATTCCACCAGACCTTCAAAGAAGACTTAACACCAATACTTTTCAAACTATTCCACAAAATAGAGACAGAAGGGATACTGCCCAACTCATTCTTTGAAGCCACAATTACGCTAATACCTAAACCACAAAAAGATCCAACAAAGAAAGAGAACTACAGGCCGATTTCTCTTATGAATATCAATGCAAAAATACTAAATAAAATTCTTGCCAACCGAATTCAAGAACACATCAAAACGATCATTCAGGATGATCAAGTAGCCTTCATCCCAGGGATGCAGGGATGGTTCAATATATGGAAATCCATCAATGTAATCTACTACATAAACAAACTAAAAGAAAAAAAACACATGGTCATCTCATTAGATGATGAAAAAGCATTCGAAAAAATTCTTGGAAAGAGCAGGAATTCAAGACCCATACCTAAACATAGTAAAAGCAGTCTACAGCAAACCAGTAGCCAACATCAAATAATGGAGAGAAACTTGAAGCAATCCCACTAAAATCAGGGACTAGACAAGGCTGCCCTCTCTCTCCATATCTTTTCAATATAGTACTTGAAGTTCTAGTGAGAGCAATTAGACAACATAAGGAAGTCAAAGGGATACAAATTGGAAAGGAAGAAGTCAAACTATCATTATTTGCAGATGATATGATAGTTTACTTAAGCAAGCCAAAAAACTCCACCAGAGAACTTCTACAGCTGATAAACAACTTCAGCAAAGTGGCTGGTTATAAAATTAACTCTAGCAAATCAGTAGCCTTCTTGTACTCAAAGGACAAGCAGGCTGAGAAAGAAGTTGGGGAAATAACACCCTTCACAATAGCCACAAACAACATAAAGTATCTTGGCGTAACTCTAACCAAACAAGCGAAAGATTTGTACAACAGGAACTTCAAGTCCTTAAAGAAAGAAATCGAAGAAGACCTCAGAAGATGGAACAATATTTCTTGCTCCTCGATTGGCAGGATCAATATAGTAAAAATGGCCATCTTGCCAAAAGCAATCTACAGATTCAATGCAATCCCCATCAAAATCCCAACTCAATTCTTCATAGATCTAGAAAGAGCAATTCTCAAATTCATCTGGAGCAACAAAAAACCCAGGATAGCTAAAACTATTCTCAAGAATAAAAGGACTTCTGGGGGAATCAATATCCCTGACCTTAAACAGTACTACAGAGCAATTGTGTTAAAAACTGCATGGTATTGGTATAGCAACAGGCAAGCAGATCAATGGAACAGGATTGAAGACGCAGAAATGAACCCACAGACTTATGGTCACTTGATCTTTGATAAAGGAGCCACAACCATCCGATGGAATAAAGATAGCCTTTTCAACAAATGGTGCTGGTTCAACTGGAGGTCAACATGCAGAAGAATGCGAATTGACCCACTCTTATCTCTTTGCTCTAAGATCAACTCCAAGTGGATCAAGGACCTCCACATAAAACCAGACACACTGAAACTATTAGAAAAGAAACTTGGGAAGACCCTGGAGGACTTGGGCACAGGGGAAAAGTTCCTGAACAGAACATAAATAGCGTATGCACTAAGATCAAGAATCGACAAATGGGACCTCATAAAATTACAAAGTTTCTGCAAGGCAAAGGACACTGTCAGAAGGACAAAACGGCAACCAGCAAAGTGGGAAAAGATCATCACCAACCCCACATCCGACAGAGGGCTAATATCCAATATATACAAAGAACTCAAGAAGTTAGACCGCAAAGAACCAAATAACCCTATCAAAAAATGGGGCACAGAGCTAAACAAAGAGTTTTCACAAGAAGAAATTCGGATGGCCGAGAAACACCTTAAGAGATGTTCAACATCATTAGTCATCAGGGAAATGCAAATCAAAACAACCCTGAGATTCCACCTCACACCAGTCAGAATGGCTAAGATTAAAAACTCAAGAGACAACAAGTGCTGGCGAGGATGTAGAGAAAGAGGAACACTCCTCCACTGTTGGTGGGATTGCAAAATGGTAAAACCGCTCTGGAAATCAGTTTGGTGGATCCTCAGAAAATTGGGCATGGCACTTCCAGAGGACCCTGGCATACCACTCCTGGGCATATACCCAGAGGATTCCCCTGCATGCAATAAAGACACATGCTCCACTATGTTTATAGCAGCCTTGTTTATAATAGCCAGAAATTGGAAGGAGCCCAAATATCCCTCAAAGGAGGAATGGATACAGAAAATGTGGTATATTTATACAATGGAATACTACTCAGCAATTAAAAATAATGAATTCATGCAATTTGTAGGTAAATGGTTAGACCTGGAAAATATCATCCTGAGTGAGCTAACCCAATCACAAAAGAATGCACATGAAATGCAATCACTGATAAGTGGATATTAATGAGCCCAGAAGCACTAAATACTCAAGACACAAATAGCAAGTCAAATGATTCCCAAGAAGAAGAAAGGAGAGGACCCTGGGCATGTAAAGATTGCATCCAGTTTAGTAAAGAAACCGAGGGGGGAGGGGGAATGATTGGGGAATAGTTGGGGGGGAGAAGAACTATGGGAACTATGGTGGGTGGGAACTGGGAAAGGGGAAAGCCTTTGAAATGTAAACATAGAATATAGAAAATAAAAATAACTAAAAAAAAAAAAAGAATAAAAGGACTTCTGGGGGAATCAATATCCCTGACCTTAAACAGTACTACAGAGCAATTGTGTTAAAAACTGCATGGTATTGGTACAGCAACAGGCAAGTGGATCAATGGAATAGGATTGAAGACCCAGAAATTAACCCACAGACTTATGGTCACTTGATCTTTGATAAAGGAGCCACAACCATCCAGTGGAAAAAAGATAGTCTTTTCAACAAATGGTGCTGGTTCAACTGGAGGTCAACATGCAGAAGAATGCGAATTGACCCACTCTTATCTCTTTGCACTAAGATCAACTCCAAGTGGATCAAGGACCTCCACATAAAACCAGACACACTGAAACTATTAGGAAAGAAACTTGGGAAGACCCTGGAGGACATAGGCACAAGGGGAAATTTCCTGAACAGAACACCAATAGCTTATGCACTAAGATCAAGAATTGACAAATGGGACCTCATAAAATTACAAAGTTTCTGCAAGGCAAAGGACACTGTCAGAAGGACAAAACGACAACCAACAAAGTGGGAAAAGATCTTCACCAACCCCACATCCGACAGAGGGCTAATATCCAATATATACAAAAACTCCAGAAGTTAGACCACAAAGAACCAAATAACCCTATCAAAAAATGGGGTACAGAGCTAAACAAAGAATTTTCACCAGAAGAAATTCGGATGGCTGAGAAACACCTTAAGAGATGTTCAACATCATTAGTCATCAGAGAAATGCAAATCAAAACAACCCTGAGATTCCACCTCACACCAGTCAGAATGGCTAAGATTAAAAACTCAAGAGACAACAAGTGCTGGCGAGGATGTGGAGAAAGAGGAACACTCCTCCACTGTTGGTAGGATTGCAAAATGGTAAAACTGCTCTGGAAATCAGTTCGGCAGTTCCTCAGAGAATTGGGCATGTCACTTCCAGAGGACCCTGGCATACCACTCCTGGGCATATACCCAGAGGATTCCCCTGCATACAATAAAGACACATGCTCCACTGTGCTTATAGCAGCCTTGTTTATAATAGCCAGAAATTGGAAGGAGCCCAAATATCCCTCAAAGGAGGAATGGATACAGAAAATGTGGTATATTTATACAATGGAATACTACTCAGCAATTAAAAATAATGAATTCATGCAATTTGTAGGTAAATTGTTAGACCTGGAAAATATCATCCTGAGTGAGTTAACCCAATCACAAAAGAATACACATGAAGTGCAATTACTGATATGTGGATATTAATGTGCCCAGAAGCCCTAAATACTCAAAGCACAATTAGCAAGTCAAATGCTTCCCAAGAAGAAGAAAGGAGAGGACCCTGGGCCTGTAAAGATTGGATCCAGTTTTGTAGAGAAACCGTGGCGGGGGGAATGATTGGGGAATAGTTGGGGGGAGAGGATTTATGGGATGTAGGGAGGGGGAAACTGGGAAAGGGGAAAGCCTTTGGAATGTAAACATAGAATATAGAAAATTAAAAAAAAAGAAATACAAGAGAACATTGGTCAACAAGTTAAAACCCTTAAAGAGGAGAGGCAAAAATCTCTTAAATAAATGCAGGACATCATGGGTCAACAGGCAGAAGTCATTACAGATGAAACACAAAAATCCCTTAAAGAATTACAGGAAAACACAAATAATCAAGTGAAGGAACTGAACAAATCCATCAGGATCTAAAAGTGGAAGTAGAAACAATAAAGAAATCACAAAATGAGTCATCTCTGGAGATAGAAAACCTTGGAAAGAATTCAGGAGTCATAGATGCAAGCACCAACAACAGAATAAAAGATATAGAAGAAAGAATCTCAGGTGCTGAAGATACCATAGAAAACATTGACTCAACAGTCAAAGAAAATGCAAAATGCATAAAGCTGGTAACCCAAAACATCCAGGAACTCCAGGATACAATGAAAGGATCAAACCTAAGGATTATCAACATAGATGAGAGCGAGTATTTACATCTTAAAGGCCCAGTAAATATCTTCAACAAGATTGTAGAAAACTTCCCTAACCTAGATAAAAAGATGCCTATGAACATACAAAAAGCCTTCAGAACACCAAACAGACTGGACCAGAACAGAAACTCCTCCTGTCATATAATAATCAAAACACAAAATACACTAAAAAAAAAAAGAAAGAATATTAAAAGCAGTAAGGGAAAATGGGCAAGTAACTTATAAAGGCAGTCCTATCAGAACTACACAAGATTTCTCATCAGATACGATAAAAGCTAGAAGATCCTGGGCAGACCTCACACAGACCCTATAAGACAACAAATGCCAGCACATGCTACAATACACAGCAAAATTCTCAATCATCATAGATGAAGAAACCAAGATATGCCATGATAAAACCAGATTTACACAATATCTCTTCACAAATGCAGCATAAGTGATGGAAAATGCCAACACAAGGAGGGAAACTACACCCTAGAAAAAGCAAGAAAGTAATCTTCCAACAAACCCAAAAGAAGATATCCACACAAACATAAAAATAACATAAAAAACAACAGGAAGCAACAATCACTATTCCTTAATATCTCTTAACAACAATTGACTCAACTCCCCAATAAGAAGACATAGACTAATGAAATATTTCTCATGTAAATCTTCAATTTTATCAGAAAATGTTTGTAATTCACCTTTTAATTAATTTAGTAATGCTTTTTTATGTCTACCATTTTTATCTGCATTGTTTTTCATGATAATCTTCAATTTTAATGTCTTTCTATATATTTCCTCTATTTTATCAGAAATTTTTTCATTGAAAATTTGATTTTATCACAAATGTTTCTAATTCCACTATCAATAATTTAGAAAGATTTTATATCTACCATTTTATATGTAAATTTTTCCATGAAATAGTCAATTTTTATGTTTGTCTATATATTTCTTGAATTTTACCGGAAATTTTTTCATGTAAATCTTTTTTATCTGAAAATGTTTATAATTCCACCTTCAGTCAACTTAGAATTATCTTTATGCCTATCATTTTATCTGTATAATTTCCATGATAATCCTTAATTTTAACATGTTTTTCTACATATTTCTTCAATTTTATCAGAATCATTTTCCATGTAAATTTTTAAGTTTATCAGAAAATGCTTATAATTTCACTTTTAATCAACTTTGGATTACTTTTATGCCTACCATTATTATATCTATATAAAATTTTCCATGATAATATTCAATTCTAACATGTTTTTCTACATTTTTTTCAATTTCATCAGAAATATTTTCCACATAAATCTTCAATTCTATGATAAAATGTTTCTATTACATATTTCAATTAATTTAGCAATGTTTTATATATCTACCACTTTACTCTTTAATTTTCCATGAAAATTGTCAATTTTACCATGTTTATCTGAAATCTTTTCCAGATAAATCTTTAATTTTATCACAAAGTGTTTTTACTTCCCTTTTCAATAAAAAAAGGAAAAAGAAAGCTTTGTTGTTGATAGCAGTCTAGGCTGTCATCTGATATCTCTTATGGTCTGAAAGACCTCGGTCCAGGCCCTTCTAGACTTTAGAGTCTCTGTTAAGAAGTCAAGTGTAATTCTAATATGTTGCCTTTACATATTACTTGGCCATTTTCCCTTCCACATTTTAGTGTTCTTTATTTGGTCTATACATTTATTGATTTGATTAATATATGGCAGGAAAACTTTCTTTTCTGTTCAAATTTATATTGTGTTCTATAATCTTCTTGTACACTTATGGACATTTCTTTTTTAGGTTAGGGAAATGTTCTTCTGTGATTTTGTTAAAGACATTTTCTCAGCCTTAGAGGTATTTCTGCTAGTCTTAGGTTTGGTCTTTTTATACTATCTCAAATTTCCTAAATGTTCAGTGTTAGAAATCTTTTAAAAGTTTGCATTCTTCCATCTCTTGTGTTCTGTTGGTGGTGCTTACATCTATAGTTTCTGTCCTCCTTCCTAGATTTTCTGTCTCTAGGATTGCCTCAGTTTTTGTTTTATTGCTTCTCTTTCCATTTTTGGGTCTTGAGCAGGTTTATTCAATTTGTACTGTGTATTTTTGTATTTCCTTATAACTATGCATTTCCTCTGTATGTCCTCTAGGTGTTTGAGAGTACTTTACTGTATTTCTTTTTTTTTCTATATTCTGTTTACATTCCAAAGGCTTTCCCCTTTCCCAGACTTTACTGTATTTCTTTAAGGGAATTATTTGTTTCCTCTTTAAAGACATCTATCATTTTGATAAGATTAGATTTCAGGTCATTTTCTTGTGCCTCAAGTGTGTCAATTTATACAGAGCTTGCTGAAGTATGATAGCAGTGTTCTGCTAGTACACTGGCTTTTGTTGATTATGTTCTTACACTGGCCTTCAGACATCTGGTTGTCCATAGATTGGGAAGTCTGGTAGTCCCTGATGGTAGCAGTCTTATGGGACTATAGGTAGAGCCAGTAGTCCTTGATGGTAGCAGGCCTCTAGAATTGCACTTTGTATCATGTGTCAACAGATCTCCAAGGATGCAGGCAGAATTGTGGCCCAGAAGATGGAGTGCAGAGAAGAAAAGGTAGACCTCGTGAATACTAGCTTTGTATTGAGGTGACTGGCAGGCAGAGAATTAGGGTAGGAGTCTCACCAGATCATGTATAATATGTGATATAAATAGCACATCATATTTAACTTTAAACCCACATATGCACATAGTACTGTTTGTGTATAGAGGCTATATGGAATCATACATGGAATGTGGAGTGGTTGCTCTGGAAAAAGATAAAAGAATGGTATTCTTGAAAACTGGAAAATTCAAGATTTGTGTCATGTTATTTCCCTTAACATGTAAGATCTTTCCTTCTGACCTCCCTGTGTGGATATACCTCCATCTTCCTGTGTCTTTAAATAAATAATGGTGCACATGAAGAAATCTATGTATAAACATATTTCAGTAAGTTATGAAGGAAAGACAACCAAGATATACAAAGAACTCAAGAAGTTAGACTCCAGAGAGCCAAATAACTCTATTGAAAATGGGGGTACAGAGCTAAACAAAGAATTTTCACCTGAGGAATATCAAATGGCTGAGAAGCACCTAAAAAACTGTTCAATATCCTTAGTCATCAGGGAAATGCAAATCAAAAGAACCCTGAGATTTCTCCTTATACCAGTCAGAATGACTAAGATCAAAAAGTCAGGAGAAAAC
This sequence comes from Apodemus agrarius, assembly GCA_964023405.1. Classification (NCBI taxonomy): domain Eukaryota; kingdom Metazoa; phylum Chordata; class Mammalia; order Rodentia; family Muridae; genus Apodemus; species Apodemus agrarius. Next base: position 178,857,765 of record OZ030005.1, read on the forward strand.
AGGTGCTAGCGAGGATGTGGAGAAAGAGGAACACTCCTCCATGCTGGTGAGATTGGAAGTTGGTACAACCACTCTGGAAATCAGTCTGGCGGCTCCTCAGAAAACTGGGCCTGATACTACTGGAGGACCCTGTTATACCACTCCTGGGCATATACCCAGAGGATTTCCCAGCATGCAATAAGGACACATGCTCCACTATGTTCATAGCAGCACTATTTATAATAGTCAGAAGCTAGAAAGAACCCAGATATCCCTCAAAGGAGGAATGGATACAGAAAGAGTGGTATATTTACAGTATGAAATACTACTCCGCTGTTTAAAAAATGAATTCATGAAATTCTTAGGCAAATGTGTGGAACTGAAAAATATCATCCTAAGTGAGGTAACCCAATCACAAAAGAACACACATAGTATACTCTCACTGATACGTGGATATTAGCCCAAAAGCTCGGACTACCCAAGAAACAATTCACATATCAAATGATGCCCAAGAAGAAGGAAGGAGAGGCCCCTGGTCCTGGAAAGGCTCAATGCAGCAGTGTAGGGGAATACCAGGATAGGGAAGTGGGAGGGGTTGCTTGGGGAACAGGGGGAGGGAAGTGGACTTTTGGGACTCTGGGGGAGGGGGGAACCAGAAAAGGGGATATCATTTGAAATATAAATAAAGTATATATCTAATAAAAAAGAAGGAAAGACAAAATGTACACTTGACAAATCATTGAGAGATTACTCTCCTAGATAATGACACATGAAATAATGATTGAGTTCTATATTTAATTAGTTTTCTTCAAAATGGTTGCTAACTTTTACTAAAATAAGACATGAGATTGATAATACACTTTACATTTGGAATGCATTGAAATAAAAACATATCTAATGATCTGACACACACACAGGAGAAACAAAAATTTTATGCTGAAACAGGAGTTTAATTGTCATTTGTGAGAATAGGAACTGATTCATAAAGGATTAAGAGAAATTTAGGATAGTTCAGAAGTAACATCACTGCTGTTCTGGAAGGACTCAAGGATGCACATACATGGGACAGAAAAGACCCATTTGCTCACAAGTAAAAGCAGGATCTCAGTCATCTATATGAAAGACTATTTAGTTTTAGATTGGAATGAAGCAGATCTCATAGGATGGAGGCAAAGACAATAGACCGGTTTGGACTGGGGTGGTGTCAATGTCTTCTGGATTGACCAGAGGTTTTAAAGTAAAATGCTGTAAAATGTTGGTCAAAATTAAAAACATCTCCATGCGGGCCAGACCTTCTCCAATACAAGCTCTTCTTCCTAAAAGGGACAGGGCAACTGTTTAGTCATTGAATTCTGATTCTGCATTAACAAACTTAGAATATGTGTTAGTGGATGACTCATTAACCTAAACTAATTACCCAACAAGTATTTTTGCACTGTCCTGATTCCTTTCCTTCCATTCCTCAGAATGAAATTATTTTCCTTTTTTTAATTACTTTTATTTTTTTACAGTCCACCCTTCCAGTCCACCCTCGCACACTTCCTCATCCCATTCCTCCTCCCCACTGTCTCCAAGAGGATGTACACACACACACACACACACACACACACACACACACACCAGGTATCCCTACTCCCTGGAACCTCAAGTCTCTCAAGGGTTAAGCACATCTTATCTCACTGAAGCCAAATCTTTGGGTGTATCAGGGTGGTTTAAACCAACTCTTCTATGCTTTCAGGTAAGTGGATCAGTGACTAAGAGATATTGGGGGTCAAGATAAGTAGAGACTACTGGTCTTTTCTCTTTTTAAATCATTATTATTATTATTACTATTATTATTATTATTATTATTATTATTGGATATTTTGTTTATTTACATTTCAAATGCTGTACTCTTTCCTGGTTTCCCCTCTGTAAACCCCCTATTCCACCCTCCCTATCCCTGCTTTTATGAGGGTGCTCCCCCACTCACACACCCACTCTTGCCTCCCCATCCTCCATCCCTCTACACCGGGGCATCAAGCCTTAACAGGACCAAGGGCCTCTCCTCCCATTGATGCCCAACAAGGCAATTCTCTGCTACATAAGTGGCTGGAGCCATGGTTTCTTCCATGTGTACTCTTTGGTTGATGGTTTAGTCCCTGGGAACTCTGGGTGTCTGGTTGGTTGATATTGTTGTTCTTCCTATGGGGTTGGAAACCCCTTCAACTTCTTCGGTCCTTTCTCTAACTCCTCCATTGGGTTCCTGGGGGTCAGCCCTATGGTTGGCTACAAGCATCTGCCTTTGTATTTGTCAAGCTCTGACAGAGTCTCTCAGGAAACAGATATATCAGGCTCATGTCAGCAAGCACTTTTTGGCTTCTTCAATAGTGTCTGGTTTGGTGTCTGTATATGGGATGGATCCCTATGAAGGACAATCTCTGGATGCCCTTTCCTTCAGTCTTTACTCCACACTTTGTCTGTATTTCCTCCTGTGAGTATTTTGTTCCCCTTTCTAAGAAAGACCAAAGTATCCACACCTCTCTCCATGAGAATAATTGACTAAACCTCTGAAACTGTAAGCCAGCCCCAATTAAATGTTTTCTTTTATAAGATTTAACAGGCTCATTGTATCTTTTCACATAGAGAATCAATGACTCAGGCACTACATGTAAGGGTTTTACAGTGACCTGGCTCCTCTGGGTAGAGAGAAAGGCCTCAGTAGAATAAGAGTTCTTCCAGAAAGGGATCTTGAGAAGCTCTGTAGAATTAGTGGGTGGAGCCATTAAATCAACGAGACACAGTTTTGCATTGTCATTTGTAACTCTGGCCTCATGAAAATAGCTATTCATGCCATCCATAGATGTCCCTGTGCATAGCTCTTTGCACATTAACTGGGCCATAACATAGATGCAGAGCTTGCTTGCCTGCTGAGAAAGCCATAAAGTAGTCACTCTTCTTGAAGTTGCCTCTTTCATCCAGAAAGTGACCAGGGTCAAACTTCTCAGGGTGGGGAAACTCTTTTTTATCATTCAGGACAGAAGTCAGACATATCATTACATTTGTGTCCTGAAAGAAAGAGAACCAACATTATTTAAAAAGAAAGTAAAGGATATGAAAAATTATATGTTTCATGTGAAAGAAAACAGAAATCCCAGGTGTAACACATCCTGAATACTATAATTGACACTCCACATTTTTTTAAATTGACCTCACAGTCATTGTCAATAGTTTGTGGTCTGAGGCCAGCAGCTTGCCAAATTAAAGAAGCACTATATAGAGCATCAATCTTGATATACATTCAGCAGTGTCATCTCCCTGGGCAATGTCACTGAAAATTCATATAAACTTGTTGGAAAAGGAGGTGGAATGATTATAAGAGCCAGTGGAGGTGAAGGACACCAAGAAAACAAGGCCTTCTAAACACAACATGACTGACATGCTGTATGAACTCACCAAGACTATGACAGCATGAAAGAATCTTCAAAGGTCTAAGATAGATAACTGGTATCCAAACTCTGAGAATGGAAGTGGGAACACTCTCCCATCCTTAAACCAAAAGCTATCTCAGATAAATAACCACACCCAATGGAAAAAATCTTTTCTCCAACATTCTCACTTGGGAAATAACCACACTTTGTGGCAGGCAAAATACCCAGCAGCCTATGGACAACACAAAACAAACTCAATGATATTTTTGGAGAGTTTATTTTCATAATGCATTGCCTGGGATTTTTTTTTAACTTTACATGTATTTTGTTTACATGTTATGGTTTCTGCTTTTGTGTTTTTATGGGATTTCTATGTGTGTTAATATGTGTCTCTCTATTTGCAAGTCTTTAATGTGCTCCTTCTTCTTCTTCATATAATTTTTCTGTTGGTTTTGTTCTATTCTGGTTTATTTTTGTTGCTGTTGTTTTTGTTTTGTTTGTAGTTGTCTGTTTACTAATGAGAGAGAAAAAAGTGTGTAGAGTTAGGAAAGTAGGAAGGTGGAGAGGAGCCTCTCCTTTCTTTCTTTCTTTTTCACCTAAATATGGAAAAGAAGTCATGGACAGAATATACTGCATTAAAAAGGATTTTTAGAAAATTATTTTTATTTCTATGAAAAAGAAATTGATCACATTGACTTTAGAATGAAATCTGAGTCATTTTTAAAGTCCCATAGCCATTTTCTTCTAAAACCTTGAATCTTCCATCAGGGGAGCAGCTGTTTTAAAAAGCCCTTCCCCTCTGGTAATATTCTTTTAGGAGAATTGTAACAGTCTCATTGGAGGAAGAGAGAAATTCCAATTTCAAAACTATTGCTTCACTAAGATGAGAATTATAAACTAATATACTGAATTGGAGTTCAGTTTTCAGAATCAATGGAATCATAGCCTATAGTTTAAGCTTGAGCTCTGTAACCAACAATACAGAGGCTACTGTATTCTTAGATTTTATACAACCTACTTCAGTAAGGGTTCTCAAATTTTTTGAACTCACATCAAACCCACTGTCCAAAGATAGGGAAGAAAAGACGGTAAATAGGACAAATGTATATTGACCTTTTTAGAAGTAGTTTTGTTAGAGTGATGCCAGTCTCCATTGTCAGGATACTAGCAGTGCAGGTCAGTAGTGTTAGCAGTGGCCAGATCCAGTAGAAACTGCAAGGCCGCCACTGAATCAGCATGAATCAGTGAAAGTGACCAGGACCTGCTAGAATGCCAGTAGTTCTCTTCTATGCCACTTTCAACAAAGAGAAGATCAACTAAGATGCACAACCAACAAAGCATTTCACAACTAGCTATGCAACCGCTCCATCATTGTCTTATCACTCTCTCTCCAAACATCCTGGGTCCTCTCATGGATCTTGCCTCAGCCAAACATCATGAGTCAGGTTCAGCTAAACATCACATGAGTCTGCATATCATGACACAACCAGAAATTCCCAATTCATATCCTACCTTTTGATTAAAATTTTACCTTTTAAGCCAGGCAGTGGTGGTGCATGCCTGTAATCCCAGAATTTGGGAGGCAGAGGTAGGTGTATTTCTGAATTCAAGACCAACATAGTCTGCAGAGTGGGTTCCAGGAAAGCCAGGTCTATACAGAGAAACCCCCGACTCAAAAAAAAATTGTCCTTTTTTCCTAACACTAAAAATCTACATACACCTGTGCTCTGCTCCCCCAACCCAGCCACATCCAGAGATAGCTTAACCTCCAGGAGTTCTGGCATACCTAAGATTACAAATGAGGCCCAAACCCTCACCACCAATATCTGACCTACTTGGGACACCCCTAGGGCTCAGAGGAAGCAGGAACTCCCTGCCAGCTGGAGAAAAATATGCCTTCTGGTTCGAATCTTCTCCCAGTAGATGCTGTGCTCCAACCACACACACACACACACACACACACACACACACACACACACACCAGCCACACAAGGAGTTTTGACACAGCAAGGTACACAGATCAGGCTTTCTAGACCTCCTCTCATACCCAGAGACCGTCTGACCCAAGAAGGGTCAACATACCCAGGAACATAGGAGAGAGAGGCTCCAGAGACAGCAAGGTCAGTCAATATCCATGATAATCAGATGGTGAGAAGCAAGCACAAAAACATAAGCAACAGACACCAATGCTACTCAGCAACATGAGAACCGAGTTCTCCCACAACAGCAAGCCCTGGCTACCCCAACACATCTGAAAAGCAAGATTCAGATCTAAAAATCTCATCTCGTGAAGATGGCAGTGGTCTTTTAAAAGGGTATAAATAACTCCCTAAAAGAAATACAGGAGAACACAGGTAGAAAAGTAGATGCCTGTAAAGAAGAACCGCACAAATACCTTAACAAAATACAGGAGTTCCAATCTAAGCCTGTGTCCTAAGCAGTCCTTAGGCACTGATTCTGTTCCCAGTCCCAAAACACCCAGAGGACGCTCGACTCTCAGGTGCTCTAACATGCCCAGAATCACAGGCAAGAGGGCACAACATTTGCCCAAAAACCTGAAGTAACTGGATCCCCAGGGATCAAGGCACACAGGAACCCTCACCCAGCCAGTGGCACAAGTTCCTTCCAGGTTGAATCTGCACCAGGAGCAGACCTTGGGCACTGGCTGTACATCCAGTCCCACAATACCCAAAGGAAGCTCAACTTCCAGATGCTCTGAAACACCCAGGATCACAGAAAAAGTTCAACTCCTAGGAAATCGAACACACCCAGGCCATTGGAGCTCTGAAATACTCAAGATGATAGCTAAGGCCACAAGATCTTTACCATCACTCAGTAAAACTGAGACCCCCCCCCAAAGGAACCAGGGAAACACAGACGACAACATAACCAGAGGCACAGGTTCCTTCCAGCTTGCACCTGTGCCCAGAACAAACCAAAGCCACTGGCTCCCCACCCAATCCTGCAACACCCAGAGAAAGCTTGACTCCAAAGAGCTCTGACACAACAGGATCTCAGGAGCTTGGTCACACAAGGATTTCAGGAACCCAGAAGCAGCTTGACTCCCAGAAGTTCTGACACACCCAGGATCACAGAATGCCAGAATCACAGGATCACAAAGACAGCAGGACTCTGAGGAGTTCTGACACTGCCAGGAAAATGGGAAGGACAGGATTCAGCCAGAGACAGCAAAAGCAGGCAGCACTAGAGATAACTGGGAGGCTAGAGGCAAGTAGAAGAACATAAGCAACCAAAACAAAGGCTATATGGCATCATGAGAATGCAGATCTCCCACCATAGGAAGTCCTATATCCACCAACACACCAGAAAAGTAAGACTCTGATTTAAAGTCACATTTCTTAAGGTGCTTCTCAGCCATCTGAAGTTCTTCAGGTGAATATTCTTTGTTTGGCTCTCTACCCCATTTTAATAGGGTTATTTGGTTTTCTGGGGTCTAACTTCTTGAGTTCTTTGTATATATTGGATATTAGCCCTTTGTCGGATATAGGATTGGTGAAGATCTTTTCCCAATTTGTTGGTTGCTGATTTGTCCTTTTGGCGGTGTCCTTTGCCTTATAGAAACTATAATTTTATGAGGTCCCATGTGTCAATTCTTGATCTTAGAGGATAAGCTATTGATGTTCTGTTCAGGACCTTTCCCCCTGTGCCCATGTCCTCAAGGGTCTTCCATGGCTTCTTTTCTATTAGTTTCAGTGTGTCTGGTTTATGTGGAGGTCCTTGATCCACTTGGAGTTGAACTTAGTACAAGGAGATAAAAAATGGATCAATTCACATTCTTCTGCATGCTGACCTCCAATTGAACCAGCACTATTTGTTGAAAATGCTATCTTTTTTCCACAGGATGTTTTAAGCTCCTTTGTTGAAGATCAAGTGACCATAGTAGTGTAGATTCATTCCTGGTTCTTCAATCCTATTCCATTGATTGACCTGCCTGTCACTGTACTAAAACCATGCAGTTTTTAACACTATTGCTCTGTAGTATTGCTTGAGGTCTGGAATACTGATTCCCCTAGAAGTACTTTTACTGTTGAGAATAGTTTTACCTATCCTTGTTTTTTTGTTATTCCAGCTGAATTTGAGAATTGTTCTAACTCTATGAAGAACTGAATTGGGATTTGATGAGGATTGCGTTGAATCTGTATATTGCTTTTGGCAAGATGGCCACTTTAACTATATTAATCCTGCCAATCCACAAGCATGGAAGATTTTTCATTAGTCATTAGGGAAATGCAAATCAAAACAACCCTGAGATTTCACCTCACACCAGTCAGAATGGCTAAGATTAAAAACTCAGGAGACAGCAGGTGTTGGCTAGGATGTGGAGAAAGAGGAACACTCCTCCACTGCTGGTGAGATTGCAAGCTGGTACAACCATGCTGGAAATCAATCTAGTGGTTCCTCAGAAAACTTAATATGACACTTCCAGAGGACCCTGCTATACCATTCTTGGGCATATACCCAGAGGATTCCCCAGCATGCAATAAGGACATATGTGCCACTATGTTCATAGAAGCCTTATTTATACTAGCCAGAAGCTGGAAAGAACATAGATGTCCCTCAGTGGATGAATGGATACAGAAAATGTGGTATATTTACACAATGGAATACTAATCGGCAATTAAAAAACAATGAATTCATAAAATTTTTGGGCAAATGGTTGGAACTACAAAATATCATACTAAGTGAGGTAACTCATTCACAAAAGAGCACACATGGAATGCAGTCACTGATTAGTGGATATTAGCCCAGAAGCTCAGAATACTCAAAACACAACCCACATATCAAATCATTCCCAAGAAGAGGGAAGGAGAGGAAGGAGAGGAGTCCTGGAAAGGCTTGATGCAGCATTGTAGGGGATTGAGAAGAAATCCCCTCATGGAAGTGTCATGTCCAGTTTTCTGAGGAACCACTAGATTGATTTCCAAAGTGGTTGTACCAGCTTGCAATCTTACCAGTAGTGGAGGAGTGTTCCTCTTTCTCCACAATCCATTGTCCATTGCAAGGACAGAGGAGTTGGAGGGGATTGATTAGGGAACTGATGGATGGAAGAGGACTTATGGGACTTAGGGGGAGGAGGGAACTGGGAAAGGAAAAATCATTTGGAATGTAAACAAAGAATATAGAAAGTTAAAAACGAAAGTTTAAAAAAAATAAAGTCACATTGATGATATAGGATATTAAGAAGGACATAAATAACTCCCTTAAAGAAATACATGAGAACACAGGTAAACAGGTAGAAGCCCTGAAAGAGGAAACACAAAAGAATCCCTTGAAGAATTACAGAAAAATGCAACCAAACAGGTGCAGGATCAAAAAACCATCCAGGATATAAAAATGGAAGTGGAAACAATAAGGACATCAGAGAGGGAAACAACCCAGAAGATAGAAAACATAGGAAAGAGATCAGGAGTCAAATATGCAAGCATCACCAACAAAATACAAGAGATAGAAGAGAGAGAATCTCAGGTGCTGAAAATACCATCAAGAACATTGAAGCGACAGTCAAAGTAAATGCAAAAAGCCCCTAACACATAACATCCAGGAAATCCAGGACACAATGAGAAGACCAAACCTTAGGATCATAGGTATAGAGGAGAGTGAAGATTCCCATATTAAAGGGCCAGTAAATATCTTCAACAAAATTATAGAAGAAAACCTCTCAAACCTAAAGAAATAGATGCCCATGAACATACAAGAAGTCTACAGTACCCCAAATAGACTGGACCAGAAATGAAATTCCCCCTGTCACATAATAATCAAAACACCAAATGCATAAAACAAAGAAAGAATATTAAAAGCACTAAGGAAAATTTGTTAAGTAAGATATAAAGGAAGACCTACCAGAATTACAACAGACTTCTCACCAGAGACTATAAAAGCCAGAAGAGCCTGGGCAGATGTCATACAGACCCTAAGAAAACACAAATGCCAGCCCAGGTTACTATACACAGTAAACAAACATGGAGAAATCAAAGTAAACCAATATCTTTCCACAAATTCAGACCTATAAGAAATAATAAATTTAAAAAATGATAACAAAAGGAGGGAAACTGCACACTAGAAAAAGCAAGAAAATAATCTTCTTATAACAAATCAACAAAAAGATAGCCACATAAACATAATTCCACCTCTAACATCAAAATTGACTAGAAGCAAAAATCAATTTTCCTTAACATCTCTCAATATCAATGGACTCAGTACCCCCAATAAAAAGACATAGACGAACAGACTGCATACATAAACAGGACCCAACATTTTGTGGCATACAGGAAACACCTCAATAACAAAGACCAACACTACCTCAAAGGAAAAGCTGAAAAAAGTCGACTCCTGCTACAAAAGTATATATTAAACAAAACTGGAAAATCTAGATGAAATGGATGACTTCCTAGACAGAAACCAGGTACCAAAGTAAAACAGAATCAGATTAAGCATATAAACAGTCCCATAACACCTAAGAAAATAGTTGCAGTCATTAAAAATCTCCCCCCAAAAAAACCATACAAACAAAAAAGACACAGCTATACCACTCGGCATATTCCCAGAAGATGACACACCATGCCACTGGGGCACATACTCCACTATGTTCAAAGCAGCCTTATTTGTAATAGCCAGAAGCTGAAAACAACCCAGATTTCACAAAACAGAATACTATTTAGCTATTTTACTATTGTTGAGGGGAAGACCCAGGGATCACCCAAGTAGAAGATCATTTGGGATATACCCCACCAGGACTCTACCTGCACCCAGGGGCTTGGCAGCATGACAGAAAGCTTGGCACCTACCCTGCCAGGGATCATCTGCACTGCAGGGAAGTGGGTTAGGTGAGGTGCCACCATTTTTGCCCCTGTGAATTTGTAAAGGTGCAGACAGGCACACAGGGATCACATGAATAGAAGAGCACTTGGGACATGGCCCGCCAGGGTTCTACCTGCACCCAGGAGCTGGCCAGTGCTGCCACAGCCATCTTAGCACCTAGTATGCTGAGGTATATCTGCTCTACATTGAGTCATGCGATTAGAGGTGAGGCCAACATGTCTCCTGCAACTGAGCAGGCTGTTGCAGCCAGGAACACAGAGATCACCTGAATATAACATCACTTAGTCTGCGGGGCCCTACCTGGACCCACGAGCTTGGCAGCCCCACAGCACTCTGTGCCAGGGGAAAGCCGGTCACCCAGGGGTGCTAAGATAGGCTAGCAGACATACAGGAGGGACAAGCACCAGCCAGTGACAGCAGGTCCAACTAACACCAGAAATAAGCAGATGGCAAAAGGCAAAGGTAGGAAAGTAACTAACAGAAATCAAGGCAATATGGCAACATCCAAACTGCATTCTCCCATAACAGCAAGTCCTGGATACCCCCAACACACCAGAAAGGCAAGATTTGGATTTAAAATCACAGCTCATGATGCTGATGGAGGGCTTCAAGAAGGACATAAATAACTCCCATAAAGAAATACAGGAGAACACAAGGAAACAGGGAGAAGCCCTTGAAGAACTAAGGGAAAACACAACAAAACAGGTGAAGGAATTGAACAAACCCAACCAAGATCTAAAGATGGAGGTAGAAACAATAAAGAAATCACAAACAGAAACAGCTCAGGACATAGAAAACCTAGGAAAGAAGTCAGGAGTCGTGGATGCAAGCATCAACAATGGAATAAAAGAGATAGAAGAGAGAATATCAGATGCAGAAGATACCATAGAAAGCATTGATACAACAGTCAAAAAATGCAAAGTGCAAAAAGGTTGTAACCCAAATATCCAGGAAATCCAGGACAAAATGAGAAGACCAAACCTAAGAATTATAGGTATAGAAGAGAGTGAAGATTTTCAACTTAGATGGCCAGTAAATGTCTTCAAAAAAATATAGAAGAAAACTTCCCTAACCTAAAGAAAGAGATGCCCATGAACAATAAGCCTACAGAGTTCCAAATAGATTTGACCAGTAAAGAAATTCCTCCTGTCACATAATAATTAAAACATCAAATGTACTAAACAAAGAAAGAATATTAAAAGCAGTAAGGCAAAAAGGTCAAGTAACATATAAAGGTAGACCTATCAGAATTACACTGGACGTCGCACCAGAGACTAAGACAGAAGAGCCTGGGCAGATGTCATAAAGACCGTAAGGGAACACAAATGCCAACCCAGACTGCTATATCTAGGAAATCTCTCAATTACCATCGATGGAGAAACCAAGGTATTTCATGACAAATTTACACAGTATTTTTCCATAAATCCATCCCTACGAAGGATAATGAATGGAAAACACCAACTAAAGGAGAAAAACTACACACTAGAAAAAGCAAGAAATTGCCCTTGGAGCAGCAGTAGCGGTAAGCCTCCATATTGATACCAGGACACAGCTGGAGAGGCCCAGGTAGACAGACTCCCGCCAGGGCTACCATGGCACGGGTGGATCCGCCAGGCTCTCACCACCAGGCAGGCCCAGTGCAGAGGCTCTGCGGGACTTCTCCACACCCTCTGGCCTTGCACCAAGGCAGCGGGTGGCAGCCAGCTCGCGTTCCCTTGGAGCAACGGTAGCAGTAAGCCTCCATATTGCTACCAGGACACAGCTAAAGAGGCCCAGGTAGACAGACTCCAGCCGGGGCTACCATCGCGAGGGTGGATCTGCCAGGCTCTCACCACCATCTGCGGGACTTCTCCATGCCCTCCAGCCTTGCACCGAGGCAGTGGGTGGCAGCCAGCTCAAGGTCCCTTAGAGCGGCAGTCACACATAATCACCAGTAGAGAAACAACAGGTGAGCCCAGCCTCGCGGGAGGTTCAAACACCAGCCAGTGACAACAAGGCCGACTAACACCAGAAATAACCAAATGGCAAAAGGAAAACGAAGGAACGTTACTAACAGAAATCAAGGCAGCATGACAGCATCTGAACCCAGTTCGCCAACAACAGGAAGCCCTGGATACCCCAACACACCATAAAAACAAGACTTGGATCTAAAATCACTGGTCAGGATGCTGGTAGCTGAACACATAGATAAATCTCTTAAAGAAACAGAGGAGAAAATGGATCAAAAGTTAGAAGCTGATCTTGCCTGCAGCTCCCCATCCAGCCGGTGGCGGGGAAGCCAGACCCAGCCAGCTTGCCAGGTGCTCAGACCCAGCCAGCGGAACCAGGTACCTGAGATAGCCCGAGTTAAAGACCTTCGGGGACTCAGGCCTGGAACAGGAGCTGCGCACAGAGTAGCAGTTAGGGGCACAGCGGCCGAGCCTGCGCTCTGTGCTCGCGGGGTGGACCCCGAGCTCCCTGCAGGCAGCTGCCATCTTGCCTGCAGCTTCCCATCCAGCTGGTGGCGGGGAAGCCGGACCCAGCCAGCTTCCCAGCAGCTTTGGACCAGCAGGTGGAACCAGATAACTGAGATATCCCAACTTTAAGTCCCCTGGGGAAATAGGATAACTGACAGCAAACCCTGAGCAGGAGCAGTGCAGAGCAGCCGCCCAACAGGCAGAACCAAGTACCTGGGATATCCTGAGTTTAAGACCTCAGGGGACTCAGGCCACCTGTCAGCAACTGTGAGCAGGAGCCCTGCAGGGCAGTGGTTCAGGTATCCCAGTCGCTGGGAAATAGCCCTACGAGCCCACAGGAGGGTCAAGCACCAGCTAGTATCTACAGGACCAACTAACACCAGAGTTAACCAGATGGCAAAAGGCAAACGTAAGATCGTTACTAACAGATATCAAGGCAGTATGGCAGCATCCGAACCCAGTTCCCCGACAGCAATAAATCTTGGATACCCAAACACACCAGAAAGACAAGACTCAGATCTAAAATCACTGGTCAGGATGCTGATAGAGGAACACTTAGATAAATCTCTTAAAGTAATACATGAGAAAATAGATCAAAAGCTAGAAGCCATTACAAGCCAAACACAATTAAATATCTGATATCTCAACATACCAGAAAAACAAGACTCAGATCTAAAATCACTGGTAAAGATGCAGGTTGAGGATCACTTAGATAAATTTCTTAAAGTAATAGAGGAGAAAATAGATCAAAAGCTAGAAGCTCATACAAGGCAGACACAAAAATCACTTAAAGAAATCCAGGAGAATATAGAGCAAAAAATGAATCCCAATAAGGGGGAGAAACAAAAATCACTTAAAGAAATACAAGAGAACATGGGTCAACAAGTAGAAATCATAAAAGAGGAAACACAAAAATCCCTTAAAGAATTACAGGAAAACACAAACAAGCAACTGAAAGATCTGAGCAAAACCATACAAAATATAAAAACAGAAGTAGAAACAACTAAGCAATCGCAAAGGGAGACAAGGTTGGAGATAGAAAACCTTGGGAAGAAATCAGGAGTCATAGATGCAAATATCAACAATAGAATACAAGAGATAGAAGACAGAATCTCAGGTGCTGAAGATACCATAGGAACCATGGATTCAACAATTAAAGAAAATGCAAAATGCAAAAAGCTGGTAACCCAAAACATTCAGGAAATCCAGGACACAATGAGAAGACCAAACCTAAGGATTGTAAGGATAAATGAGAATGAAGATCTACAACTTAAAGGGCCAGTAAATATCTTCTACAAAATTATGGAAGAAAACTTCCCCAACCTAAAGAGAGAGATGCCCATGAATATACAAGAAGCCTATAGAACCCCAAATAGACTGGACCAGAACAGAAATACTTCCTGTCACATAATAATCAAAACCCCAAATGTACTAAACAAAGAAAGAATATTAAAGGCAGTAAGAGAAAAAGGACAAGTAACATATAAAGGAAGACCTATCAGAATTACACCAGACTTCTCACCTGAGACCATGAAAGCTAGAAGATCCTGGGCAGACCTCATGCAGACCCTAAGAGAACACAAACTTCAGCCAAAACTACTATACCCAGCAAAACTCTCAATTACCATAGATGGGGAAACCAAGATATTCCACGACAAAACCAAATTTGCAAGATACTTATAAATAAACCCAGCCCTACAAAGGATAATAGGGGAAAAATAACAACACAAGGGGGGAAACAACACCCCAGAAGAAACAAGATAGAAACTCCATCTCATCCAACCCAAAAGAAGAGAACCACTCAAATACAAAAATAATAATAATAATAATAATAATAATAATAATGCCCAAAATGTCAGGAAGTAATAATTACTATTCCTTAATATCTCTTAATATCAATGGACTTAATTCCCCAATCAAAAGACACAGACTAACAGACTGGATACGGAAACAGGACCCTACATTTTGCTGCATACAGGAAACACATCTCAGTGTCAAAGACAAACACCACCTTAGAGTAAAAGGCTGGAAGATAATTTTACAAACAAATGGTCCCAGGAAACAAGCCGGAGTAGCCATTCTAATATCAGATAAAATTGACGTTCAACCTAAAGTCATCAAAAGAGACACAGAAGGTCACTTCCTGTTTGTCAAAGGGAAAATCCACCAAGAAGAATTCTCAATACTGAACATCTATGCGCCAAATGTAAGGGCACCCTCATTCGTAAAAGAAACTTTACTAAAGCTTAAAGCACACATCGCACCTAACACAATCATTGTAGGTGACTTCAACACTCCACTCTCTTCAATGGACCGATCAGGAAAGCAGAAACTAAACAGGGACACAGTGAAACTAATTGAAACTTTGGACCAATTGGATTTAACAGATATATATAAAACATTCCATCCTAAAGCAAAAGAGTATACCTTTTTCTCAGCACTGCACGGTACCTTCTCAAAAATTGATCATATAATTGGTCACAAGACAGACCTCAACAAATACAAGAAGACCGAACTAATCCCATGTCTCCGATCAGATCACTATGGAGTAAAAGTGGTCTTCAATAGCAAGAAGAACAACAGAAAGCCCACATACACATGGAAACTGAACAATACTCTACTCAATGACACCTTGGTCAAGAAAGAAATAAAGAAAGAAATCAAAGACTTTTTACACTTCAATGAAAATGAAGGTACGACCTACCCAAATCTCTGGGACAAAATGAAAGCAGTGCTAAGAGGAAAACTCATAGCCCTGAGTGCCTCCAAAAAGAAACAGGAGAGAGCATGCACTAGCAACTTAACAGCATGCCTGAAGGCCCTGGAACAAAAAGAAGCTAACTCACCCAGGAGGAGTGGAAGAGAGGAAATCATAAAACTAAGGGCTGAAATCAATCAAGTAGAAACAAGAGAACCATACAAAGAATCGACAAAGAATCTTGAGAAAATCAACAAGATAGATAAACCCTTAGCTAGGCTAACCAAAGGGCACAGAGACAGTATCCAAATTAACAAAATTAGAAATGAAAAGGGGGATATAACAACAGAAACTGAGAAAATTCAAAAAATCATCAGATCCTACTACAAAAGCCTATACTCAACACAACTGGAGAATCTGGAGGAAATGGACAATTTCCTAGACAGATACCAAAAAAACAAAATTAAACCAGGATCAATTAGATCAGCTAAACAGTCCCATATCCCCCAGAGAAATAGAAGGGGTTATAGAAAGTCTCCCAACCAAAATAAGTACGGGACCTGATGGTTTTAGTGCAGAATTCTATCAGGCCTTCAAAGAAGACCTAACACCAATACTCTTCAAACTATTCCACAAGATAGAAACAGAAGGAACACTGCCCAACTCGTTCTATGAAGCCACAATAACACTGATACCAAAAGCACAAAAAGATCCTACAAAGAAAGAGAACACCAGGCTGATTTCCCTTATGAATATTGATGAAAAAATATTAAATAAAATTCTTGCCAACTGAATCCAAGACCACATCAAAACAATCATTCACCATGATCAAGTAGGCTTCATCCCAGGGATGCAGGGATGGTTCAATATACGAAAATCCATCAGTGTAATATACTACATAAACAAACTAAAAGAAAAAAACCACATGATCATCTCATTAGATGCTGAAAAAGAATTTGACAAAATTCAGCATACTTTCATGCTAAAAGTCCTGGAAAGAACAGGAATTCAAGGCCCATACATAAATATAGTAAAAGCAATAAACAGCAGACCAGTAGCCAACATCAAAATAAATGGAGAGAATCTTGAAGCAATCCCACTAAAATCAGGGACTAGACAAGGTTGCCATCTCTCTCCATATCTTCTCAATATAGTACTTGAAGTTATAGCAAGAGCAATTAGACAACATAAGGAAGTCAAAGGGATACAAATTGGAAAGGAAGAAGTCAAACTATCACTTTTTGCAGATAATATGATAGTATAGTTAAGTGACCAAAAAAACTCCACCAGAGAACTCCTACAGCTGATAAACAACTTCAGCAAAGTAGCTGGTTATAAAATCAACTCAAGCAAATCAGTAGCCTTCTTGTACTCAAAGGACAAGCAGGCTGAGAAAGAAATTAGGGAAATAAAGCCTTTCACAATAGCCACAAAGAATATAAAGTATCTTGGCATGACTTTAACCAAACAAGTGAAAGAACTGTATAACAGGAACTTCAAGTCCTTGAAGAAAGAAATAGAAGAAGACCTTAGGAGATGGAAAAATATTCCATGCTGTTGGATTGGCAGGGTCAATATAGTAAAAATGAACATCTTACCAAAAGCAATCTACAGATTCAATGCAATCCCCATCAAAATCCTAAATCAATTCTTCATAGATCTAGAAAGAGCACTTCTCAAATTCATCTGGAGTAAGAAAAAACCCAGGATATCTAAAACTATTCTCAAGAATAAAAGGACTTCTGGGGGAATCAACATCCCTGACCTCAAATAGTACTACAGAGCAATTGTGCTAAAAAACTTCATGGTATTGGTACAGCGATAGGCAAGTAGATCAATGAAATAGAATTGAAGACCCAGAAATGAATCCAAAGACTAATGGTCACTTGATCTTTGATAAAGGAGCTACATCCACCCAGTGGAAAAAAGATAGCCTTTTCAACAAATGGTGCTGGTTCAACTGGAGGTCAACATGCAGAAGAATGCGAATTGACCCATTCTTATTTCCTTGTACTAAGATCAACTCCAAGTGGATCAAGGACCTCCACATAAAACCAGACACACTGAAACTAATAGAAAAGAAACTGGGGAAGACCCTGAAGGACATGGGCACAAGGCGAAAGTTCCTGAACAGAACACCGTTAGGTTATGCTCTAATATCAATAATTGACAAATGGGACCTCATAAAATTACAAAGTTTCTGTAAGGCAAAGAACACTGTCAGAAGGACAAAACAGCAACCAACAAATTGGGAAAAGATCTTCACCAACCCCACATCTGACAGAGGGCTAATATCCAAAATATAGAAAGAGCTCAAGAAGTTAGACCACAAAGAACCAAATAACCCTATCAAAAAATGGGGTACAGAGCTAAACAAAGAACTTTTACCAGAAGAAATTTGGATGGATGAGAAGCACCTTAAGTAATGTACAACATCATGAGTCTTCAGGGAAATGGAAATCAAAACAACCCTGAGGTTCCACCTCACACCAGTCAGAATGGCTAAGATTAAAAACTCAAGGGACAACGGGTGCTGGAAGAGGATGTGGAGAAAAAGGAACACTCCTTCACTGTTGTTGGGTTTTCAAGATGGTACAACCACTCTGGAAATCAGTCTGGCCGTTCCTCAGAAAATTGGGCATGGCACACCCAGAGGACCCTGTCATGCACTCCTGCGCATATACCCAGTGGAATCCCCTGCATACAATAAACACACATGCTCCACTATGTTCATAGCAGCCTTATTTATAATAGCCAGAAGTTGGAAGGAGCCCAGATGTCCCTCAAAGGAGGAATGGATACAGAAAATGTGGTATATTTATACAATGGAATACTACTCAGCAATTAAAAATAATGAATTCATGCAATTTGTACGCAAATGGTTGGATCTGGAAAATATCATCCTAAGTGAGTTAACCCAATCACAAAAGAATACACATGAAATGCAATCACTGATAAGTGGATATTAATGAGCCCAAAAGCTCTGAATACTCAAGGCACAATTAGCAAATCAAAAGATTCCCAAGAAGAAGGAAGGAAAGGACCCTGGTCCTGAAAAGACTGGATACAGATTTGTAGGAGAGTATCAGAACAGAGAAATGGGAGGGGGTGATTGGGGAATGGGTAGAGGGCAGAGGACTTATGGGACACATGGTAAGGGGGGAACTTGAAAAGGGGAAAGCCTTTGGAATGTAAACAAAGAATATAGAAAATAAAGAAAAAAAAAGAAATTAGATCCCAAAGAACCAAATAACCCTATTAAAAAATGGAGTACAGAGCTAAACAAAGAATTTTTACCAGAAGAAATTCAGATTACTGAGAAGCACCTAAAGAGATGTTCAACCTCATTAGTCATCAGGGAAATGCAAATCAAAACAACCCTGAGGTACCACCTCACACCAGTCAGAATGGCTAAGATTCTGTCAAGAGACAACAGGTGCTGGCGAGGATGTGCAGAAAGAGGAACACTCATCCACTGTTGTTGGGATTGGAAGATGGTACAACTGCTCTGGAAATCAGTATGGCGGTTCCTCAGAAAAATTGGGCATGACACTTCCAGAGGACCCTGTTATACCACACCTGGGCATATACCCAGAGGATTCCCCTGCATACAATAAAGACACATGCTCCACTATGTTCAGAGCAGCCTTATTTATAATAGCCAGAAGTTGGAAGAAGCCCAGATGTCCCTCAAAGGAGGAATGGATACAGAAAATGTGGTATATTTATACAATGGAATACTACTCAGCAATTAAAAATAATGAATTCATGCAATTTGTAGGCAAATAGTTGGATCTGGAAATTATCATCCTAAGTGAGTTAACCCAATCACAAAAGAATATACATGAATTGCAATCACTGATAAGTGGATATTAATGATCCCAGAAGCTCTGAATACTCAAGGCACAATTAGCAAATCAAAAGATTCCCAAGAAGAAGGAAGGAGAGGACACTTGTCCCAAAACGACTGGTTCCAGTTTTGCAGGAGAGTACCAGAACAGAGAAAGGGTTGGCGGGTGAATGGGGAATGAGTGGGGGGGGAAGAGGACTTATGGGACATATGGTGAGGGGGGAACTGGGAAAGGGGAAAGCCTTTGGAATGTAAGCAAAGAATATAGAAAAGAAAGAAAAAATCTAAAAAGAAAAAGAAAAGGAAACCCAGATACAAACCCAAACATCTATTGTCATTTGATCTTTGATTTAAAAAAGCTAAAACCATCCACTTGGAAAAAATACAGCATTTTCAACAATGGTAATGGCTCAACTGGCAGTCTGCATGTAGAATTCAATTTATTCCATTCTTGTTGTACAAAGCTCAAGTCCAAGTGGATCAAGGACCTTCACATAAAATCAGATACACTGAATCTAATAGAAGAGAAAGTGAGATAGAGCCTTGAACACATGAACAAAGGAGGAAATTTCCTGAACAGAACACCAATGGGTCAGGCTCGAAGATCAAAAATTGACAACTGTCACCTCATAAAATTGAAAGGCAAGGCAAAGAACACTATCAATAAAACAAAATGGTAGCCAAGGATTGGAAAAAGATCTTTGCCAACCTTACATCTGATAGAGGACTAATATCCAAAATATTATAGGATTCAAGAAGTTAGACTCCAGAGAATAAAATAACACTATTTAGAAATGGAGTGTAGAGCAAAACTAATTCTCAACTGAGGAATATCAAATGGCTAAGAAGCACCTAAAGAAATGTTCAACACCCTTAGTTATCAGGGAAATGCAAATCAAAACAACACTGAGATTTCACCTTACACCAATAAGAATGGCTAAGATGAAAAACAGGTGACAGCAGATGCTGGCAAGGATGTGGAAAAGAGAATTTTTGTTTGGGGCTCAACGGGGGAAAATGATTATTTAAAAAAAACACTAACTGTAACTTTTGGCCCCCACTCTCTGTGTTTATCCAGTCTCTGTGCTATCTGTTAAGTCTATGTGTTGTCTGTCCAGTCTTTGTGCAGTCTGTCAAGTCATTGTGTTGTCTTTCTATACCTTGTGTGATCTATCATTTGGGCTAGCCATTTTGAAGTTGATGTGCATGCATATTTTAGAGAAATCAGTAATTGAGACAATCTGCATCAGCAAATCTCCTAAGCTTATTTGCTTTCTGAAGACATTCATGTCTCAGATGATAAAAGATTTTTCCTGGTCAGATTTAATCTTTGTAAGTTTTGTTGGTTACCATATTTTCTCATTCCATGTATACACATGAGCATACACATCTCCATTTTAAACCATTTCAGGTTCCTATTCTAATGTCAGCATATACTTATAGTATATTGATTGGCCTAATTCCTCGATTTTTCAACAGCTCACCATATCTCAGCTGCTGTTGTTCTATTTTCATCAAAATTAAGAAAATGTAGTTCCTTTATCAAAGATCAAGTGACCATAAGTCTGTGGGTTCATTTCTGGGTCTTCAATCCTGTTCCATTGATCTGCTTGCCTGTTGCTATACCAATACCATGCAGTTTTTAACACAATTGCTCTGTAGTACGGCTTGAGGTCGGGGATATTGATTCCCCCAGAAGTCCTTTTATTCTTGAGAATAGTTTTAGCTATCCTGGGTTTTTTGTTGCTCCAGATGAATTTGAGAATTGCTCTTTCTAGATCTATGAAGAATTGAGTTGGGATTTTGATGGGGATTGCATTGAATCTGTAGATTGCTTTTGGCAAGATGGCCATTTTTACTATATTGATCCTGCCAATCCAGGAGCAAGAAATATTTTTCCATCTTCTGAGGTCTTCTTCGATTTCTTTCTTCAAGGACTTGAAGTTCCTGTTGTACAGATCTTTCGCTTGTTTGGTTAGAGTTACGCCAAGATACTTTATGTTGTTTGTGGCTATTGTGAAGGGTGTTATTTCCCTAATTTCTTTCTCAGCCTGCTTGTCCTTTGAGTACAAGAAGGCCACTGACTTGCTTGAGTTAAAGGAGCCACAACCATCCGATGGAATAAAGATAGCCTTTTCAACAAATGGTGCTGGTTCAACTGGAGGTCAACATGCAGAAGAATGCGAATTGACCCACTCTTATCTCTTTGCACTAAGATCAACTCCAAGTGGATCAAGGACCTCCACATAAATCCAGACACACTGAAACTATTAGAAAAGAAACTTGGGAAGACCCTGGAGGACTTGGGCACAGGGGAAAAGTTCCTGAACAGAACACCAATAGCACTAAGATCAAGAATCGACAAATGGGACCGCATAAAATTACAAAGTTTCTGCAAAGCAAAGGACACTGTCAGAAGGACAAAACGGCAACCAACAAAGTGGGAAAAGATCTTCACCAACCCCACATCCGACAGAGGGCTAATATCCAATATATACAAAGAACTCAAGAAGTTAGACTGCAAAGAACCAAATAACCCTATCAAAAAATGGGGCACAGAGCTAAACAAAGAATTTTCACCAGAAGAAATTCGGATGGCCGAGAAACACCTTAAAAGATGTTCAACATCATTAGTCATCAGGGAAATGCAAATCAAAACAACCCTGAGATTCCACCTCTCACCAGTCAGAATGGCTAAGATTAAAACTCAAGAGACAACAAGTGCTGGCGAGGATGTGGAGAAAGAGGAACACTCCTCCACTGTTGGTGGGATTGCAAAATGGTAAAACCGCTCTGGAAATCAGTTTGGCGGTTCCTCAGAGAATTGGGCATGTCACTTCCAGAGGACCCTGGCATACCACTCCTGGGCATATACCCAGAGGATTCCCCTGCATGCAATAAAGACACATGCTCCACTATGTTTATAGCAGCCTTGTTTATAATAGCCAGAAATTGGAAGGAGCCCAGATGTCCCTCAAAGGAGGAATGGATACAGAAAATGTAGTATATTTATACAATGGAATACTACTCAGCAATTAAAAATAATGAATTCATGCAATTTGTAGGTAAATGGTTAGACCTGGAAAATATCATCCTGAGTGAGCTAACCCAATCACAAAAGAATGCACATGAGATGCAATCACTGATAAGTGGATATTAATGAGCCCAGAAGCCCTAAATACTCAACACACAAATAGCAAGTCAAATGCTTCCCAAGAAGAAGAAAGGAGAGGACCCTTGGCCTGTAAAGATTGCATCCAGGTTAGTAAAGAAACCGAGGGGGGCGGGGAATGATTGGGGAATAGTTGGGGGGGAGAGGAACTATGGGAACTATGGTGGGTGAGAACTGGGAAAGGGGAAAATCTTTGGAATGTAAACATAGAATATAGAAAATTTAAAAAAGGTAAAAAAAAAAAAAGAAAATGTAGTTAACAAAGCATTCTTCAACCTGTACCTAGGGGATTTTTTTTTGTTTAAAAAGCATTTCAAGGTATGATTGTCTCTTTCTATAACTGCTTGTCCTGTAGAATTGTGTAGTATACCAGTAATATGTAAAGAATTGTGTCATTCTATTGACCACTTATGCAGGAGCATTATCAGTTTTAATTTATGGAGGTATTCCCATAACTGTCATTATTTCCAATAAGTGTGTAATAACAAAATCAGCCTTTTTATAACTTAAAGCAATTACACATTGAAATGCTGAGTACATGTAAATAGTATGATATATATATATATATATATGAATATGTATATATATATTCCAAATTCTGCATAATGGAAATATACATCTGCAGATGTGATTTTCTTTTGGTGTCCCTAGGGTTGCTACAAGCAGGTACAGGATTTGTTTGTATAGAGATCACATAGGACATTATTGTGTTATATCTTTGGCTTGTTGCCAAGTGATAGAATTTTTTTTCTTTAGACCTTCCCCATTAATGTGATATTTCTCATGCTATTTTGAGCTAACACATTTCCTCCAAGAAATTGGTTGATTTTCTCATTTCCTTGAACTGATGGACCTGGAAAACCTGTAGGAGACCAAATATGAGTGATATATAATGGATGTTTTCTACTTCTGATGTCCTGTTGTAATTGCATAAATTATAAAATTTATTCTGAATATAAATCTAGAAATTTCTATATCTAAAAGCAACTTTTTCTGCATATAAAGAATGGGTTAAGAGATTTAGGATAATCTGATATCATAAGAATTGCATATTGCTTTAACTTTTGAACTGAGTGTCTTGGTTATGGTTTTACTGCTGTGAACAGACACCATGACCAAGGCAAGCATTATAAGGACAGCATTTAATTGGAGCTGGCTTATAAGTTCAGAGGTTCAGTCTATTATCATCAAAGCAGGAGCATGTCAGCATCATGGCAGGCAAGGAACCGGTACAGCTGATAGATCTACATCTTCATCTGAAGGCTGCTATCAAAATACAGGCTTCCAGGCAGCCAGGATGAGGGTCTTAAAGTCCACACCCACAGTGACACACCAACTCCAACAAGTCCACACCTAGAATACTACAGGACCACACCTTCTAATGGTAACATTCTCTGGACCAAGCATAAACAAATCATCACACCAGAGGTATATGATTTTTTGAGCACCCTGATTATTTTGTCTGATTTATAACATGCTGTCTCCATCTTGTGGGTTTCCATATACAATATTGGTGCCTCTGGAATTGGTGTTCTCTTTATGTTATGCAAATAATCCAATTAGTTATTTTTATAAGCTATATACACTTGTTTTTTATTATTTGTTATTAATTTCACCAAGTAATCACTATAAGCTCTTTGCCAATCTTCACAGCATGTATTAGAGGTACTACAATTTCTGCCAGATCTGTTTTTGACAGTTGGTGTAATCTTATTCTATTTTTTATAATTAACTCAGAAATCTTTTTATATATATCTTTGATTTTTTTACTGTTTATGAGCCAAGAAAAATCCATTCCATAATATCTTCTGTTCACATGATGAGCCCAGTAGAAGAATGAGTTGAGGGCAAAATGAACAAATTACAATCAAGTTTAGGATCAATTTGATTTATGTATACATCTTGTAGTCTTTGTTCTACTACAGCTAACTCTTTTTTTTTCTTCAGCTGTGAGACATCTTGGATTATTTATATTTAAATCTCCTTGTAATGTTTGAAACAAAGTACATAACTCACATATAGTTAATCCAATTGTAGGACTCTGCTAGTTAATATCTACCATTAATTTAAAAAATACATATTTCCAATTGGTCCCATATGTACCTATTGTGGTAGAGATTTTTGTTGATTGATTGTATAACCCAAATAAGTAAGTGAATCTTCTCTTTGTATTTTTTTCTGGAGCAATCTATAACCCCCAGCATGGTAGGATTTTGTGTTTCCTCAAACATTTTCTCTAAAACATCTTCATCAGAATCAGCCTACAAAATGTCATACATGTAATAATGAATGATAGATTGAGAAAATTGCCTATGAATTATTTCTAATGGTTCTTACATAATAAATTATCATAAAGTTGGACTTTTTAAACTTTTTTTGACCACTGTTGTTCAGAGTAGGTACTAAGAAATGAAAGGTTTGGGAGACCCTCTATAATGCACCAGAGACCTGGGAGGTGACTCTCAGGACTCAAAGTCAGGGACCTTAAATGAAATGTTCAACAGTAGGGAGAGGGAACTTATAGAGCCCACCTCCAGCAGGAAGACATGGCATCAAATGAGGGAGAGAGGGGCCATCCCACAGTCACAACTCTGACTCCTAATTGATCCTGTCTGAAAGAATTACAGAGATGGCAATGGAGAGAAGCCTGAGGAAAAGAAGGTCCAGCAACAGGCCCAAGTGGAATCCAGCTCAAGGGGAGGTCCCAAGGCCGGACACTATTACTGAGGCTATGGAGTGCTCAAAAAAGGGACCTAGCATGGCTGCACTATGGAAGACACATCAGGAAGCCCAAAGAGTCAGATACAGATGTTTGTACCCAACCAATGGACAGAAGCAGCTGGCCCCTGTTGTTGAATTAGAGAAGGCTGAAAGAAACTGAGGAGAAAGGCAATCTTGTAAGAGGACTAGCAGTCTCAATTGAACTGGACCCCTGAGATCTCTCAAACACTAGACCACCAAACAGGCAGCATATATGAGCTGATATGAGGCTCCCATCACACATGCAATAGAGGACTGCCAAGTCTGTGTTCACTCAGAGATGATGCACCTAATTCTCAAAAGTCAGGAGGCCCCAGGGAGTTTAGAGGTCAGGTGGGGTGGGGGGTGGGGACATCCACTTGAAGACAAGGCATGGGGAGGAGGTATGAGATTGTAGAAAAATTGGAGGGTATACAGGGGTGAAGAGGAATAAAATACAGAGTGTAAAAAATTAAGTTAATTAATTAATAAATAAAAAAGAACAGAAACTTTTCCCTACCCTGTTCATGCATGGGTATTGGGAAAAAACAGCCTTTCAAGCCAATTTTTATTATAGGCCATGATGTCAGTAACAAAGATGTTAAAGGAAGTCCAGGCTGTAAAGGACCCATTGGTTGAATTACTCTATTACCTGCTCTTAAATCAGTTATCATCCTACATTTTCCTGACTTCATTTTTCCAACAGGGGAATTTCATGGACTGAAAAACTCTATGATGAACCTCTGCTATTCTTTGCCAATTGTTTAGACAATGACAATTTTTCTTTTGTTATGGATCATTGCTCTTCCCATACAGGACTGCTTGACAACCATTTTATTGTATTTTTATAAAATTAGTTATTTATTTGAATTATTGTATATTGATAAGAAATTTTTTGTTTGAATTATCGCATATTGATAGGAATTTACAGGTTTTTGTTTGACTTATTGCATATTGAAAGGAATTTATGGTTGTTTCATCACACTACATTGTACATAAGCTGCTTATTTAAATTATAATGTAAATTTCTAGTTTTTATTATTAATCATTCTATTTGCTTACATCTCAAATGATATTTCACTTCCCAGTTACCCCTCTACAAAACACCCATCCCACATCTGACTTCTGACCCCCACTTTGCTTCTATGAGGGTGCTCCCCAACCCACCCTCTCCTGCTCCACTGCTCTAGCATTCCACTATACTGCAGCATCAAACCTCTGCAGGACCATGAGCCTCCCATCCCATGTCTTGATGTCAGACAAGGCTACTCTCTGCTACATATGTATCTGGGGCCAATGATCCCTCCCTGTATACTCCTTGGTTGGTGGTCTAGTCACTGGGAACACTGGGTGGTCTGGCAAGCCAACATTGTTCTTACTATGGGGTTGCAAACTACCTCATCTTCTCCAGTCCTTCTGCCAGCTCCCCCACCAGGGTCACTGAGCTCAGTTTGATGATTGGCTCCAAGCATCAGCATCTACATTGGTCAGTTGTTGGCAGGACCTCCTAAGAAACAGTCACACCAGGTTTCTGTCAGCAAGTGACTCTTGGCAACAGCAACAATGTTGGGGTTTGGTATCTGCAGAAATGATGGATCCCCAGGTGGAGCAGTCCCCAGATGGTCCTTCCTTCAGTTTCTGCTCCATTTTGTGTCCCTGTCTTTCCATTGGACAGGAGGTTAACCCTCCTGTCAGGGTTAAAAACATTGAGATTGGTGGCTGGCCCCATTCCTCAATCAGGGACTGTGCATAAAGTTCTAGTTTTATGGTTCTTCTACATATTTTTATTGTAGATTGTTAATATTAGAGAGAAAGATGACTTTTAAACAAAAAGTGGGATATGAAGTGGAAGTTTCTGGTTGTGTCATGTGATACAGACTCGTGTAGTGTTTTACAGAGGCAGATCCACATGATGTTTTCCTGAAGCAAGATCCGTGGGAGGACATGTGATGTTTGGAGAGATTTTAAGTGGGACTCAACAGACAGTGATTGTGCACATGCATAGCTATCTATGCAGCTCTTCATTGGTTTTGCATTTTCACTGATCTTCACTTCATTGAGAATGGCACAACAGAGAACTCTAGCATTCCAGCTGGTCCCGGCCATTCCCACTGACTCAAGCTGATTCATCAGAGGCTTGGTGGTTTCTGCTGGATCATGCCACCATTTGTGATTTATGTATGGTGACACTTCATATTGGACTGTTGGTGTCCTGAGACTACAGAACATGACTGCTGGTATTGTAACAGAGATTGGGATCACCCCCCCCCGCCCCCAAAAGAACTATTTCTAACAGATCAACATTCTCTTGTTCTATTTACCATCTTTTCTCTCCTACTTTTGGATGGTGGGCTAGAAGAGATTGTTGAAGCACTTGAGAACCTTATCAAAACAGGCTTTTAAAAAAGCTAAGCCTACAACAATTCAAGGTCATTTTAGATGCACATCAGTGCATGGATGATGATGCAAAGGAGAGATGTAGCACAACCACAACAGAATTTACTAACCAATCCTGTGTCTTAGAGCATATCTGGATTTCTTGGAGTGATATAGCTGCAGCTATACTGTCTCTAACATAACAATACCTACAGTAAGGAGTGTACAGGGAGGAGAAAGGACTTAGAAGTACATATGGTCTTAAAAAGTATACTAGCATCTCTTCTGTAAGGCTCTAGCTAGAAAATTAATGAGTTACATGAAGAATCAAACCCATGACACTGTAACAGAACTACTGCCAGAAAGGTGAGACTTGAGACACATACACTATTTTGAAGTAACCTTCAGAAAGGAGAAGCAAGGGATCATGGTTAGAACATTGGATATTATATCATACTCCCCAAATTCCCCTAGAAAGACAACTAACAGAGGAACTGTACCTGAGATAATATCCATGAAAAAAAACAATAAAAAAATCATGTTAAAACTAACACAATGAAAACCAGTAGTTTAACCTCATGTGACTATGACAACCAACACCTTTATAAGAAGATAGAATAACAAATTCCCTCCAAATCTCCATTCAAGATGCTTAGCAAACTATTTTTAAAAATGGGTTCAAAGAGAAAAGAAGAAAGTGTCAGCCTTATTGAATGGAAAAACTATCACTCAATGTGTTATGTAGATTTAGAGTGATCTTATATCAATGTGAAATATAGATCACATAAGACTTCAAAATACAGACATTACTAATGCATCTGAGTATATGAAAGAATAATTGTCATAGAATGTAGAGAAGACACTGAATTTCTAAATGAAGGGATTTGTCATTAGTTTAATCAAGAACTGCCAAGCTTAGAATATTAATAATGGAAAATACAAGGACATAAATTCTAGAATTGAGAAGAGCAGACTGAAAACATACCAGACGAAATTAGGAGCATGAAATTTCAGAAACTGTCCCACCTGGGGATTCATCCCATATACAGTTACCAATTCTTAACACTATTGTGGATGCTAAGACATGCTTGCTGAAAGGAGGCTGATATGGCTGTCTCCTAAAAGGCTCTGCCAGAGCCTTACAAATACAGAGGCAGATGCTCACAGCCAAATATTGGACTGAGCACAGGGACCCCAATGGAGGAAGGAGTTAGAGAAAAGCCTGAAAGAGCTGAAAAGGTTTGCAACCCCACAGGAAGAACAATATCAACCAACAAGAATCCCCCAGAGTTTCCAGGGACTAAGCCATCATCCAAGGAGTACACATGGCTCCAACTTCATATATAGCAGAGGATTGCTTTGTCGTGCATCAATGGGAGGAGAGGTCCTTGGTCCTATGAAGGCTCAATAGATGCCCTAGTGTATGGGAATCAAGGGTGGAGAGGTGGAAGTGGAGTGAGTTGAAAAACATCCTCATAGAAGCAAGGGGAGGAGGATGGGATAGGGGGTTTCCATGTGGGGGGAAACTGAGAAAAGGGATAACATTTGTAAGGTAAATAAAGAAAATATTCAATAAAATAATTAAAAGTCCAAACATAAAGACATTGGTGAACTTAAAGACATGTTAATAGAGTCAACCAAGACATTTCACATGATGATCTCCCATCTAAATACACACACACACACACACACACACACACACACACACGTGCACTTAAAGGCAAGACTACAGATATTCTGGAATGTTAAAGTTTCTTGAAAAATGAATATAATACAAAGTAAGGATTCCATTAGCATAGTATTATCCAGAGGACATGTGCCAGAAAAATGAGATTAAATGACTATAACTTGGCTATATAGCTTAAAGAACGAGTATCAAGTATCCTATGTACAGACCATGTAGAAGTCATAAAGAGAAGGAGAATATCCCAGAAGCATAAAGGCTAGAGTAGGAGAGCACTAAACATTTGAGGTGAGATCACCAATATCTGTGGAAATTTCATGAATTAGGCATGTTTCAGCCAAGTATTAAAATTTATAATAAATTATTTAAAAGATTCCCTGTGACCCCAACATAATACAATGTCATTGTCAGACAGACAGAAGCTGTGTCTTTACCTTCAGCAAAGTAGGAATCCAACTAAATTAACCAACATTCAATAATATTAATAATATAGGGAACTAGGGAGATGGCTCACTAGAGAAAGTGGCAAACAAGTGTAAGGATTGAGCAGATGTTTGAGTATATATCTCAAAATAACTATGCTGTTTAAATTTGTGAGTTAACTAGAATAAACTGATTTCATTTTTTTTATTTTTTTTATTGTATATATTCTATATTTACAATTCATTTCCCTTTTTCTGGTTCCCCACCCCCAAATGTCCCACATGTCCTTTTCCCTCCCCCTGCTCCCGCATCCACCCCCTCCCACTTTACTGTTCTTGTACTCTCCCACAATGATGTTTTAGTCCATTCTAGCACCAACTATAAACTAAGTGATGGTTAAAACTAAGTAAAAAATTGTTGCCACAAGCCTGTAATCTCCAGTGTTTATGAGGCTAGAGCTAAAATAT
This sequence comes from Apodemus agrarius, assembly GCA_964023405.1. NCBI lineage: Eukaryota > Metazoa > Chordata > Mammalia > Rodentia > Muridae > Apodemus > Apodemus agrarius. The sequence continues at coordinate 178,887,859 of OZ030005.1, forward strand.
TATTTATTTAGTCCAGAATAAAATCAAGTCTCAAATTAAATTATACACACTAATATGTATATAAAAATGATACCAAAGTATTTTATATAATATCAACTCATTGAGATGATTAGATGAGTTCCTCCAAAGGAAAGGAAAGGAAAGGAAAGACACTGTTAGATTTGACTTTTCCTAATAAAAGAAATACAAAATATGGAAGAGACCTGGGTAGAGCATCAGCATCTCTGCTCTTCTGAAAAGCCCACAGTCTGAGCCCCAGAAGATCTTCTACAGCCAGGGTCACAGGTAAGGTACTCTCCCAAATAACCACAGGAGCTTGGAACCTCAAGGAACCCAGCAGACTCAGAACCCATCTCCATCCCCACCCATCACACCTACTCCTTTCCTCTCCCAGTGAGTGAACTCTACTCACTTTCAGGGCTGCACCTTCCCCTGAGCAGATGACCAGCTTGTCTTCTATTCTGAAGACCTATTAGTCTGAAGGCTCTCCAGAATGTCTGCTACAGCCAGGGCCACAGCCTCCCAGGAGACCTGAAGCAACCACATGACACAGGAGGCAGGCTCCAGACAGAGACACCCAGACCAGGTAAAACCTGAGATAACCACATGGTGAGAGGCAAGCCCATGACCATAAACAATAGAAACAAATATACTCTGGCACCATCAGAATCCAATTCTACCACCACAGCAAGCCCTGGATACATTAACACACCTGAGATTTTAGGATGCTGACCTAAAATCTTATCTCATGAAGATAATAGAGTCCTTTAAGGAGGATATAAATAACTCACTGAAAGAAATACAGGAAAATACAAGTAAACAAGTAGAAGCCCTTAAAGAAGAAACAAATAAATCCCCTAAAGAAATACAGGAAAACAAAATCAAACCAGTGAAGGAATTGAACAAAGAATTCCAAGACCTAAAAATGGAAGTAGAAATGATAAAGAAAACACAAACAGGGGCAACCCTAGAAATGGAAAACCTAAAAAAGATGCAAGCGTCAGCAACAGAATACAAGAGATAGTAGGGAGATTCTCAGGTGTAGAAGATACCTTAGAAGACATGGTCACAATGGTCAAAGAAAATTCAAAGCAGAAAAAAACTCCTAACTCAAAACATCCAGGAAATCCAGGATGCAATGAAAGGACCAAAGCTAATAATAATAAAAATAGAAGAGAGTGAAGATTTCCAACATAAAGGACCCAAAAACATTTGCAAAAATTACATAAAAAAACTTCTCTAACCTAACAAAAGAGATATCCTTACACATATGAGAAGCCTACAGAACACCAGATTGGACCAGAAAACAAAATCCTCTTGTCACATAATAATCAAAATACTAAATGCATAGAACAAAGAAATAGCATTAAAAGCTATAAAGGGGGAAAAGCAAAGAAATATTTAAAGACAGTTCTATCAGAACTAACACCAGAGTTCTCAACAGACACAAAAAGCTAGAAGAGCATGGACAGAGGTCATGTAGACCCTAAGAGAACACAAATGTCAACCCAGCTACTATACCCTACAAAACTCTCAATCATCAGAGATGGAGAAACTAAAATATTCCATTACAAAACAAAAGTTAAGCAATACATATGTACCAATCCAGCCCTACAGAGGATTCTAGAAGGAAAACAAATGCAAGGAGGAGACCTACACGAAAGAAAAAACAAGAAATTCATCATCTCACAACAAAACAAACAAAAAAAGAATCACATACAAGTAATGCCACTTACAACAACAAACATAACAGAAACTAACAATCATCTGACTTTAGTATCTCTTAATATCAATGGACGC